>OX352763.1:3002911-4202911 GCA_947095585.1 Nephrocerus scutellatus
AAGGAACTCGCTTCGCCTATGTTTCAAAATAAATGTTTTATTTTAGATTTTTAAATGTTCATTGTTCTATCGTGAGAACACTATCACTAGCTCAGGCCTGGGTGAAATTGAATCGTTTAAGAGAAAGCTACTGTGACTTCCTTAGCAACACACAAGAAACGATAACAATAGAAGCCAAACGCATAACTACTCACAGTTGTGTCATCCTGACAGCGCGAACACTTGCATAGGAAATGCTTTGAAATTAACAAAAATAATCGGCGCGCCAGAGTACTCCAGAGAATCTTTGTGTATGTGGTTGTGATCTCAGTGTCCTTGGGGATGAACTTGGCCGCTTTGACAATAATGGTTTCACCATTTTCGAAATAGTGCGATGCATTAGGTGTGCACGCATGATTCATCAGGCCAGCGAGGGGAAAGAGGGCTCGCAACATTATCTCATGTTCACCGACTTTGCTTAGGGATTCGAAGGCATTTGTATTGAGGACGCAAATAACGCGATTAAAGTATTCCAGGATCTGCTTGTCGCTGGTGAATTTTTGAAAGCACTGACCTCCTTTTGTTATTTCATCCAGGTAAAAGCGATCGGGTGTTGCTTGCATCGAATTAAGAAGGGCACGTTCGTTATCATCGAGGAAAAGGCAACGAACTACTGAGAGTATTCGCAAAATACGTGGATTCGGTGCACTCAAATCGATGGGTTCCCACTCGCGTAATAGTTTGCATTCGGTTTTGTGAGATTCTGAATGTGAGCAGTCGGCACATACTGGCAAGAGAACAGCCTGCTTTGCATAGAATGGACTTAGCATCTGCCTCCAGTAGCTTGTAGCAAATTGTACAGGTGTTAAGCTTGGAACTTTGCGTCCAGTCGGTCCCACCAACAATACACGTTCGCGAAAAATCAACTCTCCCGACTGAATGTCCCGTCGTGCAAATACCCTCGGCCAGATACTTGGGATTTATCCAATTTCCAATTTGGATCAGGCACCCGGTCCGCACCCAAATGAATGTCAACCAATTCGGCCAATCTGCTCTATTGTCTTTGCTTCCATGAAATTGGGCATTTTCGTTACTTTTTAGTATGATAATTTTCCAATTCGCATCAATTTTTTACCGAAGTGCTCGCGGAAAAAGGAAAAAAAAATCAGAAAAATCCGGGTCAATCACAGAAAATAAAATCACTAAAATGCTCTGCACAAGTCCTTTGGCTGGCACCGATTTCGAATCATTCGAATCCGAACAAACCAATCCAAACGAATGAACATTTCAACACTAACTGATGCCAGCTGTGTTTGTCGTTCTGCCATTAGCTGTTGTCTTATCTCGAAAATCTATTCATGCTCGCAGCGGAAACTGATTAATTACAGAACACGAACGCCTCAGCAGCAGCGTCGTTTTATCATTCTGACGCCGCGCCATACCATAGTGCATACTAGATAGGGCTATAGAGATACACTTAACGATGGTATATATATAGTGGTTTTGGGGTTAAAGACCTGATTGTTTTCTTCCTAGGTTTTGGCTTTACACTTTTAGCTGTGATAATCACGTTTTTCTAAAATTCCTTGTCGTCGCCCGATGTTATATCTGTATATCTGACTAAGCTTACATTTTATTTTTTTAAAGCTTATTGTTAACAAATAAATGGGAAGCCAGGATAGGAGAGGACACAACCCCAATTTTATAGCCAAATGTAATGATGATAATTAATATTTTAAACAAGTAAATGTAAAAAAACTTGGTTTTTTGGTTACAAACTCTTATATATGCATCGACACATGCCACATACGTCACACTCCTCACATGCGCACTGAAAGAAGTCAAGAACAATACTATTCCACGTATCGAACGCGCGATACACGACTCGCGACACGCGTCTCAAGCTGGTTCACAGAGACTGATATTTCTCGATCTAAACCGCATTGGGCTACTTGTCATATTCATGCAACGTACCTGTAATATACAATGTTGCTAGAAGGGCAACTGACAAAAGAATCCCGAATACCTTGTTGCTGGAGCTTGAAATGATATCCGAAGATAAAGTAGTAGCGTGCCTGAACAAGACCTGGCAGAAAATGGATTTTTAGACTTTTTTATAATGTGCGCATGCGTAAAGACGTTTGTGGGCGTCGTGGCTTATTGCTTAAGTACATGGATTTCTGAGCAGGGGGTTCGAATCCCAGGAAACACCAAAAGTATTTTTCACGGTCCTACCTCTCGCGAATGTCTGACAAACGTCCGAGAGTTATAACTTGTCGCGGAACGCTTCTCAATTCGCTGTTTGGATACGGCATTAAATTGTCGTTCCCTTCCATTTGTGTGCAAAAATAAACATGCTCAACACAAATGGTAGCGAGAAGCTAGGCGTTGTACCGCAAAGGTCTGTCGCGCCGAATATTATTTTTATGAAGGGGTTTGCACCCTTAGAATGTTCGGCTATATGCTTGGCACAGCGTTGGTGTTAAGGAAAAGGAGGAGAAAAGAGGAGATATATAGCGTTGTGGAAAGACAGAGCTTGGCAGAGAATTCCACATACGTGTTGTATGGCTTGACTGGAGTGTGGCCTAAATTTAACCCTAACCGCTTCCTGTACAGATTTAATTTTTAAGTATTTTAATTAGTTTTAATTAGTTTAAGCTTACTTTTTGGTGCAAAGAGCTTTCGTTTTCAGTAGTCGATTGAAAAATGTAAATCCCCAAATTAATAGGAAAAACTTTCTACCTCCTCATGGTAGTGCTTTCTGTTAAGCGCTTCGTCTCGTGGTAGTAGTAGTCTATATTAAGGCGTGTGTAGTTTCTTCTTGCTGCCACTTTTAGGGAGCATGGTTGAAACGATTTGCCAAGAATAAACGATATCCAACATTTGTTTTGAATTTCTTCGTAACATATAAATAGAGAAACCCGAATTTTGATTAGTATCTGTTTCTTTAAAAGTTTATCTACTTTTTATAAGATGGTGATGAAGATTTTACGCTCAATTCAATGAAGTAATTTTTACGCATCGATCAATTTCAAAAATTTGCCATTTGCTGTACCTACAAAGTAGTTGTGATTAGATGATATAAGGAATGTGACTTTTAGTTTTTAACAATTTATATTAAGCCCAAAAGTATGCGATCTATTTTAGATTTGACATAAATTGAACACGAGTTATCAAGTCGTGGGAAGAACAAACATAATTAGCAAGCTAGGCAATCAACCGCCTAACGTAAAGACACATATATATATAAAATTTGAAGAAAATCGTGTACGTTTTTAATAAAAAATTTGTAGGGGAACCGAACCGATCACTTAAAATTTTTACAAAAATTGTTGTCCATCGGAGATACACATGGGTACATAATGTTGACTAACCTATAGGCTAACAGACAGCAAAAAAGAGTACCTAAGTGCACTAGGTCCAGAAACAGACAATGATTATTGACTCTTTAAAGTAACTAGAAGAAGACCCTTTGTCCAAGTACCAACAATCACATGAACATGGATTATGGAGATGAAAGGCACGCAACACAGGTGGATATTAAACTGCTTCACCATCTCCCTAAGAGATGATCGGCAGTTTAGGACTAAGGTTGAATTTGTTGGGACTGATTCCAGGTATCTCAGCGTGTCTTGGCTATCCGAGAATAAAAGGATATCCTTAGCGGATATAACGTTACTCTGCCTGCCAATATAAGGCTTCACTGATCGCCATAATATCAACTTGGAAAACACTACAGTGATTATGAAGACGGAAAGAGAGGCTAAGGTTTAGCTTTTTGGAAAAAACACCTCCACCAACTCCGTCATAAATTTTCATCTTCCAGGTACGCGGGGAAGGTGACCTGGAAGTTTTTATTAAAATGGAGCTGTGCAGTCGTGTAGTCTATGTTGTCTGAGATTCTGACTAAATTCAGTATAGAGGAGTGGCTAATTTCATTTCTAGTCCACTGGGAGATAGCCTTGAGGCGAATAGCCAAGCTAGCAGCTACTTGCCTGCTAAAAATAAGGTCGAACAGAATGTCCAGTGCGGCGGAGGGGATTGTACGAAGTGGTCAGCTCATACATAGACTAGCTGATCTTTGGACTTTGCTTAATTTATCCAGATTTTCTTTCTTATTGAAGGCAGTCCACCAAACAGTCACACCGTATATAAGAGTAGGTCTTACTACAGCTGTATATAGCCATTGAGCTATATGGGGTTGAAGACCCTATCTGCTACCAATGGCCTTTTTGCATGAGAATAGTGCCACTGTGGCTTTTCGAACTCTTTCTTGAATGTTAGGTTTCCAGCTTGGCTTCCTATCCAAAATGTAGGAGGTTAGTGTGGTAATGCTGTTGAGGGGGTTGACGTGGTGAGTGGCTAGGTGTTGTTTATATGAGATTGACTCCAAGGCCGTGCATTTAATTAATAGTGCTGATACATGTTGTGGTTAGTGGAAGATATCTCCAGGTGGGCTTTGAATGTTTTACCAGTCAGTTGGTTTGGGGGGCGGGGGTGCAGGACAGCCAGGTATTTGAGGTAGTCTGCATATTTAAAGAAGAGAGTTTATATGTTTTTATATTTTTGTGCCGCATAAAAGAAAAGTATAATATAAGAAAAGTCTAAAGTAGCTATGACCAGTTGTCCGTGCATAATGGAATACAGCAATTGTGGATGTTGCTCAACCATTGGACACTTTAGATTGGTGGTTGTGGGATGTATAGTGCTGTTTCTTGTTGAACGGAAACATGACAGACTGCGTCTTACTGAAAATTGTTGGCCCCGTATGTGAGGAAGGATTCCGGAGACTCTACGAGCGTTATCGCGATGTCAACATCGTGAAGAGAATTAAGCTCGGTAGGCTCTGGTGGACAGCCGCGAAGAGGATCCTGCTCGGAAAGTCATTTGCGGTAGGATTTATGGAACACGACAGCGAGGTCGGCCAAGCCTACGCTGGAAGGATGGCGTAGATCAGGACGCCCAGAGTTTAGGGATGCCAAACTGGATGACATCGGCTCGAAATCGGGACCGGTGGAGAGACTTTTTGCAGGAGGCCACCCCAGTTGTAGAGCCAAATATGATGATATACAGAAGAAGTAAGTATGAATGAATTGGTCAAATAGGTTTATAATGAATTGGAATTGGATATCCTTACTACCGTTTTCCAAGGCAACGTTCTACTGGATCTGATGGCATATTTCACCAAAAAGTGGAACCAGTCTACTCACAAATTTATTGAAACCAAAGTAGGTACACTCAATATTTTGAAGGTTTTTGCAAGGGTGAAATCAAAAGCTTTTGTCTCAAGATTGAATTGGATGGTTTCAAATACAATGATCACAGAATAAACGGTGGTCTTCGTCTTTTCCAAAGCTCTGGCTTGTTTCCGACACTCTTTCTTATTTTCACTAATGATCTCCTATCCGCGAATTGCATCTACTATAGGCAGAATAACAGAGCCGCACGTTAAACTTTTTGTTGACATAACAACAACGGATTTATCGGTTTTACCACAAGCGGTGTTCAGCCGGAATATCCCGCTATCCGCAATACTCATATCACATCTTGAGCCGACGGATCCAGCTTTGAGCCAATCTTTGGACGAACCGATAAATACAGAGATTCCTCCATTACCTGCACACTAATTATGTGGAGTAAATGGTCAAGGCTTTGTGGTTTAGCGTCTATATGTTCAGCGGACATTCAGATCACATGTACATAGACATCTTCTCCTTTCCTCTCCTTAATTCAATAATTTAAAAAACGCACACCGCTGTGCTTAGCATTATAAGTGTGCAAATCCCTAGTAGTGTAGTAAATGCTGTGGAAATCTAAAAGAGAAACTTAGTTGGCGATTGTAGTAGGAAATTCCAATAAATGTAACATAATAAAGTTTCGAAAGACTTTTTTGAAATTGTTTTAAATTTTCACGAAAGGCAAAAGTGATTTAAACTGACAATTCCAATTTAATTTATAGATATTTTTATTCTCATAGTTATTTATAAAACAATATTATACCTAGGTGAGTTATGTTAATAAAAATTATTAGTTGAAATATATCATTAATGTTTATATATCGTAAATTTGTTGGAAACGATGACATAAATCATTGTTTTTCTTGAGAACATCTCCCATTTGCCTAATTGCTATTTTACAAGTATACGTTAGTAGGTGTTGGGAAGAACTTATTTGTCATGATTTACACATAAAACAACAGACTAACTTTTTATTAATAATTTAATTTTAATAAATAATAAGAAAAAGTAAATAAATTACTTCAACTTTTCCTTTTCCAAATACGTTCTCATCGTGCAATCGCCGATTCCCAGTTTGTTCAAAATTTCCAAAATGTCCGTACAATATTTTGCCTTAGACGCATAGTCCTCTTCGCTGCAATCCTCTCTGCCTGCTGCCAATCTTCTAATAATAAGAAGCTTAGCGTTGATGATTACGAAATTTGAATCGGGAATGAATCCGGAACTTTTGTTGTTGATATAATCGATGAGACCTTTCAGAGAGTTCGAAGAAAGTTTGGCATTTATCGCTCCAGAGGCAAAATCTTGACTTTTAACCATTTGTGCGTGTGTTGACTTCTGTTTGCAAACCAAGCAGTTCCACTTCGGATTTGGCAGACCTGTTGTCTCTGGGACGGACAGGCCCGAGCAGTTTATGTCGCGACAATACACGCCTGAGATGAATGATCCCTTTTCCTGTGAAACAAATGGAAGGAATAATGGGAAACATCACAATCAATTGAAGTTGAAAAAACAAAAAAAGTAGTAATAATCGTATGTCAGGGCAATGGTTTAGATAATAGGATAAGTACAATATTGGGTTAAAAATGTTCTCGTTAATTAAGTAATCAAATAGTTACAACCTTTCCGAAAGCCTTTTTTACTATTTTGGATAAGATCTTTGTCTATACGTTGCAAACAAGAATTTACTGAAAGATAGGAGCTATATCTTTCAGTAAATTCTTGTCCTCAGTCGTCTCACATTCCGTTGGCAAGATGATGATACTCTTAAATATTACGCCTAATGTTACTGATATATACATCCAGAGACGGACAACAGTTCACACTTGAAATACTTCTGTTTAATTTATTAATCCAAATTTGAATTCATTAAAAAGATATATTAGCCAAATTTTGATATTATTTTTAGACATTAAAACACATAACTCACTACCCTCTAGGCGCCAAATCGAAAGAATTTAACAATTCAATGAACAAATTTCAGACGTTTCATAGGACATAAAAAAAAGACATATGTATTTAGGTATGTATTAAAATCAAAGAATTTTTACGACAGAGATCGACCTTCCAAACTAAGTTCAATAAATAACGCAACAAGCATTTATGAATTTTGATATCTATAATTTGAACATTTTTAAGCTAACTTAATTTATTGCGAATTCGGAAGGTCATCGTTAGGTTATTAAAGATTAAACTTGAAAAAAACTTCAAAGTGAATTTACTTTACTATACCACACTAGCGTTAGTATCGACAAAAATCTACTACTCATCAAGCGCAGGATTTGCTATTCTACATTCTAGATTCTATTGAGTAAAATTTGTCATCAGCTGTAATAAATAAGAACAAAACATCACAATGAGACATATATTCAACATTCGCGTCGCACTTGGATGAGATAAATATCACATAAAAACATCTCAGCGCAATTATTATAAAATTGAATTTTGTTTTTTTCTAGTGAATGATGTTGTTTTGCCCAATCTTTTACGCTCGGTGCGATGACACATATGCGCTACGAATTAAGTGCATGGTGTAGAAATTTCCAACAATTTATTTGACGTGAAATCCGGCGAAAACAAAATATATGGGTTAAATTGAAGCACTTACAATAAAAAATAGATTCAATCATGAGATTGTTATATCCTAATGTAACGAATTGTGAATGTATTAGAGGAAGAAACTTTGCCAAAAGCAATTATAGTGGTATAACGTTGTTGAGTAGAGCGTATAAGATTTTCACCTCTATTTTCCAATCAACAGCTGATCAGATTTTCATCCTTAGGCAGGCGATGAAAAAACTGTTTAGAGTTCCAAAACTCACTTCTTCTCCTATCTTCTAGTCTCCTATCTTTATCTTAACGTTATCTACTTCAACTATTCATTTTTGTTTTTGGTTTCTACTTTGTTTATTCTTGCGAGCCCGAAAGGCGGAGCTTATATTCAGAGGACATGAAAATTGTTCATCGAACATGTGTACGTTTGTACGTTTGTCGTGTCGTATATCTCGGCTTCTACCAGTCAAAAAAAATAGCGGTTTTTTAAAAAATAAAAAAAGTTTTTTTTTTAAAAAAAAAATTTTACGGATTTTGTGAATTAAATGGTTACTATTGGGCTTTTAAGATAATTCAGTGCTAAGACTGAGCGAGCTGAGAAGCTCGCTTTACTATCTTAATTTTTATTTTCATTTCATTTCATTTTTTTGTAAACTTTAAATTTCTTTCTCCAAAATGCACGTACACTTAGTGAACTTGGCCTTCAGCTAACGGAAAGATTTCTAAGAAATGCAGCAGCGTCGATTCATAGAACCACGTATAGCCAATAATGTCACAATCTGCACTTTCGAGTATGGATAAACTATCTATTGATGGTGATAAAACTTCGTGGCGAACTACTACAGCTGAATTTTATTCCACAACAAGATGATCTCCCAATTATTTGCAACCTATGTGATCTTGGTAAGAATTTTAAATCTCCAGTCCCAGATAACCTGGCAGCGGAGTTTTTGAAAAGCAATGCAAGTGTTCTGGCAAGCACACTATCACCAGTCATCCGCGAAGCGTGGATAACTGTGAACAGTTCTGCGACGTGAACAAGCCAGATTTAGGGCTAATCGATCCTGTGTGGACCACATCAACACACTGCGGATTATTATTGAACAGACTGTAGAATGGAGGTCACCGCTGTTTCTCTTGTTCGTGGATTTTGAGCGAGCTTTTGACACTATATCCAGACCCGCTATTTGGAACGCACTGCAAAATTTGGGTGTACCGGAAACAATCGTGTATCTCATTCGTGAACTCTATTATGATGCGGCATGCAGTGTTCGCTTCAAAGGCAAGCAAAGTGCCAATTTTTACATCACCAAAGGAGTTCGTCAAGGTTGTGTATTATCACCACTGCAGGTCGTCCTGGATAGTGTAATGATGCAAACAAACATTATTTACAAGCACCGAATGGAATACAATGGCGTCTATTTTAAATGCTGAATGATCTTGATTACGCTGATGGCATCTGCCTAATGACACACACGATCACGGACATGAAGTCAAAAATGGAAAGTTTGATCTCCAATGCAAGACGAGTCGGATTGAAAATCAACATGAGCAAAACTAAAATGATGCGCATCGAAACTGGTATCATGACTCCTCTGACGCTAAGCTTGGACGGTCGAGTGATAACCATCGAGGACGTAGAAGAGTTTTGTTACCTTGGGAGTATTATAACGAAGGATGGCGGTTTGAAGACAGATGTATCGTCTCGCATAAATAAAGCCCGCCACGCATATCACCAACTTAAAAAAGCGTGACACTCTGGTAACATTTCGAGACGCACAAAAATCAAATCTGCAACAAAAAGACTCCATGTTTTCATCAATAAGTGTCTAAGAAGAGTGTGTTGCATATTCTGGCCCAACACGATATCAAACAACGACCTGCAACAACTAACATCTAGTCAAACAGTTGCAATTGAGAAACGGCGAAGAAAGTGGCAGTCACACTCTGAGGAAACCGGATGATGACATTGCAAAAATGGCGTTTGAATGGAATCCACTGGGAACACGACGAAGGGGGCGCCCGCGTATCACATGGATGAGATCAGTGTTGAATGAGTCGGGGACTACAGGAACGTGGCGAGAAATCAAACGACCAGTGCAAGATCGACGAGGATGGAGGAGTTATGTTTCTTCCCTATTCTCCTAAGTGAGCAATATTTGCTTATTTATATTGTTAAAAAAAACAAAATGTGTATAATATCTTGGATCTTGATCTTGGAGAAAGGTAAGACATTTTCCATTATGATGCTTAAATGAGCCTAATGTGACCCAACTGTATCGCTATTGCAAAGCTGCTCTGGCATATCGAAATCGAATTATTACACGCAACTTCTAGAGTAATCTCTAACTTCTTCGTGAATTAAATTCTTTATTTTTTTTTATTTCACTAAACTTTATTCACAATTAATTGTCAATCATTTCATGTTCATGTAAATTCATGTAACATTTTAAACAAATGGTAAATAAAATAAAATCTATCTAAAAATCAAAGCTTACACTCGAATTCAACATACAAGCTGCTGGTGTTTAATACAATGGTCAAACCGGAATTTATATATCTATCCGAGACTTTGTTGTTGAATATTGAATGTTGAATAAAAATAAAAACGTGCTTTCTTGTAAAAACGATGATTATGTCTTTTATTTATAACTATCTGTTCTAGAACGCTTTGCTACCCGCACACATTAATTCCCAGGTATTCAACCCATTCCAAAATATTACACGTTCAGGTTTCATATGGAAAATTTAAAAATTCTTGACAATTTATGAAAAAATAAGATTTAAAAAAAAATTTGTATAGGAGCCCGCACAGACCAAAGTGTTCCAAAATATGGCGGTTCAAGTTTTCTTTAAATACAAATGGGTGTGAAAAATTCTAAATAATT
Source organism: Nephrocerus scutellatus (assembly GCA_947095585.1). Lineage (NCBI taxonomy): Eukaryota > Metazoa > Arthropoda > Insecta > Diptera > Pipunculidae > Nephrocerus > Nephrocerus scutellatus. The sequence continues at coordinate 3,013,569 of OX352763.1, forward strand.
CATAAAAACATGAGCTAACATACATACTAATATACGTACATATCGGATTTCATTCAAACGACCTTGTAAACACTCCTGGCACTCATACAAACTAACTGTCAGCGAAAACAATAGCATAGTTTTTGAGTTTAGAGGGCACAAACATACGCAAATTTCCTTTTTTTTATATAGATTTGGAAATATAGGTTTTCATTTTATGATATTTGGGTGAAAAGTAAGGACTAGCACCGCGTGCTGTGATGCTTTATAACTTAATTTGTCTATTTAAAAAAAATTAAATATGTGGAATTTTTAAGAAAATAATGTCATATATATCATTTCTTGTCACTTTGTCGTTGACCAGTAGTAGATCGTTTTATTGACATCAGAATGCTGAACAATAAACTTGATATTTAGAAAAAGCACTTCGACTTCATAGCCGCGTTTGATGAGAAAGTCTTACGGATAGGATGAGGAAGAACGATTTCGAAATTCTATAATGATGAGATCTACAATTTTTGCCGCTATATCTACATCATGAAGAGAATTAAGGTTGGTATGCTCTAGTGGGTAGGATAACTAGCTGGCATAACCAAAGTGGCAGGTTAAACCAACCCTGGAAGGATGGCGTTGACCAGGACGCACCGAGTTAATGGATGTCAAACTAAATAATATTGCAACGAAATGGGGACTGGTGAAAAGGCCAAACGCATCACCATTTCTAACAGTGACAACATTTTCGTATGAATCTGTACCCATTTTAACCAACTCACCGTCGGATCGCAGCACCTTTGACAGCGACAAGTGAACGTCTTCTTCATCTTTAAATACAAATGCCTGGCAATATTTCCCGTGAAAAGTTTCGTATATGTAGTTGTGATTTCTGTTCCAGCGGGAATATCCACACCTGCTTTCACCACTATATTGCGGGTCTTGTCCTCGAACGTGTACGTCGAATTGGGAATGCAGTCGTGATTCAAAACGCCAAACAACGGAAACAGAGCACGATAGGGGAATTCCTCGTTGTCGGTAGTAAGATCGGCGCCAGTGTCGTCAAAGCCATTTGTTCGCAGGACAGCAACAGTACGATTCATTAGCTCGATTGTTCGCTTCTCGTTTGGGAAATTGCGGAAACACTTGGCTGCATTGCGCACTTCGGTACGATGATTATTATCGAGATTGGCTTGCAGGCAATAGATGAGCTCCTTCTGATCATTGTTTAACAAATTGGCCTTAGCTACGCACAGCAATCGGATAATAATCGAGTTGGCAACATCTGGCTCAATCGGCTGCCACGACTTCAGCAGCTCACATTCTGCTTTGTGCTGTTTCTTTTTGGAGCACAAAGTGCATACAGGTAGACTGCATCCTTGACGGCACATGAACTTCTCCTCGTTAAGCAGTTTAAAGCACACAGAACATGAATTAAGAGTGTCCTCTTGCCGTGCCGATGGCCCAATGATTAGCGGACTGTCGCGAAAGATAACCTCGCCGCGTTTAAGATCGCGCGCCGCAAACACTCCACGTCCGGCAATTTTCGATACACCGATCTCCCAGCATGGATCCTTGACTTTGAAAGGACTTAGATGCAACTCAAGGAGTTCCGCTAAACGTTTCGGACAAATCATAGCGACAACGACGCAAAACCGATTGACACAAATTTACAATTACACGGATCTCTGCTCTTTTTTTTTAATTTCAAATTTCCGCTATTCGTGTGATTCACACAAGTTCTGATTGCTTGAAGCTTTCGATGAAAACTGTCGTCGTTTTTCCAGGCCGTGCTGGCTTATATTTAAAAGCGACGCCGTGCCAAATGCTAACGGCCGCACAAAACGAGTCGAGACGGGACGGAAAGAAAATCACTTATTCGCACTTCTTAAAAATGTGAGCAATCACATAGTCGAGCTTCTTAGCCGTTCCCCGTCTTGGTGGACAGACTACGGCGCAGGCAATTAATGTTTAGTATAGAAATTAAAATTATTGTCGATTTATTTTTTTACTTTTTTTGGATACGGGCCAGAATACCGCCAATCGCGAAAATAAGCCACTGACTGCCAGTCGAAGAGTTTGATGGTGTCGCACTTCTCGTTCCCCGTCTTATTCTTTCCACGGTGCTGGGAGATGATAAAGCGCAGGCAGACATAACTAAATAAATAAACAAATTCTCAACTTGTGTTGATGATTCGGGTTAACTTGTTCCCTGAGTATCACAGATTATCGTGTAAACATGGATACGGGCAATAGCATCCCGTGACACTTACCCAGCCAATTTGTTATGTACCATGGAATGCACTGACAATGTCTTGAGAAAACACAAAAAAACAATTAAATTTTTGATAGAGCTGTGTTCCTATTTTAATAGATCCATCTTGAGCCGAAGATTTTTGATGAAGGTAAGACAACTTAAGGATATTTTTGTGGATTATTTTTTTGTTTAACAAAACTCGTACAAGTAGGTGAACGAAAAATATAACATATTCTGTGTGTCCTCTGTCAGCATTTTCCCGTTTATTGTGTTGCGAATGACATTATCTTAAGTCATTATAGCTGAAATGATGCAACAAAAAGCGAGCCAAGTGTAAGCTAACAGAGATAATGAATGCTTGCTTGAGATTCAAACATTTCCCTTGCTTTTTGAAAGTTGCCGAAGTAATAGTGATTCCGAAGGCAGGGAAGGATTCTAATGAACCGTCATTTTAAAGACCCATGTGAAAGTTATTTGAAAAGATCTTAATCAAGAGGCTTAAACCGTTCATTGAAAGTGAAGGCGTGATTTTTTCTCATCGATTTGGGTTCAGGGAAAAATATGCAACGATAGAGAAGTTTCATAGAATAACCGACATTATTGAAAAAGCCCTAGAAGATAAAATGGTAAGTTCAGCTATATTTTTAGACGTGACTTAAGCGCTTAATAAGGTTTGGCATGAAGGATTGCCATATAAACTTAAGCTACTCTTTTCAAAATAATATACGGCAATACTGGAGTCTTATCTTGATACTTTCGTATCAAGCAAGAAGATGCTTATTCTCACCTTAAAGAAATGATCCTTCAATACAGGATAGCCCCGTACGCTAAAGTCATCATTGGTCCATATCAGCGTGGCTTCATCTCAGGCAAATCAACAACTGAGCAGATTTACACCCTTAGGCAGGAAAAATGCCTAGAGTTTCAAAACTCACTACACCATCTTTTTATAGATTTTAAAGCCGCTTATGATAGCATAGCCAGAATAGAACTTTATAAAACCATGAGAGAATTCGGCATCCCAAATAAACTGAAAAGACTATGTAGGTTGACCATGGTTAATGTTATAAGTCAAGTAAAAATATCCGGATCACTCTCAAGTCCATTCAACATCTATAACGGGCTCCGACAAAGGAGTGCACTGGCCTGCGTCCTCTTCAACCTGGCGTTGGAGAAAGTGATCCGAGACTCTGACGTAACGGCAAGTGGAACAATCCTCTATCCATTCAGATACTGGCTTACGCAGACGATATTGACATCGTTGGTAGAAACCAAAGAGCTCTACAGGAAGCTTTCATCCAGATAGAGCACACGGCACGAAATCTGGGGCTGCACATAAATGAGAGCAAAACAAAGTACATGGTGGCCACGTCTGCGAGTAGAAGATCCAACATTGGTCCCTCAATTCAAATAGTGGAGCGCGAATTTGAAGTAGTGCAATCCTTTAACTATCTCGGGGTCAACTGTAGCAGCCGATAACAGCATGGAACCTGAAATACGCGCATGGTTGCTTAAAGCCTACTAGAGTTTATCAAAACTCTTCAAATCCAAGAACTTAACCATAACATCCAAGCTGCTGGTATATAAGACAATGGTCATGGTCGGTACCTACATATGGATCCGAGACTTGGGTGCTTAGCAAAAAGCATTCTGACCTCTTAGCCGCGTTCGCGTACAACAATTTGATTAAAAATTTTTGAGTTATTTTTTACTATTTGTATAGTGCGTAAATAAACACCCTTTATAAATATACAGTATCTGGAGAGGAATGTCTAAAGTTGAAGTTGAGACAATTTTACCAAAATCTAAATAAATATATTAGCAATAAAAGTTGACTCATTGTTATTGATAAGATTTTATTAATGGCTTAATTATATGCTTGAAAGTGGTCAAAAGAACAAGTGAAAGGCACAGTCGCCAAAGCTTACGGTATCTTCATCAACATCATTCAACATAAATCACAGCAGAATCTAAATAATAGTTCCGGTCGGATGAGCGGAATTTCATCCGCAATTTATTTTCAATCAATTCTTTCATTGTGAATTCTTTAGCTATATCGTTAGTCGATCTCTCTCCTCTTAGACTCGTAGCTGCGATATTTTCGTAATATGCAATCTGCCAAATTGGCCACATCGGGACTCGACGCTCGAGGCCATCCGAAAAATACTCGAAAGTCGCACTTGCACTACTGTGTCCCGAGTGTCTAGAGTCGACGTGTCTCGCCAATAAAATGTTTGTCAGCATTTTTACGAATTCATAAAAATTTTATCCGCAATTATTACGCAGCAAAAATGCAAGGAGAGCAAAATAATAATAACAAAACGGAAAGTATCTTTCACCGTTCGGTTCTATGTTTCAATTGTGGGTGGATGCCTCATGTGACTGGTGCCGACATTAATGAGTGCACTATGATCATCATAAAAACATAGATACAATTAAATAGCTCTAAAAATACATTGGCAGCACAATGAGAGTACCTACTTAGACAAGATGCAGCTGCATGAGTATATTCCATTCCATCGGAACAAAAATTTCTGATATTTCTGGGTTACTTGTTTTCGTTCACATCTCGGTATAATTTAAATTATAACATTATTTTTCGTAATTGTAAAATTAATTGAGCAATTTATTTATTATTTGCTCAGCAACAACATCAAATGCTTGTCGGTGAATCTTGATGATGTTTTTCAGGGTTCAGGGTTTCAGGGTTTTATTATTTTTCATTTACGGCTGGAACAAATATCGAATAGATCAACGACAAATGTACAGGAACAAACACACCAGAAAATCGAGAATCGCTCGTTGCTTGTTAGAATTTATTGGACCTTATCCAATCCAATAGGATGGCCAACTGTTCTCAATGAAATTTTCTTTTAGTGCAAAATGATTTATCATTAATTTTGTATCAAAATATTTTGTTATTTTGACATATTCATAACATTGACAAATGCATTCCGCCATAACAACCAATAATTATTGTATTAATAATATATTTGTGTCAATGATCATTTCATCGCATTCATAGAATAAAGTATGAGTATGAACAGTTTCATTGGAATCCGTCTGTCCAATGTACTTTGATTTTTATTATAACCATACACCAGGTTAGAGTTTTAAACAGGTGTTACTGTAGAAATCGGATCAGTATCACTTTTTTTTATTATAATGCTCAGCACAACGTGGGCTTTAGGAAATTAGAGAAAGGAAAAGATGAGATGTCTATGCACGTGTGTCTTAAACGACTGCAGATCATACAAATGCGGAAACACCGAGTCGGGCAATTCATTCCTTGTGCGGGTAAAGAAGGAATCTCTGAATTGGTTAGTACGTCCGAAGATAGGCTTAATGGTGGACCCGTGGGCTCGAGCTTGTAGAAAAAAGCAATAAAATAGTGCCTCAAAAATTACTTAGAGCTCAATATCACAAAATGCCAACAAGCCACCTCCCAGAGATTACCGTCTCCATGGCCAACCCATATCCCGCGTACAATCTTTTCGTGACCTACCGCATCCGCATCCATATTGATGAAATAATTCTTAAAGCCAACTCCTCGCTTAGCTATCAAACGGTAGTCCAAAGAATTTTCCAACCCTTATGTGATTAGATCCGTCTACATCACTTTTTTCCGTCCCCTCCTCGAGTACGCTAGTCAAGCATAGTTCCCCTATCATCAAATTCAACGTCGTTTTTTTCGATTTGCTCTTCGGGGCTTACCTTGTGACAATCACCAAGACCGCGTAAACCTCATAAACTTAAAAACACTTGAGGAACGCAGATACACTGCTGACATTATTTTCATATATTGCCTCCGCTCAGGCTCCGTCGACTCCGCGCCTTTATATAACTCGATTTTCTTTTACACTAACCCCCGTAATCTACGTTGCTCACTTCTCTATCTACTGACACACCGCACCTTATACGGCTCTAACGAACCAATGTATGCTGCGAAAAGTTAACTTCTCACTGTTTTCGATTTTAACCGCAGAACTCCCTGCCTTAAACTCGATCTCCTCCACCATTCCCCCTAACTTTAAGTGTTTGTCTTATGTCTTAGCTTTAAGTTAATGCTGTTAGTTTTAAGATAATTATAATAGCTTGTAATAAGCCGAATAAATGGGGGCTATTTGCCCCCACCAAAATTAAAAATTAAAATTAAAATTATGTGGTGGCCTATTATTTTCTCCATGGCTTTTAGTATATTTGATGTGAGGCTTCAGAACTTCAGAGGAGCTTGTGTGGTAGACATTCGCGATTGCCTCGGTTTGCAGAGCTGTCAAGATCAGCAATCGAGCTGATGGAGGTACATATACCAGTTAGGTTTTGTTTGAGTTTGGTTAAGAAGACTTGTCATTTAATTTCGATGTTAAATCAAATATACATATGTGGTCAAGCAATAATGTCTCATTCATTCCATCAAAAGAATTACACAGGCTGTGACATTACAAATTATTCGTAATTTTCTGTATACAACACCATTTTTGTAAAAAAAATCGCTGGCTGTTTAATAGTCGCAACATCTGTTTCTACCTTTTTACACAGCAATTTGCCTTGCCTCTTCGACACTGCACTCCAACATACTTCATGGTTCATGCGAATTCTTGAATGATTTAATTCTTTTTGCCAGAAGATTTGTGCGCATAAGTGATGTGATTTAAATCGATCGCCGCAATGCGCCGCCCTTGAATTACATGGTGTGCCAATCTTCAACCGAAAACATTCGAATAATAATTTATCATAATAATTACGTACCATGAAGAAATATTTACTCATGGATTCATTCATTCACTGAGCGCCTGTAGCCCTGCACTTCACGAAAGTTGTCAGCCTTCTGCGGTGTATGTGTTAAAAGGAACATTTGCGCGTACATAGGGTGCAAAAGTTACACGTATATAAGTGTATTAATAATGTATATTAAACTGCATTTAACTAATTCAAGTTTGTATCGGTCCATATATATTAGTATTTATGGTTATTCTGTGCTTAATTGGTTATAATAAAATGCCACAGAATTTTTCCTATAATTCCGGACTGTTTACCAAAGTCGTCTGACGTTGTAAGTTGTTTACAACAATTTTCAAAAGAATTGGTAAAACGCAAATTTTGCTTAAAAATAACACTTTTTTAACGATGTGTTTTGCAGTAAAATAAAGAGGCGCTGCTGAATTTACTGCTTTCAGAATTAAGAAACAAAAATAGGTTCTATAATTTTCTATGGATTTTTTTATAATATCTAGATATACAGTTTTTCTTTGTTATTCTCTGTAAATTAAAAAAAAATTGCTTAACATCGCAATTAACAAGATTTCAAGATGTTCGTGATACTACTATATGTGTAGCCCAAGTGGCTGTCAAAACGCCCTTGATGAAAACCCCTATTCAGTCACATGCCAATATTGAGACTCTAAAGGCTAATGCGGCCAACGATTTGGTTCGAGAAGTGTACCTATTTACCGACAGCATGATAAAACTTGATCATAGTACCAAAAGAGAAGATCTACTTAAAATAGACATAGCCCTTCTACAACGCTCTAGTTGTTGACCCTGAAGAGGTTACGAAGCTATACTGGCTAACGATATTGATACCATCAGTTATGTAAGAAGCTTCTTTGCACTTTGCCAGCACAATGAATTTAAAGCTAAGCAAAGTAAAGAGAATTAAGGACAGCAAAGCGCTCTTCTTGGATAAAATAGAAGAATCTTCTTAGGCGTCTGGGATACGAAAAATCCTCGCAACCAATCCAATAATGCCGAGCTGCCTGAAAAAGGCAGATGGCTCGTGGACTACTTCAAGGGAAGAATCGCTTAATCTGCTTTTAGATACCCATTTCACGGGAAGTTCCCATGTGTTAAGTAATGTCAGCCTTGATAGGGCAGACAATCCACTGATCTGATAAATAAGGACAAACTAAACCCAGTTTGCAAAGATGTTACTTTAATAACATGTGGATTAAATTCAACCCAATTATGAAAGTAGTGAAAGTTTGTCACTCCGTCCGTCCCTCGTAAAAGTTGCTTCATTCCGTCGGTTGAAGGCACGATCATGATTGTGGTTTTCTAATATCAACTCACAAAAATACTAAATAATAACACTTACATTTGATTTAAAACTTGGTTTGGATGATTAAAGGGGCCAGCCCATAGAATCCGTTGCGTCCGAAATATACGCACTCTTATGGGAAGTGACCCATAGAAAAAACATGTGACGGAAGCGACGCAAAAAACTTACCATCTTTTAACTTTTCTCTCCGGCAAATGCTTTGATAGTTCTCTCTAAGGTAGCTTGAAGTTTATTTTACCATTTGTTTTAGTTTGCCTGTACGACGACAGCGTATTCATTGGGTCACCTCTTTGCGTTTCATACGGTAACGTCATCGAATATGTCGACGCTACTGACGCATCAGATTCTATGGGCTGGGCCCTTAACATAAAAGACATATATTTCCCCTTAAAACAATTTTTGGACTTCAGATTATTGCCTTTTTAAAGTGCGGCATCTTTTGGTTCGTTTTTGAACTAGCAGTTGCTTTGCCGCTTATAGCTTTATTGTCATATGTCATGTGACAGAAATTTAGTATTATATTTCCGGTGAACAATAAGTTAATTTACACTTGATTAACGTTGGAAAATATTGAAAACTTATTTCCAAAGTAATGAGTCAATTGTCGAAATTTGCCAAATATTCCATACAAAAAAGGTATTAAGACTGTTTTCCAAACGAGTACTTATTTGTTTGGCTAAACTTATTTGACGTCATCGCCAGCAAACTTATTCAAATAAGTAAGTCTCCACAATCAAATAAGAAATTCTCTACAAATAAGTATTGGATTGGAAAACAAGCTAAGACCTAAATAGTACAATTGGTTCAAGAACTGAAGGCAGTAGACCATCCATTGCGTTTTCGCTTCGCTCGATCGGCCAATTATCTGTTTTAAGAAAAAAATTTTAAGAAAAAATCATCTTTTCTGACGAAGCTCATTTTCACATTGTCGTATTTGTGGCACAGAATATCCACACGTGACAATTGAGAATCCAATGCATCCAAAACGAGTGATTGTTTCTTCGAAAAGGAGCAATGAGCCAAACTAACAATCAAGGGCGACCGTTATCGTGCCATGTTAACTGACTTTTTATTCCCTACGATTGAAGAGGAAGATATTTGTTTTGAACAGGACGGTGTCACCAATACAATCGACGTTTTGCGCTTCAACAATCGAATTATAGGCGAAATTGTGATGTCGACTAGCCGTCTTTTGCTGCGGTTTTACTTTGTTGGACTATTATTTTTGGAGGCCGTTAAGGAAAAATGTTATGCTAATCATCCAGATACGATTGAGGCATTGAAAGACGCAATTGATGAAATAGATGCTCAAACAGCCGCCCCTCCATGTTTCACTTTTATATATATAGAATATACACTTTTAAAACTAAAAGTATTCTTACCAGTTATTGCGATACTTTATTCTTTATTGTGTTACACCCTGTGATGTGGGTTGCAGCCACGCGCTTTAAAATTCAAATCATTTTCAAGTCGACTGGTTATAAATCGATGTTATCGAAATAAAACAAGGCGCAGTTGCAAGAGGCGTATTTGCGCGCAAAACCGGCTAAATACAACAAATTTTTATTTGAAAAACGTGTAGATACATATACGCGTAACACTTTCTTTTCAATTTCGTGCAAAACAAAAACAGTACAATCTCGGGAAACTCATCTTACTCGTATTTAGCTGGAAAAGCGAATCGATAAATCGCATACTTTGGGGCCGCAGACTCAAAATAATTCCATTTCACAATCGAGCTCCCCTTTGAAATTTAAAAAGAGCATACTCGTAAAGTTGCCAAATTCTTTTGAACTTAAAATGGTATACGAGTCCGACCCAATCGGTTGATCTTCCATTGAACTCTTGACAGAATGAATAGCTAGCGATCGAAAAATTAATGGAGTGAGGTAATCTCAAATAAATTTTGTTGCAGCCCCCGCGTTGTTGTGTTGTTGATAAATTATTGAGATCCTGTTGGCGTTTGTGTTTTTCTTTTTTCTTTTTCTGGAAATGTCGCCACAAGAATAATGTTTTTGTTTAAAATAGCTAAGTTATATGTCTGCGCTTTTGTGTACTCACACTTGAGTAATATATATGTACTACATCAACAACAATAATAACAACAATATCACTGACTAGCGGCAACAAAAAAAATACAAATTTTTCACTCAGGTGTATGCGCTTGGGAACACTGATAGAACATGAGCTGTTTCCCAACCAATTAAAGCTTTCATTGCAATAAATAGATTTAATTAACATTAAAACATTTCAAAATACCTTAATTTAACAGATGGTTTTTGCAAAATTATTTCTATTTTGCAAATATAAAATTGGGGTAGGCTGTAAACTGTATGTGGGTAATAGATTGGGGCATCCGTTTCATGCAACGTTAGTTCTAATGAAGGTCTTCTCGTAGTTGGTAGAAATCCCAAAAATTTCATGTCCACGGTTGATTTGATATACGTGAGAACATTTTGGTTGGCTTAAGTTTCCATTAAATTAATCAATGTCGACAGCTTATTGCGCTTCACCGACAGGAGCATTGCCATTGAGATGAGATGCATTTGGCAGATGCTAATGATGGTCACGTCACGTCACTTCTAGTTCAATCACACACAGTCATAAGGCGTGCAACATACACACTTGTAGTTCGCATAATACTTTGTCTATAAATTGACCTCCTCGTGTGAGTTTTACTTGAAATGTTTTTTTGACTGCGTGTGCGTACGTGAACTGAGCGTTGCGTTCGACCAAAAAGGACTCTCCATCTCCGAGCTGGTTCTTCCACTTCCCTTATGCCTGTATGCAATTGTGCATGTGTCAAAAACATTATTTTGTAAATAGCTCGATAGTGCTCATAGGCTTTGTTTTCCTTCGTTTTACATGCATACACATCACATAGTGCCAACTCTTCGCTCATCCTTTCGTACATGGCTTGAAGTTTGGATTTTCCTTGTCGGTTTATAATAATTAAACAGAAAGCAAAAACCTTTAAAAAAAATTAAGCCCACAAGTAATTGACCCCGACGTGATTTGAACACGCAACCTTCTGATCTGGAGTCAGACGCGCTACCGTTGCGCCACGGAGTCTACATGTGTCTCCCTGTCAATATTAAGTTATATTTGCTTTACTCATTATATTCTAGTGTTAGCTGCTAAACTTACTAATCCACTATGAGTACCTCAACAAACAAACAAAAAGTCATAAAAAATAAAAATTTCTCCTGTAATTTCTTTTAACTAAATACCAGAATGTTGTGACAACTTGTTGTTGAAGCGAAAAAAAGCTATTGACACAAACGACATTTCCACTATATAGGCTGAAAATAAAAACACATTCGAAGAAAACGAAAGAATTTAAAATATGCGCCTAAAAGTAAGGTAAACTTATTTTTTTGTAATGAAAAATTAATATTTAAATTGGTGCCTTCCAAACCCAGGGCCCCATTACTTCCAAATTTTAATAAAAAGAGTTATGACCAGAGATACGCATATTTGCAACGTTTAGATAAATTTAGCCCTGGGAAATGTGTTAAAAACAGAACACAAAATTCCACCAGACAGACAGACACGCTACGCTATTACCTAACCTCGATGTAGTCATTATACACACTGGTGTGTTAATATAGAAAAAACTATTGTTATTTACTGCAGTCTCAGCGAACACACATTCCCACAGTAGTTTTGCATTGCGCATGAGCAGCTTAGAAGAAAAATTGTTTTGGTCGTGTGACAAATAGCGTACACTTTTCTAGCTCGTCTTCTAGCGCATACACCTGGATGAAAAAAACACTGGGGTCCCGATTTGCGTCGACTCGTTTGCATTGTTTCGATTTGCGTCCTCAAAAAAATTCGATTTGCGTTGTTTCCTCGATTTGCTTCGCTACAAAAATGTTACCGTTACTTAGGAATACATTACTATATACATGCATACATACATACAAGTTTACATAAGCTGTATTTTATTTGAACTCGAATTGGGAATTACAACAACAATTCCCTATTATAACGGGTGTTTTTTTAAGAGGTTGCCGATTTTTTTTTTGAATAAAACACATATAAAATTATGAAATGACCAAAATTTTTTTTTATTTGGTAGATAATTTTTTGGCATTTAACATTTAAACACAATTTCTGGCATATGGCTACCACGACTATTTTTCACGAATGTCATTCTGGAGGTCCAATTTTCCAGCACTTTTTCAAGCATTTGACGGCGTATGTCAGCAATGACACGTTGAATATTGGTTTCCAAAGCGTCAATCGATTGAGGTTTATCCACATAAACCAATGACTTCACGTATCCCCACAAAAAGTAATCGAGTGGCGTCAAATCGCACGAACGCGGAGGCCAATTCACCGGACCATTTCTCGAAATAATGTTGTCGTTGAAAGTTTCTTTCAATAAGTCGATTGTTTCACGTGCTGTATGGCAAGTGGCACCATCTTGTTGAAACCACATTTCATCCATATCCATATCTTCAAGATTTGACAACAAAAACTCATTTAACATGGTTCTGTATCGATTTCCATTCACGGTAACGCGTCGTCCTTCCTCATTTTTAAAGAAATATGGACCGATGATCCCACCAGCCCATAGACCGCACCAAACAGTACATTTATCAGGATGCATTGGTAATTCTTGAACGGCGTGTGGATTATCTTTGCTCCAAATGCGACAATTTTGTTTGTTGACGTATCCATTTAACAAAAAATGCGCCTCATCACTGAAGAGAATTTTACGGTAAAAAAATGGATCTTCGTTCAATTGATTTAACGACCAATCACTGAATTCACGGCGCAAACGATGGTCGTGTGGCTTTAATTCTTGCACCAATTGAATTTTGTATGGCACCAAACCCAAATCTTTACGTAAAATTTTCCATAAAGTCGATGGACAAAGTCCAATTTGCTGAGCACGACGACGAATCGATAAATTGTCGTTTTCTTCGACACTGGCCTCAACGACAGCAATATTTTCTTCTGTACGAACTCTTCTCATTCTTGTCGGTGGCTTGGCATCCAAAAGAGTGAATGTAGACCGAAATTTGGTAATTACGTTCTTTATGGTGGTCTCTGACGGACGATTATGTGCACCATAAAATTCACGAAGTGCTCTATAAACATTTTTAATTGAACACTGATTTTGAAAATAAATTTCCACGATTTGAAAACGTTGTTCTGGAGTTAACCTATTCATAATGATTTGCCAAACAATACTGAGTAGAAATGCCACTTTGAGCTGTCAAAACAACTGTCATAAAATAAAACGACATCTATCGGAAAAACAAACCTCCTTAAAAAACACCCTTTAGCTGTATTTTATTTGGAATTCGAGTGTCAAACCAGCCAAAACCAGCCAAACAGCAACAGCGAAAAAAGGAATTCGACAGTGCAATTGTTGTTGTAATTCCTTATTTCTCGGCAAATAAAATACCTACATCATTGTATATTTTTACACGTTAAAAATTTTTCATTTAGAATTTCAGTGAATTTGGTCGTAAGGGGAGAACATATCATATTTACTTTAATTATATTCCTATTAGATGATTTAAATGTTCTGCGTTTATGTAACAGAACAATGGCCTGCACGAAACGAGAGGCGAACTCCTTTCAACAACAGGAGGACATATTAAAGATATTTGACATGTGAAGTTAAATAAGTTTTTTATTGAAATAAAAAAACAAAAAATTCCCGCACTCAAAAATGCGTCACAATTGTTACGAATTTTGCGAATTTTACTACAGAATTTTACTGCAGAAGGAAAAGAGAGCGGAAAATAGAGAGTAAATTCATTACGAATTTTGCATACTTTTACTACAAAAATTTCTGTGAGTAAATGTGAACAAACTGCCAAAAATGAATTTATTGACAACTTAACTAATATGGCGTTCGTTATATTCTTCCATTCTTTGACAAAGTACACAAATTTTTTGTACAACAGTTGTATGAAGCCAACAGAAAAAAAATTTGCTCTTCCACATTTTATATGTGAATTTGTGTCGAAATGGCCGCATAAATTCCACAATGAGACGATAAAAATTATATCAAATGTTTTTATTTTATTGTAACACAAACAAACAAATCGTGTGCAATTTTATGAACATCAGTGCAGCAGCAGCACAATTTTTTCAATTAAAACAACGCAACATAACTAACTTTGTTGAATTTTGACGTAACGGATTTTGACCGTTTCTACGAAAAGGACAACAGCTGTATTTTATTTGAAATCCGAATAAGGAATTCGAATGTCAAAACCAGTCAAACAGCAGGTTTCCAATTCCAAAGAAGGAATTCGACAGTGCAACGACCTAGCGTGCCAAAATTTGGGGAGCAGCATATCTCACACAGTATTTCGATACTCCGCATGTCGCGCTTCGTGGATGACGTGTGAATTGCATGGAATAGTGGAAACGGCTTCTACTAGTCAGAATTTCATGAGACTGGTTTTAAATCAATAAAGGTTAGCGCTCGGCTTGCGATGACGTAATATGTGTGACGCGTGGCGTGTGGCGTGTGGCGTGTGGCGCGTGCTATTTGTTGATTCTTAAAGAGTAAACTTCAGTCGCGCGTCAGAGCTGACACGCGCCTTTTTTTGCTTTTTCTGAATCAGGAGATAGGAAAAAGGGTAACCCTGCAAAAATCCAGAGTTCGAAAAATTTCATAATTATGTTAAAGAAAGTAAAAATTCATTTATGCCGAGTTTTTTTTTGTTTTAGCAATCTACGGACGAGCGTAGATTTTTTCTCGAAAAAACGAACACGAAAGTCGAGAATCTTTTGTTTACATTGTTTTGTTGCATGTGTTGTTGTTGCAGTTAATGAGAAGAGGGGTAAATCTCCCAAAATATGAAGATCTGTTTGAGGGGAAATCCAATCTACCGTAGATTGGTTTTTTGGAATAAACGAACAACTTCACAGCCAAAAAAGCACTCTACGGCAGATTTTTTTAAAAAAAACTCGACATTATAATGTTTTTCGTTTTTAGATGTTAACCTTCAAAATTATTTTGTTACCTTCATTTGGTTTTTACTTTCCATTTAAAGCTCATAACTCGGATTTTGAGTAAACTTGATTTAAATATACATAATACTTGACACAGCGTTGTCGTTAAGATTAAGAGGGCACAAAAGACTTTGGGTGTAAGATGAACCTAAAATTAGTCTATACGTCAAATAATCAAGAGTTGGACAAGCGAGTACGCGCATCGGTAGTCATTGCAAAATTTTAAAGGAAAATTTCACAGTAATAAAACGTGAAGATATTTATTTAATTTTTATACTGCAGCCGCTGCTGTGCACCAATTTAGCACTTTAAGTTTTGACATTTTAAGTATTTTTTAGATTAAAATAAACTCTAACTTGGCAGTACTACGCCATCACTGCAATGATTTTACTTCTATTTTAAAGGTGCCTGTTAGCCATTTTTCATTAGTTGGCACTTGGCAGTGGAAAAGGAAAAGTAAAGAGTCGTAGTTGTAAAATTTTAAAACTTTCCATTAAATTGTTCGATTAATTCAAAATTTAAGTAAACTCGTTTTTACAATGGAAAAAAAGTCAAAGGAAGCGCTGCGGCGATACAAGAGAACCCGTCCAGCCCAGTCTAGTTCTGACAGTTCAAGCAGCTCTGACTCGGACTCTGGTTCAAGTAGTTCATACTCCTCGTCTAGTTCGGAGAAGAAAGCTGGACACCGCAGCCAAAAAAAGAAACCGCGAGGTACAGCAGCCGGTGCTCGTCGATCTGGAAGCAGTTCATCGGGCGCCGCTGAACGCCGTAAGCGAGAAAAACAACACGCTTGCCAAAAAAAGTTAGAGGCAAAGCGTAATCATCTTAAGCGCAAGTTGAAGGAGGCCAAGCTTAAAAAGCGTGCAGCAGTAGCAGCCGCCGCTGCTGCGATGGGCCACACAACGTCGTCACATCGCAGCATGTCCCCGGGGCAACAGCTAAAACTAAAGAAACTCGCAGCAGTAGCTGCAGCAGAGAAAAAACACTCGAGAGCTACCAGCAAAGAAAGACTCCGCGAACGTGAGCGGGAGAAACTTCGTGCAGCAGCAAGGGAGCATGAGCATGTTCGCAGTCGATCCCAAACAAAGGCCACAAAGATCCGCATTCATCAAGATGTAAAGCGTAAATCTCCTATAGTCATTGGGCGTCATCAACTTTCACCGCGTGAAAAAATAATCATCCAGACGAGGACTCGTGAGCGAACTCCTACTGAACGTAAGCGTGAACTAAAGATGCGACACAACGATTCCCGTGAACGCGAACGCCGAGACCGAGACCGTGCTGATCGGGAAGCTGCACGCAATAAAGAACGAGAAGAAGCTCTTGCCAGATGCCAGGAGCGGCAGAGAGAACGCGAACGTATAGCCCGTGAGAAACTTCGACGGGAAGAAGAAAAGAAATACGAACGAACGGATAGGCTGCTTCCTCGTCCAGCAGAGCGAGAAATGGCTATCGCTGCTGCACGAGGAACCTACAACAGTCGGGAGCGTTCACTTGATTCTGATGGGCGATCTCGACACGGCCATTCAAGTCGTTCAGGTCGTGATACGGCTTACGAACGTGAACGTGAGTATGTCTCGTCTGATGACATTCGACGCAGAGAGGCTCTGGAACGTGAGGAACGACGAGAGCGTGAATACCTAGCTGGCCGTCATCGAGATGTGCTTAGTCCCGTTGGAAGTCATTATGTTGATCGTGTTCGCGATGAACGTGATGGTTATCCTAACGATGAGCGTGAAAGGTATGTTTCTAAAACTCAAAACAACACATAGATTTTATTTCGTTTTTAATTTCGACAGGGTGGCTTATGCTCGCGCTTATGCTGAAGAAGATCGCCATCGAGATCGCAATTGGGATCCACGTGCTCTTCGTGATACTCGTGATCTTCATGACACCAGAGAACTGAATTTGCCAGCAAAGATTTATCCTAGCGAACGGGATCGCCATGATCTTGATCGTGGATTGGCTCCACGCGACTGGAAGGGCGAGTGGCCGCCTGCCGACGAATGGCAAGAGCGAGGTTATGCCGCGCGAGGAAAACTTTCCTCTCGAGCTCCATCCGAACATGATTGGAATGTAGACGAGCTGGGTTATGGCGACAGAGTTGATCGTAGGCATGCTTCAGGTTGGACTGAAAGAGATTCTCAACTTTCACGTGATAAACATATTTCCTCGTCGGAGCGGCAGGGCTCTAGTGGCAGTCGTCGTTGGCAACACGATTGGCGTGAGCCTCATGGAGGTGGGTCTGCAGCGGATGTATCTGCTCGCGGTAGCGATCCTCACAGTGAACATCGTTTACAGAATAATTTTCGTCGTGGCGGTGGCGGAGGAGGCACTAGCAGTTCCAGCAATCACAAAGATTACGCACAAGACCGACAAAGCTTTCGTGGACATCCGCCGCCGCTAATGGCACAACAAGTTGGCCCAGTTAACTTTAATAACCGCTTTCCACCAAAGCGGCAAATGACGTACACAAATCCGAATCTTATTAAGAAGCAACAAGTAGTGTTAGATGCAGCCAAAGCAGCCGCAACTTCATGTACGGCCACGGGAACAGTAACTGCAACTGATGTGCCGACGATTGTAATGGGAAGCCAGCCAACAAATAGCAATGATGCTCTTATTGCACAGGCAGCAGACGCAGATGGGTTGCTGTTCCCAGATGATGATGATGATGATGACGACGAAGAAGAACATAAGACCCCTCCAAAAACAATAGACCACACAGAACCAGAAGCAGGAGAAATTGTCAGTTCAGCAGCAGATGAAGAGGCCAAGGATATTTTTGATGAAGTAGAAGGTAAGGGAACCTCCCTGACTACCATAACGGAAAAACTGACTAATTCGAAATTACCAACTATGCTTGAAGTTCCGGTTCATGTAAAAACAGAGGCAATCTCAGAAGATGTGGCTCTGCCAATTGAAACTGGAAGCCACCTTCCAGCCGATGATGTTAACATTAAAGCTGAACTTAAGGATTTGGTAGTTGCAGTTAATCCTGCATCGGAAGTCAGTGCATCATTGGCGGCACCGGCATTGGTGGATCCAGAAGAAGGTGTTGTAGACGATCTAAGCGAAATTAGCGACAGCGATGATGATATTCTAGACAAAGAAGAACCTGCAAAGTCTGTAGACATCCCAGTTGCCCGAAAAACAGCTGAGGTGGCTGCATGTGACGAAATCAAATCTAATACTACCAGCATTGGAGATGCCGCGGCAGAAAGTTCAACTATCGTTACTGATGCTGCCATAGGAAAACCTACTATCAATGACGACGATGATCTTTTGGATTTTGAAGAAATCTCCGACGGCGAACTTGAAGAAGATTCACGCATCAAGGGAGTTGGTGATGCTCTGGGTGTTGACTGGGCATCTCTCATTAAGGAGGCTAAGGCTCCCAGCACACTGCCAAGTGAACAGACCACCGCCAAACAGAAATGGCAGCCTCATCGCATAATCCTTGACGTGGGCATTTCAATGAAAATGGCAGGCGAGCAATATACCAAACGTCTTTTGAACGATGCCAAGCAGAAACTCGATGAAGAACTTGGACAGGTTCGGATTAAGACTGAAATGAAGTATGAGCAGGACGAAGAAATAGCCCAAGAAGCAAGCGAGCCAATGGATACCGACGACAACAAGAAATCATTCACTGTCTTGGAGAAGCCACAACTGAAACCACTCGACGACAATGAGGAATTTAATGTGGACAATCTGAACCCCATTGCTTGTATTCAAGTTTCCGAACGCTTACGCCGAATGGAACGTCGCCAAATGATTTTCAATGCGTCAGGTCCGAATAGTCGAGCTCTGAGCGCTCGACAAGATTTGAAACTGCGGCGCCAGCTCTGCGGTCTGCCCGTCAAAGAAGGCGACCTTCCACGGTCGACAGTCAGCGAAAAAATGAAAGCTATAGCGTTGGCTGCATTCCAGAGAGCATTGCAAGTAAAGTGAGCACAGCGATTTGTGTTTTTTTTTCGTAGCTGTTCGCATTCTCGACGAATGAATGAATCCACAAACTATCTAGAAAGATCTTCAAAGGACTTTATATAGCTGTTCTTCTTTTAGTTTAAAAGATGTGTATGACGTAGTTGTTAAATAAATACTAATTGTATTGTATTGTATTTCTCGTATTAAACCTAGCCTAGAAAACTGCAAAGTGTAATAGTTGCTACTGGTTCACCTGTATTTCTTGTCCTGTATTTAATTTATATCAACTTAGAGCACTTATTATAGAACCTCACTTTAATGCATTGATAAATGAGTTAAACATAAAATTGTTGAGCTGATATTATTATTACAAATAAAAAGTAATTTAAAACAAAAAACAAGATTGCTCCAAGCTGTCTCTATACATAAATGAAAGGAGTAGTGGGTAAACAGCGATATTCACGTTCGTGTATGGCTGATGACAAAATTCCTAAATGTCCAAATAAGCGCTTGAAGGTAAACTGATGAGCATTTGAAGCGCCATCGTTGACGTAGAAGTGGAATGTAATAAATTGAGCACCGCACGACAATCAGGAAAGAATTTTGTGTGATGTTACAGCGAATCGATTAACTTTTCAATATGCTCCTCACCTATAAGTTCTACTTGGCAGTAATTTATTCTGGCTATTGGATGCAAGGCGGTTCTAGCTCCACTTGACAATCAATGAACTCAAGTTGGGGCAAAAGATCGTCTTGCTGATAGTAAACAATCAGAGAGGACAGGAAATACTTTATGAATTGTTTAGTATTTTGCAAACTCTGTAATCGCAACTAATAGAAATCGGGGTTTTTGCATTCACTGATGTCGTTGCACCTGACGAGGAAAAATTATCAATAAGCAATATTATAAATAGATCACCTGCAGAAGTCATTCAAGAAGACTCCAAGTCTTGCTGCATGCCTGCCTATGAGACAGTGTCGAGTGATGACACCTACAATAGCACCGATGTGCGAACTTTTTTGAGAGATCAAACAGTTGGATCGTTTTGAATCCAGCTTAGGCCAGATCTGCTTTGTCGTTATGCAAGTTGAACCGCTTCACCACCTACCGTTAGTTTTTACATTAGCAACTCGCTTTAACAAAGTTTGCTTGCAGCGATTGGTATGCTTAGCGAACCATATTCAGGTAGGAAGGTAAGTGTAGTTGCTGGCTTGGCGAGTTCGTCAGGCATACAGTTACCCGGAATGTCTGTGAGCCCCGGCACCCAGCACAGGTGGATATTGAACTGCTCCGCCATCTCCACGAGAGATGATCGGCAGTTAAGGGCTAGAGTTGAATTTGTGGATTCCAGGGATTTCAGTGCAGCTTGGCTATCCGAGAATATACGGATACGCTTAGCGGATATGACGTTTCTCTTCAGCTAAGACAGGGCTTCACTGATCACCATAATTTCAGCCTAGAAAACACTACAGTGATTTGGAAGACGGAAAGATAGGCTAAGATTAAACTTTTTTGAGAAAACACCTCCGCCGATATCGACATGAGTTTTTGACCGACTCGTCTGTGTATAAATGTATGTGTTCATCTTCCAGGTAAGCGTCTTCGTCCTAGAATGATTTGGAGGGGAAGGTGACGTGGAAGTTTTTGTTGAAAAGGAGTTGCGAAATGGTGTAGTTTATATTGTCTGGTATCCTGACTGAATTCAGGATAGAGAAGTAACCGATTTCATTTATAGTCCACTAGGAGATAGCATTAAGGTTAATAGCCAAACTAGCTGTAATAATCGAACAGAATGTCCATGCTGTTTTGATGATTCTCTTGATGTATGCTCAAAAAGATTCTTCGAGTATCGCTCTTCTGTATTTTAACGCTTTTTGACAATAATTGTGTAGTTTGTTCCAGTTCGTGCCATTTAAAAACTTTAACCCTATGTACTCTGTAAGATTTAAAAACATTTCTCACACGAAAGTGGAAGACCGCAAGTGACATACGATTTCTGGAGAAATTTGATGCTGATCCATAACGTTGCTGACGATGATGATAGATAATCTTGCGATAAGATAGAAACTTGCAACCGAATTTCGGAAGTTATACATTTTTTTTATTATATTTTCAATGAACTTAGATTTAGAATCCTCACAATTTTGTCAAAAACTTCCAAATACAAATGGTTTTTGTTTTACAATTTAACAAAATAAAATTATTAATTTTCTTTTCAATTAAATCCTAATTAATATTAGCATATACGAATTTTTTTTAAATTACTTCTTTTGTAATTGTTTTAAGACTTAGATATTTGAGTGCATCGTACACTGTGTGTTACATTCATTATGTATAACTATTTCTGGTTTTATTTACTTCTATGTTTTTGAACAATAAATTCATGTTTTTTTGTTTGTTTTCTATAGTAATTACTATTACAATTGGGGTTGTTTATCTTTTTTGTTTTTTAATTATTTCGTATTAGAAAGCTAAACTTGAACGTTTATTCCAGTTAACAATTAACGTGTAGTAACGTAACGTAATACGTGTCAACTCTTATAAACAAATTTGTTTATTTAATGCAATAAAATAAATAAAGTTATTCAAAAGAAATTATAGCAATAGCGAGTAAATGTAGTTTGGAATTGAGAGAAAAGCAAAAATCATCGACTTCATTTCTATGCGCGCGTAGTAGTTTATAAATACATAATATAAAAACAAGCAAGAAATAAACGACAATACATAATATGCTTATAAGAATTTACAGTTTGTAATATAGAAGAAGAATAAACAGGAATATGGAAAGCGATAAGACAGCTGAGAAAGAGTTCTTTTAGTTTTTATTGTGAAATTAATTAATAATTGACGATTAGATATAAAAAGAATATGTAGTTTTGTACTCGGTGTTGTGTAGACACTGTTTTTAAGGGGAATTAAGATCAATGCTTTTACACCGAGTACAACAGTACACCTTCTGTTCTGTTTATCTCTAATCGTGAATGCCCTTTATGTTTTAGTCAAATTTTTCTTCTTTTGCAATTAATTGCATAGTAAAATTTTATGCATTTACCCAATAAATATTTATTAAGGCTCCAGAAAACAAGTAATTTTTTGTAGTTGCAATAATAAAAAAATAGCTCTAATTCTCATAATATGTGTGGTAATAAGTGTCCATGGAACCATCATCCTCATCCCTTCCGCTTATCATGGTTTAGTTGCATTGTTTCTTGTTTTTTAATAAATATTTGCGTAAACTTGGTAATTTTCTTTCCTGTGATTTTGTCCGACACGTCAATTCAGTGAAGGTATCCGCATATCGTGCCAATTGATTTCTATGTTTGGCCATTTCGTTTGCAGGCAGGTCATCATTGGGTTCGATGAGCAAATTGACTTTAAATCACTTTCGAGCAGAATCGCCGACCCCTTGCAATAGCGAACCTGTAAGTGACGTTCAGTGAAATAAGGATGGAACGACTACTCAATATAGAACTAACCTTGTTGCCATAATTAGATCCCGATATACCATTATAGTGAAACAGATCAAAAGTGTCTGGCGTTGAACGTTTCTCAACGGGGAAAAATTCATCCATAAATGCATTCAATAGAATTATACCTAAACCTTCCGGATCCAGTTTCTTTTGCATTATTTCCACACTGAAAACAGTTAAGTTAATACGGGTCTTTACTTTTACGAAACAATATTTGTGAAGTATGGGAAGCGAATTTGCGATAAAAACTCTCAAGAAAATGCGCTCGCCAGCGCTCTTGACTGTTTGACGTTTTATTAATATAATAAAGCGGAAGTACATTTACTATTCTTTTGTAACTATAAACAGTCATTCTCAACTTACTATTCTGGTTCACTGACCAAATCCAATGACAACAACACATCCTGCAAAACAACTGTCGGTATGAAGTTATTTCCTTCGGGATCAAACGATTTGAAAACGCGTCGCGCAATTTCCGACGGTGTCTCCGCTGAAACTAGCCTCTTTTCGGTACTGAACAGAACTGTTAGATTGGCAAAATAAAATGAAATTACTAATAAATATTACATTAAGGGTTACGGGTTGATTTACAAATGAAATGAAAATGTCAAAAATTATTCAATTAAGAAGGAAATAATGAGCCAAGTCACATACTGGTCGGAGCAAGATTTGGAAAACTATCGATGCATTTTTGTCTTTACAAATTCACAGTTTTTATTATTGCCTTTTTTATAAAAGCACTCGCGAGAGCGAAACCAAATTGGTATCTTTAGGTGGAGTTGTAAATTGGCCCTTAATGGGAGGAATGCATACCTGATAGATGTGTCTC
This sequence comes from Nephrocerus scutellatus, assembly GCA_947095585.1. Lineage (NCBI taxonomy): Eukaryota > Metazoa > Arthropoda > Insecta > Diptera > Pipunculidae > Nephrocerus > Nephrocerus scutellatus. The sequence goes on from OX352763.1 coordinate 3,037,071, forward strand.
TGATCCCATTACCCAGACAGGATTTCGAGGATTTTTGTAGAATGAACCTACTGTGCAGTATCGCATCTGTTCCATTAGTGTGATAAATCCGATTTCACTCTGTTCAGTTATGCCTCGCAATTCTATTTATTGGTACGCATATAGAGAGATAGAGACAGGAAAGGAAGAAACAATGTGGAGAAATAAAATAGAAAAATAAATGGTTGAATAACCAACAATTTGACATACTGAGTCCGCCTACATCTTCGTCGTTATCCCACACGTGAGCAACCGCTCTGCCAGTAAGCATCAAATTGATCAGACCCTGAGAACCATAGCCATAGGTATTATGGATAAGCGGTTCCGATGTGTCCGAAAGTTCTAATGCAACATTTTCAAAGCCCTGTTGACAATTTAAGAGTTAGATTTCTCACTACTGAAAACAGGAAAAAATCGCTCACCCTTGTCAACAGAACCGTATACATAAACAGCAGCACACCATATTCTGATGACAAAATACTGAAATTTTCGGCATAGAACTTCTCGACATCTTCTATTCTTTGCAAATTGATTACAGTTAGATTGTTGTGAAATTCTAAAGGTGTCCATTCCGAAAATCTTTGATCCTCACAAAATGTTCCACCCTGGCAACAGAGAAAGGCGAAGCATTAGAATTTTGTAGCAGTAGAACATTCTTCATTAAAGATTTTTTTGTTTAAATATACACGAAAAGGTAACAATTTAGAGTCTTAGTTAATGAATTAGAATTTATATTTGAATTATTAAATTCCAATACAATCTTACCACAGCCTGTTGATCGCTCTCTGAGGGACTTAAATTCCCATCAACATCCAGAGAACATCTCTCATCGTTACAACCGTCGTCGCTTGTTGCTTCTTTGGCTTCCACACATTTTTCATACTGCAGCGTAACAATTCGGTGATTTGTTGTGTTACATTTCATTAGGATATTACATAAAGCTTGGATGAGCAGTCGTTTGCACTTGTCTGTAGTAAGCTTTTTGAAGAAAAGAAAAAACAATATTTAAATTATTGTATGTATATTGTATTTATATGGGGAATAAAAATGTTTTATTCATTAAGTTTTAGTTGGTAAGTTTTATGGTTTCTCTTTAGTTCTCTTTAGATTACAGTGTTATTGATATTGGAATTTTTAAAACGTAACTTCTTTCAATAATAATAATATAATCTTTTTGGAACGCAATTGAAGGAAATAAAATTTAAAAAAAAATCTATAGGAATATCATTGAACAAACTTGTATTCCCAATCTGTACTTAAAACTAACGTCTGATATCTGTAATGTATATTTACAATAACTTAATTATCTATTGATAACAATTACAATCTTACATCTTTCAAGCAATGTTCTGGAGTATCCATTAGAAATATCTTCAACAAAAAAGCCTGCACCGGTGCTATCACAGCACAAGGACCGCCTTGTTTTTGCACCAGAGCAGATGGTTCGGCATCACTAAATTCAAAGCCTATAAGAAAAACAAGAAAAGGAATAATTTTAATTAATAAGATTCATTTGCAATATCCGATCCGCTAATGTGTCACGCTCGAATGCCCTGTACTTGGCAGCACGTATGTGCGCTACCGCTACCTGGCGACCGCTTCACATTCACTGGTTGGCATGGCATACTACTGTACTGTAACCAACCGAGTGACAATGACGTTGTGATTGCATAAGCTAACGTAAGACTGTACTAGGCTCTAGCTGCAAAATTTCAGGCACGCCGCTGAAAGAAGGATTGTGAGTCACAGTGACATTTTAGGACTGTGATTGATTAAAAAAAGAAAGACGCATATTATGCCATACAAGAAGCCAAATACAAATTGTATTGCTTATGGGTGTGCTTCTTGCGGAAATTGTATTTTGCGGACAAACCTTGTGACCACCGCTGAAATACATCCAGCCTAATTGCTGGACCCCAAAGTAAAGTTCGAATATCATTTAATTCCTTCTCATCGTTTTCCTTCGTTGAGGAGGATGCTGCTGCAGTTGGTGTGGCAGAAGTGCATGTAGATTTTGAAGTCGTCGTTGTTTTTGAGGCACTAGAAGAATTTTCACCCATTTTTGTGTTTTTTTTTTATGTTATGGTTTTCGCTTAGACTTATGCCAGAAAACACATTTAATTTTTAATTTGAAATAAATAATTTTAATGTAATTTAAAAGAAACTCTGAAGGAAAAACAATTTTGATCGGATCTGTAGAAGGGAAAACACTTCCCAATGAGAACAAAACACTTGACAGCAGTACACACTACACAGTACACACTTAAGCATAGACAGTTTAATGAAAGGTGTGTGTCAACGTCGAGTACAAAACAAGTTCACATTTTGCATATTTCTTGCATTTAGTTCTGATGTCTTGTAAATGTCAAAATTTTGCGTTTCTCCAGTGTCAGTGTTTATACCTCTGCTGTTTTATTTTTAATTTAAGAACTCTTTTATTTGCTCAGGAATTGGGAATTCGAAATGGAATTCAAATAAAATAAAATTTTAATTCTTCGATCGAAATTGGAGGTATTTGAAAGGTTACTAGAACTGTTCTTGACATTTGACATTTTTATTTTGTCTTGTATATGTTTTTTGAATTTTTTTTTTATGTTATGGTTTTCGCTTAGACTTATGCCAGAAAACACATTTAATTTTTAATTTGAAATAAATAATTTTAATGTAGTTTAAAAGAAACTCTGATGGAAAAACAATTTTGATCGGATCTGTAGAAGGGAAAACACTTCCCAATGAGAACAAAACACTTGACAGCAGTACACACTACACAGTACACACTTAAGCATAGACAGTTTAATGAAAGGTGTGTGTCAACGTCGAGTACAAAACAAGTTCACATTTTGCATATTTCTTGCATTTAGTTTTGATGTCTTGTAAATGTCAAACTTTTGCGTTTCTCCAGTGTCAGTGTTTATACCTCTGCTGTTTTATTTTTAATTTAAGAACTCTTTTATTTGCTCAGGAATTGGGAATTCGAAATGGAATTCAAATAAAATAAAATTTTAATTCCTCGATCGAAATTGGAGGTATTTGAAAGGTTACTAGAACTGTTCTTGACATTTGACATTTTTATTTTGTCTTGTATATGTTTTTTGGATAAATTGTTTTTGTTATTTTATATATTGGAATAATTATAACAAACTGATAGAAGAAAATGTATTATTAAACAATAAAAGAAAAAGAACCCATTTCGCGTGGGCACAACACGACTTTCTTTTACAGACGGGACCGGAATCTTCAGTAAATGTATATTAAATTTTTTTTAAAAAATTTTTTTTTATTTTTTTTTTAAATTTTTTTTTTGTTTTTTGTTTAAATTTTTTTTGCAGTTAACAGATTTGAGATTGAGTTATTTGCCAAAACTCGAAAAACTGTCAAAATTGTCTGGCCCTTCACAATTTATGAAAAAAGCTTAAAAATTTAATTTTTATTCCGATAACTCTGCTTTTTCTGACTCAGGACATACGGTAATTGGTAAACCTGCAAAAATCCCGAGTTGGAAAATTTTCATGATTACTATACTTCCTTTTACTATGTAAAATAAGTAAAAAAAAACTTTGTCTGTTCGTGATTAACACGAAGACCGTTCATCCGATATAGCTGAAACTTCAGGATGTAATGGGGACAGTTGGGATGGATTGTTTGTTGGGGTGTGTAGTGTGTTGTTAGTATGGTGACGGCGTTTATAGGGTTGATGTGGTAGGTAGCTATGGGTTGTTTGTATGAGATTGACTCGAAGACCGTGTATTTAATAGATATTTCACGAATTTCCGGCTAGATTTCTCTATTCACCGTTTGGATACGGCATTAAATTGTAGGTTCATTCGATTTTGTGTGCAAAAATATACAAAATAAAAAAGAAATATGCACACATAATCGCATACAATAACTGCAGTAAGTGTCAAAAAATGTTGCCACTTTTTAACACAGGTATATCAGACAAATATCAACTCAACTTCGCTAAACTTGCAGTCTGGTCCGTCACATCTCAACTCGATCTAGGTAATTTCTTATGAAGTCGAATCACTGTTCAAGTTTGAGTTAGTTATGGTTAGTTAGTGAGCACATAAAAATAAACACAATCGAAGCTAGTCGCGGTTACGATTATCAATTTCGTGTTAAATTGGGTACAGCGGCTGTTGGATGACCAAATTGTGTTCAATCTTCAATTACCCATAATTTTATTATTGAATTTAAACAACTAATAACGGTTGTCCTCTGTCCTGAAATCTTTTAATTATTTTCATTAGACTTTTGTCCATTAAGTTTTAAATTAAAATCAGTAAAAAAGTATGTGTTTTTTAAATACCGCAAATTGCATGATCTTTAGATTACCACAATTAATGAACAAAAAGAAAAGTTAGTCCTTCGTTGATCTTAAAAACTGGCATGCAACGATTTTCCTGTGCTACACCATATAAAAAATAAAACCCTATATTAATTGAAAAGAGGGTACTAACCTACAAGTAACAATTAAACTCTACAATCACCAAACATGGAAAGCCCTCATAATTCCTTTTTCACAACTCTTCTGACGAACACTACCTTCGGCTGCCAACCCAGCGCTCATATTTTGCGTAAAATAAACGTGTTGCCGTAAGAGGATAATGAACAACTATATTTATACAAATAATTCGGTAAGCCAGTTGCATAGTTCCACGTTTTAAAAACTTTTTATTTAACTTAACATTACCTTTGGGTGTTTGTTTCTTTCAACCTCTTCGAAGTCGTTGTTAACCAACTTCTACACAAAGCCTAGATCGCTGAAATTTATGTACCCGAGAAAATAAGTTTTTTTTTCATTTACTTGCTCACATGTTTAATTAGATGTACCTGCACCTTTAATCCTTTGAGTGGCAACTTTAATGGATCCATGCACCCACATCTAGTTCACCACATCTACTCAAGAACAATCCAAACAGCTACTGAAGAACGTTGCAATAGCCCGAATTCTTAAGGCTGTCGCACTCAAATAGTTTTCCTATCTCTGAACCTATTCGGAAAAAATTACTGACTATCTTAGAAATATATAAATAACAAAAACTTAATTAATACATTAAAAAAAATATTTACATATTTACAGATTACTTGCAAGGTTTGGTTTCTATAAGAAACTGCTTCTGCATCGGAGCCACTGTTTTGGACTTGCAGTCCCCAAAAACCTTGATTTCCTTTCGATATTTAAAAGATGAGGATGCTTTAATGCTTTTCAATCGAAGCAAAAGTTATCTGGATAGACAGCTATAGAAACAAGTAAAATCTTACAACAATCACTTAATAAAAAAAAACAGCTTTATGTAAATGACTTGATTGTACCGAATGAATTGTCTACACGCTAAATACTTGGGCTCTAAGAATTGTGACACCAACTGTCCAACTGCCATGAATAGCTTACAAAGTATAAATAGGCAGAAGTTGTGAAAGGAAAAATTAAAGACAATGACTATGGCTGGACAACGTTGCGTTGGAGTATTGCAAAAAGCAAAGAAAGGAATTGCGATTTCGTAACGGATCGGGCATGGTTTTCCCGTGAAGTCCTGATTGATTTTGTAAGTTAAATCATTATTATTAAATACTCTACATTACCTTCTTATCCGTGTATGTTTGCTGGTTTTTTTATTTGTGGCCAAATCTTGTAATCAATTTTGAATCCCTTCCTAACCACAATAATATTCAAACTTTGCACACATGTGTATCTGCAATTATAGAATATACATGAAAAATTTTAATTCATATAGGTTTTGATCTACTTGGGGGCGTTAGCAAAATTGTGGAAGTTGATTAATCAAAATATGGGAAATGAAAGTATCATCATAGGCACCACATCGAAGGCCAGTGGGTCTTCGGTGGCATTTAACGTTATACAGGGTTATACTTTATGGTGCCCGCAGAAAAACGAGATACGCAGACCCTTCTTCTAATAATAAAGGAATAGATTCTGTTAAGACATGAACATCAGATTATTGGAAAACTTACCTACACCTATCTACACTATAACAACCTAAACAGCTGCTGCTCAACGTCGCATAAGCCCGAATTCTTAAGGCTGCCGCAACACAATACTCTTCCACCTCTACCTAGTCGGAAAATAATTGAAATTTCTAAAATACGTTAAAAACAAAAACTTAATTTTTAAATTAAAAAAATATTTACATGTTTACAGATCACTAACAATGTTCGGTTTGTTATAAAAAACTGCTACTGAATCTGAGCCACATGTTTTGGGATTGCAGTCCTCAGAAGCCTTGATTTCTTTTCAATATTTAAAAGTTGAAAATCTTTAAATGCTTCTTAAACGAAGTAAAAGTATGTCTGGATAAAAATAGCCATAGGAACAAGTAAAATCTTACAGCAATCAATAAATAAAAACTACTACTATATGTTAATAATTTAATTGTACGGAATGAATGGCACATGCTAAATACTTAGGCTCTAAAAAGTGTGACACTAACTGCATGTCTTGAATATCGTACAAAGTATAAATAGGAAGAAAAGGTGTGAGAGCAAAAATTAAAGACCATGTTGTTGTTTGTTCGGTAAAAATAACTTCAAACTGGTTATGGCTTCTTGGCGGTGCGGTTGATAGTGGATCACTTTGCGTTTTTTTTTTGTTTCTCTTAAAAACCGAGTGTGATTTCAAGATCCAACGCACGGCCGAGAGAGTATTGAGCTATTTGAGCTGTTGTGAGAGTATTGAGAGTACACTCTCAGTCTTTGTACCACCAACCCAACACAAACACAATTATTTTCATTCGAGCCATTATTATATGAGTGTTGTAATCAAAACACCTGCAATAATTGTGTGAATGGTGTGCGTCCGTCGCTCGTAGATATCACAAATCCCAACCGTCGTTTCATGCGCTAAACTCAAGCGTAGTGTTAGTTGGTTTAGTGGTGTCAAGTCAGTCAGTTTCTCAGATAAATTCTGCGACAGAATGAGGAAAGTGGAAATTGGAAACCCGCTTTAAAAAGATCCATGGTTTATTGTAAAGAGAAAAACAGTTTTATACGATATTCCACCGCGGTTAGTTCACGAAGCGTTTGTCGGCGGACGCAGTTTACGGATATCCATTGTTTTGTTTTTAACAAAAAAGAAAAAAAATTGTGACTGTGCAACAAACACACACGCTGTTGTTTAATAACAAATTTCCTATTAGAAATAATAAAGTGGAAATTTGTTTAGTTTTTAGAAGAAAAAAAATTAAATTTAAAGAAATAGTGAGTGAATGTTGTTGATTGTTGATAAAAAAAAATAACTACTGATCGCATTAGCGCTATACTGGTATAGAACATAAATACCATCAGCAATTTACGGTCTCAAGCATCATTTCTGTTTTACATTCTATACTAAATACTTGTTTGCATTTCGCACTTACCTGGTTCGGATGCACAAAACAACAACACAAAGTTCATTTAGGATGTTTTAACTAACAAATTAATTGACGCGTTTGACTGGTTCTTTATTGTGCTTTAGTCGAAAAAAGATTTTATTCGAATGTTTCAGGTGTTCTATATTTTATCGTTGTTATCAACTTACAATACTGGTGTTATTGTTCTAATCTAATTGGTGTTTTAAAAGTAATAAGAGTTGTGAAACTGGTTTGAATTTACATTTTGTCTCTTTGGATCCTTCATAAAAGCGGCTGTAATAGACAGCCGCTTAAAAACGAATTGTTGTTATATTAACTTTAGATTCTAATGGAAAAATCGGGTAATAATTATATCGATTGCACCTTAGTATGTATACAAAACTGAGCTATAAACCTCAATTGTTACGCCCACTAATTTGCTATTGTAATTTCGATAAATTTCTTACAATTTGTAGATTACTTGTACGTGCTCACTTTCTATAGCTGATCACAGCTGGTCGGTCATTGATATTGGGCTTTTCCTTGCAATATACATGTTGGTTGTGGCACCCGCCTTCGCAAATCGCGACCTTAAGTTAAGTTGATAAACCGAGCCATGTATGTATTTTGTGATGTTTCTTCCTATCTAGGTCTTCTAAGTACTTTTGAGTCCCCCTCAAATGTTCCATTGTCGAGCAGACCTCTGTTTCATAATCCTCTGTGTTTTTAAATAGTTTCAATTTACTTATGCCTCTTTCGATTAGTTCAAACCATACCCGAAACTATACCCACGGGTAAGCTGTCAAAGTGACAGGGTTTTCATAGTGAATGCTTTGCAAATTGAACGCCAAACCGAACCGACATAACCAACAAACTGAGAAATTAGTCTCTCTCTCTCTTCGGCATCTTGCTGAGTAAACGAAACCTTACACGTCGATTGCCGACGGGTAGCAAAGTTACAGTGTCGGTTAAAAACTTTGCAAATAAAACGCAAAATCAAACTGTACCACGGGTATAGTTTCTCAAATAGAACGTCAAACCAAAACCACGAGAGAGAAATCTTAATTATATCCTACTATATATCATACCATTATATCATAAATTTAGCAAAATTTCTTGGTTGGTAAAATTGTATCATGTAACGTTTAAATGTTTCTGCCTTCCATCATGAGCTATGTAGTACAATTAAATACTTGTTTGTAGAATATAAACGAAACGCTTTTGAATCGCTCACTTTAAGTTGTCTTCGATGGTTTCACGTTTGGAATACATCAAATTAATGCTGGAGTTCCATAGGGCTCTGCTTTTTCACCGACACTCTTTCTCATTTTCTATTAATAATCTCTTCTAACTTTCTCTCAGCTTCTCATATAACTTTGCGGAACGTTCTCCTTCCCTTCCCATGTGGAACTCAAACAACTACGTAAGTTAAGGACTTTCTAATTTCTAAATTCTAAACTGGACAGCATTATAAAGTGAGGAGAAAATAATAGAGTTTAATTTAAGGCTTTCAAAACCCAACGCTGTTTCCTGTCGTCCAAGCAAATCTTAATTTGTCCTCATAGTAAGCGTTAAAACATTTTCGATTGTCGAATTCTCAGAATTATTGCATTTTCAAGCAAAAATTTTCTTTGTGTTTTCATTCGAGCTATAACAAATTCTTGTTAATGCGAAGATCCTATACAAATTAGGTAAAATAAAAAACCTGAACCTATTTTAGAACAGCACCGCATATCCGCATACCAAATGGGTTAATCAAACTGATAACAACCAACGGGAAAGCATATTTATTACAAGTACAAACTCCTACAGCCGTTAAATTTGCTATCGCTACAACAAGTGTCAGTCATTCAGTCAGAACGAACAACAACAATAAGACACAATTTCATTAAATGCGTATGTTTCTGATAAAAAACATTAAACAAACAACTCCTCGTCTACTCGTAAATATGGAATGGGATATTGGTTTTCATAAGCAATTATTTTAGACCAACGACCAACAATAGTAATTCATTCAGTGTGTGCGAGCTTAACGCTCTTAGTAAGCCTGTCATTTTAATGGATGTACTCAACACCTTCGAGTTCGAGTACCTGTGCGAAACTACAGGTGTTTCTCGCTCAACTTTTTGTACAACATATGTACAAAACATAATACACTCGTTAATACATATTTACTATTAGGCAATAAAGTTGAGCAGCACAAAAAATGTATTTCTATGTCAAAAGCAACCAGTTAACAAGGTCGTAAATTAAGCAGACTTACATAGAAACGTACAAGACTCGTGTTCATTGCAACATCAAAATACTCCACCCACTCGATATCAGTGTCAACTGAAATTACGATAACAGCTCAGTGAATTTTATTAATACTACAATTACTATTATTTTACTGATTTTTGTGGAAATAACGTCCGTCCGTTTTGTCAACAAGATTCCAATTTAATACAAATTAATAGCTAACATAAATTATTGCATAATAGTCAGCAATTTCATAGAAAAAACAAATAAATTTCTTGCTGTCACGTGTCACATATCACATATGTATGTACTTTATCATTAACTGTTTTGGTGTTAAAGAAGTTTGTCACTGATATACAGTCACCTGAAAACAATCGTATATTTTTCCGGAGCATTTCCGGCCACTCGCTTAATGTGTAAAAGTGAATTTTAACCCCTTTCACTACATGAGCATAAAAAGATCTACCGACGTTCTCTTTGTACGTGCCGCAAATTTTTTGCATAATGTTTCTTCCCAGAGTTCAAAGCGATTCTCAAAGAGGATCGTTGAACTGTCAAAAATGTGTGGAATTTCTCGGTATCTGAACATATTATCAGGTTTAGTATTAAAGCAAAAAGTTGAAGATTGAAGTTTTTTTCTTCTTTTTTTTTTGAACACTCGACCTCATGACGCAGTTGGATTTTTTTTTCACAGCCGCAAGGCTGCGCCCAAGGTCCTTGAACTTATGTATACATATTATGTACTTGTTTGTGTAATGGAGCTGCAAATTTTTGCCAAAAGATGAATTCCCGTCAATCATCATTTCCCCCTTTTTGAGCTGCCCTGAATTTATCGGCGCCAACTTTTTTACTTGTGACTTATGGCGTTTTTATTTGAAAGTTCACTGCGTTTAAACGTCATAGACTCACATTCTAGAACATTCTTTGTCGTCATCATCATATTTGGCTATACAACCGAGATCAGGTCCTGGCCTCCCGGAAAAATCTCTCTACCGGCTTTTCGAGCCGGTTATCCAGTTTGGCATCCCTAAACTCTGGGTGTTCTGTTCTACGCCATCCTTTCAGCGTAGGCTTGGTCAACTCGCTGTCGTGTCTTATAATTCATACCGCAAAGGACTTTCCGAGCAGGATCCTCTTCACTCATTAAAGCTAGGTATTCTGCCCACCGTATCCCATCGAGCTTAAATCTCTTCACGATGTCGACATCGTGATAACGCTCGTAGATCACATTATTAGTCTACGGAATTGTCCTTCCTCACATACGGTGCCAACCATTCTCCGTAAGACTTTTCTCAGAACGCTTTTTGTTAAGCATCTAAGTCTCGAATTCATATGTGAGTACTGGTAAGGCCATTGTCTTATACACCAAGAGCTTGGATGGTTTGGTTACTCCTGGATTTGAAGAGTCTTGACAGACTAAAGTAGGCTTTGTTGGCTTTTTTTATAATGTACACACGCTGAAGAGGTTTGCACCCTTATAATGCTTAGCACAGCGTAGACGTTCGGAAATTAAGGAGAAAAAAATATGAGGTATCTAAGCACATGTATCTTAAAAACCTAGATCAAACAAATGCGGAAACATAGAGTCGGGCAATTCATTCCATCTAATTATTATACGGCCAAGGAAAGAATCTCTGAATGGGTTATTATGGCCGAAGAAAGGCCTAATGGTAGACCTATAAACATGAGTTGAGGAACAGGTATTGCGGTTGGGTTGGAGGATTGGCGGGATGCTTCTGGATATTTATTTCGAACACCGCTTGTGGAAAAAGTGATAAAACGTAGACAAGCAGTAAACATTCCTACGATGTTGAAGCGATTCGATTGTTTTCACGGTATTTACGTCACCAGTAAGTTTTATCGCGCAGTTCTTAATTCTGTCGAGTAGATGCAATTTGGTCTTGGGAGCACCAGTCCAGATAATACAGTTGTATTCAAGTTTAAGGCTAAGTCATCATTATCGTCGTATTTGGCTCTATAACCGGGGTCCGGTCCTGGTCTCCCGTAAAAAGTCTCTCCACCGGTCCCGATTTTAAGCCGATGTTATCCAGTTTTGCATCCCTAAATTCTGGGCCTCCTGGTCTATGCCATCCTTCCAGCGTAGGTTTATCCGGCCTCGGTACTGTGAACTTTTTATTAGAACTTCCGAGCCTGGTGCGGTCCTTGCTCTCTGTAGTGTTCTAGTTCACGGACGAGATTCTTCTCCCAGGCCGGGGAACAGTTTTTTCATATCTTCTGAGCTCTTTATATTTATCTTCGCGTGCCAACGTTTTACGAGATTGTTGCATTGCTCGGTACGCAACATTCTTACGTTCAGTCGCTAGCTTACATTCGTCATCGAACCAGTCGTTCCGTTCGCTACGACTACTGCCTAAGATGGAGTTACCAGTACTAATGACAGTATTCTTAAGATGTGTCCATTTCTCTCCTACGGCCGACATCTCAGTCCCTGCATTTAGGGCGAGTCCTATCGCTTGACCGTAGTTGTGGTCTCTTCGTTGCGAAGGGCAGCCGTTTTGACTAAAATGCGACTATAGGACTTCTTCCTATGGAAATTCTGTAATATTATGATTATGGTCTTGAATTTCTGGAACAAAGGAATTTCTCATGCGATTTGCATGAAATTCGGTATGTAGGACTAAGATGCGACTATAAGGCTTGTTCCTATGGAAATTCTGGGATATGGTCATTAGGATCTGAAATTTTGGAAACTATATCATTTTGAAATTTTAAGATATCCGTTCGTATATCCGTTCCACAGACAAAATCTTTGTTTTTTTTCTTTCGTCCCGGGCAGAAGTTGTCTCGCTCAAAACCTACGGCCGTGTCTCCGATACAGCCTACCCTGCTCTTTTTTTTGTCTTACGGGAGGGGTTATTGGCCTCGCCCCAACCTTACTTTGAAAGGACCAACCCGATCAATCAACTTTTCCTTTACTGGAGGAGAACAATACCGGCGGCCACCACGTCGATGTTTGATCACACTTTAACCAGTCAGAGATACAGCCACGTGCAATTCTAACGAATCTTACGTGTTATTCCCCTAAATTCTGCTGATGTCAGGCCGCCAGGACATTCTTTGTACCAAACTGTAGGTAGATAGACCTGTAAAAACTTGTGCACTGAATGCGACCTTGAGGTCTATTGTACAAAACTGTAATTCGAACTTTCAAAGATATTGTTCCACTATTGGGACAGACAAATAACAAAATAACACTTTCCTATGTACATATTCGAAAAATCAAAAGATAATGTGAATCTGCGGATCCATGTTGCTGTTTTATTCCAAAAAAAATTAAATTTCTACCGCAGTTTGTACTGTATATATAATTATCTCTAATTAGTTAAACAAACAAACCAACTAAACACCTTCAAGTGTTGAAAGAAAAGTACTTGAATACATAATAATGTGGCAATCAGGTAACACCGATAACACGATAATAGATACGAAAAACAACAAAACAACAACACATAATATCTTCTACTTGTTCTACACGTAATTGTTCGTTTTTTTTTGAGTAATTTTTAAATTCTCTAATGAATTACTATTTTTCTTATTTCAAAGGGAATCAACTGACTTCCTATTGGAAAAAATTCCACAAGTTCCATAATTATAACATTAAAAACAATCTGTGATAGATAACATGAAAACGAGTGTTTCAATTTTGTTGATTGCTGCTTTTGCGGTGCACACATGTGTTTCTGGACAAGAAGCGCCTGCAGAAGCAACAACTGTATTTGATGGAGACGAAGTATCATCAGCAGAACAGCTGGCAGCTACAGGTGGTGACGTTACGTTCATCACAGAGGGTGAGAGGGAGGATACGAGAACAAAACGAAAACTACCTGCAGATAGCAATGCGGTGAGTATAACATTTTGATTTTCTATTTGGCATGTTTTGTATTTATATTTATTATTCTGAATGTGCGCCTTCCAAGTAAAACTATCTATTGAAGATTATTTTATTTCATTAGAAGTTTTTGAGGCCTTAAATCAGAACGTCTTTAAACGATTCATTGTACGAGTATATAGATGTAGTACTGTAAAGCTCTTCAAAAGGATAACGGTATATAGGACACAATATTTCTGTTTAAAGTGACTCCCCCCCCCATTCATACCCCATTGCTTTTCATTTCCATTTCATTCTCTCGAAGCAAAAAAAAAACGTGACCACCCACCCATAAATGGCGGCAAAGAAGAAACGTAATCTTTGCATGAAACGCGCGAACTTAACCCTCATTTTGTGCATTTTTTTACGATGTGATTACCTGAAGTAAATATTTAACAACTTCATAAAAAATTCAATTATTTTGCTACATATTTGATAAAAAAAAACAAACTCTGTAAGTACACAAAATTTGTGTGCGTCAGGTCGTATTTTGCTGCAAACAACTGATACGTGACTATAAGGTGATCGTAAAATGATTCATCATTTGAAAATCTACCTTTAAATTTAGAAAATAGATTGCTAAACAATCAACAACAGATTAATTAAATGATAACACGTACGAACATTTTTCATTTCGCCATACCCAGCGTTTAGGTTTAGACGGCAGACAATCAGTGATTCATTTAGTTGATTTCTTTTAATCGCTTACGACAGTTAATAGATATTAGTTGTCACATGACTTTCAAATCAAAACTCTAGTTTTCATCGCAGTAATTGTTAATTGGTATAAAATTGAGAAATTCCAAAATTGGCACCACTGACTGACATCACGCCACCTGCAAAATACCACATCACCCCTACTCCGCTTTGATGCGCGCGTCTTCATTTGTTTATATAGATAGGCTTTTGCGATTCCACCCGCCACTGCCACGTCACTTGTTGACCACTTCAGTGCGCGCCTTGCCCTATAGTGCTTAAGTGTCATGTGGCTTAAATGATTGCAGATCATACAAATACGCAAACACAGAGTCGGGCAATTCATTCCACATAACTATTGCGCAGCTAAAGAAGGAATTTTGAATTGGTTATTTCGTCCGAAGACAGGACTAATGGTAGAACCGTGGGCTCGAGTTGTGGAACGGGTATTGCGGATGGTTGGGAGAATGGGTGGGATGCATCTGGATATTTTCTTTAAACACCGCTTGTGGTAAAATCAATAAAACGTAGACATGGAGGGAGGAAATAGTCTCCGATGTTCAAGCGATTCGATTGTGTTTACGGTAATTACGTTTTATCGCGCGGTTCTGAATTCTGTCTGGTAGATGCAATGTGCTCTTGGTTGCACCTGCCAAGACAATACAGTTGTATTCAAGTTTAGGACGTACAATATGCCTTGTAAATAGTAGCCAGATCTGAGGGAGAAATCTTAGCGATGGTGAATCGCTGGTGATGGTTCGTTCCAAAAAACATACGTTGTTGTTTAAGTTCCCCATGCGTTGAAGAGGAAAGCGTGAAATCATATGAAAAGTTTAGAGTCCTGTCGTCAGCGAAAGAATGAATTGGTTGAGAAAAATAGCGGATAGAAGATCATTAATGAAAAATAGTGTCGGAAACAAAACAGAACCTTGGGGAAAACTGGCGTTTATGCGGTTAACATTGAATTTGAAACCGTCACATACGACCTGAATTGAACGGTCAGAAAGGTAGGTAGATACTAGTACAATCAAGCATGGCTCTATCAATTTCATAGCCATTCATTTTCGACAAAAGAGCTTGATGCAAGACTTTGTCAAATGCCTAGAAATATCGAGTGCTCTCACGAAATTTGTGAGCAGACTGCTTCCACTTTTCGGTGAGATATCCTATCAGATCACCTTCGAAACCCATACTAAGGATTTCACGTTAGGCAAGGTATATCTAGATAACGATTAATCAGCGTGATTTTCCATGATTTTAGATAGTGTGGATGTTTTCCCAATGGGTCGGTTCGAGGAAAGAGATGACGGTTTGCTTTTGGGAAAAGGTTGGATAAAGGCTTGGAAAGACTAGAAAAATAAGAGAAGAAGAACCCCTCTTCAAAACTACAGCAGGAATACTATCAGGCCAAGCAGATTTATAAACGTTGAGATCCTTTAATATTCTAGCTACTTCTAAACTAGCTACTTCGAAAGTAGATCTGTCCCATATAGGATTCGACTCTTGAAAGAACAGGCGGTGAGAACGCGCTATCTAGTAGCGTTGAGCTAGCTGGGAAATGTGAAGCATGCATATTGTCCTTGGCCTTGTATAGAGCTGCAAAATTTGAAGCAAGCAGATTGGCAATGTCCCGGCCTTGTATAGAGCTCTGACGGTTGGAATGTCATTTTGAATGAGCGTTGGACGAGGCGGTGTTTTTAATTCGTTTCCCCAATGACCAAAAATTCTTACTTCCTTACAATGTAATACAATTACAAATTAAAATATTTTCTTATGTCAATTTGTCAACTGTCAACATTTTTTCAATAGTTACCTAATATTTCACTTGAATTATGTCGAATTTCATCTTCAATATAATAACAGTGGACAATGTTAAAACTTTAAGGTTTTAGGTTTAAGGTTTAGGGCGGCTTAAATCTTAAGTTTGCATTGATGAAGTTTTGTGAATGTTTGTTTTTGACTTATACAATACACAGACATGAAATATCAAGCGCAATTAGAGAGAAATAGTATGAATGATTAACTTTACATATTCAATAATTGTAGCCACGGGGAACTACTGACTATAATAAGATTATCAACCACAAACAACCTGGGTTATTCTTAACTGTAATCATATGTCGCACCACCTTGCTAATTATCTCGTATTTTAATACCCGGCTTCTAATTGATTACTCACTAATTATACCTCCCGCAGCTTATGCGTAAGAAACGGCATCTGCGAATATTACAAAATATACAAAACAATACTAAAGGGTTTCCTCTTGTTGCCAGCCGACCACATTACTCAATTTACTGGATTCTGTTAAAGAAACCAATTTACTTGATCTAATAACTCTGGCGACGACCAGTGACACCTCGGAACAGCTAACCTGTCTTGTTTATTCACCTTAGTCAATCGATTGAAGACACTTTTATTTAACAGCTAAATGACGTGCATAACAGGAAATTAATAAAAAATATGATTCACCCATTCCTAGGCGAATTAATGCAATAGAAGAAAAAAATATCACCAACAGCTCCTATATTGTTTTTGTCGTTGTCGACGACATTTTAAATTTATATATAAATATAATCAATATATTACACTATAAACAATCACATTGATCTATAGATGATGGTTTTTAGCGCCATTACGCTGGCTGCTGACGGTTACAGTGACGTACTGGAATGAGGAATGTTTGCAATTGCATTTTCCAACAGTTTCTTGCGTAGTTCACTTGATGAAATGGTATTTTACACACGATAAACCCTATTAACATATTCTCACGTTGACGTTTTTTTTTCTTTCTTTAAATTAATTACAATAATCGTTGTGAATCATAGAAGTCGGTTGCGAATAATTCAGTTTGAGTTTGAAATCCCTACTATAGTTGCGTTTTTGATAAAATTGTTTTTTTTTTGCCTTTATTTCAGATACCTTTAGATTTTCTGGAGCAAATGGACAATGTTACCGACATAGGCGATTTCATTAATAAATTTGTGGCACCAGACAGCATTGATCCGCAGTATGGAATACAGTGTAAGTACTCTAATGTTTCTCCGTCTGCTACTACTACTAATACCTAGAGAAAGAAAGAAGTTAAACAGACCATCGGTCAAGTCAGGTCTATTTGAAGCTAGGAACAAACACTACGCTTCAACTGAAAAGGTCTACAATTTTTAATAGGCATTTCACTCATTTGCAAATCATGCAATTTATCATTTAATGCTTCCAACGATTTGTACATATGCCATGTTACGAAATTAAGTCTTTCTAGAGTTTGTAATGGATTTTGAAATAAAAACACAACACAATGTCATCTATTCACAAATTACACCTATAATTAACAAAAAGCAAATTACACTAGTGATTACTTATTTACTTATAACACTTTATTTCACTAGTTTTCACTAAGGTGGTAGCTCTATCAGCTTGCAAGTACTTTTCAAGTAGTCTGGTTAGTATTTTGGAAATAAAAACACAACACAAGTTCGCTAATTCACAAATAGCAACAGTTCACAAATTTACAGTGGTGATTAATTATTATTCACTTATAACACTATTATTCCCATAAGCGGTAGCTCTATCTACTTTTGAACTGTTCTGTTCAAGTATTCCGGATGAATTCCAAATAAAAACTTACTGTGATATATAACTAATCAATAATTGGAGAAACACCTAGAAAATATCAGAATATCTTTCTATACACAATTTTATATAAGTTCCACACGTATAACTGTTATATACAAGTTTCAATATGAAGTGAATATGTAAATTACTTTTATACACAATTTAATATTACTAGCTTTTATATACAATACTAGCTGTTCCTGTTTTTTTTTATTATCAGGCAAACCTTAAGGAACACAAATCGAACATATGGTGTGAATATGGCTTTAATATGTCTAGTGGTTTAGTCGTGACGAGGCAACAAAGATATGCATATGCGTCTTCGATACGTGCAGTTATTTAGGCGTGATGACGTCTTTTAAGCGTGATGACAACACAACTCTAGCGCCAGCTACCGGACTTAAACAATAGATAAACCTATCGGAGCACCAAACGAACATATGGTGTGAATATGGCTTCGATACATCCTTTGGTTTAAGTGTTGCGAGATTATTTATATTTTTCTTGTTCGTCATCTATCGGATCGTATTCGCATTATCCGTGATTTTCTGAAAACGAACATTCAGTGAAAGTTTCAGCTCAATCCGATTAGGTTTTTAGGTTCAGTATCGTATTACAAACCAACAGACGATCATTTTTATATATAGATTACTGAGCCTAATTGTATGCCGTGCTATTCTTACATACGAGTATGTACAATGCGATTAAAGATTACTTCTTACATTTCCGTAACATTATGTTAATTAAAGAGTGAAAAAGAAATTCTTAATAACTCTGTAATCTGTAGCTTGTCATTTTTCTTCTCTTATGGCCACAGGAATAATTAATTACTACACATAAACAGGAAAATCTTATTTCAAGCAATGATTCCTTTAGTGGGGAATTCCTTTAAGAAATTCCATCATTGCGTCTGACAGTCGTTGCTATGCAGAATAAAAACTACATTATACGCCTTTTCCGCTGCACTTACCTTGGAAATGAACGAAAAAAAAAAACGTACTCAGTCGAGCGTGACCAGTAAACATAATACACAAATTATTTAAATTCATTTGCACGTTTATCACATGCTACTTACGTCGTACAGAGCTGGTAAAACCACTGATTTTGCTTTTGAAATCGATTTTAAGTCGCACTTTAAGTTGCGAAAGCGCAGTAATACTGGCGACTGAATTTGCCTAAATTTAGAATGCGTCATAAATTAAAATGTTAAGCTGCTAATTGGCAGTGAGCTCAGTTAGTAAGCTACTGATCGAATCTTTACGGCGGATATTTTGTATTTTATTTGGAATCTGAATCCGAATTCGAATGTCAAAACCAGCCAAAATCAGCAAAACAGCAGGTTTTCTTATTCCAAAGAGAATATAGATAGCGCAAATGTTGTTGTAATTCCTTATTCCTCGGCAAATAAAATACAGCTATTGTTTTCCACAAATATTATAAGAATTTATGCATGTTACGCATATTTTAAAGATGCATAAAGAATTTTCGGTAAACGCAATCATATCCTGCCTTATTTGTTTTGTGTCATCCTAATAACAGTTGTAGTAGCAGTAGTTTGTAAATAAAAACAAAACTTCTGTGAATTTGGGAATTTGATTTTTATGTGAATAATATTTCAGATATCATGAATAAAAATTTATATTTTTGGGTGTGAATTCTCTAATTGAATAAAATCGGGTAACATTAAACAAAAAATTGCGAGCCCCCTTATACTGACCACTCTAAAATCGGAGATACACTGGCGAATACCCAGGGCCCGATCACTTCCAAATTTTTTCAAAAAGTGTTGTCCATCGGAGGTACGCATGCGTATAAAATTTGAAGAAAATCGGGTGCATTTTGTAAAATTTTTGTATGGAAGCCCCCCAACCCGAGGCCCGAGTGACCCCAAATTTTAATAGAAAGTGTTTTCATGGGAGATACATGTGTTTCAATAAAATCGGGCTTTAGGAAGTAGGTTAAAAATTGATCACAAGATTTGGTGTGCCTGTCCGCCAGTCATCCAGCCACGGGCACGCAAAGTTAATATAGAGAATTTAAAAAGCAGAAGGCTCATTAACTACATCTATCGAGGAATCGCTTTATCTGCTACTAGTTCCCAGGTAGTTCCCATGTTATTGGAAACCTGAACCCCAATAGGTGAAACTCTCAAACAACTGTCTCAAGATCTGATGAATAGGGTCAAATTGCTTTGGGACACTGCATAGCTTTAAGGCATACTGCAAATTTGGACCAGATGGCATAATAGCATCCGAACTGCAAAAACCTCAGATATTATCCAACATGTGGTTGTCTGGATCTGGTCCACATTCTGCTTCTACGGAGAGTAGTGAAAGTGATTTTCATACCCAAAGCCGGCAAATGCTCTCATGTTAGTCCAAAAGATCTGAGACCCATCCATCATCATTCATTTTAAAAACTTTAAAAAGACTGATTGATGTCCACTAGCATTGACAAGAGAGGAAGCCCTATCATGATTTCCGCCGCGAAACAATTTTTACACAAAATCGTGAATTTGGAATCACCAAACACGATACCTTTCCGCCATCTATTTCGATATCGAGAAAAGCTCCGCCAACAAAAAGAGGGCGGACATTTTTTCGATTGACAGTTGACATTTCTTTATTGTGTTGACGATCGACAGTTGTTCGTCAAGTCAGTCACTTGAGTGCCAAAAAATCTGTCTGCAGTGGAGCCCCGCAAGGTGGATATGCCTGAAAAGGGAGGGCTGCAGAGTGATCGCTTATGGGGATGACGTTGCTATTGCCGTCTCAGAATAGCTTTCTAATACCCTAAAAGAACTCTTACAAAATGTTCATAAAATGCTAGCTAGATGGGCCTACAAAACGCAACTTGTCCTCTTCACTAGGAACTACAAAATTCCACATGCTGACCATCCATTTATTAAAGGCATAAGCTTACCTTTCTCCGATGAAGCCAAGTATCTGGGTATTTTTCTGGATAAAAAGCAAAGGTGGAGTCCAAACATAAAATAGAGAGTTCGCAAAGCCGCAGTGGCACTCTTTTCCTGCAAAAAAGTCATTGGTAACAAATGGGGTCTTCAACCCCATATAACTCATTGGCTATATGTATCGGTAATAGGACCTACACTTATGTGCGTTGTGGTTGTGGTTGTCTGGCAAAGCAGTAAATCGCGGCAAGCTGAGCAATGACCAACGATCGACTTTGTCTCCCTCTGCTGCACTGGACATTCTGTTCAACCTAACACCATTCGACATATTCATTAGGCACATGGCTGCTAGTGCGGCTGTACGGCTTAGTGCAACATTCCAATGAAATCCTCTGTTCTGAGCTTAATCAGGGTTCCACCAGGAAACATAGACTACACCAATCCGCAACTCCAGTTCAGCAATAACTTCAAAGTCACGATCCCCTCAGATCATTCTGGGAAGAAAGTGATCTTTTGGAAGATTCATCATGGCTGTAAAAGAAGTCATGTCTTGGCCGAAAATAAATTTTATATCCACATCTCATATATTCAGGCTGCTCTGAAATCCCTAGAATCAGTCTGTACGAACTCTGTTGTAGCCCTCATGTTTAAGCTGGATGCTATTGAGAAAACTAATCTATGGTGGTCAAATGGAACAACTTGACAAAACAGATCCGGCATAAGCTGGATCCAAAACGCTCCAAGTGTTTAATATCTCTAAACAGATTGCACATACGTGCTACAATTGGTGTTATTACTAGGCACTGTCTCCTAGGCAAGTACGCAGCAAGGCTTTGTGTATTTCCCAATGACTTTTGCAGAAGGTGCATGGACAAGAAGGAGGAAGAGACCATTCTTCACCTATTCTACAAATGCGCAGCTCATTCTCAAAAACGTAAACTCCATCTGGGAGCCTATTTTGAAATGAGACAAATGGTACAACGGGTAGGGTGAAAACTCTTCTCGATTCATGTGGTATGGACCATAACTGGTCTAAGTGGGTCGGTATCCTGCCGACAGCCACCCCCACCTAACCTAACCTAAGTAGTTCCCATGAGTTTTCAAACGAAAAGCTGCATACGGAATGTTTCATAGCGAGCGTTTTACATCAAAGGGCTGACTAACGATAATAAATTGAAAACTCTCTTTTTGTCGATTTTGAAATGATGATGACAGTGATTATTACCATATTTACATACAAACTAAATTCAACTTTTGTAGTTTATTGTAACTTTTATTATCCTAAATTGGGATACAAATAAATTAAAAATTAAAATTAGTCAATAATTAAGTGTACATTTCAATAGCAGGATGGGATTGTAATGAAAGAATACAAAAATAAGCTATAAAAATACAAATTATCTTTTAATTTTTAAGGTATTTAGAAAAGTCTTAAGCTCCGCGCTGGTTTCT
Source organism: Nephrocerus scutellatus (assembly GCA_947095585.1). Taxonomy (NCBI): domain Eukaryota; kingdom Metazoa; phylum Arthropoda; class Insecta; order Diptera; family Pipunculidae; genus Nephrocerus; species Nephrocerus scutellatus. Next base: position 3,059,237 of record OX352763.1, read on the forward strand.
GTTTAACCGACTGTGGTATAGTCGTCGCATTCACTTTATCGACAGTCAAGGAATTATGAAGTTTTGGTTTTTTTGAAGGTGTTGGGGGTGGTGTCCTCGAGTTTATTAGCCGTTCTGCACCAGCAATGGCACTGCCATTGTCACCAACATCATTTGACGAATTACTGCTATCCACACTTCTGGATAGTTTTTTATCCTCCCTGTCCGCCTCCACCGACGAGGCATCATCATCTTGCTCGTCAGCCAACTGATTAAATTCCATGATAAGATTTCTCCGTGATGGTTTTTGCTTTTGCACCAGGTGGTCATAAATAATCAAAGCAAATTGTATTTGATTATCGCGAAGACGCACTCTGTACGAGATTTTAATGCGCGTTTTTCGGTCCCACGAGCCAGGGCTTTCGTCGTTGTAATGACAAGCCGCAGATGTTGTTGAAGCAGTAGCAGAGGACAATCTGGAACCACCAACACCCCGATGTTTGGGCTGTACACATGAACGTAGCGTCCCGGTAGTTTCTATGTATTTCAGCTGAGAGTAACTACCGTCTGCTTGACAACCACCTTTAGATGTTGATTGGTACCTTTTGGAATTACCCCAGTCTTGCTCATCTCGATCATCATCAGATAAAGAGCTATCGAGGAGGGCCGCTCCTTCACTGGCTGATACCGAAGATGTACACGAACTATTATTATCTGCCACACAAATAGTGACATCGACTTTTTTTCTCACAGCCGAACACCGACGATTTATCCGTATATCTGATCTTATGTTATTAGGTAGTCCTGCTACTTTTACGGTACCTAAAGATCTCTTTAAGCGCTTTGGCTTGCTCGGTAGACATCCTGGGTCTGAGTCAGAATTGCCAGAATCATCATTAGTCGCATTTGGGACTGATGAAATGACATCTCGACGACGAGTACTTTCCGCAACAGTTTTACTTCCTTCGTTAATGTGCATTTTTTCCGGGGTCTTCTTCTTCGGCGCTAATGTAGGTGGTGGTGGTGGTGAAAGTGGGGAAATATCCAACATTATGTCCTCCTTTTTCTCCATGTCGCCATTATCTTCAACGTCACTATCAGCAAGGAGTTTTAACGAAGTCTGCAGCTTTCCTAATTTGGTCGTTTCTGTCGGCAAATAGGTTTCTGTTGGCATTTCTTTACTGGAAAATCAAATTAAAGTTTAAATAAAATTCAGCTTAAAATACAAACAAAAGGTAAATTTACTTACGTCTTCATATGCGCCGGCTTGATCTCGATGGGGTCACAGCGACGCGACTTGTTGAAATACAAATGTTCATATGCGGTGCAAACTTCGGTTCTGTAAATATACAATATACGCAAGGTACATCAAAAGATGGTCAGGAATATAAGCAAATGATAGAAATCGAAAAAAAAGCATAGCGCACAACACATAGAGTTCCTATGCGTATGAGAGTGTGTGTCTTAAGAGGTTCCACAAAATGGGAAAGTACTCTCCAAGACTTTAAATGTTGTTATTTTTATATGGATGTTAATACAGTGTAGACTTCGTAATTCGAACTCAAGATTATTTGAAATCTTTTCAATATTGGAATTTGAACTTTTTAAAAGCTTTATCTTGACTTGAACCCTGTTTGTGTGTAATTTCGACTTCTTTGAGGTGCCTTTATCCACCTTTCAAAAAAACCTGAAGATCTTAAATTGTATGAGTGTCTAAGACCCAAATGCATTTTTTGTATTCTGCGTGTGATGGGTGGACATTTTTTTCGACTTCTTTTATGCCCTTTTTAACCACCTTTCACACGGCCTAGAGAGCTGAGCAGCTCAATGTCAGGGGCCATTGTTGATATCCCGTGTAAAACGCATGTCGCCTCTGGCGCGTGTGATGCGTGAAAAGAAAATACTTCGAAATAGGCCCGGTCCGACCTCAAAAACAGAGCTTTTGGCGATTATTCGTCATCATCATATTTGGATCTACAACCGGGGTTCGATCCTGGCATCCCGCAAAAAGTCTCTCCGCCGGTCCCGATTTTAAGCCGATGTCATCCAGTTTGGCATCCCTAAACTCTGGGCGTCCTTGTATACGCCATCCTTCCAGCATAGGCTTGGCCGACCTCACTGTCGTGTTCCATAAATACTACCGCAAATGACTTTCTTAGCAGGATCCTTTTCGCTCATGCGAGGTAGGTGTCCTGCCCACTGGACCATACCGAGCTTAATTCTCTTTACGATGTTGACATCGCGGTAACGCTCATAGATCTTATCATTGTAGAGTCTCCGGAATCTTCCATACGGGCACAACAATTCCGTCCAATTCCGCCTTTGCTCTCGAACGCGGCTAAGAGGTCACAATGCTTTTTGCTAAGCACCCAAGTCTCGGATCCATATGTAAGTACGGGTATGACCATTGTCTCATACACCAGCAGCTTGAATGTTATGGTTAAGTTTCTGGATTTGAAGAATCTTGACAGACTATAGTAGGTTTTGTTGACTTTAAGCAACCGTGCGCGTATTTTTGGTTTCATGCTGTTATCGGCTGCTACAGTTGACCCGAGATAGTAAAAGGAGCCAGTATCTGAATGGACTTATACAGGGTTGTTCCTCTCGCCGTTACGTCAGAGTTTTGGATCACTTTCTCCAACCCAGGTTGAAGAGGATGCAGGCCAGTCCATCCCCTTGTCGGAGCCCGTTATAGATGTTGAATGGGCTTGATAGTCATCCGGATATTTTTACTTAACTTATAACATGGTCTCGTGGCTTTATAAAGTTCTACTCTGGCTATGCTATCATAGTCTATAAAAAGATGGATTAGTGTTTGGAAGTCGAATGATGTTATGCGATCAGCTTAAACATCAAGCTACGACTGTTCCGTTCAAATGTTAATCTGTGCTGTTGTATGAAAGGTGAGCGCTACTATCACAAAAAGACATCTCTCATAACTGGACAAAAACTTCAATGGTGGGTGTCCGGTTATGGGGAATTTCACTGTATTTGCAAATAATAATAATAACAGACCGTTGTGGTTGTGGGAGTAACTTCTCGCGACCATCTGTGTTGTGTGTCTTATAAAGGGTTAAACCCTTTAAGAAAAACACCACAATCTAAAAAAATTTAAACCACTCACCTGAGATACTCGTGGATTTTTCCATGACCTCGTATTGTTCGACCAAACCAGTCAACAACCCCATTTGGTGCAATATAATACTTGAACATATTACAGTCGAAACTGTAAAGCTCCAAATATCTAGCAAGAACATTGTCAACTTCAAGTTGGTCCTGATCTGCTGAAAAGGAAGGAAACAATTTTTAATAGACAATGCATGGGCGAAATTTTTTATGAAATAAAAATGATTCTTATTAAAAAAAGGTTATCTTGCATACATCAGATTTGGTATAAACAGAAAGAGTTACAAAGAAAATGAATAGCTGGCCCTACTACAAAAAAAAATAATTCATGCTCTTTTTCATCTTTTCAGACAAATACGGCGAAGGAAAAGGCAAAGTTGAACGAGGTAAGAAACGCAAATGAACAAATTCATATATACATATATTAATAATTATTGTCTTTTATTTTTAAATTTGTATAAACTCAGCTGCTGGTAATGTTGCAAAACCAGCAGGATGTATTCCAGACAACACAGTTGTGCCACTGCTACCATTGAATCCTTCTAAAGATCCCTCGATAACCTATCACCCGAGGTGTACTCGAATAAAACGTTGCAATGGTTGTTGCTCTTCGCCGTTGCTTTCATGTCAGCCGGTTGTGGTTGAGCCCATGGATTTCACGGTAAACATCACACATATTCCTTCCTTCTATATATTATTTAATGTAAATCAAATAACGAATTTATCTGCTCAAGATTTTAAAATTACAATACAATGGCAAAAGGCAATTGGCGCTGAGGGAACAGGAACATGTTGTTGTAGAGCAGCACATTAAATGCAAGTGTGATTGTCGCATCAAGAAGAATGTGAGCTCGACTTCTTTTTTAAACATAAAATGTACATCTTTGTAATTAAATAATTGTTTCTCAATAGGACTGTAACTCGAATCAAATTTACGATGCATCACAGTGCAAGTGCCATTGCACCAACAACGACGAACGCGACAAATGTATAGCGGTAAGAGACGCCTTCAGTTTTGGGGAAAAGGTCCTTTAATTTTTAAATTTCTTATTTCAGCAGGAGGAAAAAATTTGGGACTACGAGACATGCAAATGCAAATGCCGTGAATCACATCAATGCACAACGGGGTTATATTTCGATGATCATCAGTGCAAGTGTACAGAGGTATGAGGAATGGGGGGTTTTTTTTTTCCTTAAATTAGAATTGAAAGGAATTTGTATTGTTGTCTTTGTTTGTTTGTTTGGTACTTGTATTACGTAATTTCTCTATTCCATAAATTTGGTAAAACTCGTAAAATAAAGCAAAAAGTCTGCAGACATATTTTTAAGAAATTCACCCCCGATCACAGACTCCGTCCTAATAAAAGCTTACTCTGCAAAGTTCAAGTTTCAGTGCCGCAATAGGACTTTTCCACCTCTTCCCTTTCCGGTGGCAGCTTGAGAGTCGTACCACGTCTTGCCAATTCATCCGCCATGTAGTTTCCTTCCACATCCGAGACACAGCCTTATATTAAACTGCTCACTGTGTGGCAATTCAACGCTTTGATGTCAGTAAGACTGCTTCCTCCTTGGAAGTTTTATGGCCGCTTGACTGTCCAAATAAATGACAATCTTCTTTGAAGAATACAATACACTTCAGCCAACGTATAATCTCTTCAATCGTTATCACCTTAGCCTGGTATACGCTGCAGTGATCAGGCAGTCGGACAGAGATGCTTACTTTCAGCTTTTAACAGAAGACTCCTGCTCCTACTTCTCCATCTGTGAAAGACTGTACTGTTTCTTTATCAGTTACGAATCCACTCTTCCAGTCTTCCCTGGACGGTATTGTTGTCCGAAAACGTTTTTCAAAGCATAACACTGGTGTCATGTAATCAGTATTCGTTCTTGGTTTAGCGATTTGATTATGGTGAAGTGTTCCTTTTGAAGACCCTTCCACTGATTGACAACTAATCGGCGTAGCCGTATTTGCCGCTTTCTGTTTGCCCTCCATGAAGAAATTAAAGCTTCACAAAATTTTCAAGTCTTGTTCCAAGAATTTTCGTCTATGTACATATGTGCAAAACATAATTTTGCGTAGTTGGAATACATAAGGTCGAGTGACAAGAAGTTTTCTCAATTAATGGAATAGAGAAGAAAGTCAAATTGAATCTCAATTCTTATTAACTTCTATTTCTTACTATATATTGTATATTTGCGTTGTTGTTTGTATTAAATTTGCTATGTTTAATTAGTTATTGTTTATTTACGTTCGTTATTTGTTTTGTTTTGTCTCTTTTCTTTCACTTTAGATAGACAACGTAGATTTCTTTTGAAAGAACAACTAAAAATGAAATCATCCCAATATGCACTGTAGATTCTTCCAACCAAAAACTTAATAACATACGCGCAAACACCCTCACGTATAAATCCTACTCACAGACTTCTGCATTTTAACATAAAAACAATCAGAAAAACAAACTTAAAAAATTGTGATCCATTTAGAGTAAAATTTAATTTTAAGAATCTTGTTATTGTGTGAGTATTTTGTTGATTTGTAATTTTTTCTGTTTATACATTCCTATGAATACTAAAATTGATAACTGATGAGCTTAGTGGGTGAAGGTGGTATGCAACATTTTTTTTAAATCCGGGATATCACCATGTGTCTAGGTAACCTCTCTTATAACTAATTCTGGCCGCTAAAACGCAGTCTGACAGATATTTTAAAATATAAGCATTATTATAAGACTTAATACATTATTAAAATAAATTACAATACAATAAAAACTAAACTTGCAGAAGAAAAAAATTACTTTTTATTACATACCCATTCCTTCACCGGCTTAGCCATTCAATTATTAATTAAAGAAAATTTGCATTAAACTAATTAAAGCGATAGAAGTTGATATGAATTGGTGATTTGTACATATACGCTATATGGTTGTTTTTAGCTTTTGCATGCTTACCTGTTGTTCCTTCATTGTCTTGTAATTTCTTCGACATCCTTTCCTAATAAAGTTTGTTTTTATATTTAGATAGTCATACCAGGAGGGGTTCGAACAGCGAATAGAGCAACGTCTCCCGCTATATTGGACCGCCGGCGCTTTATTGTTAAAGCGATACCAGTAGATGAAAGCAATAGCACGGTGTACAGCACGGAGGGATAATCAAAACTGCAAATTGCAAATTATTTATTTAGTATTTTCACACAAAATTGTTACGTTACAAAAACACAAGAAATACATCATCTAATGCAATATTCACAAAGCATTTAAGACTCTAGTTGTAAATAATTATTGTTAATCATAATATTATTGTTTTAAATTTAAATTAATTTTAAAATATACATACAATATATTTCAGTTAAAAATATTTAGCAGAGAAAAATAAATGAAGCAGCACGCACTTAAATAAATTCGAGAAGATCATTCAAATGAGTTATTACTTTAAGGAAGGACGAAAGTAGGCAGAGTTGGGGTCCTCGTGGCAATTGCAAGAACATCAATTACGGATGAGTGCCACTGTGGCGGGAATGGTTTTTAGATGCAACCTGAACAAGACCTCTGAAGACTCTGCAAGCTCTTTTATGTTGTCAAAGAATGGCTTGCTCAATATGCATAGGCTGGACTCTGCTGATCCGAACACTTGCAAATAAAGTGCTCCAAAACGTAATACAATGCCACGAATACGGAAGGATATTTTGTTGACCTTAAGCTATCGTACACGGACAACGATCAGTTTCTGGAACGTTAAGACCCTCCTCGACTCACTCCAGGAAGGACCTCAAAAGATTCCTCCAATTAGAGCGTGAGATTACGCGATATAATATAGAAATCTGGGGGTTGAGTGAAATAAGATGGTATGATGCCGGAGAATACCATTCTCCAACAACGGAGGAATAGTAAAAACGGCTGCATTTGGCGAAGCAAAAAGTTTTGTTTCATCGGCGTGTATTATGCGAACTTACTGCAGCGTGTGAAAAATGAAATCAAGAAAAAACGGCCGCATTTGGCGAGGAAAAAAGTTTTGTTTCATTAAAACAATGCACCACTTTACACATCCGTCATCGTGATGGCCAAAATCAATGAGTTAAAGTTCGAATTACTTCCTTATGCAACCGACGCCAGATTTAGCCCCCTTGGATTATTTTCTGTTTTGCGAACTTAAAAAAATGGCTTGGTGGTAAAAGTTTTGCCGACTATGGAGAGGTGGAGAGTCTGTGGTTGGTGGCTATTGTAAGGAGCTATTGAATATGGCTGGGAAAAGTGTTTCGAATTAAATAGAAAAAAGATTTAATAATAATAATATTCGTGGCGGCAGACAGTTGCGGACCAAGGCGTAGCTTCTCGCGACCATTTGTGTTGTGCATGTGTATTTTTGCTCACAAATGGAAGGTGACAAAGTATTACTCTCGGACGTTTGTCAGACATTTGCGAGATGGGGCACCGTGAAAAATACTTTTGGTGTTACTGGTATCCGAACCACAAACGATATTTTTCCCCTAATTGTGCTTTCTTTGTTAGGTCGGTACTACCCTCGTATCTCTCTTAATATGGCACAGTTCAAATCGACCAAATATAGTTGTGATTTAGTAGTTTTTGTTTTCTTTTTCATAACCTTTTATGTTACTCTGCCCCCTGGCATCTGAACGATGGTTAGTTATGACCAGGACTTGAGTTATCGAAGCCAGTTTTTTTGGCACTATCTAAGTATGAACGGTCACATAAATAGCTTTTATTTACGAATGACAGTCAAGCCAATCTATGCGGTAATATGTCCTTAGCCCTAAAAGCCACACTTATCGCTAAAATCTATGCTTAAAAGACGCTAGACGGATAAAAAAGCCAGTATTACTTTAACTGAGAAGACACACGAACAGACTTCGTCCTCCATCAGTGTAGTGTCACGTCAAATTTACTCGTCACTTCGCCCTTCCAATTCCCTCTAGATGGAAATTCAACCGTTGGAGTTGGTTGAGGTTCAGCTTGGAAGTGCAGTAGTCAGTAGAAGAAGTTATCAAAATGTTGGTACTATATGAAGTATATTGCAGTGTCCATACTCTCTGGCGAAAGACCACCCATTCTCCGAGTCCAACTGAACTACGATGCGATTTATTTGATAAATATGTCAGGAGAAAGTAGGTGTAAGATAGTGTTTATATGATCGGTTAGACGAATCAATGCCAAAGGACTATAACGATGCTAAGATACTCCCGTCTATCCTACAATACAGATTAGCCTTATACGCAAATATTATGACTGGTCCAGTGTGGTTAATTTAGAGGTCTGCATGAATACATTCATTTGCTCTCTGCAATAGGGTACAGTACTTCAGTGTACTCTATTCATTGCAATAATACGAACTAGTGTGCACTGAAATCGAGTACCCATTCCTATGAAACAAACACTGTACAACATTCGATCACCACAAACGAAAACAAGTACACTGTTTGATTCTCTTTTGCATTTGAATACTCTATCCAAACAAAACGTGTGCAATAAAAACTGCTAAAAATGCACTGAGTACACCGAGTACACTGAATGAACTGAGTTAACTTTTAACCCTCACATAAGAACTAACATGGTGTCTAGGTTTATACTACTAGACAAAATCGCTAAAAAAATAATTAATTTTTAAATAAATTATTTGTATTATATGTTTTATTTAGCTAAAACATAATTATACGAAAAAACAATGTCAATGGTGAAAAATACCAATAGTGATTTCGATTTACACGCTCATAGCAATCTGCGACACACAAACGCATGTGTTTGTTATTGGTAAACAAAAAATAACAACTAAATAACTGTTTAAAACGACTGTTTCAATTCCTTCTGATACAGTTGCAGCAAAACTTGCAAAGGCTCTAGCCAAGATTACAACGATAATCTTTATTTTTGTTTTCTTTATTAATTTATTGATTACAGCCAGTTTTCTTCAGTAGAATCCTGCTGAATATTTACCAAAGGCTAAAAATGAATGAATCATTCATTCATTCAGTGTACTCAGTGCACTCGTACCATATTCGGTGTACTGAACCCATTCTTTGTGAGTACACTGCACTAAACATTTTGTTGAGAATGGGTGAACTACCCATTTGACAAACAAACACCAGGTGAACTATTCGTTTAAGATTTCAAGCTTAGAGTACAATAGTGATGGGAACCCAAATAATAATGAATGTCTTGAAACATGTCGGTCGACATAAATGTGGGCAAAACAATGTTGGACGAAAGAATTCGAAATAATTCCTTCAGTTCCAGTGAACTTGCATTAAAGTGAGCGACTGTTGCAATGTGACTTGATTTTGTGAACATTTTTAATTCGATTGAATCAATCACAGTATTGATCAAATCTTGTTATCCTTCATCCGTACAGTTGGTCATAGCCAACAAAGTTTTCTATGAAATGTAGGAACTTACCAAGCTGCTGGTATGTGATTACTGCTTAGTTAGTGGTTCCTTTAACCAAAAATTTCAAAATTAAATGATACGACTCTAAAGCGAAATGCTAAAGTCAAAATAAAAGGATTAATTTTCCTGATTCCCATAAAAGAAATTCTGCATGCAGGACGGATAATCCTGCAGTTGGAATTAGAATAAAATCAAATGCTACAAACCTTAAGTTATAATAATAATATCGCGACCACTAATCAGTTTAGAGAAAATGTCTAATTATTGCAGTTTTACTTTACTTAATTTTTAATTATATATCAAAAATTTGTAAATACAGAAATACAGCGTCCTAATTCTAATTTTAATATCACAAGCATCACGACAGCAGAATCCGCACCTGATTAGGAATGACAGATACTGATCGCAATTGCATTGAGTTTACACGGTAATTGGTTAATATATATGATTTAAAAAAATTGTGTTTACATTGAAATTTTAAAATGTTTGTTGAACGTACCGAATCTTTCGAAAAGTCAAATAAGCCAATCAAGATGAGATTTCTTTAAGTTTAGCACACATTAAGTTTAAATGTCATCGTCAAACTTTGTCTAAAAAAGTAAATATATATTTTAAAAAGCAAATAAAATCTATTTGTATATAAATATATAGGTATAAAAATACGACAAAACTTGTGAAGCAAGTATGTACTTTTTATAATATATATAATAAAAAAATAACTAATAACCACGTCGCACGTCGCGTGAGACGCATGTAAATTTTTTTTTTAAATTAATTGTTTTAAAACTTGACTTGACGCGTGTCACGTGTCGTGTGTGGCGCGTGTATCGCAAGTATCTACACTAGTGTGTTAACATAGAAAATACTATTGTTATTTACTGCAGTCTCATAGTCGGTCATTATAGACTTTCGCATGCATGGACTTGTGTCAAATATCAACGAAATGCTTGCTAATGTTTGCCAAATTACAACAAATGGTTATAATAAAATTTTGCCTGGATTGGCATGGTAGTGGCTTTATATACCGCATCACAAAATCCCGCATACCAAAATCCCGTAAAAACTATATAATCCCGTTTAAATCCCGCAAATACAAAAAACACAACAATATAATATGATAGTTCTTCTAGTCTACCAAGTGTACAAATTCCTTGAGTGTGTGTATATAAAACAAAAACATCAATCTCTTTTTTTTTAATACCGATGATTATGTAAATTAGAGTATAATAATAATATGTAATATGTCACGTAATTATAGCGAAAAAGATATTGACGAGAATGGAAAAGTCAATATAAGAACGAAGAACATACTGTTTGAAAATTATGCACTACATAATTTATGTACATATTTTAAAAAATTGAGGTGTGGGCATAAGAGCATAAGAGTTCTTTTAAAAAATTGAGGTGTGGGCATAACACGACTTTCTTTTGCAGACGGAGCCGGAATCTTCAGTAAATGTACATATTTTTTAAATTTCTTTTGCACTTAACAGGTTTCTCCTAAGTGCTATAGTTTTTGAGTTATTTGCAAAATCTCGAAAAACTGTTTAAGTAAACTGTCACTTTCGGCTGTCAGATTTCTGTCAAAATCATCTGGCACTTCACTATTAATGTAAAAAGGTTATATATGAATTTTCATCCCGATAAGTTCAGCGGTCTGGGCTGTAAGATCTAAACGATCCTATATGCTTTTGTGCAATAGCAAACAATCTAAAGCCTTTTTTGTTTTTCTATTGGAACTTTTTCTTATAAATGTACCTATAATATACTCCGTTCCAAACATGTTAACAGGAGCACTGCTCTTGACAGAAGAACAAAACTAAGTTATGCGCACTTTTCACTTTCCGACTCGATTTTTGCGACACAAAGCAGAAATGCTTTTTGCTAACATCTCTCAACATTCATTTTTGGTACAATTGTATATAGAATTCTCCATTCATCATCCGGGTCCGGTCCTGGCCTCCCGCAAAAAGACTTTTCACCGGGCCCGATTTCGAGCCGATGTCATCCAGTTTGAAATTCTCCATTACTTTTTTAAATATGATAATCTTTAAATTATCTACACTTAAATGGTTAATTTTTGATTTTGAGTATTTGTATTTGAAGGCATACTGGTTTTTATGTTTATAGTTTGTTTTCGATATGCAATGACGTTTAGTTTCATTTAACAAATTCATGACATTTTCCGGTGTTTAAGTTACGTTTTAAAATATGGTTTTGCAACATTGATTTCGAAAAATCAATGACTATAATTAAAAGTTGTAGTTACTTCATTCGAATTGGACCTGAAATTGTTGATTTCGATGACAGTGTAAAAGCAACTGACAATTTATGGTGAACTAAGAACACTTTCCATGAATTTTTTTTATTTGTACTGTGGTTGCACTGCAGCTGGAAGTAAAAGAGAAAAAGCACAGTTAGAGGAATAGAAGAATTTAATAAAAAGCGGGCGTCTGCAAAATTTGAATTTCAATTTTTAAACTGGCCTGGACTGTGTTGTATGCGAAGTCCAATTTTTTTGTTGTGTTTGGTTAATTTTAAAAGTTTTATTGGTTTTTCGTTTTATTTTAATTTATTCGTTTATCTTGATTTGAGTGTGGCTGCAAGCGGGATATTTTTGTTTGAATTCACAAATTGATTTGATTTGTGCTTGGGGTACGTGAATTGTGCTAATTTGTCTAAAATGGCCGGCGCAGAGGATGATTGCATTCGTGTGGCGATCCGCATTCGCCCATTGGTTAGCTCAGAATTGGAAAAAGGCTGTCAGTCGGCTGTGAAAAAAACCGCGGGCGTTCCGCAGGTATTTGTTAATAAAACGGATGCCTTCACATTCAACTACGTGTTTGACTCCCAAGACAGCCAGGAGCTTGTCTACAAAGAGGCCGTTTATCAGTTGGTCGACAAATTATTTAAAGGTAAGTTTGTTCCAGAGATTGCAAAGAATATCAAAGAAATGTTTTAATTTTCTTTTCTTTGGTACTGTGTGCAACAGGTTTTAATGTGACAATTCTGGCGTACGGTCAAACCGGTTCAGGAAAGACCTTCACTATGGGAACAGCATTTGATGGAAACTTTGATTACAATGTTGGCGTTATTCCTCGAGTAATGGACGATATTTTTAAACGGATCGATGAGAATTCAAATGAAGCAGAATACTCGGTAACATGTTCCTTTATGGAGTTATATCAGGAGCAGTTATATGACCTGCTGTCGACGGCCTCGCGTGATCAAACTGTAATCGATATGCGAGAGGATCGTGGTCGCATTATCATGCCAGGACTGTCGGAGGTAAAGGTTTCTTCTGCGCGTGAGACTACAAATTGCCTCTTGATGGGATCCTCAGGTCGGGCAGTCGCTTCAACGGCTATGAATCAACAATCGAGTCGTTCACATGCGATATTTACTATTACCATTCAGGCTGCAACAACAAATTCTTCGTAAGTGTGTGGGAGAAAAAAGGGGGGTTTCGTTTTAAATTTATTGCGGTAATTGTATATTCTCGTTTATGTACAGCCAAAAAACCGTAACCACTTCCAAATTTCATTTGGTCGATCTTGCTGGGTCGGAACGAACGAAAAAAACAAAAGCAACAGGTGATAGATTCAAGGAGGGCGTGAAAATCAATCAAGGCCTCTTAGCACTGGGAAATGTTATCTCGGCACTGGGCAGTAAGTGTTCTTCCTAATGTTTATTATGATATACGACTGGTAAGATCGTGCGTACCAGGAGCCCCCATTATTAAAACAATTTATATTTCTTAAAATTTTGTATTAAATCGAAAATATATAAAACAAACATCTATTCTGTAGCGAACCAAGGTTCTGGGGGGTATGTCAGCTATAGAGACTCAAAGCTCACACGTCTACTGCAGGATTCACTAGGCGGAAACTCTGTTACCCTGATGATTGCATGCATCAGCCCAGCAGATTACAATATTGCTGAGACCTTAAGTACGCTTCGCTATGCGGATCGCGCTCGTAAAATTAAAAATAAGCCAGTTGTCAATGAAGACCCCCATGCAGCTGAGATCAATCACCTTAAGGCAGTCATTCAAAAGTTACGCATAGAGTTGCTTAATCAGAGTTGTGGCGTAGCCTCCTCAATTGCGGCAATGGATGAATTCCAAAGAAGCAGCAAAAGCAATAATCTTCCAAATGGTGGCAATGCCGTTGGTGATGTGCTCGGTAAATCATACCACGATCTCATGGAAAAATATCGGAATTTGCAGCAGCAATTGCAGACTACTTTGCACGATGTCGCTGAGAATGAAATGCGTGCACACATCGTCGAGGCTTCCCATGAGAAAATCAAAAGCAAAACTGATGAAATTAAACTTATTGTTGATGGTTTAATGAACGATTTCGCTTCTGACTCAAATAATGATGCCTTAAAGGAGCACACAAAGCGCATTTCTGACATCCGCCTGCTTATAAATGATCTCGATAAGGAATTGCAAAACACACAGACTGAGATTTTCGATAATAAGAAACATTGTTCGATTGTTTCATCAATGGATCGATCTGATAGCGACGACGAAAACGCTGTCAATAGCAACGACATTAAGGAACTGATGCAGGAACAAACCGATGAGTTCACCAGTAAACAGATGAATTTCAATGAGCAACTGCGACGCATTAATCGGGAGTTAACGCTTAAGGAGGAGCTGCATGAGCGAGTAGCTGGCAATCTAAACAAATTTTGTACGCTTGAAAATACCGTTGTCGATGAGAAGAAGTACCAAGAATGCGAAAAACAAATACATGCCCTCGAAATGGAAAAAGCCGAGTTGCTCGATAAGCTGAAGCATGTAAAAGAGAACGCTTCGGCAAAACTTGCCGAGGAGCGCCGCAAGCGCGTGCAAGCTCTCGAAGAGGAAATCGCCAACATAAAACGCAAAAATATGCAACAGGCGAAACTGCTTAAAGTACGCGAGAAGGAAACGGCTAAAATTAAAAACATGCAAAGCGATATCCAAGCTATGAAAGAGTCAAAGGTGAAGTTGATTCGAGCAATGCGCGCCGAATCGGAGAACTTCCGCCAGTGGAAGCTGACACGTGAAAAGGAGCTAATACAGCTGAGAAGCAAAGACCGTAAAATGCAAAATGAGATGAAACGAAAGGAGGCGCTGCACAACAAGCAGAACAACGTTTTGAAACGCAAATGCGAGTCGGCAATGGCTGTCAACAAACGGTAAGTGAAACATCCATTCCATTAAATAGAGTTAGCTATTTATTATCTCTCATTTCTGCAGACTGAAAGACGCAATTGATCGACAAAGAGTTGCACAGTCGCAACGCAACAAACAGCCGGCGGCCAAGGATGCTGCGACAAAAATCGATCAGGCAATTGCTTGGGTCGATCGCGAATTGGAGGTGATTATATCTGTTATTGATGCTGAGAACTCTCTTGAACAATTAATGGAAGACCGTGGAATCATAAGCGCAAGATTGGCTGATGCAAAACAATGCGATATGATTGAAAGTGCCAGTCTGGCAGCATTAGAGGAGGAGCTGGAAATGCGTAACGCTCAAATTACCGACCTCCAACAGAAAGTTGTTGTCACTGATATTGAGACGCGTATCACGGCTATGTGCGAAAGCATCCAGAATATGCCTGAGGCACGAGCTGTGCTCAAACATTTACTTTCGACTATTTCGGAAATACGTCGCGACTATGCTGCCAAGACACAAGAGTTGAAAATTGCACACGAAGCGGCCGAAGAGAAGTTAATGTCTGCAGAGAAACGCGTTCGACTAATGGAGATAAATCACGAGGAAGAAATGGCTCAGTCAGAGAACACATACGAGGAGAAAATTTCCGTTCTACTGCGCGAGCTGCATAATGCACCACAAATTGCCGTTGGCACAGCAACACCTGAGCAGGTTGAACGACTAAGAATTCAAGAGGAGCAGCTGAACAAAATGGATAGTCTTCGCGAGGAACTCGAGTCGTATAAAAGACTCTGCAACGAGCTTCAAGAGGTTGTTGAAATGCAAGGCAAAAAAGAAAAGGAAAAGAAATTGCCACAACTGAGGGTAAGTTCGGGACAGCTTAATATTTTTGAAGGGAAACTTCTTTAGGCGTGTTGAGGGTAAAGTCAAGACCGCACTGTGCCAAGCATATAGCCGAGCATTATAGAGGTGTGGATCTTTTAACGTGTGAGTAAATTATAAAAAAAGACCACGTTGCAAAGCTTTGCTTTTTGCCCTGCAACATCTTTTTTTTAAATTTATGATATATGTATACCAACATTTCGCTTTTCAACGATTTGCCACTAGAGTGACCAACTGAATAGTTAGCTAGACAAGTGGATATTTCGAGAAAAGTATAAAAAGAAACGCCAATGAAGTTTCACTTCTCTCACGTTTACCTTTTATTGATAATTGAAAATATTTGTCCCTATATACATTTCAGCAAATCGAAATCGATGAAGCGGAACTAACCGATGCGGAATCAACCGACTGCGATGATGACTCACTCTACGATCCAGATTGGAAGAAGACGCCGCGATTTCGTAAAACAAATCGCAGCTCAGGCGTAAGTTACACATACCTTGCGAATGCTCTAATAAAGCTGATAATCATTAAGAAAAAAATTAGAATTCAAGAAAGAACGCTTCGTCTTCATCGATCGACATGGACGAAGCAACAACGTCCGCCGCTGCCATCCGTTCCAATATTGTCCCGGCCATTACCAAAGGCGTTGGTATCAAAAGGAAATCAGATGATTCTGGATTTAGGTGCGGGTGTCGTGGTGATTGCAGCAACAAACGGTGTGGGTGCCGTCACAACAATGAGTCGTGCTCAAAAAACTGCAAGTGCTCCGAATCATGTCAAAATGGAAAACACCTAACCGCCAACGACGACAGTGGTGATGATGATGATGATGAAGAACAAGAGGAGAAAAACCACAATGTGGAAAATGAAAAAACAGACAATATAAGTGATACGGCATTTGGTAGCACCATTAATGAAACCATTACGCTTTCAAAGCCGAACGATCTAAGCTATCTTACGCCGAAAGCTGCCAGGTGCGTTTGTCTGTCAGAGAGATAGCTTGCGGCGTTCACTGTAAATGTAAACTATAAAATTATTTCATATTTCACAGATTCTCCGAGATTTCATTTAACGTTCCATCGGCCCGCAAGAAATTCTTTAACTAAGACAGACCACTGATAACCGATCTTGACTGATCGAACCGTTTACAACAATTTCCTTTTGCTGAGTGCTAATTGCTGCCCTAAATATAATTTAACAATGATTGCATGCTAGTTTTTTAAAACAAATTATATTAATTTATTGTTCAGTCTGATTTAAGTTGATTTTATGTTAAATATATTGTACATACGTCATACTAAGTAAAAAAACAACTTAAATTTCGTTTTCTAGTAGTAATTTGTCCAGTTCCAGCTATAACAAACTGAGAATCCAGTTCAGTTTTTTTTTTGTCCTTTCTCTAAACGAAAGGACATGGATGAGAAACGCCGTTTTTGCAACAATATTCACGTCCAGCCGCTAAATTTGTATTGATCCATTTCGCCTCGCAATTCTGGATAAACAGGTATGCACGCTCTTTGTGGCAATCGCGATCTAGCGTGGCACAAAGGATTTTCGCCGAGTTAGGCAAATGCGTCACAATCTAAAGTGCGGTAGGAGATGGCACGTAACTAACGCATTAATTACTTTTGCTTAGTAAGGGAAAACTCACCGATTCCAAACATTTTGTTTGACATTGCTTCTGACCAAGACCGTTGCAGGGGAAAACCTTGTTGAGTTCGGTGACAACGACAGGATGGCCCTTTGGTTGTTGATTGGAGCCACGTTTGAATTGAGACGTTAGAAAGACGCCACACCTGCAAGGAATTGGTAAATTCCTCTCTGTTGTGGTCGTGGTGTACGTCGCCGTCCTCGTTGTTGGTGTAGATGTGTCTTGGTCTGAATTTTCCGCTCTAGTAGCATTTGTTGTCTCCTGTTGTTTTGATTTTATTTCCGCATTCGGTTTTTGCGATGAAACATCTTCCTCTTGTATCGTTGAAAAATCTTCAGATAAAGTTGTAGGTGTTCGTGTTGTCGTCGTCGTCGTTGTCGTCGAAGTTGTTGTTTTCAAAATCACTCTTTTCTCCTTAATAGCATTCGTTTTGTGACCAAAGATCGCCTTCTTGTACACAACCTTGCCGCTTGATACGCTACCGATGGATGTGAAAAAGATCAATAAAACCGCAGCAAATCCTACAAAGAGTCCTCTGCGATAAACTGTCGATGGCGTGAATGTAAAGGGCAGAGATAAAACTTAATTATACTCTTGGGATACTTCACAGAGTCAAAGTGTTTAACGGATACGAACCCATGGCTGCTCTCGTTCTCCGTGGCTCCAGCTGCTATTTGCCGTCACCTATGCCACCGTTGGTCTATTTAAGAGTCGTTGTTCTTTGACTTTGTCATCGTCATCATAATCGTACAGAACAGCAGGCAGGTGTGCCTATGTTTTGCGTGTCGAGAATTTCGCTGAATCAAAATGTGGCCTTCATTTTGTGCCAAATGGTCAGTGTTGACCAAATATGTGCGGTCATCTGTAAATTGTTTTATTATTATGCTTTGTCTAGTAATTTACACTTTACGAATATGTTTTGCGATGAGAATTGAATATTTAAGTCCACTGAATAAAGACCTCAAAGTCAAGCTCAAATCATTGCTGGCTTAAGTTTAAGTTACATTTACTGAAGATTCCGGCCCCGAATTTTTTTTTAACTTTTTTTTGTTTAAATTTCTTTTGCACTTAGCAGATTTCCCCTAAGTGCTATACGTTTTGAGTTATTTGCCAAAACTTGAAAAACTTTCCAAGTAAACTGTCACTTCCGGCTGTCAGATTTGCGTCAAAATTATCTGGCCCCTCACAATTTATGTAAAAAGCTTAAATATGAATTTTCATCCCGATAAGTTCAGGACACAGACAGACAGACAGAGATTTTTTTATTTTCGCTTTTTCTGACTCAGGAGATACGGTAATGGGTAAATCTGCAAAAATCCCGAGTTCGAAAATTTTTATGATAACTATACCTTCTTTTACTATGTAAAAGAAAGTAAAAAGAGCCGATCTGAACTTTGACAATTAAATTATCCCTCCGATTGCTCCGCCATTAAAAGAACACATAAATAAAACATGGCCTTTATATGATTTTTCACATTCTCCGATCCCTCCGATTGCTCCGTCATAAAAAGAACACATAAAGAAAACATGGCCTTTATATGATTTTTCACATTCTCCAAAGCTCTGTCAATATAAAACCTTTTTCAGAAACCATGTAAAGTTTATAACCTTTTTGTTCTGTGCAGAGTTTACACTTTACAATTTATCTTGGTTTTTATAAAATTAGGGTAGTGGTCATTTAATAATGAATTTCGATTCGCACTTATATGACAAATTATTTTGTTACGCGATTAAATTTTTATATTTCAAACAGTTTAACAGCAAAATTGTTGTCATATAGGTGCAAATCAAAATTGAGATTAGAAAATAGTTTTCGCTTGAAAAACCACAAATTTTTTGACATTTGGAAGAACCACTGTCCTTAGCCATTGACACTATTGACAGTTGAATGCCGGAAAATGTCTGGATTGCATTATGGGTTTGCACTTGTATCAATTTTTTAAGGTAATGCCAGTTATCTTGTTTTCGTTATCACAAATTCACTAAAATCAAAAGTAGAAAGGTCGCTTAGTTATCAGCATCAAAGTATTATTTCTACACAGTTCAATTGGCCGACCGGACGATAGTCTTTTATTTCACAAAATGGTTAAAAAACTCAATGTTAAAGGATTTGATGAATACAAGAAAACTGTGGAAACGTTCCAGGCCAACGAACAAGTGAACGTTTATTTTTCTGGTAGCAAAGGCGATGATGGAATTAGCTGGTGTTCAGATTGTGTCGACGGTAAGGGATGGGGAATATTCTACTAATTATGAAAATTACCAAAGTTAATTTTCCTAGAACAGCGGAACCACATGTGATGTCGGCTGTGACAGATTTCGCTTACAAAGATTCAGTCTTTCTCTATGTGGACGTCGGGGATCGTACATAGTAAGTGAAATGCATGGAAGAATACATTTATTTAGTATTTTGATTTTGTTTTTATTTTCTAGCTGGAAGGATATGAAAAATCCCTTTCGCTTGGATAAGGATACTCATATTAGTGTAATTCCAACACTGATTCGATGGCAATCACCGCAACGCCTTGAGGGCGATCAGCTGACCAAGAGAGGACTTTTAGAAATGTATTTTACCGACGGTGATGACTGAAAAAAGTTTATTTAAAGTTCCTATCTAAGGCATAAGAATAAACGTTTTTTTGATATAGATATTGCAGTGTTTGTTTCTGAACTGTCTTAGTGCTTGGTCTTTAGCTTGGACCCTTAAAATTTGATATTTTCTTGATATGTTCCCAATCCCAAACAGATTTTTCTTTGTTTTCCTTTTATCACTTTGTAAGTTTGTAAAAACAAAATAATTATTAAAGATTCTAACCATGCGCTTTTTATACCTATAAAGCGAAATCAGACGATGAACATGATCGCTAGATTTCAAAATATTTTGATTTTCAACGTTGTTCGCGAACATGTTCATCGTCTGAGCAAATGTTGTCACACCGCAATACAATTTTTCATTCTAAAAAAAATTTCATGGTGCTCAATTCGTGAAGATTGCGGACAAAAATATATTTAATTTTTGGGATTTTTTTTATTGTGTCATATATTGGAAGTTTTTTATCATCGGCATCGACTGTAAATACCGATTTCTGGGTAGAGTTCTTTTTCTTCTTTTCTTTTGTTGCGTTTTTTTCATCTTGCTCTTTAAACACACAATATTATGTCCGTCATTATTTTGGGAGATGTTTATCAACCGACAAAAATATTTTTTGTTGTACTGCTGGTTGCCATGGTGTTGTTTACCTACAGACGTTAGCTACGCCAACATGATGATCGCCATGTGAGGTAAAGCCGTTGTTTTGGCTTGCGGCACACAAGTTCATCGTCTGACGCCCGCTTAACAATAAGGACTCTAGGCTGGTTTAACACAGCAATTAATCGCAAGCAATTCTTCGCATAGCAATTCTCGTGGCAGCACTTAAGACGCGTTTGACTGAATTAACTAATTAGTAGCTGTAGTAACAGAAGTGAAGAGACTGTTCGATTGACAACTCTTTATTCAGTGGGGGCTGCGGTTTACTCTCGAAAAAGAGGACCGCTTGACGGAAATAGCATAATTAAGAGAATACTTAATGGCGAAAGCCGGGTAAGTTCGGGTTCGTGGTCCCAAATTTGTGTCAGAAAGATTTGAGTCATTGAGAGAAAACGACATCGAACTTATCAGAATGGCACCGCTTCATCCTCAATCAAATGGTCAGGCGGAAAAATTTGTCGACTGGTTGAAGACCGGATTCCAAAGTTGTAGGAGGAGGTAGTGCCGATTTTAAGCAAATTCTTGATGTGCTACCGTTACACATCTTCGTTTGCTCTCGGTATAAAGTTACCCTTTGAAAATTATGTTGGACTTGTGTAAAATAACAACCAATCGTACAATTGAGCGCAATACGAAAATGGAATAACAGTTCAACCGGCACCACGGCGCAAGATGGAAGGAGTTCGAGACTGGTGATGAGGTTCTACTCAAAATGTTCAGTCATAATAAGTGGAAATGGTGGATATGAATTCGTCGTGAAAAGATGCTCGTTGGTAAACTACTTTGTTTTAACCGAAACAGCAATGAACGAGGGGAAAGGTAAAAGCCATGCGAACCAGATGTAAAAGCGATTTACCTTCCTCGATGACCACGACTTAATTTTGCTAGATGATTTTGGCTTATCAGCACCAACAAAACGGGTAGTAGAGCCGGAGGTCTTACCGGAACAGGAAGCAGAGTCCGAGGACGAGCCTTTCGAGGATTCCGGGAAGATTCTGAAGCAGAGGTACCTCAACCACGTAGAACGACTCGACCTGGGCCCGTAAGACTCCCACAGCGCTATGAGGACTACGACATGACGAGACGAATTCGCCGATCATCGCGATAACGCCGTTAGGGATAGGCATTATTATTGTAAAGTAATGGGGAAGAAGTGTTGTGATGTTCAACACATATATGGTTTACATGTAGAATACCAACAGGTCACTTTCGTGCAGCATGCATGCAATGCCTTCGTTAAAAGACTCGACGCTATCATCCGCGCCAAAGGTGCCTGTGTCGAGCAGTAACGTGTTTTACATAAAATTTGAAATTGTCTTAATTTTCTCTAAAAATGTTTAGTAAAAACATTCATAATTGACGAAATTACAACCTTTTGATTTAGTAACACTTCGATCGCCGGCACCTGTAATTGATTAATCAACCCAGCCGCAAGCACAATCACAATACACATATCAACAACTATTGTGTACTAGAACTTGCCTGCCTGTTGATGAATAACTGAACACCGACCACTATACACTACATTTCCACTCAATTACAAGAGCTTTGAGTGGAGTATAAACTGCACTGCGCTCACTTGCGCTTGTGCACTAGAAAGTATTAGAATATTGTGTTTGGTATAAACCATCGCTGGGTTCTCGATTCGGTGGATATGTTCTTTGTACGCCGAGAAAGACAGATCGAAACATCGCGCGCACGTCGCTGCCGTTCTGTTATCGTGCGGATCCCGGGAGTTTGCCACGACTAAGTGGCCTGGACAATAAGCACACAGCAGAAGCATACTTTTGATTAACATTGTTAAGCAGTCACCCACCAACCAAACTAAAAGCAATTTTGACAAATAATTGAGGAACTGCAACAGGCCACCGACAATTTTGGGTAGTTGTGAGACTGTTATACACTATTTAAAAAAATTAATACTGGTATACATTTTAACAAAAAAATACAATGCACTTAGAATACCGAGTCGAGCTAATGGTACATTAATAGTTCCTGTTTAAATATTTCTCAAGAGATATACGTGTGTATCGATTATAACATTCGCGGGTGTTGGAGAATTATGAACATTTAAAAAAAAAAAATATGTATATGTATATATGTAAAAGAATATGGATTTGAGATTCTTTACAATATCTGAAAATTTGAATCATCCAAGCGTAGAGTTTATAAATAAATAAAAATTAAAAAAAACGACTAATGGCTATCCGGCTATCTGATGGTTGTGCCGGTTGGATTATTTTCTTTTTCATATGAAAATCAAAATGACAAATGCCAATAGCTGCGTAATAATATAAATTTGCGACTTAATGGTGCTGCTGTCGGATTGTTTAGTGCAATAATAAGGAACATTTTTCGCTTGTGTGTAGATTGAGTCTCGGAAAATGAGCTGCAGTTGGTCGCAACAATCTGATTGAATCGTCAAGAGACGCAACAGGAAGATAGATCGGTCGAGCGGTACGGATAAGAACTAATCGGCGGTTTTTTTTGCATACTACGAGTTAATTATTATCTCTCCGTCGTCGACGATTGATCGAGTTACACAATACCGCCGGGAAACGAAACGATACTTGCACGTGCCATAAAAGTTTCGTGGAAGATTTTAATCGCAGTATCGATAACGGTTATCGGTAAAAACTCAAAAAGCCAATTTTTTGTCGACGGAATCGTGGCTTAGTCAATCGTTTGTAGAAACAGCAAAAATATTGTAATATTGTGGTGGCTGGTTGTTCCTCTGATATCTTATCAGCGAGTTCTTTAACTTAAAGAGCTTCATCATACTAGCAAGAGTGTATTGTCAAAGGTACAAAATGTATTTTGAGAGCATAATTAGCATTACGAGTGTACTGAGTGAGTAAGTGAATGAGTGATGACGATGAGTAATAACACTGACAAGAAGCAAAGCATTTTTAAAACAAAGAATTATAACAATTTTATGAAATTTTGGTAGCTACTGAACGACTATCATCCGTTTTTTATGGAAATCAATGAACCAGATGCTGTACCCGCAATGTTGTTTAAGAGGCAGTGTGTGAGAGAGTGAGAGAAAACATAAAATAAATCGCATGAGAGATTTGCGAATGCGAGTTCGAAGGACATTTTTGTGATTTCGTAGTGCATCCGACTGTACAGAGCAGAAGCAGTGATAAAATTGATATAGTTCGGTGGATACCATCCTTAGTTGTGACAATTGCAACAGAGCGAAATGCGAAACTACTAAAAGCGGTCGGTCGATTAAGATTTGTCGCGTCAGCGGCGGTAGGCCGAAGAGAAAAGGACAACGAGCATCATCGTAGCATGTGCTTTTTCCAATGAGTGCAACGTCACGGTAAAGCTGGAGCATCCTTTGCTGATTGTTGGACGCTTACAAAAAAAATTTGACTTCAATCGGAAATTACCGATGACACCGGATACGACTAGTAGCCGTCCTAGTGAACCCTAAAAGCAAACAAAAATAATAATAATAAATTGTGAAATTAGTGAATCCTTGCAAAATAAATCACCAAAAAATAATTATTGTGCTTAGTGTTAATATTAATCGTTTTCTGTTTCCGTGTAGTAGTCGTGTGTTGTCCCAGTGGTGAGTTCGGGCAAAGCATTATTCGCCGTCTCAACAAGGATTAACCTCTAATTAGGATTCAATTGCAGCTCTGGCTATTCAGCATACACAAAGGTGAGCAGAGTTTTCTGTTTTTTTTCTTCATAAATATACGTCAATAATGTGAGTTAAAAAATAAAAAAAAAATTGTTTTTCAAGTCCCCGGTTGTGTTGTTATGTAAGCGAGCTGTATAGACCGTCGTGGTTTGCTGATGTTGATGCCTTTGACGTAGTCGTGTGTGTTTACGATTTTTTCTTTATGTGTTCATACCTACATACATATATTCGTCTATATGTGTCTATCAAAATTGTATCTTTCTCTAAAAATGACAACAAATAGATTTTCCGCAATAAGGACCTTTTTGCCAGTCGCGCTCGTTGGTCTCTCTCTTCTGTCTCTTGTTGTGTGTACGATTCTCGTGTCCTGTGTTATCTTTGTATATGAGGCCAAAGGAGTACGCTTATTTCCTAAAGGGTATTATTTTTTTTATTAAAATTGATGTTTTTTTTAAACGTTCTACAATGTGAGTACCATATCTAGGTATTAAACAACAAAACTATTGTGTCCCTGTCAATGGATTTGAAATTTTCTTAAACTACATTGTAAGCTTCTGATAAAGCTGACTTAAGCAAATTCTCAATAACTCAGACATTAGAAACGCAATAGCAAGTTTGTAATATTGTTTGTTGATTCCTTGTCAAAATTTCTTAGAAGTCCTCGTACATTTAAGCTGCTTTTAGACTTGTTAAGAGTACTTTAAGTTTAATGTAAAATGTAAATAACTTACTAAAGTCAATGACATTCTAGGAAGAAAGGTCAGTAAAATGTTACAGAAAGAGACACAGTAGGATAGAAATAGGCAGGTAAAAGGAACGTATGTACAGATAAAAGTCTTTCCTACTTCTAGCTTTTTACTTCTGAGCAGGGTTGCCGTTTTGGTCCAATTGGACCAAATGTTGTACTTTTTATAAAATAAATTCCAATATGGTCCATTGGTCCATTTACCAGAAATATGGACTATTTTTGCTAAATAAATAAATAGTCCATGATTGCAAGATTTTACATACACGAAGACTAAAAAGATTTAAATAATACCTAAAATAATCATAGTTTTGTTTATCATATTACCAACTAAACGAGACTATAGAATTGGCATTTATGTAAACGTAGTAACTGACAATGACAATTTCATCGTTAAACAGTTTTTGTAGACAGCAATAGCCATTGACAGGTGACACATGTTTCAGGCTCTTCATCTGTACTTTTTTCGACTTTCTTGTTCAGAACGTTCATAGTTTGAACTTTCTAATTCGGATTCATCAATTTTCATGTCTGGTATCCAAAGTCACTTCAATATTCGTTGAATTGCTGTCAGTCTTCTCGCCAAAAATCACAATTCCAGAGCTTTTTACATCTCGTTCATCAGGGAAGTAAACTCTATAACAAGAAGTTTCCAAGTCATACCCAACAAATACGCCTCTCTTAGATTTCTTTTCAGTTTTGAATCGTTTGTGGTCATGTATTAAAACATAGCAGTCTAATCCAAACGTCCTTTATTTAGTGATATCGATTTTTCTCCCGAACCAAAGCGGGACTTTTAACTTTACATAAACTTCTTCCAGTCTGGTTAATTGCGAATACGGCATAATTCACTGCTCATATATTTTCATTAAATTCACGTGCATGCATAGCTGACATGGCTCTACAACAGTTCGCATCTCTCTATCGATTCTTCCATTTTATTGAGGGGTATAAAGATTCGATTCGAATCGGCTTAGGAACAAACAACAAAATAGGCTGCAACTCCTTACATCCATTGACTTCCATTGTCCATAGAACGTTTGTGCAAGAATATCCACAACTTTTTTGCCCACTGGTCGAAAATTTCTTGGAATGTAGAGAATTCCAGGATTCGTTAGTTCTAATGAACTTGCAGGAGAGATCAATAAACCCGATAACAAAATATACTTTTATTTCTTATCTTTTATATTAAAAACTATAAAAAGAATGAATAATGAATTCCAGTTTGTAGGTATGCATATACTATATGTAACGATGAAAACTAATTTTAAATGCATTTTATGTCATTGGATAGGCGACTTTCATTTAAAAGATTTTAATAATTTTATTGATATAAAAGATAATAGCATCCCAAGCATGAAATTATACGATTAATTCAGACTTACTAAATGCGATTTTGAGTTGATACATTCTCAAATGATGACGTCAAAAACTAGAATAAGGTGTCAGTGCAGTGCAGAGTTTGGAGTAGAGTTAAAATGATAAATAATGGTAAGCATGGAAAAGAGCTATGCGAGTTTGTGCTTAATATAATAAGTCTGCCACAAAGCTATGCTGCTGCTCAGAGAAAATTCTCAGATTATGCACCTATCAAGACAAAAAAAGAATAAGTTAACAATAAAAACAGTTCTTTGATGTATGCATAAAAAATATCTAACTTGCAATTACTAATTAAGTTATTTAGTCAAAATCAATATTTTTTTAATATAGGGTGTCGGATTTCAATTTGCCACCATTTTGTTAATACGAGTTGTACGGTGATTTTTTTGACATTTGACGTACAGACCACACGATTTAAGAATATGGAAAATGTTTTCTTAATTCAAAAATAAATGTGTTTTTTCTTTAAAATTTTAGAAAAATTTGAATTTGAATGCAAGAGAATCCGGCGCTGTTTTTGGAACACCCTTTATACATAAATATGAATATTAATATCAATAACATTCATTGACTTTTCCTTTAACGAATTAGAAATCAAATACTTCTGAAAATTGAAATGATGAAATGAAAATTCATAATTCTGTTACTTTTTTGCAACACGAAATTGACTTCAAGAGTGGTCCACTTTAGGTCCATTTTTGTTTTTAATTTTTCGGTTAACGGCAACCCTGCTTCTGTCTGAGTAGTCAAACCTCACAGAGAATTACTCTTAAGGTTTGGTTCTCTTTAACTCTCTCTCTCTCTTCCTTTATTTTATTTTGATGTTTAATACTTTCGGTCGCTATGGTGGAAAAGTTTAATCGGGCATGCGATATGCGGAACCGCTTTCACAATCTGCGAGTATTACGATGTTATCTATAGCTGCAAACATATATATGTAATTACCGTTGTGTCACCCAGGAATCCTTGCAAAAAGCCCTCGGGGAGAACAACGGTTTTTTCCGGAGCAACGCTCGTACGTATTGATATATTGATTGCGGAGTTGCTTAATCTATTTTTTTTGGAAGGACATTTCTGCAGTTTCGGTAAAGTGGCTGGCCTACATGTATGTAGCTTTAGTATGGTTTTCTACCTTCAGCCAAATAATTGCGCATTTTCATCTGCTTCATTTGGTGAAATCCTCATTAGTCTGCGAATTAATCAACTTTTTTTTGGTTGAATGTGAATAATGATTTTCCAACATTTTCATCCCTTTTTCGGTTATTTCCTGTCGTCTTGCATTGTGTGGATTTGTCCCAAAACAGCTACCACAAAAATGCCATTACAAGCCATGTACATTGGAGATTGAAATTCTTCCTCCATATATTTGTGTCAATCAACAAGTCCTCCTTTTTTTTGGTCAAAGTTCAATCTTGTAATTAGGATTGAGATGATTGTGTTGAAGCGGGTGGATGGGGTAGTGGTACTACGTTTTAGTTTTTGCAGTAATTTATTAAATTGTTTGTAATTAAAGTTTTTACCTTTGATTTAAAAAGATCCGTCGGAAACTTTCAACGAAATAAAAGCTTGAATTAGACAATTATATATAGGATTTATTTACTTACTGTGTCTTTATTCTCTACTTAAAAGTCTGTAGTTTGTCATAATTAAGCAGTACGTCTGATCCGCTCGTATCTGTCAGGCAGATCCCAGTGTGTCCCCATCGCAGGCGAATGTTCCGCATTTGCACCAATAACTAGACGAGTTCCACAGGTTACTATCTTGGAACCTATCTTGTTCAGCCTCTTTATATATGATTTGGCAAAAGTATTAAAGCACTGTCGGAGACATTTGTTTGCTGATGCTGTGCAAGTTGCTCATGCAATAAGTCTTTTCAATCCTGGGATGGGTGTATCTTACTTTAATGATGATCTAATGGTTATTTCTAACTTTGCCTCGACTAATCAGCTTATTTTGCCATTAAAAGCCAAGCCATTGTATTTTACAAATATCAAGTCAGTCACTTGCATGAGCCGATAAATCCAGTTCTTAAGTGGTTAGCTTGGGTTTTGCACTAGACGAAACTTTGTCATGGGAATTAGTGGTGTTATCTGTCAGATTTGGTCAATCTTACTTAAGTTCTACTTGGTAAAAGATATCTTATCAGTCCAGATGAAGACAAAGCTGATTCATTGGTTATGACGCTTTTCAACTATGGCATTGAAGTATATTTTGATATAGTATAGTATAGTATAGTATAGTGTATTGTAGTATAGTATAGTACAGCGTATGAAGGTTTGTTTGAATTCGTGTGTGCGGTTTATTTATTCTCTAAACATATCTGACCATATCTCAGATGACCAAATTTCAGTTCTATCTTTTCGTTTCCTTGGGATGGAGTTTAACAATTCTATTAGATTGAGAGTTGTCCTTCTTTTATTTAAAATTATCAATAAACGACAACCTGTGTATTTATATACACTTTAATTGTGACTTCTTCGGTCTTGAATTTAATGTCGCGTTGCAGATCTGGGTTCCTAACGTAACATGGTGCATTGACTATGCCTCTTAAGACTACCTTTTGGAATTTTTGTATTGTTTCGATGTTACTTTTAGCTATACATCTTCATAGCTGCTATTTGTTAAAAGTAAATAAATATAGGATTGGCCCTAATATACTTCATTGCGGCACTCCAGCTTTAATTTCTTCGAGTTGGGAAAAAGTATTTTTTTGCTTGATATGAAAGTATCTTTCTGAGAGATAAGACTAGATAAGACTCAAGTATTGCCGTATATTCATTGGGAAAGAGTAGCTTAAGTTTATATAGCAATCTTTCATGCTGAACCTTTCCAAACGTTTGAGCCATATCTAAAAAATACGCTGAACATACTATTTTATCTTACAGGACGTTTTCTAAAATGTTGTTTATTCTATAAACCTGCTCTATGGTTTAGTGTTTTTCCCTAAACCCTAACTGATAAGATGGAATCATGCTTTATTTTTAATTTCATGGGTTAATATTTCATTGGGTTGAAATATGTTAACATGTGTTCGGAAAACAGGTTTTCCCTTTCAATTTACTCTTAGCCCATGAACTATTATTTGTTTTAAGAGGATGATTCATTACTATAGGGCGTTTGAGATAGTTAGTTCAATTCCACAATGAATAATGTTGTTTTATGAGTGCATCTAAATATAATGTAATTGATTCGTATGTTTTTTTGTTTGCTTGCACACTATTTACGTGAGTTGATTTAGTTGCGATTTGTACAAAGGATATCTTGTTTTTTGCCATTTTATTCAGAACTTTCTTTTTTCAGATATTAGATCTAAGATTTCCTTTGGATATCTCATTTCCACTTTAATGATTTTTTAGTAACAGGAGTACTTTTCCAAGCTGCACTTTGTATCTGTTGAGTTAAGACAAGTGCTTCTTGTTCAAGCTAATCTTTGCTTGATTTCTGATTGTGTGAAGATTCGTTTTCTCTTCAAGCAGTGATTTGAAATAATTCCATTTTGTGTTTTTATTTGGGAGAGAGATACTTTTTCTCACTTTTCATATTCAGACGATCGCTTTAAACCATGCAGATTGGAGAGTGTCTGAATTCAAATCTGATCCTTCTTCTATTTGTGGCTAACTCATCAATATTTGATTGTAATAAAAATTTGATATAAATTCACATCGTGCTTGTTGAGCTGCTTATAGCGAAAAAGTTATAAAAATAAGGTTTTAGCGCATTTACTCCTAGATGCCATTCCATAGAGAATATTTGAAAGACATTGTGTTTAATAATTAATGGCATAGATGGCATTTTAATTCATTCATTTTTTATTTTTGATATCTCAAAAACAGGCTGATTTATTTAAAAATAAAGGCTTATTCGCTTTGTTAAAACAACGTATGGGCCGATTATCCTGCAAAGCATGCAGTCAGATATTTTGTAAAATACATCAAATTGACAGCAATGTGATGAGGGTTATATATCCACATACATGATTCTGATAAAAAAAGGACTTTTGACATTTTATTGTCTAAGTCACTACTTGTTATCTTAAAAGAAATCAATATCATGTTACAAATTTCAATTCAACTTTACCTATTTTCTTCCAAGGTAAATTTTAACAAACGTTGTAGTGCATCCTTGCGATCCTGGCATTCAAGATTTATTACCAATTTATGTTTTATGTCAATTTGCAATAAATAAACCCTTTTCATTTAAGTTTCAAATATAAATGACAATTTTTGACAATTTGCTTCCAAGGCAAACATTGTTTTTGTTGTGCTCGGGCTCGCTGCGGACTAAAATGATGATTAAAATGTAATTGGAAATATTTTTATTGGCTGGATTTTATTATAATGTACGTATATGCATACATACATACTCGTATTTGTATACCAATAGTTTTTACTTTTATGTAACGCATACGCCTAGGTGTCGGAAGTACATTTATAATGCTGTCTCTTGTCGTCTAAGCGATTATTAAATCCAATGCCATTATTTAAGGAGAAACTGAAAAACTCGCAATTTTCAGTATGTGCGTTAACGACAAGCTTCGTTGGAATGACCACATATTTACCATCACTAAGAATGCTGCGAAATGTTTATGTTTTCTATCACGTTGCCAGAATTTTTTTTACTCCCTCTGATCTGGCTACTATCTATAAGACGATTCGCCTCAAATTTGAGTACAATTGTAATATTTGATCAGGTGTGCCTAAGACTATCTTGCATATGCTATATATAATACAATAGTCGTCGCGGTCTTAATGATCAAGCCCATCTTCGGATGTAGAGTTAAGTTCAGAGATTCGTTCTTTAGATGAACAACACGTTGGTGGAATGCTTTGCCAAGTTCTGTCTTTCCATATCGCTATGACTCACAGGCATTAAAAAAACAAGATCATAGACATCTCATATTTTCTCTTCCTTTTCCTTAACACCCACGATGTGTCAAGCATATAATAATATTCGGCGTGATAGACTGTTGCGGTTCAAGACCTAGTTTCTCGCGACTATTTGTGTTGTGCATGTATATTTTTACAATTTAATGCCGTATCCGAACGGCGAATTGAGAAGCTTTCCGTGACAAGTTATTATTCTCAAGTCAATGTGCTTGATTCATGATGACTTTAATGTAAGGAATGAGGCAAAATTACTGGTTTTGAGAAATGTGTCGAATATTATGCTACTGGAACTTAAGTAAACCAAATAGATATAGATAAAGAACAGTATAAAAAACTCAAGAGAGAGGTTTCTTTGGTACTTTATTAAAAGCAATATATGTTTCTCTTTCAACTTTATGAACATTTTGAATCAAGTACATTGATAATGGCGCAAAAAAGTGCATAATCGCTCTAGATAATATGTCGCACGTACTTCGGCAAAACACCTAGAATATCTTATTCATTCTTCTAACAAAAGTTTCTTCAAAACAAATAGTAACGATACCCAGCCGACTAGGTGGTGGTGCAGCAACGACGTATAAGGAGCATCACATCAGAATCTTGCTCCTCCTGTAGTCCCTTGTTACAAGCTCAGGTGAAAAAGGTGCATTGATTATAAAGTTCATCGGCACCTAGGTCACCAGAGTAAGGTGTGGATACCAATAACCAACTATATATATGTTCCGTAGTGTATGCGAGTAACATAATTCCTTGCAAACATCAAAAGTAACTTTTTAATGAAGCAATTTTCGACTCTCCTGCCAAGTCCCGGTCGGTTATCTCCGCTAAGAAGAATATAAAATATTTACACTCGTCGTAGTAACTATTTTCCTTGCACATAAGCTGCTCTTCTTATATAACGAGTACATTGGACTCGAACGGATGCACATTTCTAACTTTCGTAGAGATTTCTTCACGGTACTTGAAATGCTATTAGCGCCATGCCGTGATGGGCATGCATCGCTTTCAAGAGTATTCAAGGGTTACTAATCAGATATTTGAGGATTATACTCTTCTTTCTATGAGTATTTATCTCTTTACGTTCACTATTTAAGTGTCTCTCAACATAAAAGCAAAAGTATTATGGGAAAATAAAAAAACTTAGAACTAAAATTGTAATTGATTTGTATTGATGTGGTACGAGAGATGCCGTAAAAGTTTATAGAAAAGTAATAAAAAATTAAAATTTTTCATCAAAATTTGCTTTATTGGTTTTTTAAAATATTAGCCTTTTAGATCTATACAATTTTGCATACGCTCAAACCATTTATCGCAACACTTTTTCCAGTCCGAAGATGATAGCTCCAAAACATGGTTTTTGAATGCTTCAACCGCTTCTTTAGGTGATAAAAATCGTTGTCTACGCATCTTATCTTTGATTGTTGGGAACAGGAAGAAGTCATTGGGTGCCAAGTCGGGGCTGTAAGGTGGATGACCCATCAATTCGATCGCTTAAGTACTCAAATACTCGCTTGTTTGATGTGAGGTTTTTGTGAGCTTGCTTTATCGTTATGCAAAACGATTCGCTGTTTTGGGTTGTTTACTTTCATTTTGTTGAAAACCTTTGACAAACAAATGGTCGTATACCAAGCTAAATTGACTGTCTTTTGATTTTCAATAGCCACAGTAGCCACATGACCGGTTTTCGTGAAGAAAAACGCTACCATTTGCTTCCCAACGCTCCAGCTCGCACAACTTTTGTTGGATTTTTTTCGAATTAGAAGAAAGAAACCAAACAGTCGATTGCCCTTTTCTTTCCGGCTCATACGCAAATATCTATCACTTGTAACCTGTCACGATCTTGTATACGTTTTTTGAAGTACCTTCATCAAATTTTTCAAGCATTTGGCGGAACCAATCAACACGAACCTTTTTTTGTGCGTATGTCAAAAAATGTGAAATACAACGTGAACATGGCTTCCGCACCTTTAAATGTTCATGTAAGATCGTAAATACGATGGCGGTTCTAATGCCTAGGCATGCCTCGATTTCCAGATAAGTCACATGACGATGCTCTTCAATTAGTTTTCTCACAGCATCGATGTTTTCTGGCACAGCAGCTGTTTTTGGACGACCTTCCCAAGGCTCGTCTTTGAGTGATGGTCGTACGCGTGTAAATTCATTGTACTAATTATAAACACTAGCCAAGGATGGTGCTTCGTCGCCAAAATTCGAATGAAGTGATTCGAAGCACTATTGTTGAGTTAGCCCCTTTCGAAAATCGTAAAAAATCATCACACGAAAATTTTCACGCGATTATTCCATTTTCAATTCCACCATTTTGGATTACCTTTTTCTAAAAACATTTACGGCACCCCTCGTATCTACATCTTGGTTTTGAATGATATATCTCTTATTTCTGAATCAATTCGTTTGAAAAAAATGACACCAATCTTTCTTACCTTAATAATGCACTGGGTGTATAATTAATTAAAGATTATTTTAACTAAAAAGAAAATGCATTATATTAAACTTAAAAAAGTCGCTGTTTCAAAAGTCTACGATTAAAATTTATTTTTATTTATAGTCGGAAAAGTGTGCGAAACCAATAAATCCAACATCGTGGCACAATTTTGTGTATACAATCGTAATAATTTATGAGAGAATTTAATGGGAAAATCTCTTTTGAAAAAAAAAATGAAAATTTAAGCCCAATTTATTATGTAGATAATGAGGCAGAAAGATTTTCCAATTAGGTGACTCAGCAGGGAAGATTGGTAATAATTGGAAAGCAACAAATTATTACTTAAGATTGAGTTATTAAAAAAGTCCCCGTCACGTCTCTTGAGCCCTATATGAGTTTGTTAAAACGCCTGACAATCTGGTTTGCATCTGTTTTAAAAGGACTCTATCAGGAAGTGCAAAGTTACACATTGAAAAATATGTCAGCTGAGTGGGAGAGAATTTTCTAATATATTTTCCAGTTTCGTTGGCTTAGCTGTTAAAAGTCTAAACTTTAGCGAATGAATAATAGCACATCTTTAACTTTTGGTTGCTTTATTTTGATTCTGATTAAAAGAATTTCGGCGGCGTAGCCCCTTGTGCTTGCTTCTGTACTCGCAGCATACGTAGAGTATATACAGGTGCCATATGCACCATATGTTTTGTCAATTCAGCATAAGGTCAAAGAATTGCGGCGGCGCAGCCCCTTGTTCTTATACCTGTACTCATCCTACGTAAAGTATAAAGTGGCGCATGGACATAATTCCTAAAATAAAAAATTGGTGGAACATAGGTCCCGAATTGAATTAGGGACTAAAGTCCCAACTCATCGGGACATAAGTCCCAAAAAATTTGTTGTTTCTTATGTCCCTTTTAAAAGTAGCCATTTTTCGTATGTAATGAAAGTCCCCAAATATTTTTTTAAATTAATATCTCTCCGAAAATTTGGGACGTATATCCCATCTTCGACAAAAGTTTTTTGAACTTATGTCCCAATCGGTTGGAACCACTTAAGTGGGACATAACTCCCAATTTTTTATTTTGGGACTTATGTCCCTGCGCCAAAATGACAATACAATGGAAATACATGAACAATAAAAATCCATGAAATAACGGGTGAAAATACATGTATTCTTCAATATGTTCTCCTTCTCCTCTTAATGCAATACATTTTTTCCAGCGATTTTCCAGTTTACTAATCCCCTCTCTGAAGTGGTTTTCTGGAAGGTATACAGACTCATTTACAGCTGCTATCACCTCTTTATGTATAAGAAACGCTTCCCACGTAGAATTTTGCTTAAAGTTTGGAATCAAATGGAAGTCAGAGGAAGCCAGATCTGGTGAAAAGAGTGGATGTTCCAAGAATTCATGCTTCAATTTCTTCAATTTAGTCATTGGCAAAACACTTTTGTGGTAGGGTGCATTGTCTTGATGAAAAATGTTTTTTTTCTTCGCTAAACCAGGTATTTTTTTTACGAATGTTCACATAAAGGTGGCCCAAACGGTCAGTACAGTATTCTCCTGTTATCGCTAACGCTTCCCACGTTGAATTTTGCTCAAAGTTTTGGATCAAATGGAAGTCAGAGGAAGCCAGATCTGGTGAAAAGAGTGGATGTTCCAAGAATTCATGCTTCAATTTCTTCAATTTAGTCATTGGCAAAACACTTTTGTGGTAGGGTGCATTGTCTTGATGAAAAATGTTTTTTTTCTTCGCTAAACCAGGTATTTTTTTACGAATGTTCACATTAAGGTGGCCCAAACGGTCAGTACAGTATTATCCTGTTATCGTTTTACCAGTAGCCAATCAACGAAATTCCCTTTGCATCCCAAAAAACCGATACCATAAACTTCTTTGACGATTACGACCATTTTGGCTGTTTCGGAGTCGAAGTACCGGTCTCAGTCCACTCTGCAGTCTGTTGCCGCAATGCAGGATCATATTGTGGTACACCTAAGTCATAGCAATAAATCGACGAATCAGGTTTATTCTTTTGAAAATGCTCCAAATGCTGGTGAGAACGTTTTTGATATCCGCTTTTGACACGTGTGAAGCGTGGAAAAAAGAAAATTCTTTGAAAACAAAAAAACTAATATTTTAGCGATTATTACCAAATAACAAACGACAAGGATTTCCCTCGTTTTTTCGCAATATATAACTCGTCGTGAGGTAGCACGTCTTTCTTCTGGCATTACAGAACGATCGACAATTCCTCGTGATGCTACTCGCTGTTCTTCTGGAATGTCATAATGGACACGGATTTCCCTTATTTCTTCACGATTTATGACTCGACGTGAGGTGTCACATCTTTCTTTTGGAATACAGAGCGGTCGACAATTCCCCGTAATGGTACTCGTTGTTCTTCTGGAATGTCAGATCGGGCACGGATTTCCCTCGTTTCTCCACGATTTATGATTCGTTATAAGGTGTCACGTCTTTCTTGTGGGATTACAGAGCGATCGACAAATCCTCGTAATGTGTTCTTCTGGAATGTCAGAGCGGACACGGATTTCCCTCGTTTCTTCTTGGTGAGGATTCACGCCTTTGTGCTGGCATTGCATAGGGGTTGACATTTTCACTTGATGCTACTCGTTGTTCTTTTGAAATGTCAGAGAGGGCACGGATTTCCCTCATTTCTTCGCGATCTACAATTCGTCTTCAGGTGTCTCGACTTTCTTCTGGTATTTCAGAGCATTCGACATTTTCTCGTGATGCTATTCGTTCTTCTAAGAATGTCAAGGCGGGCACGCACGTTTCTCTCGTTTTTTCGCAAGCTACTAAACCGTTTAACCTGCCTGTCATGACGGGTGCACCATCTATTGTTATAAATACAAGTTTATATAATGGTAGTGCTAATTTTTACATACGTTTGATGAACACTCTGTTATTGTCCTCACCACGGGTATTGCCTTTTAATGGAATAATTGCTAAAAGGATTTTCTTTATATTCAGTACAACTCAGTGAAAAAATACACTAAATTGTTTTGAGGAAAATTCAAATTTTTCAACTGAACAAAATCAACAAGTAGGCACATAAAACTGATTTTTTATTATTTATAGACGGCTATCGACTAAAAAGCATCAAAATATGGAGCGGTCGATCGCGATCGACTTTTTAGGCACTCCTGGTATCAGCAAATTAATACTAAATATGACCTTTTCAAATTTTTATGATCTTACGCACGAAGACAAGTGGTGTTAAAAATGTGGAAGGTCACTATTGGTGGGGAAAGTGGTAATTGTCGAAAAAACTAATACGACTAGATTTGAATTCTTATTAATCAGTATAGAAACGGAAAGAGTGAACGAAATATTCAATGATATAATTGTAAGATTCCTAAGTAGTTCTGTATCGTAATCAAGGGAATAAACAATAAACTAAAGGAAAGCAAAAATTTGCATATCAGCAAGAAAATAAAGAAAATAACGAGTAAATTCCCAAAAGGATTTCCTTACTGGTAATCACCTTCTGTTGATTGGGAAAGTTTTCATTTTGTTATTGTAGCACACGCATTATTTTCCACTGCTTTGAAGAATCTTCAACAAATGATAGCATGAATGTGGCAATAATTAAAGTCGTAAGAACTTTTAGTCATTGACGCATACAAAACATACTCGCACACACACTCTCAAAACATCTAAAAATATAATAACAGTACACTGGAGATGTGTTCTACCCACTCTCTGCCCTATTGACTTGGAAACTTTCACTCAAAAGCAACGCAAGCGCAAGAAAACTTTTCCAACTCATTAGACCAGTTTTATAGTTTTCGACGAATAATACATTTTCAGGTTTTGCACGATGCAATGGTAGAACGAAGCTGCTTATCAGCTGAAGAGGAGTTAAGAGGTAGGATACTGCAGTCGTTCACTTCATCTGGGAACGAATATCCGTGTACACGTACATTGCTTTAAAAAAAAGTTTGTTTGAAATTCTTGTTTAAGCCAACTTTTGCTTTAGGTGGAATTTTTTGAAACGAAAAGAAAAACAGATTTTAAACCTGTTCTTGGTGGTCTGCTGCGGTGCGATCTTGAACCCAACAAAACGATTTATTTGCCAGCAAAAGTACGTAATCTTTAGATTGTTTTGTAAAATAAAAATATATTACCACCCCTGGTACGTAACTACAAAGAATAAAGAAACGCAGCAGGGTCTGAGGTGGAATTTATACGCGAGGTAATAACGTATCCTGTTGCTGGGATTAAGGATTATGACCGGAGTTTTAACGTTTGACTCTTTACTTTAACTTCTCTTGTATTTCACGTAAATGTGGTTCCATTATAATCATCAAAGACGTTAGCAAAGAATATAAACCTACGCTGTAGTTTAGCTCGATATGAATCTTATCCACGTCATAGGACTATCGTATGTCAGAACTGCTGTAGAAAGTAATTTAAATATCATTACTAGGTGTAAATTGGAGGGAACATCACAATAAATAATTATAGAGAAAAAGCTGTTTTTCAACAAATCTGAGGTTTTTAAATTAAATTTTTTTCCTTAAATTGGATTTTTTTTCATTAAAGACTAGCTGTTCCCGGGCGCTTTGCTACCCGCCACTTACACCCGCGTTTCCCGGCTGCCCCTTTCCACTGACCCCCGCCCACTGACCTCCCACCCACTGACCTCCCGCCCACTTTCTTTTTATTTAAATATTTTATGGTGTGAAAGCCAAATCGTCCCATAAAAAATAATTTTCAGAAAAAACGATACCAGCGCCACCTTGCGGGGCTGAATTCACCTTTTAAACCTTTTCTGGACTTCCACAAATAATTTAAGACCAAAATTAGCCAAATCGGTTCAGCCTTTCTCGAGTTTTAGCCAGTCTAACGAACAGCAATTGCTTTTTATATATATAGATTAATTCTATGCAGCTCGTTCGCTATAATAGTCTAAATGTTTAATTTTTCCCTTAATTAATTAAGGGCAGCCGCATATTGTACGCAGCCTAGCACACCATAGGTTATCACTGAACTGATAAGCTGCTTGTAGATGAGCAGCCTGGTGTTATTCGGCAGACCTTTTCGCCTTCTTAGAAGCGGGTGCACCAAATGAAAAGCGTACTTGGCTTTCTTCATTGTTTGATCGATGTGAGAGTTAAACTTGAGCCTCTCGGTAAAGTTGACTCCCAGGTACTTAGTCTCTGACTTTGTTGTCGTGTTGTCCGAAAGGGTGATTTTTAAGGCTCTGCACCGGCTTGCTATTTTTCTTATCGTTGTTTCGGTTGCTGGTACTCGGAAGCAGATGAGTTCCGTTTCCCGAGTCATCCGCGAAAACCATGGTCCTTGTTCCGGCTATATTGGTTGGTTGGTCCGCCGTGAAAATGCTAAACATGACGGGTCTATAAGTCTGGAACCTTGAGGAACTCCGGCTTAAAATCTTTTCTTTGTCGATGGGCTGCCATACAAAATGGTACATGGTGCAAAAAAGACCATGTTAAAAAGAATTTTTTTAATTATTTTCACAATATAATAAGTTTGTACAGTAGCCCGTTTGTCCAAACGCTATCGAAAGCTTTTTCGATGTCTAGTAAGCAGGCTACTGTACTCCTTTTGACGTTCAGTCATTTAGTAACGTCACTGTGAAGGTTCAGCAGAGGGTACAGGGTACCCAATTGTTGTGTTATCTTTTTTTTGTGATTTGTCAATGTGCATCCAGTTCTGAGTTATGTTTAGAGTTTCAAGTCGCTAGCTCAATGGGAAGTTACTTTAAAATCAATTACAAAATTCCACCCGCACAGACAGACATACACGAAAGCGAGCTAATAAAAACGTTTTAAAAAAAATTTAAAACAAAAACACGTAAAAAACATTTTTATTTTAAATGTTCTGAAGTAAATGGAAAATTTTTTAGATTGTATGAAAACTCGCTAAGGGGTTGGTATTGGCGAAGGTTAATATGCGGCTAGCCTAATTCTATGTTCGCTGCTCGTTCGCAATAATCGCTGCTACCTGCCAATAGAGACCGATGTCACAAAGTTTTAAATATATAGCTCTTTAAAAACAACACTCAATTGTGTCTCAACTACAGACAAACGTTATTGGATATTCATTTGCCAACTGCGTAAAATTCGCTTATGTAGGTAACGAGGTTCGTCGTAGTTTTTCCACCCTTTCTATTAGTTCTTTAATAAAATAGGACGCATAATGCAGCATGTCCCTGTGTTCAGTACAACCGAATTCCTATCAAAGATAACGTTTCCTCCCGTTCATTTTCTTTTTGACCGGCAACACTGCCGTAGGCTCCATTGTGTTTTGCCTAATAATAAAAAACCTTCGTTAAGCTGAAAAATAATTTTATAATGTTTTCGGATGGAAAACGCCTATCTATTCAATAGTGAGTATTGGATAGGACGAGAAGGTGCACCGAAGATGCAGACAAAGCAGAATAATCAATAAACAATCATTTTTGATGATACACTTTCGAACCTGTTGTACTCGTATCTGTGTGCACATCACAGATACAGAATACCAACTTTCAACCTCTTGGGACTTTAATTTAGTTGCTTTGATAGGCGATTTCCGATTTGCGGATATTGAAAGAGAAAATTAAAAATATATATTTTTGTAAGGATTCGTCCTTTCGTTTGGATTGCTCAATATAATAAAAGATAATAAAAAAATGCTGCTAAGTCTGCAGTCATTTCGTAAACTGTGAGCAAATCCTTGAAAGTAGATTTTCAAATGCCAGGAAGTCGTTCGATCGATTCATTAAGTTTTGCTTTTCGTTTGATTTCAATTAATGAAAGGGATGTACCGTACGTTACGCGGCGCATAAATCCTGATCACGGCGAACTTTCATTGTTTGAACCCCCATCCAGTCATTTCCTGTTCTTTTATTATCGACTTTGACGCCATTTGCCATTTAATGTCAGTGCAAACGGCCAAATTGTTACTACAGGTCTGCTGGCAACAACATAAGGGGTCAGAGAAGTTTGCGTCATTTGGTCGAGAAGTCGTGAACGTAAGTGACTAGGAAAAATTCCATCTAGTCAATGGTTTTTCGTTGTATTTACAAACGAACACAAATATACGCGTACATACAATGCCAAAGTGTCACAAACAAACAAAGAAGTTAGTGGGTCAAGAAGATATTTTTATTTTTTGGATTTTATCTTGAATTTCTTATTGTAGGGTATAACAATGTAAGGTATGCTAGTTTTGTTACAACATACGTACATTAAAAGTCTTTTCTTGTGAATATTGTTTGAAGCTTCTTGAAAAGCAGAATATATCACTCTATTTACTCTATATATACTGCTTTGCTTTTATAGATTCAACTTTAATATCATGTCTCACTCTAGCCAAAATCTAGAGCTATTTAGACATTTCGCGAAATCCACATGATAATCTCTAGATTTCCAATACAGGTAGTGGATTTTAAACTCGAGATTTTGAGGAAATCTCAATCCGAATCTCATGCCTTCCCTCAGTATGCTGTAAAAATCATGAATGCTAAAATATGTAGGGTGCCAGTATGCAGTACATTGGCACACATAGCTTACACGAGAGCACTTATGGCAATGAACAACGAGTCATAGAGATGGCAGCAAGCAATAATTTGGTCGTTGCGAATACAAGGTTTGCGGGTAAAAATATCCACAAAGCCACCTGGGTATCTCCTGATGGAGCAACTCGCAACCAGATAGACCACGTATTGATATACCGCCGCCCCAACCCGAACCTCTATCCTTCAAGACAGGATAGCCCCATACGCTAAAGTCATTATTGGTCCATACCAGTGTGGCTCCATCCCAGGGAAATCAACAACTGATCAGATTTACACCCTAATGCAGGTGATGGAAAAATGTCTAGAGTTTCAAAACTCACTACACCATCTTTTTTAGACTTTAAAGCCGCCTATTATAGCATAGCCAGAGTAGAACTTTATAAAGCCATAAGAGAATTCGGCATCCCAAATAAACTGACACGTAAAACTATCCGGATCACTATCAAGCCCATTCAACATCTATAACGGGCTCCGAAAAGGGGATGGACTGGCCTGCGTCCTCTTCAACCTGCGTTGGAGAAAGTGATCAGAGACTCTGACGTAACGGCGAGAGGAACAATCCTCTTTAAGTCCATTCAGATACTGGCTTACACAGACTATATTGACATCGTTGGTAGAAACCGAAGAGCTGTACAGGAAGTTTTCATCCAGATAGAGCAGGCGGCACGAAATCTGGGGCTGCATATAAATGAAAGCAAAACAAAGTACATGGTAGCCACGTCTGCGAGTAGAAGATCCAACATTTGTCCCTCAATTCAACTAGTGGACCGCGAATTTGAAGTTGTGCAATCCTTTAACTATCTCGGGTCAACTGTAGCAGCCGATAACAGCATGGAACCAGAAATACGCGCACGATTGTTTAATACCAACAGAGCCTACTATAGTCTGTCAAGCCTCTTAAAATCCAGCAACTTAACCATAACATCCACGCTACTAGTGTATATGGCAATGGTCATACCAGTACATATGGATCCGAGACTTGGGTGCTTAGCAAAAAGCATTCTGACCTCTTAGCCGCGTTCGAGAGAACGGTTTTACGGAGAATTGTTGGCCCCGTATGGACGATTCCGGAGACTCTATGAGATGAGATCTACGAGGGTTACCGCGATGTCGACATTGTGAAGAAAATTAAGCTCGTTAGGCTCCGTTGGGCAGAACACCTAGCTCGCATGAGCGAAGAGGATCCTGCTCGGATTTCGGTCCTTTGCGGTAGGATTTATGGTACACGACAGCGAGGCCGGCCAAGCATACGCTGGAAGGATGGCGTAGACCAGAACGCCCAAAGTTTTGGGATGCAACCGGACCCGGTTGTAAATATGATGATAGAGGCAACAGATCACGCTGCGTTCTGTCTGCGTTTGTTACTCGTGAGGGTCCAATTGCAGCATAATATCTAACCGTTATGTTGCAGGACCTAAACACGGAATAAAAAATAATGGATTCCAAAATGATACGAAATAAGGTGTATGCTTAATGGCGAAAGCTAGGCAAGCGCGGGGCTTAATCCCTAATCTCCACCGACCACGTGTCTGCGTTGGAGTGCTGTCTGCAGCGCTGCTTTACGATTGGCGTTGTCTTATGTTTGGGTTGCAGTGCTTCGCATGTGTTTTTATTTTTCAGCATTTAAAGTGGACATTAGTACACGTTTAGTTATAAGAGAATTTACATCAAAAATTTGAATTTTTATGCGGGTTGCTTTTTTACCTACGGGCTTACGAACTTGTGACGGACTTCGGTAACTACCGATTAAAGCTATATGATTGTAAATATGTTTATGAATAGATATAAATATGTTCATCCCTAATTACTTTCAAGAGTCAAGACCTTGCTTTATTCTTTTATTCTCTCACTCTTGTTCTTGTTTTTTTCTTTTCGGCATACATCGGATTCAGAGAATAGACCGGAGATTCAGAGTTGCTTCTAATGAGCGGATATTGAAGGCATTTTATTGTATAGCAGATGTTTTATTTTCATTCCATATACAAGTCATTACATGGGTTGATATCCTTCGAATTATTTTTTTTTTTACTTGAAGAAGTTGTGTTTGTGCATAGTACTCTTCCACAATTTATAACAATAAGAAAGCGAAACTTCCTCTATCAAATTGGAATGAATTGTGTGCCCAAGTGTTTGTGAAACTTTTTGCAAATCTTATACTTTCGATGCATACCTACTTCCAATTTTACAGATTGCTGTCATCTTGTGTTTTCTATCATTGTCTGCCAGTTATTCTTAGCCCGAAGGACAACTTTTTTATGTCAAAGTAATTTTTATCCGGAAATTGCCCCACTATTATTCGCAATTTATTTTTTTCACTTTACATTAGTTTTATTCACTTTTTCTGAACTTCTTTTGAACTATTGCTCTTTTTTCCTTAATGGTTCAGAAATTCATAAAAATATACACACTCCCGACACATGCTAAGAGAGATAGGCCAACAGGTGCGCATAACTACACTGAGCGAAATATGAATATGAATAGTTTTTCTGTTTTTAATTCAAGAATTTTTCTGCAATATTAAATTTACTGTTTAAGTAATACAATAATAAGCAACTTACATCTTATTCAAAATCTCACGTTTCTTCCTTCTGACTGCAAAATCTTTCGGTTCGGTTAATAATAACGTGGCTTCGCTTAAAGTTATCGCCTTTTCTGAGTGTATTTCATGCTACCTGAAACTGATTTCATCTAGAAAATCCAGCAGCACCATTATCCCCTATACTCGTATTGAACCACAAAGTCAATGCCAGTCACCGCACAACCAGAAGAGAAACTTTTAACCTGTCAGGCGTAAAATTTGAAATTAAATTATGCACTCACACTAACTCACACAGACTGTTTTCTTTTACCTTGGCGCCGACCGAAGACTACATTAAAAGTTCCTTCTC
The DNA here is from genome assembly GCA_947095585.1 of Nephrocerus scutellatus. NCBI lineage: Eukaryota > Metazoa > Arthropoda > Insecta > Diptera > Pipunculidae > Nephrocerus > Nephrocerus scutellatus. Next base: position 3,103,237 of record OX352763.1, read on the forward strand.
TGGAAGGACTCTGCTTTGCACCGACAGCTGTTGCTACGACTGCCTTTGTAAGCAATCTAGAGAAAGGTTGAACGAAGCCTTCTTGTTAGTTGTGCATTTAAAGTATTAATTATGTTTACAAAAAGGAGTATATGATCCTCTTGCCACAACGTATTGATTAATTGATTTTCATATTAGGCATGTTACTTTAACCTCAGAAAGTTGATTGTACTGTTTTGATATGATGTTACATATACGGACCAGGTGTGTTTCTTCTTAATTTATTTAACTTTTCAAAAGTCTTAAACTAACCAAACATTACATGATAATTTAGTGAGGAACTCTTAGCAGCTAAAGAATAAATCTCATCAATATATTTTTAAAGACTTTTTATGACAAGACATGACGAAAACACAAGCAAAACTGAACAAACATTTTTAGTTATAAGAGTCACTCCCTTTCTTCTCCTCCTTGTTCTTCTTCTTCTCTTTCTCTTGTCGGAAGGATACTTAATTCCAAAACCAAAGCCAATTGCTTTTAAGTTGTTGTGTTTGTGTACGTCTAAGTTGTTTATAAGCCAAATTTGATCCCTTAGTCAATGATGTCGAAGATGGCATGAACCACCGTCGTGGTTCACACTAAATCAATTGCAACCTTTTGAAACTTGTCATACACGTACGTACTCTTGAAAAGGTCCTTGATTTTCAGTGGTAAGTGGAATCTGTTTGAAAATACGATTGTACAGTATGTTTACGAAACATTTCCAATTTCTGTTTTAAATTTGAGAAATTTGTTTTTAATTTGTTTAAACAGTTTTCGTGCGTGCGGTGGTGGTTTGTGAAATCGTGCAGATTGTGCCAGTTCATCCGCTTGGGTTGCTCGCGGAGTAACATTTAATATCGACAGGCATGTAAGAATTTGTGTAGGGCGATTTAAAGGGTTTTTCAATAAGGGCATAACAATAAATTTTCCAGAGTCCAATCGGAGAAGTTTCGGCGCTTTGGTTTCATATGGTCAAGAGACTTCAGTTCTTGAGTTAATTTGTAGGTGTAGGCCAAGATCTTAATGCAAAATTAACTACAATGTTGACTGATCCTCTGAACTGCGTTGAATCGACTGATTTGGTTCATTTTAAACTGAATCACTTACGGCTGTGTGATATTTGTGATACTTCAACCTGTGTGTTTTCTCTCTGGCACAGGAACATTCAATAGTGAATATGTTGACTCGAATTTATTCACTATAGCACCCACAGCCTGTGTGGAGGGACGATTATTAAGACTGAAAATTGAAGTAAGCGCTCCTTAATTTACGAACGACTCAGAACTTCGGCAGCAATTTTTAATAATTTCCAAACGTTGCTCATTTGTAATCTTCACCAAAAATGTAAACCTGGATTGATGTTTCAACATTGACAGATCATAAAAAAAGTTTAAGAGTGCGTTTGTATTAAAATATAAAATTGTTATGACCCCATTGAAGACCCCTTTATATATTTTTCTAGTGTAAGTGGTAAACTTTACAGACAAAAGCCTATAATTACAAGTATTAGTATTCGCTGAGAATACTTCTGATATATTGCGGTGTACAATCCATTGTATTCATTCTTTCCATGGTCATGAAAACGCTGATCAATTTTCAGCTCAAGAAATATTTTGAAACTCCATCAATTTGGAGAAAGCAAAGCTGTTGAACTCGATATTTCTAAGGCATTTGACTTAGTTTGGCATTAAGCTCTTCAGAACTAGACAGCATAATACAGTGAGGAGAAAACAATCGAGTAGAATTTAAGGCATCCAAAACCCAATGCTGTCGTCTAAGCAAATATAGCAAAATCAATAGATTCGCTCGAACACCGCAGGAACGTTTCCTGCTTGTCACTGTTTTATCGTTTCTTCTACCAGCGGTGCTCAAGAGAAATAGCTAGCTGCATGCGACCTCTCCTTGAATTCAACCGCAATGCTCATGGCGCTGAAAATGCCCATCAGTTTTTCAGAGATTTGTTCTTTAGCCGTACAACACGTACTCTGCCAAGCTCTGTCTTCCCATATCACTATGGAATTCAAAACAGCTCACAGACATTTCCTCTTTTCTCCTCCTTTTCCTTAACGCCCACGCTATGCCAAGCATGTAGCCGAGCACTATTAGGGTGCGAACCCCTTTAAGCGTGCGCGAATTATTAAAAAAAAGCAGAAGTAGAGGGATGAATGGTATTTTCCCTACTCGCGATTTGGCGATTTCCTGGAACTCAAACTTCGAACCTCCCTTAATAGTCCAAAACACTAAATACTAACCACGTCAAGAAATCTCTTAACCGTTCCCGAATTCAAACCGCTGTAATCCAGTTTGGCAACCCTACAACTCTGGACATCCTGCTCTATGCTTCCAGCGTACCTGCCTCGTTGTCATGCCATATAAATCCATCGTAAAGGCTTTTCACAGCAGGATGCTCTTTGCTCTTGCGAGATAGGTGTCCTGTCAAACAAGCACACCGAGCTTAATTCTCTTAACGATATCGACGCTGCGATCTCATTTTTGCAGACTACAGAAACTCCGAAATCATTCTTCCTCAAATATGAGCCAAAAATTTTCGGTAAGACATTGCTGTCGAACGCGGCTAAGATGCTTCAGCAGAACTAGTGACAGTATTTTAAAGGTGTTTTTATTTCTCTTCTACGTCCAGCATCTTATACTCAGTACTAACTATTCCATTATTAAGGGCCCTGGCAGCCGTGTCCACTCGAATCTTATTCGGGAATGCAGTCTTTCTTAGTGGTGCAATTTGAGCTTGGCGTACTATATCAAGACTATAACAAGATAGTGGTCTGGCTCAATGTTCGCAAATCATTACGTTCGTATATCAGTCTTAAAATTTGGACCGGATGTCGGCTAGCATGTGCGCCAGTGAGCGTATACATTGCATGAGAAAATTCTTAAATCGTTTAGCTGTTTTCGTTGTGGATCAATTCTTGTTCCGCGGCTATTTGCTGGTTCCGTAATGATAATTTTGTACGGACAAATAATTGGTTTCGCGTCAACCTTACTTAGAAAAGACTAACCGAATGATTTAGCTTTTCCTTCTTGGGGTGAAAATTACCGGCGACCCCACTAGGAAATCTTATCGCACTTCAACCAGCCACAATAAATACGGCACGTGCAAACATACTACATGTTATTCCCCCTATTCTGCTCAATACTGACTGCTCCCTCTCATTTTTTATTTTTCTCGGGCTAATAAGGTAAAAACCTTCTCTAATTTTTTCCATAATCTCACGTACTTCGAAAACATTTTACAAAACGATCAATTCTGCGTATTTCAAAAGTTTCTCAAACTCTCTGCATCCTGTGGATGTGAAGTGAAAAGTGCCATGAAGTTTGAAAAAATGTTGTCACCACAAATGATATACTATAGCTATTTATAGATATACCCGTAAACATGCGGTGGATTATGTTTATGGGCCTTGCCAGCACCGGCAGGTTATTCCCTTGGTAATGTGGAAAGAGTGGTTGTTGCTTTCCTTTGTTAATGAAAGGCAAATGAACGCTTTGCCTCACCGACCTCTTGTGGGTAGTTTTTGTTTAGCCCACAGCGCATCCTTCTCCTCTAATACATTAATGCTCACGCAATGCCAAACTTTAAAAGGGTGTAAATTCCATTAGCGCGCGTAGGTTATATAAAAAACACGTAGTAGGAATATTACATAGAATGTACAAAGCGATAACGTAGCCGTTTAGAAATTACTGATGAAGTGAATGTAAAGGACTAGCTGTTCCTGGGAGCCCCGCTATCTGCACACATTAACCTCCGTCTTCCTCTTACCACCGCTGAGGGGGGGGGGGTATACTATATCCTATAACCTTCCCGCATCTGCCAATAATATACGTTAAAATTTCATAAATAACAACTAAACACAACTTTTATTTTATTTTTATTTATATAGAAGATACCGCCAAGTCAGTACATACTGCCGACTATAGCTTTTTCTATTGTCTCTTTTTAAAATACCTAAATACTTCCTAAACTTCTTTCGGCCTTAAAATAGAATTTCTTTTTGAAAACGTAAAAAATCACTCATGTGCTGTTGTTTGCCTATGTGCACAGAGACTCCAAAACTTTGTAAAAGTTGGTGTACGCGAGATTTTCTTTAAAGTGGCTCCTTTGTCGCACGCACAGTTAGTGGGTTCACCTAATGAAAATGTGTGTATGTATTTGCTTGCGAATTTGTTATTTTATTGCCCCTGAGTTTCGCTGGGTTAATAACCCAAAACAATTACCTTGGAATTGATCGATCCTACCTACTAGCAATAAGTGCTTGGAGAGTATATTGGTGAAAGCTTTCTTAGTTTCCACTTGGATAATTCCGCATTAGTATGTATATTAGGTATGTGTAAGAATCGAAAGTAAAATCATAGGAGGAAAATTTCAACGCTCAGCCATCTTTTTAATGAAAATGTAGTAAATCCGTTTGAAAGCATCCTAAGGCTACACATAAAAGTAGCAGTCGTCGAGCCAATAGCTACTGACTTTAACATTTTGTCATTGTTTGGGGAAGTTACGTATCGCTGTACCTTATACATGAATCCAAAGACAAAGCGCATTGACGTCAGCTAATCTAATCAGAAATTGTTATCTTTTGATGGGTGTGCGGAAATAGGGTGCGGATTTTAGTATTAAATGCATTCGTCTGTAAGGTAATGAAAATACAAGGAGGGCACTAGACAGTAATTATCGTATTAGTAGTGAAATGGTCCCACAAAGTCCAATTGGGTCGGTCTTAGTTGTATGGTAAGTCTGATAATTCTTTGTTAGATAGCAATATGTTAAGTTAAACTTTAACATCAGTTATAGAGTAATTTATTTATAACAAGAAACTCAAAGAAGTTTTTAATGTTCCGGCCATTGGTTATTCAGACTGCCTATTATAACTACTATAACTTCTTTTCTTATTATAAATAAATTCTTTTAATTCAGAATTCTGTTATATAAACTGCTAACTAGTATTAAAAAACCAAATACGTACATACGTCATGCAATATGCCTAACGGTTGCTTTATTTACCCTCTAATGGTTTGTCTGATTTTTCCAAAATAAAGGAATCCAACATTAAATGTGCAACACGTTGCACATAAATTTAAATGGGATTTAAATTAAATAATTGTGCTTATGTAACATAAGGGCAGTATTTATGCCATATTTTGAAACATTGCAATATAATACACAAAATGGTAAAAGCAACATCTGGCGAGCAGCCCGGCTTGGTGAATAATTTGATTTTAATAGTGCTGAACGGCTACCTTCAGAAACACAATAAATGATGAATTACGAATGAAGTATCAAGATATTTGTTATTGTTGGTTTTTCATTTATATGAGCCTGTGACTGAACATTATAATACAACGAAATACCAAATTTACCATTAAAGTCTATTCAAAAGGTAGAAGAAGTTGGACGGGAAACAGCGCGGGCTTGTGTCTTCTCTCGTTTATCAAAAGAAATAATGAAAAAAGTCTTATGAATAAGCGTGACAGAAATACTGACAGTTGATACAAAAAAATCCGGTGACATGACATTATGATACTAATGGCGAAAATCGAAAGAGATCTTCTCCTCAGACGGCAGAACGTCGGTGGAAACAAAGCAAGTGGTTTTGCTGCAATTTACATTTTGACCCTCAATTTTTTATGCATAATTCAAATCTATACTTAATATTATAAAGAGGTAAATTTTGCTTATATGTAGGAAGTAATCTTCGAAACTACTGGATCGATTTTGATCAGGTTTTCACCATTGTCCAGGGACGTTTTGCTCCGGAAGTTAGGTTAGGTTAGGTTATGGTGGCTATCAGTGAAACCGACACACTTAGCCCAGTAATGGTCCATTGTGATACCACACGGATCAGGAAAAATTCATTCTACCTACTCGATGAACCAATTAGAGCTTCGTATGAAGCGTAGGAGACTACCAATGTCAATGTTGATGAGATTATTAGTGTCGTTGTAGGAGAAAGCTCCCATATGTAGTTTACGCTTTTGGGAGAGGGCTGGACAAGTACAGAGAAGATGGACGATGGTCTCCTTCTCCTCCTCATCCATGCAGCTTCTGCAGAAGTCATTCGAGAAGACTCCAAGTCTTGCTGCGTGCCTGCCTATGAGACAGTGTCCAGTGGTGACACCTACAATAGCACCGATGTGCGATCTTTTTTGAGAGATCTAACACTTGGAGCGTTTCGGATCTTGTACCGTTTGACCACCTACAGTTTGTTTTTACATTAGCATTCCGCTTTACCAAGAATTTGCATTTAGCGATTGGTATGCCTAAGGAACCATATTCAGGTAAGAAGGGTAGTGTAGTTCCTTGCTTGGTGAATTCGTCAGCCATACAGTTACTCGGAATGTCTTTGTGCCCTGGCACTCAACATAGATGGATATTGAACTGCTCCGCCATCTCCACGAGAGATGACCGGCAGTTAAGGATTGAATTTGTATGATTGAAAGTCTATAGGCCTTCAAAATAGCCGTCAACATCTTCCTGAACGATGACCGTATTGTGTTTATTAGAAGTTTCTAAATTTTTAATTATTGTTGTATTATTAGTATTATTTACAGTACTTATAAAATTTGTAATATTATCTTGGTCAAGGTTTTTTGTAGTTTTCCCTGACCATGATCCATTGATGAAAGCATTTCAGGGAGTCCTCCCTTGGATTGCCACTTTTGGATCTACAATTATTCCTTTTCATTTGCAATTTGACATAATTACTCGTAAACATTTTTATGTTCCTTATATGGAATATACTCTTCTAAAAAACTTTTGAAAACTGTTAAAACATTGATATTCCTTTATATCAGCAAGTGTAGTAGAATATGAGCAACTTTTGTATGCACAAAACTCTTCGTAGAGTAATTGCTTCTTTGGTTAAGTTGCATGTACATTTAATATGGAAATTACAACGAATTTTTCAAGTTTATATAAGTGCAAGTAAATAGCCAGAAGCACACAACCCCTTCAACTTGTAGCTGGGAGAGGTTAGTTCACGTTGAGTGATGGTTTTCCGTTCTGCCACTTGGTTGCAAAGAGTGCTTCACATCGTTTTTCTTGCATTGCAATTGTTTGGTTTCTCATTGCAATAAGTTCACTCATTTATTCAACTCGATGTGTAATTGTTTCTAAGTGAGCAAACAACAGCAGTCACATATATTAGGATGGTGGGATATGCCAGATACAACTTCTCAGAATTTTATTTGAAAACAATAAACGTGATCGATTTATGTCCTCGGAGGATGCAATCGAGTAATTTAATTTTCTCTAGTTTGGTTTAAATGCAATCAATTAAGTTGTGATGATAAATTAAATTAAATTTCATTACAATTCGTTGTGCTTCTTAGGATCAAAACTTATGAGTGCATGAAAGCTAGGGTATAAATAATAAACGAGTGTTTTTAGTTCCTTTTTAAGTAAGATAAGTAGACGAATATACCCTAAAATAAGGGTAATACAAAAGCACAATACATATATATATAAAAATGTTCATCTCAAGTCTCAAAGTTTTACTTACACTACTCCAGTTGGAGTTTTGATTTGAATTGAAAATGGCAATAAATTCTACGAGAAACTAAACGCTTTTGAAGGAAACGAATAAAATAGGTGTGGTCCAAGTTAAAGAACCTTGGACATAAATACTCGTAGCATTATTTTTTATAGCGTGAACGCCATTCCAATTTCACACAAAATAGGACACGAAGGGATATTTAACTTCATGTTTCATGGCCAAAGTAAGCGAGTAAGCGGAAATTTATTGAAAATAAAAAGGTTTCACGTCTATACCAAAAAAAACTCTTGATAATAATATACGTTCCTCTACACGTGCAATATCACGTTATGGCAGCTTTTGTTTGGTTGGTTGACCGTCATTTGTGTGCTCTGGTTTGATTCTTTTCCCATTGTTGGCAAACAACATTGCTAGCAAGTGTTCTGTCTCAATCAGGTTTACTTCAACAAATTGCGATTTTACACAGCTATCAAATTACCTGAAATCAGTGACGTAATATTTTCGGTAGCTAAGTTGTCCTCATGTGGGCGCAGGGGGTTCGTACTTCGAATCCCAGAAAACACCAAAAGTATCTTTCACGGTCGCATCTCTCGCCAATGCCAATGAATAATAAGTTGTCACGGAAAGCTTCTCAATTCGCCATTCGGATACAGCATTAAGTTGTAGTTCCCTTTCATTTGTACGCAAAAATATATGTACATAAACGAAACAAATGGTCGCGAGAAGCTACCGAGAAGCTTGGACCGCAACGGTCAGTCGCGGCTAATGTTATTATTATTTAGTGGACATCATCATCATTATCATATTTGGCTCTACAACTGCGGTCCGATCCTGGTCTTCCTTCCAGCCTCGCTGTCGTGTTCCATAAATCCTACCGCAAGGACTTTCCAAGTAGGATCCTCTTCGCTCATGCGAGCTAGGTGTCCTGCCCAACGGAGCCTACCGAGCTTAATTCTCTTCACGATGTCGACATCGCGGTAACGCTCGTTGATCTCATCATTATAGAGTCTCCGGAATCGTCCTTCCTCACATACCGGACCAACACTTTTCCGTAAGACTTTTCTCTCGAACGCGGCTAAAAGGTCAGAATTATTTTTGCTAAGCACCCAAGTCGCGGATCCATATGTAAGTACTGGTATGACCATTGTTTTACATAACAGCAGCTTGGATGTTATGGTTAAGTTCCTGGATTTGAAGAGTCTTGACAGGCTATAGTAGGCTTTGTTGGCTTTAAGCAACCGTGCGCGTATTTCTGGTTCCATGCTGTTATCGGCTGCTATAGTAGACCCGAGATAGTTAAAGGATTTCACTACTTCAAATTCGCGCTCCACTATTTGAATTGAGGGACCAATGTTGGATCTTCTAGTGGCAGACGTGGCCACCATGTACTTTGTTTTGCTCTCATTTATGTGCAGCCCCATATTTCGTGCCGGCCGCTTGATCTAGATGAAAGCTTCCTGTACAGCCCTTTGGTTTCTACCAACGATGTCGACGGGCAACGTTATTGGCCTCCCACCAGCGTACTTTGAAGGGACTAACCCGATCATTTAGCTTTTCCTGTATTTGAAGGAAAGTTACCGGGCCACCACATGGAGTTTTGATCGCTCATGCTCATGGCTGAACGTTCATAGACTCCTGTTGGTTTATCTAAATAAAAATTGCTTTAATGCAATTTTTAAAAACAATTCTTATTAGAGTGGTATAAATTAGTAAAAAATTTAACCCAAAGTTGCCTAAAGCGCTTTGGGTTAAACTTGAACCGGGGATCATAGTCTATTGCAGTTTTAATGTAAAATTGCATGCTGTGTTCGTCGTTCTTCTTAAGTCCCCTCCTTTGCAATGTTACGCTACTGCAGGTATTAAAAAATACAAAAAGTCAGACTCGCGTGTTACCAGCACTTTTAATGTGGTAGTGACGTCAGAAATTTCCTATCCATATTCTCAATTTAAAAAAAATCAATGCAACGCAATTTGCTGTATCTGTATATTCCTCCACAAGGACATCACCACTCTACGTAATCAAACTTTTGCCTTACGCTGGCCGACTCGTGTTTGCTTGTGAAACTAGGGCACCGCACGGATAATTCACTAAAATGTGTTTTCACAGAGCGTTTGATTTGCTGCCGTAGTCAAGAGTGGATAAACTTATTATCGCTTTGAGTTATAGACTTTGTTAGATGCGTGCGCTAATTCATTTAGCAATGCAATATTGGTTTGGGCTCTATAAAGTCTTTTCGAAAAACGCATCAAAACTATGCGTTTTATATTTATTTGACATGAAACCATGGGGCACTCCTTTGCTGCAAGGACAGCGTTTACCGGGACGCCACGAGTTTTGGATGGCCAAACTGGATGACATCGGCTTGAAATTGGGACAGGTACAGATTTTTTTTTGCGATTGAAGGTTGTATTGTTTTCAAAACTTTAATGAAAACTCAAAGGCGCTATGCTACGCTTGACTCTCTCCTCACTCGAATTGAAATTAAAAATCAAAATCAGAATTTTCTTAGGACATATGATTGTGTATGAGGTATGACTATGAATTGTTACACTCCGTTAGTTGGTGTGTGGATTCCTTGCAGGCATCGTTAGTCGCTGCAGTCGCGGAAGTGACGTTTAATTATTTTCTCCACATTTCAATCGGTCGACACGACGTACGCACGTGACACTTTATTGGATTCTTTTTTAAAATTCCTCTCAGTGCAATAGCAACTTGCGGTTACTATCAGCGCGGCATTAAATTGCAAAAAGCTTCCATTGCGAGTATTCAACAATGGCAACGCTTTTAATCATATCCGGTTATAGAAACCTTATCCCTCTTTGGTCAGTAAAATAGATTGCCGCTCGCAAATTGAAAGCAATTAACAAATGTAAGCCCGCTGAGTAGTTATACTCCATTGCGATTGCAAATGCGAATTAGATTTATTTTTGCAATCTCGGATTGGTCTCGCATAGGGGATGACATTCACTTATTATGTGGGTGGGTGTGTGTTTGGTAGGTTTGTCAGCATTACGGGTATGCGTTGCGGATTCAATGCATGAACTCGGTGACAATTTTAAATGGAATATCGTGTGCTGGAAATTATCTCAGTGGACAGTGCAATGTTGGTGCGATGAGTGCCATTGATAATCCCATGAGCCTTTAAATTAAAGCGACATGTTGTTGTTTTCCCCGTCATCAGATGAATTGAGTTATAACACTTTACAACTAACCGCTTGAGACTCTGAAATGGTTGGATCTATGTTGGCGCAGTACGCGTTTACATTGAAGCCGCTTACAACAATTGCCTCATTTTAGTTAATGAATAAAATTCACGTACACATTTACGGCTTTAGACTTTTTTGAGACATTTTTTATTGCAGCTTGCGTGTTCTTTACAATTAGAGAATTCAATTAAAATTTAAAAAAATTATTTTTGCATCAGTCGTGCATAAACAGCAATAGTTTTCATTGGTATGAAAGAAAAATTTGTTGGTTGAAAATAAATAAAAAGCACAGACGAGCAATGTAAGTGGGCAATTCTGACGGTTATATTTTTGTTGATATAATATAACTATGATAAAATTGTCTTTGAACTTTGAACCATCTACCAGACAAGTCAATACCGCCCACTTCCTGAATAAACGGGTCAATAGTAATTTAATGTCAATTATCTTACAATGAAAATATTTTTCGCTTCATACACAAAAGTCTAAGAATCACTGAAACAGTTACTGCCATTGTGGTTTATATCTTCGTTATCAGTACCTTTGTTATTATTTGAAATTCAACCAGACTGCTTGAAAAACTGAAAAGTAGATAGTTCACAAATTTACACTAGTGTTTATTCACTTATAACACTATTATTCACATAGGCGGTAGCTCTATCTACTTAACCATTCAAGTAGTCAGGTTGGATTACAGACAATAACTAACTTACTGTGATAAAGTTTCTGTATTTATACCTAATCAACATTTTCATGAAGATTCTTTACTTCACTCTCCTCTTCGTCGTTTGAAAAGTTCTTTCAAATAAATCCTTTTTCTAAACGACTACACGGTTAACCTATATTACACTATATTACAGTTATATAAGAACCCCATAGTAAATAACAGAACAAACTGGTATAATATCCCAATAAATAACTTTATATACAAGTTCCTTTCATATAACTTTTACATACAATATTACTGAGCTTAAGTGTATGGCATGGTTTTTGGTTATTTCTTATTAATAATAATCGGCGCGACAGACAGTTGCGGGCCAAGGCCTAGGTTCTCGCGACCATTTGTGTTGTGCATGTATATTTTTTCAGACAAATGAAAGGGACCTACAATTTAATGCCGAATCCGAACGGCAAATTGAGAAGAAGCTTTCCGTGGCAAATAATTGCTCTCGGAAGTTTGTCAGACATTCGCGAGAGGTGATCCACTGAGCCACGGTGCCCACGCTATTTCTAATATTAACTATGCTTATTCTTATAGTCTACAGATGGCGCTGTTATGTGTACTAAAGCTATTCTCGTAACAGTATTGATAAGAATTTCTCGTCCGTCTTATAAGCCTTTCTGCATTGATTTGTTGGGAATTTTTCTATAGTTTAACAAAAGCGCGGAATTTTTGTATGAAATTGATACTGCGTTCTATTGCATTTTCATATTATTGTTTTTGACGGACGAGAAAAATCCCACTGTCTGGTTTTTGCTTTACAATTCATATAATACATTGGTTCTTATTTCTATGTTAATATTTATTTAAACATAGGGTTTGTAACGAAATTGATTTACAAACGATGTTTTTAATTAACTTCGTTACAGTGTATTACATAACGAGCTAGGAAATTGGACGTTATCGTGCGAGTAAGGAGCTTGAAGCACAAGTTGGCAGCCGAGTGTGGCAATTTAACGAGAACGATAAGCACTTTTCAGCGAGTAATGTACAACATTTTTCACACGACCAAAACAATTTGTCTGCTAAACTTCTCATGCGCAATACAAAACTACTGCGGGAATGTGTGTTCGCTGAGACTGCAGTAAATAACAAAAGTATTTTCTATGTTAACACACTAGTGTGGATACTGCCTACTTTACAGGGCAGGCAACAGCATAGGAAACAGTCAGTCTATGGTCGTTTTAACGTCCGCACTCCATGCAATCCATCTTGAGTAAAATTGGTCGGAAAGAAGAGAATTGTCGAACAATAGTATATACGAGCGACGAAAGTGTTCGTTATCTGTACGCTATTTTTCACACGACTAAAACAGGTTTCCTGCTAAACCGGTTATGCTACCATTAATATACAAAACTTATTAAGAAAACGATCGATCGAAGTCCAAGCCCGTTGTATGAGCGTATTGCGATCGTATTTTACAGTGGCCGGTTCTAACACAAACAAATAGTGTTTATATATTATATTATATATATTACATATTAAATACATACAGTAAAGCTACCATTAATATACAAAACTTATTAAGAAAACGATCGATCGAAGTCCAAGCCCGTTGTATGAGCGTATTGCGATCGTATTTTACAGTGGCCGGTTCTAACACAAACAAATAGTGTTTATATATTATATTATATATATTATATATTAAATAAACCGCATAAATTTAAAAAACTTTACTATTATAATTTTGTGCTGATTCGGGTATTAACTGCCCCGCAAAAACATCGAAAAAAAAGTCACTGTAAGACAGAAACGTACACAAACATCAGCAGACTGTTTGGTATTCATGTAAAAGAGTATAATTAGTCTTTCTTTTGTTTCTTTCTCACCAGGTAGACTATGTCTCTCTTACATAGTAAATTCACAAGAACATACTCATAAAAAAGTAAATGCTTTTTAATAATTTTCAGATCCTTTTGAATCTGAAATTCTTCCTCAAATCTCGCATGACCTATATTCGTCTCAAGAAAAGAACAAAAAATCACTCCAAAACGCCATAGGGAAGAAGGACTATGATGTAGGAAAAATTCACTGAAAAGATGAAAAATTACTCCTTGTAATATTGATAAAAGCGAGAAAATCTGTTTATATCCCTTCTGCTCCACTCAAGATAATCACCACTGGCAGCTAATAAAAATTTGTTGGTCGTTATATCATCATTCTTATATCGTAAGAAAAAATCGCAGGAAAAAAGTTTTTAAGGACACGATTTGTGGTGAGACGCCTCACTCCCATGTGGCGGCATACAGACGATTTATACTTCACAGATATTATGGCCACAGACACTTAGGATAAGCGCATTTCCCGGATTTTCCCAGTCGACTGTAGTTTCAGTGTAATTACAAGCTCTATTGTTTAACTTTTTATTTAATTTTTATATTTTCGTCATCACACTTACAGCTTGGTGTCTCTTCGAACGGAACAACGAAAAGTTGGAATTAAAAAACTGTTGGTGAGATGGTTTTTTGTAACCGAGCATATTAATTTAGTTTTTGTAGAGTTTATTCCAGTTAATTGTCAACTTCATTAAGTATATGGTTTCGAACACATCTATTGCTTTAAAATCACATCCTTATGTGCAGCCGTTTTAATGTAAAGTGACTTATAATGGCTGCAATTGATGGCACATATTATCTATATTTGTATACATTTTTAAACACTTTGATAGTTATAGTTTAGGCGAAAATTTTGCTATTAATTTACTCGTAAAGAAACATGTGGGCGGTCAGCCAGAATAGGGGGAATAACACAGAATGCTCTAGAATTGTAGGTGGCCGTAACTATCTCTGATTGGTAGAAGTGCGATCAAACCTCCACGTGGTGGCCGCCGGTAATTTTCCTCTAATGCAAGCTGAACGATCGGGCTAGTCTCTTCAAAGTAAGGTTGGCGCGAGGCCAATAACCTCGCCCGTAAAAAATTATTATTATGGAACCCAAAATCAGCCTCTGTTACACTGATGAACGACGACGACCACGGCAACGAAAATGGCTAAACGATTTAAGAATTTTCTCATGGAACGTACGCTCACTGTATAGAGCTCGAGCTGCACAGAAGCTGACCGATACCCTGTCTAAATATAAGGCTGCCATAACTGCAATCTAGGAGATTCGGTGGAAGGGGAATGGTGTCTTACAAAAATCTAAATATGACATATATTACAGCTGTCATGCAAGACATCATATGCTCGGGGTGGGATTTCTAGTGAGCAAAAGAATGAAACCCACCGTTATGGACTTTAAAGCATTAATGAACGACTATGCACCATTCGCGTGCAGGGCAGATTTAAAAACATAAGCCGCATAAACGTTCACACACCTACAAAGAATTGCCCAGATGATGAAAACCAAGAATTCCTTGAATCAGTCGAACGGGGACTCCATGTTAAAATGTTATGTTAATGTTAAGATGTTAAAATCATTCTGGGGGATATGAATGCAAAAATAGGTAGGGAGCCAGTATTCAGGCAGTACATTGGCACACATAGCTTGCACGAGAGCAATTGTGAGTACAATGTTTGCGCGTAAAGATTCCGTAAAGATATCCACAAAGCCACTTGGTTATCTTCTGATGGAGCCTCTCGCAACCAGATAGACCACGTGTTGGTAGACCGCCGCCACAACCAAAACCTGATGACGGTACGAACGTACCGAGGTGCCAACGTCGACTCGGACCACTATCTTGTTGGTATTGTGCTCCGAGCGTGGATTGCATCATCACGAAAGACTGCATCCGCGAATCAGATTCGAGTCAACCCGTCTGGCCTTCGTAACGAAGAGACCAGAAACATCTACGGTCAACTACGGTTCAGGGAGAGTACGTCTTGTGGCTGAGATGTCAGGCGTAGAAGCGGAATGGACATGCCTTAAGAATACTGTCATTTGTACTGCTGACCCCATCTTAGCAGTAGTCGTAGAGATCGGAAAGACTGGTTCTATGACGAATGTAAGCTAGCGACTGAACGTAAGAATGTTGCGTACCGAGGAATTCAACAATCTCATAAAACGCGGGCACGCGAAGATGAATATAAAGAGCTCAGAAGATATGAAAAAACAGTTGACCGGCGAAAGAAATCAGCCTGGGAGAAGAACCTCGTCCGTACAGAGTACAGAGAGCAAGAACCGCACCAGGCGCGGAAGTTCTACCAAAGAGTCCGCGGTATGACGCAATATACACCGCGTTGCACATAATGCAAAGACAAAGAGGGTATTCTGATCGCTGATCTTAAAGGCATTTTAGAGCGATGAGTTGCTTAATGGCCAGCTAACTGAGGAATTGGAGGCTCCACTAATGACCGAAGACCATACTATGCTGCCGCCACCATGCATAGACGAAGTTAGCAGAGCGATAAATCGCCTCAAAAATAATAAGGCCCCGGGATCAGATCGGATCCCAGCCGAACTGTTAAAAATAGGAGGCCCCACATTACACCAAGTAATTCATGAACTAATAGTGCAAGTATGGGAGGAAGAAGCGATGCCAGAAGACTGATAAAGAGGCATCCTGTGCCCCATACATAAGAAGGGAGATATCACGAAATACAGCAATGTTCGTGGTATAACGCTGTTGAGTACCGCGACGCTGTTGAGTACCGCGTAAAAGATGTTCTCCTCCATACGCTAAGGTCATCATTGCTCCATACCAGTGTGTCTTAATCCCAGGCAAATCAACAACTGATCAGATTTACACCTTTAGGCAGGTGATGGAAAATTGTCTAGAGTTTTAAAACTCACTACATCATTTTTTTTATAGATTTTAAAGCCGCCTATGATAGCATAGTCAGAGTAGAACTTTATGAAGCCATGAGAGAACTCGGCATCCAAGTAAAAATATCCACGTCTGCAACTAGAAGATCCAACATTGCGAATTTGAAGTAGTACAATCCTTTAACTTAACCATAACATCCACGCTCCTGGTATGTAAGACAATGGTCATACCAATACTTACATATGGATCCGAGACTTGGGTGTTTAGCAAAAAGCATTCTGACCTCTTAGCCTCGTTAGAGAGAAAAGTCTTATGAAGAATTGTTGGTGAGGAAGGACGATTCCGGCTCTATAATGATGAATCTACGAGCGTTACCACGATCTCGACATCGTGAAGAGAATTAAGCTCGGTAGGCTCCGGTGGGCAGGACACCTAGCTAAAAGAAACATGTGTTGACTATAGACTAAAAAGTCAATCTTTTGGTGTCCTTGATTTAAAAGATGGGTGCTTTTGTTGTTGCTGTTGTACTCGTAAATTTCTCTACAATAAATATGCAATATAATAACAGTTTCGATTTACGAGTATATAGGTTTTCGGTATAAATTCGCACTTAAAAAATTATCTTTGTGTCGCTTAGTGTTGCATCTTTAAAAATAAAATCTAGATGATAAGTTTTATTTACTGCTTATGGTTACAATATGGTTCCATTGCTGTGCAATAATGATAATAAATAATACTGAGAATCTCCCGTGTGGCATCAAAGACAAGACAAATTATTACAAGGATTTGCCCTCATGTTCCATTGCCCAGTTGGTTAATAAATGTGATAGGTTAGTGTTGGTATGGGTTGTACATTGCGCATTCTGTGAGAGCTCGATTTCCTCGATTTGTTTTGTTACAGTTTTAGCTGAAAATAATGGGGTTTTTTGGGTTACACAAGTCTTCTAGGTATGCTCTCTACACACAATCTCATGCAGTTGTTTCTTTCTTCATGAAAGTCTACTCTCGCTCGTTCATTGATTGAGCCCATAATCGCACCGGAATCTTTATAAGTTGTTAGTTGTCATGCCACATAGAAAAAAAAATGAAAAAAAAAGAATGAGAATGAGATGGTGTTATGTACTTAAGTTAATTTTATTAAAAAGTTTTCAAGGACATAAATGCGAAACTCATTTCAAAGTCAATATAAACGTTTCGAGTGTCACTGTCGGTTCTGTGTCGTTTTATTTTTCCTTTTTGTTTTTTTTCTTTATTTAAATTAATTTTAAATGGTGCAGGATTTGATGATCAAGATTAAGAAAATGTACTTGTCGTTGTCATTGTTGAAAAGAAAAAAGCATGATACGCCTTTTCAGCAAAAAAAAAAGTACTGAAAGTCGGCCTCTAAAAAACAATTTCCAAGTAACTGAGGGTAGCATATGAACAACCCTATTAGCACAAAGTGGGATAAGTTATTTCTTAATTCGGAAAAAGACTTGAATTAGTGTCAGGCGAACAAATTGTGTATAAGAGTTGACCAGATTAACTTTTACTTCATAATTATTTCTAATGTTGATTAATAATCAGAATTCGGATACACAGGCAAGCTTGTGAGAAGTGTCCTTTTAAAAAATTAGGCAATATTATTGCATTTATTTCCCTCTCTTTTTTATCTAATCCTGTGTCAGTAACTAATATGTACATTAATTACTTCCCATAATCTCCGACAATTGCGGTCTTAGAAAAATCAGATTATCATCATCATATCATCAAATATTCTCGGGGTGGGCTTTATATAGCATAGGAATGAAACACACCGTATCGGCTTTAAAGATCTCAAAAGGCTTTTTGAAGTGATTGGAAGATTACTTTCATGAGTTGCTAGTTGGGCTTTTTTTTTATATAAAACAACCCAAGTGACTCATACTGCGACCTAAAGAGATCTATTGTATCATAGGGTGTAACTAATCTAAAAGACTTACTACCTCCCTAATGTAGAATAGTATGTCCTCAGTGGCAGAGCTTCGCATACCCGCCGACGAACTTATTGCCTAATGGAAAATACGTCTGCATAACCAGATCAATGCTGGACAATTACAGAGAATGTGCACGGATGATTCATCATTCTCCGAGCAGAACCTACATTCAGTGTCTAAAGCCAGATTTATTCTGCTAAGTTGAAATCCCAGGCCACAGTGACCTGTGAGAAAGCTCCAGTTTTCTGATGATATCCTTGTCTAGATCAAGGATTTCTGGCTACTCCATCTGCATATTCATTGCCTGCAATATCCTGGTGAACAGGGACCCAACCAAGCTTCACCATGGTATGCCTTGCTAGGCATTGCAAAGCGTCGTAGCAGCATTTAACTGATTTAGAGTCCATTATATTGGACGATAACGCTTTCAGTGCATTCTGAAAAGATATAAATCGTAGCGCCGATACTACCTATACTAAGGTTAATCCTAGCGCAGACTTCAGTGGCATAGAGTTCCGCCTGAAAAACCGTTGGACCGTGGGTATCGAGACTTTGATGTTGGTTCCGAAAACACCAGCTCCAACTTCAGATTCCATCTTCAATCCGTCTGTGTACCAGACTAGACCTTTAGCGTCCAGTGCTAGATCAAATTGCACGGTCCAATATTGTTAACACAAATAACCTGCCAAAAAAGTACTCCCTTCACCATGATGTCGGGGAAAGTGCATAACAAGTCTCTTACGGGAATTGAGTCAAGAACTTTCAGATGTCCCACATAGTCACCTGGTTTATAGCCGTATTCTAGTTGCAGCTTTAGATTGGCATGGGTAAAAGCCCTACAACAGCTTCTAATGCAGTCGTAGTGCAGGTGCAACCGTTATACCTAGACTGGAAATTCTTTGTACCTTCTGAAACTTATAAGCCGTTGTCCGT
This sequence comes from Nephrocerus scutellatus, assembly GCA_947095585.1. Lineage (NCBI taxonomy): Eukaryota > Metazoa > Arthropoda > Insecta > Diptera > Pipunculidae > Nephrocerus > Nephrocerus scutellatus. The sequence continues at coordinate 3,122,287 of OX352763.1, forward strand.
TCAAGAACGTAATAATAGGTCTCACCATCATAGTATACATCCAACGCATCATTTTCGGATTTAGACCCCAAGTTCTGCCGTAGTGGCGGCTGCTGGCCCGCAATGTGCTATCGGAACGTTCGATGGCGGACTTGCTATGAGAATTCCAGTTTAGTCGTTTATCAAGGATAAGGTCGAGATATTTAACCTCACTGGAATAATCTAACGTGATGCCTTGGATGATTATAGGTCCTATATCGGACAGTCTTCTTTTCGTGAAAGGCACTAGAACGGTCTTGCAAGAATTAATGGAAAGCCCTTCTCTGCTGCACCATTCTAGTGGGGCTTCATTTCAAGTAAATCAGCAAATAAACTGATTTTCACCTTTAGACAGGCGAAGGAACAATGTCTAGATGATGTTTATTAAAGCTTAATATACACAATAAGTAGTCACAGTATTTGATAATAATGGTCATGGCTTTAAGTATCCAATGTTAATGCGCTCAGTTTTTAATTAGCAAGTCTGTGCTATTTGGGATAATCACTTAAATCTACTCGGCAAACAATGCGAATAGAAATATTTATATAAAATGACAACAATAACACGCAGCCTTCCACAGCACGTTCTTCACGTTTTCATTGTGTCTACAAAAGCAGAGTCAATCCCTTAAATCTGTAGGATTGTTTTCTCCCATCGGCTAGCATTCGAGAGCAACATGAGTAGCAGTTGCATGAATGTTGTCTGACGTGCCTGTGTTGGAGTGATAAAGGATTGGGGCTTGGACTTGGGATGTACACAATATGTACTTGCAGGATACGGATGAAATCCAATAATGATACACTAGTACAGAGAAGCAAGCGCCCAGGAAGTGATGGTTGGTATTATTAACTCGTTGGAAAGTCATAAATCAATCAAAAATTATTGATACCAACAGCTGTGTGCCTTGATTGCTATAAAAAAAGTAAAGTGAAGTTTACCAAAGCGATTTTATTGATTCACATATATATGTATATAATAGATACCGGTAGTTGTGAAGTTTAAATTTAGCAGATGGTATCCGTATTGTTCATAACAGTTAAAAATGTGAACAGTAAACAAATATTCTTGATCATGCCATGCATAGACATAAAAGATTCAAGCGTTTTTTGATGCGCCAGGAATCGAACCCGATGTCCTCCGATTGAAAGCCAGCGAAGCTAGCCATTACGCCAACGACACTGAGTCACATTCAAGAGTTGCGGCTAAACAAGTAATCTCTGTGTTGATATGTACATCTGAAGATAGGCTTATTGGTATAATTTGGGAATTGAGGTGTGCCACGATTAATATGGATGGAATGGAACACTGCTTTCGATTATAGCATTAACAGTAACATATAGGAAACATTTCTGTGATGTAGAGAATATGTTGTCTTCGCGTTTCTGTCATCAATAAGTGCAATAACGTGGGCGTCGTGGCTCTAGTGGTTAGTGCGTTGGAATTGAGAGTAGAAGGCTCGAGCTTGTGGTTCGAATCCCTGGAATCGCCAAAAGTATATTTCACGGTCCCACCTCTCGCGAATGTCTGATAAACTTCCGAGAATAATAACTTGTCACGGAAAGCTTAGCTTCCCAATTCGCCTGTTGGATGCGACATTAAATTGTAAGTTCCTTTCATTTGGGTGCAAAAATATAACACGAACAACGTTAGTGGTAGCGAAAAGCTAAATCTTGAACCGAAACGAATAACGGATTGTATAACGGATATAGAATGACGGATTGCGAGTTTGTTTCCTCGGGAGATTATAAACCCCTTTTGTCGTGAAAGTATAACATTAGCTACAACTTGTGATGATAATCCATTGTGAGACATCCACTTCTCAAATTCGGTTAAAAGAAGCAGTAAGTTGTGTTTTGTGTGTTTGTTTTTGTAGTTATGTGTGATTTCAGAGTGGATCTCACTAACATACGTGGGCTGAGAAAGAATTTTTTCGTTGTCTTAACTTATGTACATGTCCACAGGCCAGCAATTCTGGCCTGGTTATAACTTGGTGCCAATATTTTCCCCCCGACTAGAACTCGCAATCTATGTCCGCAGTCTTGCTGCGTTTCACCTTACTCAGCTTGTAAATGAGCCTACACGAATACCTGACATTGCAAATCATTACGAAAGCACCCTTGAGTTGTGCCTTTCCTCTTGTCCTTATAAATATTCCGTCAATGTATTATCGCCTCTAGGCTCGTCAGACCATTGGTTAGTATCAGCTAATTTCTCGTTAGTAAAAACTTTCCAAAAAAACAGTATGGCAATACGAGAAAGCCAACTGAGACAACCTTAATAACTTCTTTGGGAGTATTAACTGGTCGCTATTGTTTCGCGATAGCAACGTGGATGCCGCCGCTGATGCAATCAGAAACATCATCCTTATTGGTATGAGAGACTTTATCACTTCCAGGAATAAGTCTGTTAAACCAAAGGAAGATGGATGGTATGCCTTCAGGCTTCTAGGATTAGAGAGGTATGCTTTCGGTTTTACAAAGCTAAGCATACTGAGGAAAACCGAACAAAATAAATTTTAAACGAGCTAAAAATGATTCCAATGCACTTCTTCGGTGAGTTAAATTCGCCTACGACCAAAAATTGAGGCAAGAAAAAAACCACAATGTCCCAAAGGTAGTAAAAATGTTTGGTCATTCGTGAAAAGAATCAAAAATATAGCCTGGTCGTCGATTCCAACGCTCATTTATAATGACATTCTAGTTGTCAGCTCTATAGACAAGGCCATCTATTTGCTGCGCTTTTGCAGCTAGCTCCACGCTTCCAGGTTATACATTGCTACCTCCTGCACCTCCGGCTATTGAACACTCTATGGGCCAGATATTTAAACGATCTCAACATTGACATGGGCCAGTTGGTATTTCCCCATTAGTTCCGAAGAGGTGTTCTTCCAAGCTGGCATTACCATTGCGTAAGCTTTTCCATCTATCCTATCTGTATTCTTCTGGACTCTTCTTGAGAAGTTGGAAAACAGTCATTTCGCCTCATAAAATATCTTAAAACCAATGAAATCCTTACTTACAGGCGGCAGTATATATTTCCTCGGTAACGTTCTACTGGTGATTTGATGGTATATTTCACCGAACAGAGGAACCGGTCTTTGTCTAAATTTGGAGAAAATAAAGCTGTTGCACTTGATATTTTTAAGGCATTAGACAGAGTTTGGCATCAAGGTCTTTTGTCCAAAATGCGGGCTTATGGAGTCGATGATAAACAGCTTCAATGGCTAGAATCTATCTTTTGGACCGCTCAATTCAAGCTGTATTGGACGTTTTCAAGTTTAAAGTACATCACTTAAACACGGACGTTCCTCAGGGCTCTGTTTTGTCCCCGACACTCTTTCTCATTTTTATTAATGACCTCTTATCTGTGACTTCTAATCCAATTCACTCTTTCGCTGATGACAGCACTCTCAGCTTCTCATATAAAAGTTTGAGGAACGTTCCTCAACTTCTAATTTGGAATTCAAACATATGTATGTTAAGCATGTTAATTTCTGATCTAGAAAGCAGCAGACGCTTCCAAAACCAATGCTATTTCCTGTCGCCTAAGCGAATCCTAAACCCAATGTCATTATCCATGAATAGCACTTTCATCGAGGAAACTGAAAATCTCGCACTTCTTGGAATTTGCGTTAACGACAAGCTTTGTTGGATTGACCACATATTGACCGTCGCCAATAATGCTGCAAATTGTTTAGGTTTCCTAACCCGGTGCAAGAAATATTTCACTCCCGATCTGATCTGGCTACTATCTACAAGGCTTTCATTCACCCTAAACTTGAGTACAATTGCCATATCTGGTCTGGTACGTCTAAAACTACCTTGCATCAGCTAGATAGAATAAAAAAAACCGCTTGTCGTTTTTTCCACCAGCCGTGCTCAAGAGGAATAGCTAGGTGAATGCCACCTCTCCTTGAATTCAACCGCAATGCACGTGGTGCTCAAAGTGCTCATCAGTTTACCCATAAGCCAATCTTCGGACGTACAGTTAAGTTCAGGGATTCGTTCTTCAACCGTACATCGCGTATGTGGAATGCTCTGCCAAGCTCTGTCTTCCCACATCACTATTTTCCACAGGCATTCAAAAAACAAGCTCTCCTCTTTTCTCCTCCTCTTCCGTAACGTCCACGCTGTGCGAAGCATATAGCCTATAAGGGTGCGTACCCCTTTAAGTATGCAAAAAAAAAAGATACTTCTAAATGTTTGTTAAGCTTTACAAACATCTATAGGATTATAATTGTGAAATAAATTATGTAACTATTGAATATGTTATCAATTATTTCTGATTGTCAGCTCAGATTTCTATCTCGTATATTGACTTCGGCTAGTCTCGCGATTTTCACTTTCTAACTCATCTGTTGTGGTAAACAAACTTGAATGTCTCGGTATTTATTCAATTCGATTAAATTGGACACCATGATTTCTGGGTGGATGGACACAAACATTGATAATTGCATTTCTTATGGGTTCGTCGAAACGCAAACGATTTTAATGATGCTTCTGAGATGCCAGTAAGATTAAAGTAACCAATGTTTTTTTTTAACTAAAAAATATGCTGTTACGCGTTGTCGTTCCAAAAGCGTAAATTAACTCCATTAAAATAAAACAGATTAAAACTATACTAACATAAAAAGTGCACATTAAAAGTTCTTCGAAAGTGTAAATCTCGTCTTTATAGTGTACGGGTATTTATCCGCGTACGTACAGATAGCAATTATTACTTCAGCGTTCAATGAAGAAAACGCAAACATCTGCAGAATCCTTTAAAGAACATATAAAAAATCGTTTGTACAAGTATATCAGTATGCCCCCTTCTGCACAAGACAGAAAAGCCTTTTGCAATATTTTAAATTAAACAATTTATTTATCTGTGGCAGAGGCAGTGTATGGCATGTTTACAGAATTACCTTTGGTTCCACTGACCTCGTGCAAGAAGCATCTATCTAATTTCACCTTATTTTACCATAGGGCAGGGTTGTCAAACTATACATTAACATATATAATACCCGTATGACATTTTTTTAAATCGTCGAGATACCAAGATATCCTGAAATACAGTAGTAGTATAGGAAATGAAATGCTCTTTTATATGTATTGTTATGGCTTTCAGAAATACCATGAACGGATGCCAGGAATCCCACTGAATGTTACAATCGTTGTCTAGTCGTAGCATTACCATCAGAAATGTAATGGCGGGCTGCACGTATACCCGGCAACGAATAGGAATATACATATATTATGTACACACTTACTGCCCAAAGCGTAACACAATTGAAGCAGAAAGCATCCTGCAAGATGTTCAATTTCATACTAGAGAATAGCTATACCAGGCGATATGAGATTTGTAGCTTCTTCGATGGTGCGATCAGCATCTTGCTGTCAGCTGAAAGTTCCATTTCGAATTTATTGGATTTCTTTTTATTCATTTAGAAGTGGGATGAGGAAAGAATTTAAAAATGTGATATTTTATTCAGTCCTTGGAATTACATCGTTCGGATAACCAACTCTGACTTCTTACCTTAAAATTTGTAAAAAGTGTAGAAAAACGTTGACCTCGCAATTTATTTTTGATTTGTCGGAATAAAAAGAAGTCATTGGGACCAAATCAGAACTACATGGCGGATTACCAATTAATTCGATATTTTGACCGCTCAAATATTCAGTTATTTGTGTCGATGTGGGATAACTCGCATTGTCGTAGTGGAGAATGATCCGTCGTCGGCGGTTGGTTTTCCTTATTTCGCCGAAGACTTCCGGCAAACAAATAATTGTATACCACTCATATTTGACCGTCCTATGTTGTACCAATGGTACGGTTGCGGCATATCTAGTTTTTATGAAAAAGAGGTCAGCATTTGCTTTGAAGTCCTTCGGACGCGAACAATATTTTATTGGATTTGGCTCATACCGTCGACTGCAGTATGGTTTTGGGCTCATAGATCCAAGATCTATTTTTTGAGCATTTCTTTCGACCAGTTAACATGTGTTGTTTTTTGAAAGATTGGCAAATTGTGTGGGTTCCAAGACCAACAAATGCTCATGCAATATTGAATATATATGCTGGTCCAATTATTGCCCAAGTATGCCTCAATTTCACGGTAAGTCACATGACGATCTTGCAGTATCAGTTCATGCACAGCATTAACATTTGCCTGAACAACAACCGATTTTGGACGACCTTTACGAAATTCTTTGTTAAGCGAACTGTGGCTACGATTAATTTCTGTAAACCATCGATAAACACTGGTCCTTAATGGCGTTTCTTCGTAATAAGTCGAATTAAGTTCATCAGTGCACTCTTGCTGAGTTAATCCACGACGATAGATGTAAAAAATCACTGCACGAAAATGTTTACGATTTAGTTCCATTTTGGCACTGAAATGAAATTTTAAAATCACTCTAACAAACAAAAAAGGCAGCGGTATAAGAAACGTTCTGAGTAAATATACCGCCCAAAATTTAAGACTTTTTTAAATAAAAACGTTACCAGATTGAGGTAAATAAAAGGCAACCTCCATATTTGCAGAAAATAAACGATCTCTTGATCTCTATTAATGAAAAACTGCAGACATAACTGGGCCAAGACAAGATTCCACCCAGTTTCCCGATTTCACTAATGTCATTTCTATTCCAACTATTATCCATTTCCTACTGGGATGTATTAAGTTTAAAAAGGAGTCACATCTAATTCAAGTATTCTTTAAGTCGCTAGAGTTTAGTTACCAGCTCCAACCAATGATCGGATGACATGAAAACGTCAACTATAATAAATTTCCCAGTTGACATTTTCAGTAGATTTTTCCTGCACTGTACGACGTTACACCATCCCTCTTGCCACCGCAAAATGAACCACGAATGAGTCGAGTGTTGTATGGCACTGTGTTACTGTATGTGTATGTGTGTGTGTTCATATTATCAAACGAGAGCTCAGCGAAATTGCTGTGCGGTTGCGTAAAATGGTAAGCGATCCCCTTTCCCCGATGTAGATATTTTTTTTTAAATTAAATTTCGTTTTCTCATCAATTCTGTTAATGAAGGGGCGGCTGGTTGGTGGGTGGTTAATGCAAAAACAAGTTGGAAATTAGAAAAACAGCGTAAATGAATTACCTTGTAATAACCGCACGCTAATGAGCTTTTGCTAAACATGAAATTTCCATTTCTATTGAAATAAACTTATGGTGAGGATGATGCCGTGTGGTATTTGACTTTGCAACGACTGCACTTTTTCAGTGTTCAGTATTCTTGCTTTTGGCATATTGGCATGCGATAAAATGGTGCAAAGGCTTAAAAATATGAGCTTAGCTCTGACGATGTTGAATGTGTTGTATGCACTACCGGCTGCCTTTTAAAAGAGGTTATCCTCTATATACTAATTGGCTGTGTCATTCCGGCACAAAGTGGTTCTAAAACTATTGTGAAATATCATCACAATCTCTTTTTTTTTCATTTACGATTTACCATTATACAGGGGTGTCCAATAAGATGTTACCACTTATATGGGATTGACTTTTATTTATTTTATAGCCGTTCCCAGGCGCTTCGCTACCCGTACACGTGATAGTCTAGTATGAGGGGTGTAACAATCCTTCACCTGCAAGTAATACTCATTGAAAATTTCATGAAAATCTGTTTCCATAAATAACAACCGCACAAAATTAATTTTTTTTTAAGATTTTAATATTAAAATAACACACACTACATACACAAGTCCAAATACCAAATAAAGCTACTGCACTCCTTGGTTATCAATGCATGTGCAAAATCTTTTCACCATACTGGTCATTGCTCGTTCACACATTGCCGTAGGTATAGGTAGCATATGGGTGATAACATCTCTTTGGACACTTTGACAGCAGTATAGGATTTTTTTTGACGTGAAACGTCTTTAAAATCAAAATGGGGGTACATGAACAAAAATACATAGTCGCGTAACGGGAAGGCCTTGATATGGCGTCGTGGTCAGGCGGGTTGCCGTGGAGGGAACCGCGTAGATTGGACAAAACCGGCGCTCGCAGTCTTTTCTATTCAGTGTAGCTCACGACTCAGACATCCTAGCGCGATGATTCATAATTATTTTTTTATAATTCGCACACGCTTAAATGCTTCAATTATCGTGGTATAACGTTGTTTAGTACCGCGTATATGATTTTCTCCTCTATTCTTCAAGAAAGGATAGCCCCATACGGTAAAGTCATCATTGACCCATAACAGTGTGGCTTTATCCCAGGCAAATAAACAGCTGATTAGATTAACACCCTTAGGCAGGGGATTGAAAAATGTCTAGAGTTTTAAAACTCACTACACCATCTTTTTATAGACTTTAAAGCCATAAGAGAATTCGGCATCCAAAATAAACTGACACGACAATGTAGGTTGACCATGACCAATGTTATAAGCCAAGTAAAAATATCCGGATCACTATCCAGCCCATTCAACATCTATAACGAGCTTCGACAAGTGGATGGACTGGCTTGCGTCCTCTTCAACCTGGCCTTTGAAAAAGTGATCAGAGGCTCTGACGTAACGACGAGGAAAACGATTCCGCTATAAATCCATTCAGATACTGGCTTACACATACGATACTGACATCGTTGGTAAAAACCCAATAGCTGTACAGGAAGCTCTCATACAGATCGAGCAGGCGGCACGAAATCTGGGGCTGCATATAAATAAGAGCAACGTCTGTGAGTAGAAGATCCAACATAGTGGAGCGCGAATTTGTAATAGTGCATTCCTTTAACTAGCCGATAACAGCATGGAACCAGAAATACGCGCACGGTTGCTTAAAGCCAACAACGCCTACTATAGTCTGTCAAGACTCTTCAAATCTAAGGTGCTGGTATATAAGACAATGGTCATACCAGTACTTACATATGGATCCGAGACTTGCGTGCTTAGCTAAAAGCATTCTGACCTCTTAGCCGCGTTCGAGAGAAAAGTCTTACGGAGAATTGTTGGCTCCGTTTGTGAGGAAGCACGATTCCGGAGAACCTATACTGATGAGATCTACGAGCGTTACCGCGATGTCGACATCGTGAAGAGAATTAAGTTCGGTAGGCTCCGCATGAGCGAAGAGGATCCTGCTCAGATCTCTACCTCAACTAATCTGGTGTGCAAAAATCACGCATTTTTGTACTCTAAAAAGCTGTATTGATAAAAACCTGCCAGTTAAAGCTACAGAACTCACAGGACTTTGACTCTTTAATTCAATTTTTAAATTGCACTGATGCTATAAATGAAATTCAATACTCTAGTGCCTCAGCACATAAAATTATTTTGGCAATGCGGTAACGTTCCGCAACGCGAAATAGCCTTAGATATGTTTTCTGTGTTGCCGTGGCATAAATATTCATTGATTTTATGGAAATAGAAAAATTAAAATCTACATTTTTTCGGCTCGCAGTGCACGTAGGCACATTTATTGCTTAACAATAAATTCTTGTTAACAACGCCAACCTCAATGTGTATATTTTTAATAAATATTAATTTTATAGCTGACAGTATGCAAATTTATTGTAATTAATGCAAACAATTTACATATTTATAGAATATGCTACTTCACCGGCCGGCGCCAGTCTATATGAGCGTGGCGATTCTGGTCGTAATTTTGCGGTCGTGTTATTTTGTTGTCCTTTTTCGAATGGCGTATTGGCTGTGTCATACAGCAGCAGCAGGACGGGGATTGTAAATTATGCACATGTATAGGTTGTCGTAAGCAATTAATAAAATTATTCTGTAAAACATTGTAACAATTTTTTTTCTTGTTTTTCTCAATTTCTCTCTCATAGAAATTCAAGGTTCATTCAGCCAAGTTTGGGAAGAATGTGGTATACCCATGTTCTCAATAATCGTCGATAAATTTTGCATCTTTCTTAATTGAGTTATTGGCTTACACTGAACCACTCGCGTACTGCATATGTGTGTGTCTGTATGTGCGTCGCGCTTTTTGTAATTATACCAATTTTTTTTATAATGTGCACACGTTTAAGGGATATTTGGACCCTTATAATGCCTAGCACAGAATGAGCGTTAGGAAATTATGGAGAGGAAAAGATGAGTTGTCTATGCAAGCGTGGCTAAAATGACTGCACATCATTGCCCTTGTCACTCACTCACGCACGCGAAATTATGATTTTAAAACTGTAATCAAATATCAGTATACTAATTAAGTGATTCACAAACATTTAAAAGAGACATAATCGTAAACCATAATGGGAGCAGCTCTTTCAATGATTCTCAAACTTTTATTCTCAAACTTAAATAAAAATTGATTCCTAACCCGTCAGAAATTACGAATTACCTTTTTTACCCTTGAGTGTCTATATATAATTACTACTCTAAAAAAAGTTCATCGTCACAATCGTTTGTTAAGATAACATCACCTAAGGGCACCACCCATTCATTAAATGCATGTTGTCCTGCTGAGCGGATGTTGGTAATTTAACTGCATTGTTTGACGTGACGCCAAAGGGGCGAATTTTCGACGCACAATTCAATGATGTCAGTTACAGTCCCTCTTGGCACTACATTTAATGTTTGTCGAAAGTAACTTCCCAATATCAGTAGAAGGGTCGGACGTCGTTCATAATTTCTCTAAGTAACAGATCTATTACTGGAAAGCATTAGTGCTTCGTCGATTATCAGCAGAGTTTGATATTTATTCCGTTAAAAAGGTGATTTTGAAAAAAAAAAATTAGGTATATTTCCCCATATTATTCTAAGATCACATAGAACATTGCATGCTTTTATACTAAAACCACATCACTCCTTTCACAATTGACTTCAAAGGGAATAATTTGATGTATTTTATGCAACTTCTTTTATATTCTTTTTATCGTTCGCGAAGTCTAAGATCGACCTCAGTAGAGCGGATTACTTATGAATTTTTGATTTTATTTGTGTTCTCTTGTGTGAAGGTACAAATGCGGCTTTTAGATGCGCAAGGCAACTCAATCACAAAGCGCTAGCTATATGTCAAGGGTAGTTGAACAGAAAGAGATCCTTTCATCCTTATGTAACTGTGATACTTTTGCGTAATAATACCGATAAAGGAAAAGAACAAACAATTTTTAACGATGGCAGAAGCAAAAAATAAAATCATCTGTATGCGAGTATTTATGCAAACGAATGAACTGAACTAAGCAGTCTGGCTGCCTGCCTTATCGCATCCTGACCCCATCCTGAGTGGAGGAGAACGTTGTCGTTTTATTTACCCACTGAAATTGGCCAATGCCATAAGTGGATTATCGAAAAAATCTTCTTTCGTCTGTTCGATGATGATGTGATGCTATGTGGGATGGTGAAGCAGAGAGATGCTCTCGGTTTTGGTGGTCTGGTGTCTGGCACGACATACCTGTACTGATAAACGACAACAAACATAATACAGAACAACACGTTTTTGGCAAAATATCTTGGGATTATGAATTTTTTCCGTTTCCCAGAGATTTCCGAAAACCTACGCTTTCCAACATTGGGACAAATCAGATTTCTACTCAGAATTCCAATCGTTACAAATTGCTGCACAGCTTGCTTATAAGTGGTATTTTGTGGGTAGTATTGGACGTGGAATTATGGCATATGTGATTTGTTAGATGCATTATACAGATATATATGGAATAAACTTACGCACTTACCCACGGGTGTGTACGGAACGTTGTAAGATATTTTTATGTGCCATTGTTAGGGTTAACGCTTTTTGAGTTTGTTTGTTTTCGAGTACACGTTGTATACCAGTTGAGTGGATATACTCTTAAAAATAGATTTTTTTCCAAAAGCATATTACGTAGAGTGAAATGTAAATAAAAAAAATACACCCGATACTTAAGTAGAATGCCAATAAACGTTACAGCTACACACTATCATGTATTAGGACAAAACTTTACGGCTGTAATGTAGTGTCCGCCCTGCAAATTAATGGCTCCTAGTCCCCCTCCAAAATGAAAGCCTTTGCTCACCAGAACACGAGTATTACAATCTCAGTGGTTGGAAATATTTTACTCCGTATGGGGAGGACCTCAAAAGTTGGCCCTTTTATTATTTGTTAGAAACTAAATAGAGAGAGAGACTCAAGTTTTTAGCAAAAAGCAGAACTCTACGCTGCTTAAAACGACTTAAAAAACATGTTTGCCATGTATGTGGGAAAGACGATTCTAGTTACTCTATATCAGCCAAATTTACGTGTGCTACTTCGATATTGACATAGTGCCGAGAATTACGAGTAAGCTGAGTATGCAGTACACCTTTACCTCGGAAAGTTTTTTTGTGGAAAGATTTACGGCACACGATCGAGAGACAGGCTAAGCCATCGCCGGAAAGATGGCATAGACCAGGACGCCCAGAGTACAGAAACACCAGTGGAGACATTTTGTACGGGAAGCGTGTAGCGGACCCCAGTTGTAAGGTTAGGCTAAATTAAGGTGGCAGTCGGTAGAAACGACGACACCTTTAGACCAGAAATGGTCCATTGTTATACCACATGGATCGAGCAAATTTTCCCTTCTACTCGTTAAACCATTTGCAGTTTCGTATGAATGCACAAGACAATTCTAATATCAGTATTTGTCAGAACATTAAGGTCATTGTAAATGAAAGCTCCCAGATGGAGCTTACGTTTTTCAGAAGGGGCTGGGCACGTACACGTTCGAAGGTGGAAAATGGTCTCCTCCTTCTACTCCTCGTCCAGCTTCTGCAGAAGTCGTTCGAAAAAACGCCAAGCCTTCCTATGAGATAATACCCAGTGAAAGCACCAATGTGCAATCTTTTTAGAGAAATCAAGCACTTGGAGCGTTTCGGTTCCAGCTTAAGCCAGATCTGTTTTGTCGCTTAACAAGATGTCCCGTTTGACCAATTAAGGTTAGTTTTCTCGGTAGCATCCCGCTTTAACATTTTTATTTACAATGTACAGACGCTCAAGGGGTTTGCACCCTAATAATGCTTTGCGCAGCGAGGGCATGTAGCGATTAGTGTGCTTAAGGAACCATTTTCAAGTAAAAGTAGTATAGTTCCATGTTTGGCGAGTTGATCAGCTTTTAAATTTCCTGGAATGTCTCTATGCCCCGGCACCGAACACGGGTTAATGTTGAACTGCTTCGCCATCTTCTTGAAAGATGATCGGCAGTTTAGGACAGTTTAGGGTTGATCAGCTTTTCAATTTCCTGGAATGTCTCTATGCCCCGGCACCGAACACGGGTTAAAGTTGAACTGCTTCGCCATCTTCTTTGAAGATGATCGGCAGCCAAGCACAGCTTGGCTATCCGAAAAGTGGCGGATTTCTCTTTAGCCAAGATAAAACTTAAAAAATCCTCATAATTTCAGCATGGAAAACACTACAGTGATTAGAATGACGGGACGAGACGAGAGACTAAGATTTAGCCTTTTTAAGAAAACACCTCCGCTAACTCTGTCGGGAGTTTTTAACCCATCTTTGTATAAAAAAGTATGTCTTTATCATCCAAGTGAGTGCCGTCTTTCCCGAATGACCTGGAGCGAATGGTGACTTGGGATTATTTGTTGAATTTAAGTTGCGGAACGGTGTAGACTCTGTTATCTGGTGGAATCCTGGATGAATTCAGAATAGAGAAGTATCCGATTTCATTCAAGGTCCACTGGAGATTTACGCGAATAGCAGCTATTTGTCTAGTGAAGATGTCGATGTAAGTTTGAACAGAATGTTTCTAGTACGGCGAAGGGAGTTGCACGAAGTGCTTCGGTCATACATAAACAAGCTGATCTTTGGGCATTGCTTAGCTTGTCACGATTCACTGCTTTATCTAAGGCTGTCGACCATACAGCCACACCGTACAGAAGTGTAGATCTTAACTGCCCCTGTATATAGCCAATGAGTGGCCCCAGTCGAAGAGCCAAAAAATATTTTGGCACTAATACCATTTGGAACCATTCTTGCTAGTTCCAACGTTGGCACAAATGAGTTTCCATTGCAGTAATTTCATGCCGTATTTGCCATGACAAATTTGACATATAATGCGATATAATGTAAATGTAATGAAAAATGCAAGGACACACTTAGAACTGCAATAAATGTACTGGAAAACTGGAAACGTAAAAAGAGATTATCATTTAAGTACATACTTGTTTGAACTTTTTCGAGGGCAATTTCGTTTACTTACTCCAATGTAACAACGCCTGTTGGTTTCTCCCCTTCTTATCCATAGCCATCATATTAAAAAATTCATCACAGTTAATTAAAAAATAATTAAAATTTGAATGGTTTTGTGGACACCTTTAATTAAATTTTTAAAAACGAACCCACAGCATAAATTGAATATTTTGTGTATCAAAAATTTATTAACTGTGATCAAAATATGAACAAACACTTCAAGTGAATGTTTATCCTCCTTTTCTGGTCACAGAATATCCTTCTTAACTTCGGGAGGGCTGTGCAGTTGAACAATTAACGCAGTTTATTGCTATTAACTCTAAAGGTTCAGTGTGTACGTGCATTGCGATGTTTTGGCAACAAAGTCTATTATTAACGCCGTAAAACCACCAAAAGATTTGACTGACCAACGGCAATAAAATCCCATTAAAAATGCATATTATTTCCAGTTTAACGGTTCCATTTATTGTTATTATTTAATAATTATTAAAAATAAATTTTCCGAGTTTATAATCCGTTGCCAATGCAATACAGCGGAAAATCCACTTGATCAACAATGAGAGACCACAGGCCACGGCCATTGTATCTCCAACTTCCACAAAAGTATCCTTGATTTAAAACCATTTCTGAATCAACAATACCCACAGAACCAGTGACTGGTGACTGGAACTGGAAAAGAGAAAATCGATACAATAAAATATGTATTTTGTTTTCGGAGGGAGCCATGTGAGTAGGTACATGGCTTTGGTGTTAATCCAGCTCAACAGATGATTTGTAGAGTTGTTTTCGTCCTTTGTTAAGACCGAATGAACGTATTGCACATTGTGGGTCATGATTTAAAAATCGCTAGCATGAAACGAGCTCTTTACCAATATTTTATGAGGATTATCGATCGAATTGGTTTTCCTATTTTCATTGTAAAGTCACCGTCTTATAGGACTGAGTTAATGTGGTGAGAAAATCCACAATTGTTGCATGGCCAGATGGTATGGTACACAGAAGACAATTTGTTAAGTTCGCGTTATATGATAGAAAAACACGGATATATTTCAATTTTATTTAGTTTTTTTATGAATATAATTGTCGTGAATATGAATATACTTTTAAGATCTATGCATTGAAAATTTTCTTTTTATGTCTTCAATTTTAGATCCCTTCCAATTGTGTACAAAAATGTAACACGCACTAAACGGATATGGTGGCGAGAAGCTAGGCCTGCACCTGTTGCGCCAAAATTGTAATAACAGTCACTTGGTATCAGGTCAGGAACTGTAAGGCAGTTGAACTTATTCCAGCAAGCCTCATAATTTCATAGCAGCAATAGAAATTGAACCTTGTAAACCGCTGCGGTGTCATAAAGCAACAGAACCATAGCGTAGTATTATCGTGTGATACAAGTATTAGTCGCTTTTGGGTTTTAATTTATTAACAGAATTCGTGTGAGTACCATCCCCTTGATGTTGAATAAGCTTGATAGTGATCCGGATATTTTTTACTTGGCTTATAACATTGGTCATGGTCAACCTACATAGTCGTGTCAGTTTATTTTGGATGCCGAATTCTCTCATGGCTTTATAAAGTTCTACTCTGGCTATGCTTTAGAGTCTACAAAAAGATGGTGTAGTGATTTTTTAAACTCTAGACATTTTTCCATCACCTGCCTAAGTATGTAAATCTGATCAGTTGTTGATTTCCCTGGAATAAAGCCACACTGGTATGGACCAATGATGACTTTAGCGTATGTGGCTATCCTGTCTTTTATGATAGAGGAGAAAATCTTATACGCTGTACTCAACAACGTTATACCACGATAATTGCTGCATGTTGTGATATCTCTTTACTTATGTATGGGGCACTCTTCGCCAGTCTTTTACCATCGCTTCTTCCTCCCATATTTGCACTATTAGTTCACGAAATGCTTGGTGTATCGCGGGACCTCCTGTTTTAATCAGATCTGCTGGGATACCATCTGATCCCGGGGACTTATTATTTTTGAGCTGATTTATCGCTCTGCTAACTTCGTCTATGCTTGGTGGCGGCAGCATAGTGTGGTGGTCATTGGTGGAGCCTTCAATTCCTCAGCTAGCTGGCCATTAAGAAACCGATGAAAGTGCTCTTCCCATCGCTTTGAGATGTCTTTAAGATCGGCAGTGAGATTACCCTCTTTGTCTTTGCAGTATGTGAAACGCGGTGTATATTGTGTCATACCGCAGACTCTTTGGTAGAATTTCCGCACCTGGTACGGTCCTCGCTCTCTGTACTCTTCTAGTTCACGGACTAGATTCTTCTCCCAGGCTGTTTTCTTTCGCCAATGAACTGTTTTTTCATATCTTCTAAGCTCTTTATATTAATCTTAGCGTGCCCGCATTCTATGAGATTGTTGCACTGGTCGGTACGCAACATTCTTACATTCATCCGTCATCGAACCGGTCGTGCCGATCTCTAAGACTACTGCCTAAGATGGAGTCAGCATAGTACTAATGACAGTATTCTTAAGGCGTGTCCATTTCTCTTCTACGCCCGGCATCTTAGCCCCTGACTTACTCTCCCTGCATTTAGGGCGAGTCCTATCGCTTGACCGTAGTTGTTTCTGGTCAGCCGTATTGACTCGAATCTGATTCGCGGATGCAGTCTTTCTTGATGATGCAATTCGCGCTCAGAGCACCACACCATAAGACAGTGGTCCAAATCGACGTTGGCACCTTGGTACGTACGTACCGCCATCAGGTTCGAGTTGTGGCGGCGGTCTATCAAGACGTCGTCTACCTGGTTGCGAGTAGCTCCCAGGTGGCTTTGTGGTTATTTTTACGCGCAAACCTTGTACTCCATATTAATGCTTGCTGCCATCTCTATGACTCGTTGTTCATAGTCATTAGAGTTCTCATGTAAGCTATGGGTGCCAATGTACGGCCTGACTACCTATTCTCGCCTCACTACCTATTTTGGTATTTATATCCCCCAGAATGATTTTAATATCATACTGATGGCAGGCATGGAGTTCCCGTTTGACTGATTCAAAGAATTCTTCTTTTTCATCATCTGGGGAATCCTCTGTAGGTGCGTGAACGTTTATGGAATTACGTTTTTAAATCTGTCCCGCACGCGAAGGTTGCATAGCCGTTCATTTACTGCTTTAAAGCCGATAACGGTGGGTTTCATTCTTTTGCTGATTAGAAACCCCATCCTGAACACATGATGTCTTGCATGACAGCTGTAATATATGCCATATTTTTATTTTCTAAGACACCACCAGGATTGCTGTTATGTTAGCAATATATTTGGACAGGGTATCGGCTAGCTTTTGTGCAGCTCGAGCTCTATACGGTGAGCGTACGTTCCATGAGAAAATTCTTAAATCGCTTAGCCGTTTTCGTTGCCGTGGTCGTCGTCGTTCATAAGCGTCTACGAGGCTGAGTTGGGGTTCCGTAATAAGAATTTTTTACGGGCGAGGTTATTGACCTCGCGCCAACCTTTCTTTGAAGGGACTAGCCCGATCGTTCAGCTTTTCCTGTATTGGAGGAAAAATACCAGCGGCCACCACGTGGAGGTTTGATCGCAGTTCCACCAGTCATTTATAGTTACATTTCTGAAGCATCCTGTGTTATTCGCCCTACTCTGCTGATGGCTGACCGCCATTTAAGAGATCTCTCGGATATATTGTATTTTCACACGCCCATAGACGAAAGTGACTGTTTCGTACGCTATAAACTAGCCTCGAAAGTAGCCCATAACAACACTAGTTATGTTATGATATAAACGTCTTTTGTTATTTACTACAATCTCAGCGAACACATTGCGCATGAGCAAGAATTCTCTTTTGTTTGTCGTTTGTGATTTCTGCTTCTCTCTCGATTCAGCAGAAAAACCGGTTTGGACGCGTGAAAAATTAATTTCTTTGTTATTTACTGCAGTCACAGCGAACACACATTCTCACATTTCTGCTTCTCTCTCGATTTAGCAAAAAAAACCGGTTTGGACGCGTGAAAAATAGCGTACACGACTTGCAGAAAAGTGCTCATTGAGTCCACTTTCCTTGCTCGTTCTGTAATATACTATTACATCATAAGGATGAAATGATCTTAATATTACGCGCATACGACCCATTTGGAACGTGCAGCAGTAAAAAATTGCATTTAAATTCTTCCTGAAATTTCATAAATTTAATTTTATCTCATTGCAACCCAATTGAATGGAAAAGAACTTTCCAACGTAGTCAAATGAAATTTATTGCCCAACATAAATTTCATGATGACCCCACATCAATTTGCCACAGTGGAAAACTCGAAACAAACTCATTTGGTCATGTCCGCCACATACTTTTGTATATCTGCTGTATGGATTACTAGCTGATATTTTTGTCTGATAAAGTGTAGAGCACCATTTGGTGTTTGATAAAACACATCAATACATTATTGATTGCTATTTTGATGGCTCTTTTTGTTTGCTCAACGCTCATTTTACTATGCGGATGGAAATGGCAGATTACCTCCGGGTTAAAGGTGATTGAATATCTTGATCGTATGTTCTGATGTCAGCATGCAAGGCATTGAAACAGCAGGAACCATACAAATATCAATAAAATGCACACTTCTACTAAAGCCATTTCCATTTCAATTGAAATCATTTTGTGAATATATCAAATGAACCATTAAAATTTTAATGTTTCATATTATGAATGCTGTAAAACACATGCTACGTAAGCAAACATTGATTGAACTCAATTAGGAGATGTGTGTGCTTGCTCCATATGTTCGTCAAGCGTCAATGTGAAGAAATTTTTAATTGAGGCGATAAAACGAAAAGTCCCCTGATCCCCCAAAGAACACCACAATCCTCCGGTTAGCACCATGTATTCACGATCTCGGTGAATGAGCTTTTGATTAAATGAACAACAAAACGGTCTGACGCGCATCTATTCAAGTTTATTGGGGGAAGACATGTGCCGCAAAAGTGCTTCCAGTCATCGATTAAGCTATGTGCGTGTGTATGTGTATTCATGTGGAACAATTTAAATGATTTGTTTCTGTGAAATTCAAGTACGATTGATTTATTAGGTTCAAACATTTCCCAACTAACTGCAAATGATAGAAAAGTCATTGATCGTCTCAAGATTTAGTATTTTTTATTATGATAGAACTTTTTCGTTTCACAGTTGTTGAAATATGCTGATAAAAAGTTGCCATAAAGATTGCATTGTGCTGAACAAAAGTTCAGCTTTATGATTTTATTTGGTTCATTCCCGTCTCTTGAACCACAATAAAGAATTTTCATTAAGAGCGCCCCATTTTTGTTTACAAATAAAACAGCTTGTGTTTGAGATATAAAAAACTCGGTTTGAAGCACATATATGCCATTAATTTTGGATAACAAGATTATTTAAATGTACTCCATGAAAACGACTGCACGAGTTATTGCGTTAAACCCAATTTTTCATATTTCTTTCGCATAGTTTCGTTGTCTAAAGTATCTAGGTTATTAGCATAGACCTTGAACCTAACATAACCCCAAAGAAAACCCTTAAGATGTTCCGTAGGCACCTATTTACGAACGTTAATAATCTTTTTGTGATAGTAGCGTTCACCTTCCAAGTGCAACACCCATACAACAGCACAGATTCAACATTTGAACGGAACAGTCGCAGCTTGGTGTTTAAGCTGATCGCATTGCTTCGCCATATCATGGACATCATTCCAAACACTGATTTGGATTTGAAGTGGGATCTGGATTGCGATTGATCGGGAAACTACTGACTGCTCAAAACTTGGTTTGAGCCAGTAGCGCAAAAATCAAGTCGTGCTTGCTTTACCTCCTAGTGGTGGTCCCCGGGCAACTATGTGTATAAATCCTTATATATGTAGGCTAAAATTGCAAGTGCGAACGGTCTAGCGTTTCTAGTCTAGATAACGTGGGCGAGCACCCTGCGAGCACCGAAAAATGCCCGCTACTGAAACCGACACAACGCCACGGATCAGTAATGATCGAATAATGGGGACTTTTGGATATTGTACCCGGACTAAGATTGATTTCTGTAATATGAGGACGATCATTGACTCAGGGAGTGAAGGACCTCAAAATGCCATTCTTTAACTGGAACGTGAGTTTCTTCGATATAATTTAGAGATAACACACACTTCAATAACTCGATTGTTTGGCCAGCTGTGTGTCATGTGGCGCCGTATTTTTGAAACCGCAAGTCTCTTTTGAAGATCTCTTTTGACTGCGACTGCATTCCCAGCATCAGTCAAGAAGAACTATGGGCCAACTTTCTCCAGCATAAAACACGGACCAAACAAAACTTTCGTACATGAGCATATGGAAACTTTATACCAGCAATATATCATGAGTATATTGAATCTATATACCCGGGAATCAAACTCGGCGTCCCATGAGTGGGTGCCAGCCACTTTCATGTAAATTCTCTAATCGGGTATACAGAATGTGCAAAGTTTGAATAAAATCCGGTAAATTTTTAAAAAAATTTGATTGGAAGCCTCCCAACCTAGGGACCCGATCACTCCAAAATAAAGGAGAGGCACACACAACACCAACAATAACCAAATAACACAAATATAAGGACAGGACAACGGAAACAATGAAAGTGACGACAGCAACATTGAGTTGTGTATTATACAATAAAATTACAAGCATTTAAGGAAATCAACAACAACAAAATACGGCATTACGTATACGCAATGCAGTTACAACTAGCTAATAATGAAAACAACAACAACAATGGGAAATCCATAGGATGAAACCCGCATAGCAACAACGATGATGTACCGGACGCTGGAAACACATGGAAAAGGAACAAACCGTTTCGTAGCTATAAACCGTTTCACGTCCTATAAAAGGGGATAGAAATCAAGGAAACACTCCTCTCCTTCCAACAGACTCCTGACAACGTATACGCTGTTCTATACGTATACGCGTTTCTATAGAATCCTTTTAACTACTCAGAGTACTCTGACTGAACGACTCTGCTACAGTGAATCAAGCGTAGAACCATTTTCACTCTCCAGAACACTGGGACACACGAACTCTGCTGACAGTGAATCAAGCGTAAAGCCGTTTTCTCTGTGCAGCCGAACTACTACAATCACGTAGAGCCAAGGTATCAAACCACAGGACACACTACATTTACTTAAAATCTAAGATCTAAGTATTATAACCATTTCCTTTAAAAAAAAAAGATTTGAACACAGAGTTCCTAAAAAACCATTGTATTGTAACGACCCTATATAAAAAGAACCCTAGTCACACTGAGGATACCCCGGCTGGAAAAACCTCGTTACAACACCACATGTGTATAAAATTTGAAGAAAATCGGGATAATTTTTACAAAAAAAATTACATGGGCTCTAAATATTAATAGAAAGTGTTGTCACCGGAAATACACATATTTGCAAAGTTTCAATAAAATCGAGCTTTGGGAAGGAAGATTCCACGACAGGCAGTCAAGCAAACAAAATATTTACGGGCTCGCGAAGTTAATATAGAGGATTTAAAAATTAAATGCTGGTAAGCGCATCAATTAAGAATGGCTGGGCCGATTTGGATCTTTTTTTTTAAAGAATATTCGTTATATTCCGAGCAAGGTTTTTCCCGAAAAGAAAATTGCAAAAGCCGCCCGGAAAATTGGAAAATTCGGGAGTTTTGTATAAACTCGCGAGCATAACTCACGAATCGAACGAGAGATTTGCGTATATCTTTTTGTTTAGATAGTTGAGTTATTTCATTTTTCACAAACACTGTTGTGAAGCAATTTTAACAGTCTTTCTTGATTATAGGTTATAGAAAATGTGAAATGTTAATGTCAGCTACCATGATGGTAAGAGGAAGGTGGGGGTTCATTTGTGCAGCCCGTGTGTGAAACGGGAACAGATAGTTACAATAACGAACAACATTTTTTATGCTACATGTAATATTTTTCTGACTTATTTTGTATTATTCATTTAGCCGCAAGGAAGTTTCCCTTTTCTAACGTGTCTTTTGATGTACACTCTCACCTTTTTCTTTATTTTGTTTATAAAAGTTAACTTAAAACAAATGAATAAGTTACAAAAAGGAGGAAAAGTAGGGGAATGAGCAAATATTTTTATATTTTTCATTAAAATGGATAGACGAAGGGGATTTCTGATTAAGCCTATCCCAAGATGCCATTTAAAAACAAATAAACGAGTGCGTTGGATTTTATGAATCATTTTCTTTTATAACTCAACAAAAGATCATTTTCGTTCCTTGCTTTATTCTTTAATTAAAGTTATGTTTGGGAAAAGGTATCTATTTCTTTGGCTTACCGCACACCGCCAATTCGTATAGCGATTGTACCAAAGTATACTACGAGTAAATGTGTTGGTGTACCCTTGAGATGAGGGTGGTTTGTTTTTGCTAAAATAAATACCCAAATCACCCATTTTTTTCACTACGGTATAATTTTGTTGCCTTGGTTAATTTTTTGTAAATGTTGTGTAAATTTTTTATTAAGGACCTTAAGAAATATTGCGTGCAGTTATATAACAAACTCATAAAGGTACATACAAAAATAAAATTTTCTGAACATTTCAGTTAAGTACTGAAAGTTGAATAGACTTTCGTCGATGTAACGAAATTTATGTTATGAAAAATATAATGTCCCAAAGGACCATAAAGGACTTTCTGATTAGGATTCTCTTAGCCAATGCAAGGTAAATGTCCTGCCCACCGAAGCATACTCGTTTGCTTTTTGCTAAGCAATCAAGTGCCAGATCCATATGTAAGTAATAGTATGACCATTATCTTATACACCAGAAACGGTTACGGTAGCTGTCGGTGGAAAAGCCGACACAGTTAGACAATACAAGACACTACTGATGTCAGTGTAAGTTAGATCGTTAAGGTCATTGTAAAAGAAAGCTCCCAGATGGAGCTTGCGCTGTTGAGAGAGGGCTGGGCACTTACAGAGAAGGTTGAGAATGGTTTCCTCCTCCCCTTCGTACATGCAGCTTCTGCAGAAGTCGTTCTAGAAAACGTCAAGCCGTGCTGAATGCTTGCCTATGGAACAGTGCCCAGTGATGACACCTATAATAGCACCAACTTGCAATCTTTTTTGAGTGATCAAACACTTGGAGCGTTTCGGATCCAGCTTTGGCCAGATTTGCTTAGTCGCTAAACAGGTTGTTCCACTTGACCACCTACGGTTAGTTTTTTCGGTAGCATCCTGCTTTAACATGAGGTTACATGTGTCGATAGGTTTGCCTAAGCAACCATTTTCAGGTAAAAGGGGCAGTGTAGTTCCATGTTTGGCGAGCTCATCAGCCTTACCTTAATCCCGGAATGTTTCTATGACCCGGCACCCAATACGGGTGAATGTTGAATTGGTTCGCCATTTCCTTGAGAGTTGATCGGCAGCTTAGGGCTACAATAGAATTCGTAGAGACTGATTCCAGAGATTTCAAGGCAGCTTGGTTATCCGAGAAGACGCGTATATCCTTAGCGGATATGACATTCCTCTTCAGCCAAGGAATTTGATTTATTTGATCGCCATGCCTGAAAAACACTACATTGATTAGGAAAACGGCAAGAGAGGCAAATTTTTAGCCTCTTTGAGGAAACTCCTTCGCCAACCCACGCTGGAGATTGCACTGAACCGAATAACCGCGCTAAAACTACTTGCCTACTGAAGATGTCAAGTGGTGTAAGGTTGAACAGAATGTCCGGTGCGATGAAGGAGTTGTGCGAAGTGCTCCGCTTATACTTAAACAAGCCGATCTTTGGATTTTGCTTAGCCTGTGGCGACAGCCACACCGTATAGAAGTGTAGGTCTTACTACCGCTGTATATAGCCAATGAGTGATATAGGGCTGAAGACCCCATTTGTTTCCTCTAGTTTTTTTTTCATGAGAAAAGTGCCACTGTGGCTTTACGAACACTTTCTTGTATATTTGGCTTTTAGCTTAGCTTTCTATCTAGAATAAGACTCAGATATTTGGCTTCTTCAGAGAAATTGAAGCTTATACCCTTAATAGAGGAAGGGTGTACATGCGGTATTTTGTATTTTCTTGTGAATAGGACAAGTTAATCTTTGTTGGGGTTTACCCTTAAACCGCAACCCATCTCGTTAGCTTGTTAAGAGCATTTTGTAGGAGTTCCTTTAAGGTATTAGGGTGCCTTCCTGGACAGCGATAACAACGTCATTAGTATAAGCGATTACTCCACAGCCCTCCCTTCTCAGGCTATCAGCAGCTCGTTACCACTAAGTTCCATAGAAGGGGGGTAAAAACCCATTCACTTTTCAGCGTTTTAATTCTTACAAAGTTTGCATGTTTTTATTAAAAAAGTAAAATATTTAATATTCAATAAAGTATTCCCTTGTGCTTTTTAGCAAAATGTTTATGTTTGCAGTATAATTCTATAGTTTGTTACACCTCAACCCACTTGCACTGTCATTGAAAAGGATAAAGGGAATGTTTAAGTGTAGTTAGGTGTACGAAAATACACTACCAGCATTCATGTACTCGGTAAATCACAGAATGTATGTTCAACTAAACTTTAAGGGTGAATGAATAAATACAAAATTTCCCACATCAGAGAAAAGCACTAACAACCTGTTCGTTCGGCATGGCACCATCATACGAATAATAAGCAACAAGTTTCGTCGTTGCCCGTTTTTAGTCCTTCTCAGCTCAACCCTTAGTGTAGAAACTCACATAAATGTATGCTGCTGGTTGGGGTCTAATTGATGTGAGTTTGTTTGTGTACATTTTTGCTCTTCTTACCCATCCATCGGTCGTCCTTGCCTAATATGATTTTCCTTTTTATTCCTTTGCTGTTTACCTTTGTATGAATAAAGGACGAAAAATATCATATCTGAAGCGCTGTCAGCTTACAGTGTTATAAATGTAAAGTGCTTGCTTCTGCAGATTTTTATACTGAGTATGATTTATTCCATATATTAATATGTTTTATATAATGTATGTAGTTAGATACTTAGATATTTCTAACATTGAAATATGTACTTGGCATTATATCTTTGATACTCAAAGTATACTGAAAAATGCTCGTTTTTATTTATTTGGGTAAACATCTGATATTAATAGACATATAAAAAAAATATTTCTTTATTTGACAAAAAAATTTAAATTATAAAGTTAAACAAATATAATGAAAGGACTTAGTTAAATAAATTACGTAAAGTTAAAAGTTCGTCAATCCTTGTAGTTTCACCTCTGTAATAAGTCGACGAAGATTTTCAATGCTAATGCCTACTCCTAATTTCAGATGCACAAATATTCAAATGGCTTATTTTAAGTCAGAACTTATTTGTAAAATTTGAGAATAATCATTTATGGAGGAACACTACCGAATATCCTATTCAAGTAAAACAAATTTGCAAGCTATTTTTAATCCCATTAATGTGTTGCAAGGGTTTGATGGTTTGTATATGTACGTGAATTAAACGAGTTCCCCGTGGAGAATAGCTCTGAGAACTCTGGACGTCAAAGTTGTGTCAACTGAGCTGAATCGCATCTGCAAACGAACGACGTCAAATTCGTCCTACTCATGATGTCTACAGTGTACTGTGCCCACGCATGAAAACAATTCGGAATTATGATTGAATTTTCTCTCCCTAAATTCTCGAGTAGCCATCTGTGTGCACGATATATAGGAAGCCTTACATCAGAAATATTACTCCTCTGTAACGTGCAATGTACAAAGCACGTTGAAGGACGGCTTTACATTTCATTTCCGCTCTGTGCATATACGTCGCAGATACATTGAATACAAAGAGACAAATTAAGGATGTAAGTGAGGAGCATGCAAAAAAGGATGTTGGCAGCCAATTCGGTACTTCTTGTGTTATTTAAATAAGCGAAACCTTAATGGAAAGTTTCTAAAAATAAGTAACATCGGAAGTATATACCAATAAGTAGTGTATGAGAATATGGAAAGCTTCGTTTTGTCCCGCCATCGCCAGAAGAATCGCAACGGACGTGAGCTTAGGTTTTGAATGCGAGAAAAACGTTAGCATAGTTCATTTTTGGCCTTTTTTTGTTTTGAATATTCTATTAATGGTTGCATTGATAAAAAATTAATGGAAAAATATATAAAAAATGATCGGGACATAGAGCTGACAAGTTAGTTCTTGGGCCGAGAAGGTGGTATGCGTATTCCAGGCGCACAAAACGCTCAAGTTTTATCAGACGTTGTCTTATTCTCAGACAGAAATATTTTTACAATGTAGGTACGATGTAGTAAGACGCCTACGCCTTAATAGAAAGCCAGCATCAGATCAGGTGTATTACTTTCCAAACTCTGAATCTTACATAATCTATACTGCTACTGGATAATAATTATATTCCATTAGAAGCCTTAAAGTTTAACAAAATAAATTAAAGTGTCATTTATTTGGGTGGGACATGTGACGTCGTTTGTTGTGTAATGTTTACTTCGTCCCAAATGTCTATGCATGAACTGTTTGAAATGGAAACGAACAACAATTCAAAGTGGTAACAATTCTTCATGTAATTTAGCAAAAGTAAATACTTATACTCGCTAGAACATATACCTTTTAGATTATGTAATGTAATTCGGGAATTTTATTTCATATGACTGAAAGTGAAGGTACAAAAGCGAAACATAAAACTTCTGTTTTATTTATAGAAGCTCCAACTTAGGCAGTAATTCAACTCATAATGAGTTTGAAGCAAAGTCTGATTAAATTTCAAGAATTCTCAAAAATATCATAACACTGAAATCGTTATTGGGGCGATTGCAGTGTACACAATTCTAGGTGGCTTTCCCATTCTGGTCAGACAACACCCGAAGAAAGGTGTGTTGAGGTATTCGCTGAGATTATTAAGCTTACTTAGCTTATAATGTGCCTACAAGAATACCTGGCATTGCAAATCATTCCGCAAACACCCTTGACTTGTTGCTTACCTTTCATCCTGATAAATACTCCGTCAATGTATTATCGCCTCTATGCCCATCAGGCCATTTTGAAGTACCACCTAATTTCTCGATAATAAACCGAAAAAAATTAAAAAAAAACATTAAAAGAAAGAGGATTCTAGGATTAGGCTGATTAATTTTCTGCTCATGAAATAACTGAAACTAACGAAATACTTAGTGACCGGCAGTACGGATTTCGTGGGGAACGTTCCACTGACCATTTAATGGCATACATTACCGGACAGTGGAACCGGTCTTTGCATCAATTTGGTGAAATCAAAGGGTTTTATTTTCCGCAAACCGCCTATTGAGGGCAGCGGACCCGCCCTTCGCATGTTGCCGGTTTTCCTGTAACACCCTGATGGAGCTCATTAGTCCACCCTGAATGCTGAAGTTGAAGGGGCGACTTTGGCAATAGCAAGGGCACTCTCTCTATCCTTGTCAATGAGTGAAGCATGTTTAAGTCGCCTTCTCTCTAGCGAGTTCAATTTAATGAATCCACCTCCTGTTGGATGTTGGTGTTGGATCAGTAGCCCATATAATGCCTTTCCAATAGAAGAGCATCCGGATTTCTTCGAGATGGCGCTACATGCATAAACTCTTGTAGATGCCTTAGAATCAAGAGTGTCTGATTCCACGTTTTCAGTTCTGACGCCCTCGCTAGTTACAGAAGCAGCCTGTATGGCTACGCCGTCTGAATTCTGGGTAGTGTTCGGCTGCTCAACAGCAGACCGAGTTGAGGCTAACATGGGGTAGGCCATCGAGAGCTCAACAGCTTCTCCATATACAGCGGGTCGCTCAATAGCAGGACCCGAGATTGATGCACTTTGAGATGCGTCATTCTCATAATTGTTAAAACTTGAATCAATAATGACCCACGAGTACCCGGGAAACCCATGACACCCATGACAGAGCCCGGTATGCCATGGGAAGGCAAGTTGAAACCGAAGGTCGTCAGGTATTCCGAGTCTGCATACTATCGACTAAGCACCCTAAAATCGTCTTATGCTGTTCCACCTTGGATTAGCTTTTACTGAGGATAGGACAAATCCGTTGACTCTATACCTCCTCCTTTTCCTGGACTTGGGATCAGTATGTTACCATCGTAACAAGGCGATATTATTATTAAATTAATAGACTAAAAAATACCCCCAAAAGAATCCCAAAAGAATTACCAAAATATCTCTCAAAAGACCTCCAAAACACTCCAAAATACCCTTTAAAGATCCCGAAAAAAATACCAAAAGACCGCCAAAAGACGACGCACTCTTTTCCTTTACTGGTGCCCCCATCACGTACCTAACTAATCTTATCGGAATTTTATTTACGCTCGAAATGCTCAAAAAGAAGCTAAGCAAAGAAGATTCATTTCAATGAATGTCGCGTTTGATTTGCACCCACATAGCAAAATATTTTGCCGATTCTCTTCAATTCTCATATAAAAAGTACATACATTCAAATTTATACTCTTATATAAGATTACACTGATAATTAAATATTACGACAAAAATATCCACATTTTTATTGGCTGACTTTTTTATATATAATATTGGCATTCCTGTTTTTGTGTCATTATTAAAACAAAAATTTCTCGAAAGCATATTGGTTGCTTGCTTGATACACGAACGAGCGTCACATTATAAACATTTTTAATTTTCCGACAGAAAAGCGCCCATTTAATAAATTTGTTAAAGTTTTGGATGGCAATTAGATTACCTGTTTAATATTTAATGTGAAAGAATAAATTGTACTATAACATTTGCGTGTTTTTGCATAGTACATATAATATCTATTATTAATTTAAATGGATTTTCGTGTCTCAATGTCAATTTTAATTTTAGAAAATTATAAAATTCTTCAGCGATTTCTTGATATACCTTTTAAGACGATGTGGACAGTGCGGAGCTTGAAGACTTGCAGCGCACATTACTAACCAAATTGGCAAATACTCCTTGATGCGATGCGGGTACTTAACTCAGTGCTTACTCGTACATGATATACTGTACTTTGACAAATTAATTAATGAACATGACAAGGATGTGCTGGTCGCTGTACAGTGAGAGGCGTATGGGGTGGAACTTTGATTTTGATTTGAAACTTTTACTAAGAAACTGAAACAAAAAAGAAAAGACAGGGAGCGTTTTCCTTTTGTTTTTCCTTTCTTTCCTTTTTAGAAATTAGACTTGTTTTTAAGGATTTAAAAAAAACCATCCAATAAACTACAAACAAAGTTTTAATGTAAGATTCAGGGTAACATTTAGTGTACAATTGTGTCAGAACGACCGTCTGTTCTGATTGATTTGATTTTTCGAAATTTTTTGAAAATACTGCAAGCTGAATAATTACTGGTGTATAAGAGAGAGGCGGTCAGCCATCAGCAGAGTAGGGCGAATAATACAGAATGCTTCAGAAATGCGTGTCTCTGACTGGTGGAAGTGCGATTAAACCTCCAAGTGATGGCCGCCAGTACAGGAAAATCGAAATGATCGGGCTAGTCCCTTCAGAGTAAGGTTGGCGCGAGGCCAATAATTTCGCCCGCAAGAAACCTCATTACGGAACCCCAAATCAGCCTCGGCTACACTGCACTGATGAACGACGACGACCACGTCAACGAAAACGGCTAAAAGATTTAAGAATTTTCTGTTGGAACGTACGCTCACTGTATAGAGCTCGAGCTGTACTACAGCTAGCCGATAATGCTGACATAATAGCAATGGTGTCTTACAAAAATCAGAATATGACATATATTACAGCTGTCATGCAAGACATGACAAGACAAGCAAGAAATGAAACCCACCTTTATAGGCTTTAAAGCAGTAAATGTACGGCTATGCACCCTTCGCGTGTGGGGCAGATTTAAAAACATAAGCCTCATAAATGTAAAAAAGAAGAATTCTTTGAATCAGTCGAACAGGAACTCTATGCCTGTCCTCAGTATGACGTAAAAATCATTCTGGGGGATATAAATGCCAAAATAGGTAGTGAGGCAGTATTCAGGCCGTACATTGGCACCCTTACACGAGAACTCTAATAACTATGGACAACGAGTCATAGAGATAGCAGCAAGCAGATCGATAGCAGATAGAACACGTGTTGATAGACCGCCACCACAACTCGAACCTGATAATAGTACGAACGTACCGAGGTGCCAGCGTCGACTCGGACCACTATCTTGTTGGTGTGGTGCTCCGAGCGCGGATTGCATCATCACGAAAGACAACATCCGCGAATCAGATTCGAGTCAACACGGCTGACCAGAAACAACTACGGTCAAACGATAGGACTCGCCCTAAATGCAGGGAGAGTAAGTCCTGGGCACGCCTTAAAAATACTATCATTAGTACTGCTGACACCATCTTAGGCAGTAGTCGTAGAGATTGGAGCTACTGGTTCGATGACGAATGTAAGCTAGCGACTGAGTGTAAGAATGTTGTGTACCGAGCAATGCAACAATCTCATAGAACGCGGGCACGCGAAAATGAATATAAAGAGCTCAGAAGATATGAAAAACAGGTCACCGGCAAAAGAAACCAGCCTGGGAGAAGAATCTCGTCCGTGAACTAGAACAGTACAGAGAGCGAGGACCGCACCTGACGTGAAAGTTCTACCAAAGAGTCCGCGGTATGACGCAATATACACCGCGTTGCACATACTGCAAAGACAATGAGCGTAATGTGATCGCCGATCTTAAAGGCATCTTAGAGCGATGGGAAGAGCACTTTCATGAGATGCTAAATGGCCAGCTAACTGAGGAATTGGAGGCTCCACCAATGACCGAAAACCATACTATGCTGCCGCCACCAAACATAGACGAAGTTAGCAGAGCGATAAATAGGCTCAAAAATAGTTTGTTCCCGGGATCAAATGGGATCCCATCGGAACTGTTGAAAATAGGAGGCCCCACAATATACCAAAGCAAAGCAAAGTATATGGTGGCCACGTCTGCGAGTAGAATATCCAACATTAGTCCCTCAATTAAAATAGTGGAGCGCAAATAAAAAGTAGTGCAATTATTTAACTATCTCGGGTCAACTGTAGCAGCCGATAACAGCATGGAACCAGAAATATTCGCACGGTTGCTCAAAGCCAACAAAGCCTACTTTAGTCTGTCAAGACTCTTCAAATCTAGGAATTTATCCATAACATCCAAGCTGCTCATGTATAAGACAATGGCCATACCAGTACTTGCATATGGATCCGAGACTTGGGTGCTTATCAAAAAGAATTCTGACCTCTTAGCCGCGTTCGAGAGAAAAGTCTTACGGAGAATTGTTGGTCTCGTATGTGAGGAAGGACGATTCCGGAGACTATATAATGATGAAATCTAAGAGCGTTACCACGATGTCGTCATCGTGAAGACAAATTCAGACAAATTCGCATTCGGTGAGCAGGACACCTAGAGTGAAGAAGATCCTGATGCTCGGAAAGTCCTTTGCGGTAGGATTTATGGAATACGACAGCGAGGTCGGTCAAGCATACGCTGGAAGTATGAGTTTAGGGATGCCAAACTGGATGACATCGGCTTGAAATCGGCACCGATGGAGAGATATTTTGCGGGAGGCCAGGACCGGACCAAAAGAGCCAAATATGATGATGATGATGATGATGACAAGAGCATGCCTTACGACAACAGAAATATTTTTTTCCTTTTGATTTTCACATTGCTTATAAGTTCAATAAACTTCTTTTGTTCAACACAAGTCAAGTAATTTCGGTTGAGACAACGTCATGTCGCACAATTAGGGACACAATTTCTTTATTTGACGTCTGCCATGTTTTCTTTTGACCATTATGTTGCATTACATTTCTTATTTACAACTGTCGTTGTCATTAGGTGACCGACATTAATCGGTAATTGGATGTCGTTTGGTTGAACATTTTGCTCGTTTGCCCGTCAGTATCTGGTTAGACCATTTAACAATATACATTCCACTAATTTAATTCTGCAGATCTGCAGATTATGGCAAGTACAAAAAAATAACTAAATCCCAAGAGATATGTCATTTTTTTCATTAATTACAATAAGTGAACCATCATAAAGAGATTTCAAGTTACTTCGTAAACGTTCTCCAAAAATTGTGGAGGTGGTACAACGTGGAAAGATAATTAGTCTTAATCTGTAAATTTCATAAAACTTCTTTAAAAGTATTCTTTTAGAAAAAAGTATTGGTCCAAAAGTTTTTCAAATTAAATTCTTTAAATTAATAGATGATAGAATTCAATTTTCTTGTGCAGTTTTTTCCCCTTGGTAACCCATCATCATCACTAGCCACAAGTTAACTACGAGTAACTACCCTGAAAAATGGTGAAGTAATGTATCTGCTTGCGGCACACGAGCCGAGATGGTACTTTTCGAATTAAGTTAAATGATTAAGCGCTTGGGTTGTGGGATTTCGTAAACCTCATCGTCAAGGCTGAACAACATCACAGATAGCACACATGCACGCACAATTACACATACTAACAAGGGTATATAAAGTAATTCGATTTTTCAAAATAAATTTGATTAATTATTATGCCTTGTGCGCTTGTGCCCTGTGCATGATGCAACTGGTGCTCAGGTCTTGTGGCGAAGATGGTTCACTACTCTCTTGGGTTAAAAGGGAACGCAACAACTTAAATAAGGGAGCTGGTGCTCTGAAAAAAAAGATAAATAAGGCAGCAAACGTAATATAGAATTGCTGAGAAGACATTTCTCACATCTGTTACAAGGATATAAATAACTTCTTACTTAAGGTTGACGCAAAGGGATACTTTTGATGTATTGCACTTGAGGAAAGATATACGAATAATATTTTATTACCAAATACGTTAGTCGTATTTTAATTTGCAAAAGGGCAGCTGTTGCAAAAAGGGTTTCTAAATCTCTGTGGTATTAATTATTGATGTTATTATTTCATCGTCATGAGTATAAATACTTTACACACATCACCGCTTCGCTCAACTGAGTCGAAACTGAGTGGAGTCCATTAATGCGCCGCGATGTGAGTAATCAATTTGAAATGTGACTTTTTGTTTTTTCAGTTATTAGTATGATATAAGACCTACCGTTTTGCGTTAGCGCCTAACCCAGAATCTTACGAACATAGAATAACATAAAATAGAATTTAGCCCACACGAAACAAACACTATGAAATCTTCTATAAATACACTTTTTTTAAAAACTAAAATACTAACATAGGCAAATATGTTGGCCGCTACTGTGGTCGCCAAAGATTATCGATGACGCAAGCAAAAGTCACTCAATGATTTACTTAACAACCAATGTTTTTTTTTTCATTTGTGAGCCCTGCACATGTCACAAGTGAAAGTACAAAACAGAGGCCGACTAATTGCATTGCAAATACACAAAGAGGAGAATAAAATTGCAACAAAAAAACTAATACCACGCATGCAGTCGATCTCTCGAGTTGATTACTAATGCAAATACGTTTTGGATAGTATTTGTGTACGATCGGAACAGTTGCAAAACCTTCTCTATAGAAAGCCCAACTGTTCCGATCGGACACAGATACATTCTTAGATTTAGACCAAACGTATTTGTATTAGTAATCAACTAAAGAGCAAAATTCATATAAAATTTTTCTGTTTCCCACTACCGCATCTTACGTTTCTCGCTCTTTGCGACTACTTATTTTTTGTACACTGTATTCACATCCCACAAACACACATGCGTTTGGTCTTGGCTTACAGCATTAGTATGCGTAGAGTTGGGCTTTCTATAGAGAAGGTTTTGAACAGTTGGGCTTTCTATAGAGAAGGTTTTGTTTCTATAGAGAAGGTTTTGGATGTAGTAGTATGATTTTTGACGCATGCGCATAATTTGATTTTGCTTTAATGTCAACAGCAGTGTTGCTTTGGTGAGACTTTCTCACAACTCACGCGAGTTGTCGTCTATATGAGACAGAAGCGAACTGAATCAGATTTTGTACTAGAATCTGTCATTAAAATTACACTAACCCAAAAAACACCACATTAAAATTGTTTGCTATACACCTCATTCGTATACGAACTGACATCTCGCGTTTACGTGAGTTTTGAAAATTTCCGACCAAAATTCGTACTCAGGAGCTGACCGCAGGAAGCCGCAACAAATTGCACGACCTCGAGCAACACCGAATATGCTAAAGTATATGCTTCGCCCTCACACCCAAATAATTCTATGGCAAATTGACTAGTTCTTCGAACTCAGAACACACCGTTTGAAATCGAAACTGAAATGCAATTTAATGGTTCAAGAGTACCCATCTTGCTATTCCGCTGCCCGCTGAATCTCAACGCTACGATATTTTCTAAGCTACGATATTTCCTAAGTCTTCGAATTTATAGTTTAAGAGTATCTACCTTGAAATTCCCGTTGAAACTCAACGCTACGTTATTTTCTAAGTCCTCGAATTTATTATTTAAGAGTACCTACCTTGCCATTCTCGCTGAATTTCAATGCTACGATATTTTCTAAGTCCTTCAGTTGATGGCTTAGGAGTAGAGTACCTACCTTGCCATTCTCGCTGAAGCTCAACGCTACTATATTTTCCAAGTCCTCGATTTTATTGCTTAAGAGTATCTACCTTGCAATTTCCGCTGAAGCTCAGTGATAAGATATTTTCTAAGTCCTTGATTTGATGGTTAAGAGTACCTACCTTGCCATTCTCGCTGAAGCTCAACGCTACCATATTTTCTAAGTCCTCGAATTTATTGTAATTCCCGCTGAAGCTCAGTGATAAGCTATTTTCTAAGTCTTCGAATGGATGGTTTAAGGGTACTTACCTTGCCTTTCCCACTGAAGCTCAACGATAAGATATTTTCTGAGTCCTCGCATTGATGGTTTAAGAGTATCTACCTTGCAATTCCTGATGAAACTTACCTCTCTTCTGGTTTTTTACTTTTTACTTGGACAGTTTTTCGAGTTTTTGCAAATAACTCAAAAAGTATAGCACTAAGGAGAAATCTGTTAAGTGCAAAAGAAATTAAAAAAAAACCAAAAAAAATAATATACATTTACTGAAGATTCCGGCCCCGTTCGTAAAAGAAAGTCGTGTTGTGCCCACACCTCCATTTTTTGTAATATAATACTAATAAATTATTTATCTCTATTTGGTGGTATGATCCAAATAAATTGACTGTCAGTTTTTCAATAAATTTTTTTACTGCTCTTGTCAATTGCCGGCGATAAAATCTTAGCCACGAACCATTGCTTAAGATGCTAAGAAATAGTTGTTGCTATTCCATTTGTCATTTGCAGCATTCAGCGAATTCGCGGGATATATGTACGGATTGCTGAATTATTTACGAGTACATGTTGAATGAAACCTTGCGCCCGCCTTAAGTTATTGCTGTTAGCAAAACAGATTACCAATTGTTTATAATGCACAGCGAAATATTTTACCAGTTGGCAAAGGCATCTTATGACGAGGGGCTTACTTGCGTTTTTCCTTGAGAATATTTATGCACCTGGACAATAGAACAGGAGGATAGTGCAGCTTTCGTTTTGAAAATTCAAGGTTTACATTCGATTTATATATGTACATGTGTTGTGCATGCACGCAACCGCTAGCTAAGAATTACGTCAGTCATGAAAGAAAAAATGTTTTAACTTTTAACTTAGTACGTCAAAGGACATATCTATCCCCCCTCTGAAACAAGGTTTCTCTTCGTTGCTTTAGGCTTCGCGTGCCGCAAAACATTTTTATTGCAGTGAAACGTTTTTCTTAATAGTTTCCCTTTTGCTGGATGATGTTCTGGCATCATAAAAAACAATTAATATGCAAATTAATAAAGTATTTAGTACACGCCTACAGTCGTCTTGCCTCAAATTAATACTCTTAGCGGTATGACGTAAAAACGTTTATGTTTACACCACAGATCCATATAATGTCTATTGTTAGTGTGAGGACAGTTATAAAGTTCATCGTTACTTGCATTGATAGTTCGTTTTGATACACAAAGAACGAATAATTAATTTTCCAGCCCAATTAAATGAATGAGTTGTAACTCTGAAGCCTTTTTGCTGTTGTCACTTTTCTTTGAAGTTAGAACTTCCTTAGAGGTTATAGTGACAACCCCTTTAATTTGCACATGACTACTAATTGAGCAAACACATTTTTTTGCGTTTTAAATTTTTTGCACCACATTTCATTGCTTCCTCATCGACTCAAATAGTTTTAAAGTCGATAACAAAGCTTTTACCATAGATAGCAGCTTACATTATTAATGTTTTAAGAGCACAAATAGCAAGGAAAGGTTATTCTCGTATATCCCATTTTTATTTCACATTAAGAATAGGTAAACATTTTAAGGCACGTAAAAGAGATTGAAAAATGATTTCTCACTAGTAATTGAACAGATAGCCGGTTTTATTACTTAAGTTCTTGTTGGCATTAACAAATCTACCATAAATGTTCGCGACTTGACACCGATAAGTGACAAGATCTGTTTGGTCGAATTATGTTGTACTTCTTTTCTTACATCGTAGCTATTTAGTAATTCCAGGGATTTACAGGGCGTCTAGCTGGCTGGTTTCCTGGCTGATTAAATGGCCCGGGAAATTGGTTTATTCCAGGAATTCTAGCTGGATTGTTTCCTGGGCGATTGAATTGGTTGAAGTTATTTCCTGGACGATTAATTGGGTTGAAGTTATTTCCTGGACGATTTAATGGGTTGAAGTTATTTCCTGGACGATTTAATGGGTTGAAGTTATTTCCTGGACGATTAATTGGGTTGAAGTTATTTCCTGGACGATTTAATGGGTTGAAGTTATTTCCTGGACGATTTAATGGGTTGAAGTTATTTCCTGGACGATTTAATGGGTTGAAGTTATTTCCTGGACGATTTAATGGGTTGAAGTTATTTCCTGGACGATTTAATGGGTTGAAGTTATTTCCTGGACGATTTAATGGGTTGAAGTTATTTCCTGGACGATTTAATGGGTTGAAGTTATTTCCTGGACGATTTAATGGGTTGAAGTTATTTCCTGGACGATTTAATGGGTTGAAGTTATTTCCTGGACGATTTCCTTGGTTTAATGGACGATTTCCTTGGTTTAATGGACGACCTCCTCCTGGGCGAACTCCTCCTGGGCGAACTCCTCCTGGACGAACTCCTCCTGGGCGAACTCCTCCTGGGCTAACTCCTCCTGGGCGAACTCCTCCTGGGCGAACTCCTCCTGGGCGAACTCCTCCTGGTCGAACTCCTCCTGGACGAACTCCTCCTGGGCGAACTCCTCCTGGGCGAACGTCTCCTGGTCGAACTCCTCCTGGACGAACTCCTCCTGGGCGAACTCCTCCTGGGCGAACTCCTCCTGGTTGAACTCCTCCTGGTCGAACTCCTCCTGGACGAACTCCTCCTGGACGAACTCCTCCTGGATGAACTCCTCCTGGACGACCTCCTTCTGGGCGACTTCCTGCACCTGGGCGACCCCCTTCTGGGCGACTTCCTGCAC
Organism: Nephrocerus scutellatus; assembly: GCA_947095585.1. Taxonomy (NCBI): domain Eukaryota; kingdom Metazoa; phylum Arthropoda; class Insecta; order Diptera; family Pipunculidae; genus Nephrocerus; species Nephrocerus scutellatus. The sequence goes on from OX352763.1 coordinate 3,159,788, forward strand.
CTGGGCGACCCCCTTCTGGGCGACTTCCTGTATCTGGGCTAACTCCTCCTGGCTGACCTCCTCCTGGGCGACCTCCTTCTGGGCGACTTCCTGCACCTGGGCGACCTCCTTCTGGGCGACTTCCTGTATCTGGGCTTACAGGTCTTGGTGCTGCTGGGCGACTTTCTGGGCGATTTTCTTGGTTGTTGCCTGGTTTTTTTGTTGGTATTTTAGTTGGAGGAGTTGTTGATGGCTTGCTTGGTGGATTTTCTGTTGCTGGCGCTTGTGATTGTGGATTTATTTTAGGTGGTGGACTTTCTGTATTAACGTTGCTTTCTGTGGATGATATTGTTTGTGGAGCAACAGAAATCTCTTCTGCATTAAAGGAGCTTTCTGTGTTTGTTGTTTCTGTAGCAACAGAGGTAACTTCTGAATTGCTAGTTGTTGTTGAATCTTCAGGTAAGTTTGTTGTTTCTGAACCAACAGAGGTCACTTCTGCATTGCTAGTTGCTGTTGTAACTTCAGGTAAGCTTGTTTGTTCTTGGGCAAACAAACACGTTGCTAAAAGTGCCAAAATGGCAAAAATTAAACCAAATGAAAATTTCATTAGATTATTATTGATTATTGCAACCCTCTACAGACGATATAAAGCAGCTGGATAATTTAAGTTTTAACTGTCAGAATAAGTTTTAAATTCATCTCTTTTATACCTGTAAGATGGATAAATTTTTGACTATTTATATAATCATGAAAACAAAATGTGGAACAAGTCAACAAACAAGTGTTGATTGTCTATTGGCTGAACCAATTTTTAATTTTGAAAAAAAAAAAAAAACATTAACCAATATTTACACAGTCTCTCTGAACTTGTTGAAGAAAACACGAATACTAAGCTGTTTATTCTCCATCTTGAAACCTCCATTACTATTGGACAAAAACGATAGATAGAGGCAACAACACATATGTCGCTAAATACGAGTAAATATTTATCGATGTTGAAAGTTAACAATTCTACTATAAGGTGTTACGAAGGAATCATTTGTGAATCTAAAAACAGAATAATTTAATCATTGCATCGAAACGTTGATGATCCTACAGTATCATTCCTGACTCTGAATATCGAATATGATCAGTTTGATAGCATTACATTACGGAAATTAAATAAAAAATGCATGAAGAAGATTTGCGTCCTTCGGCAAAAAATTTAATCAAGAAGTCAAGACTGCGTTTGTGAAGGTTTTATTGCGTACTAGCTGAAATACCCGGCCTTGCCCGGCCGCCCCTAACCCACTCACCCCTAACTAACTGATCACCCAATGATCCCTACACTTACCCGGCACCCATTAATCCCCCGCCTCCCAACTACTGTTTTCAAAACTGTTGCCCGTAAAATGATGAAAACTTGATCAAATCGGTCCAGTCGTTTTCAACATTAGCGTATTCAGTTGAACCTCTATACAATAATAGTATTGATTTACATTTGTTTTTAAATCAGTAATACGACTATTCGCCACATGCGAATATTCCAAGCAAATTATTTCAGTTTTCCTCCCTTCCCATTTGCTTTGCCTTTATTCGGATACTGTGGTTTCCATCATTTTCATGTTGGTCGACTTGGTACAAGTTGTAATTTTTGTAATTTGTGTTTATTTATACAGGGTGTCCCCTAATTCGTGCACAATAATTTGCGAAATGATTCTTGGGCATATTCTAAGAAAAGAATCGTTCTAAAGTAAGGCTCTATCTCTAATGTTGACATCATTATATCGGGGATTTAAGAAAAAGCTTATTTTGATGTACCGTGACCCATGTTTACCGAAATTGCTCTGTTAATACTAACGATGGGAACTTCGTTTAGGACTTAAATTTTAGAAGAAATACTAGCCTTTATAACTACATTTAAATAAGGTGGATATCTTCTTTGTGTCTTCATATATCCAACTTCTATGCCTGTTCCAGTTTTCTTGCCCATGCTAAATTTTGACTTTGAGGTAAATTTTTTGTGTAATAAACATAACGTTTTATAACTTTTTTCTTATGAATGTAACAATAATAAAAATAGAAAATAACAACAATTTTGCAATTTCAGCAGGTAAAATTAAAAAAAGGGTTTTTTTGTTTTAAGCTCCAAAGGCTATTGATAAAAAATTAATTTGTGTAGTTTTAGATAATTTTTAAATTCTGCTCAAAGTGTCCTCCTTGGTTTTGTATACATGCTAGATCCCGTTTTCGGTCGCGAGAAATTAGACTCTGGATAATAACGGTCCGTTACACCAAAATATCATTTTTAAAATCCTTTAACAAACTCGGGTCTGCTGAAGCTGACAACAACATGGAACCAGAATTACACGCATAGTTTGTTAAGTCTTTTAAGACCTTAGGAACTTGACAATAAAATTCAATTTGCTTGGGTATAACATAATGTTCGCACTAGTATGTTCAAAACCATGCTTTAAAAAAGCATTCCAATGCGTTCGGTGAAAATTTTGGCTGAGCAAAATTTTGGCCCAGTATACAAGAAGTGACGATCCCAGAGATTTTATAATAAATAGATCTTGGAGCGTACCAATAAAATTGGTAGGTTCTAGTTCTCCTGTGGTAGTATTTAGAGCGCACTTTTACGAAGAGTGGCGCAGACCAAGAGATTTTTGGTAGGATGCCATTTCCACTTTTAATAAAATGTATAAAAGCTTAAAGGATCTGCATTAATGTAGTGCTAGGCACATCGTAAGTGTTAGGAAATTGGCACAACTTGGCGAAACCTGGAAGGTTCTGGAGAACTACAACGGTATTGATCACCAGTAGGTACATCGCTTTCGTGGTCCTTGACATACTAGTAATAACGATGAGTGCGAACTTAAAAAAGGATATATCAAACGATTTACGAAATAATAATAAAGAGATCTGCAAGATGTGAAGATATGAAGAATATATACGGAAAATATGCGACTGAGGCACTTGTGGCTTTTACTCGTGGACATTTGTTAGACAATTGCGTGATGTGTGACCGCTAAAAAGCTTATACACGCGCCACACGCGCTAATCGAAATCGTCAGACTTGTTTTGCCTTCTTCCCTTAAAAATAAAGTCATAAATCTGTAACTTTAACTCGGGATTAGTACTGAAAATCGTTCCTACTAAAAACTTTCCCCTACTATAGACACACGCGCCAATGTTTTCTGCTATGCGAGTGACTACACACACGCGTGTATGGATATTTAGTTGTAATTCAATCTTAAAACTAATTTTTCTTAAAAGCCTAATAGTATGCAATGTTAAACGTTAAACGTGAAACGTTTTAAACGCATTATTATTATTTATTGGTTTTGGTTTCTTTGTCCGTTTCTTTAACCTTCTTTGGTCGGAATTAAACGGACCCGAAAAGCCAGTTTACTTTATTATTGGATCTCTTAAAGTTCTCCGTTATTTTTTGTGACGCCTAGATGGTCAACTGCAGGTAGTCATTTTCTCTATCTTTTCTGGACAGCATTTTCCATTGCGTAGCTCCTTGTTTTGAACTACTAGGCGCCTGCTGATTTTCTCATTTGTCTCATTCCTGCAGTGCGGAAGATAGACACAGAAAATCTGGTTGCGAGGAATTTCTTCCTCCCAGACTATTTTCAATCTGGCATCTGGCATGGTTTCAGGGTTGGTACCGTATTGGTAAGCCATGCTGCCGTTTCATCATCTGCGCAGTTCACGGATAGCCAACCACTTTTGGCCCTGCAGCCCAGAAAGTTAGGGCTAATGCCATCGGTGGGAAGCTCCGCTACCGCGTCCATGATGTTGTCTTGGATCGTTGCCATTTGCCAACCTGATGGCCTTCGTGATGTCACTGTAGCGCCTCGCCTGAATCAATATTTCCTACCCTTATAGGGTTTTCGACTGGTTTGAGGGGGTGAGCTTGTCTGTCTCTTTTTGGCGGGTTCTTGGGACTAGAGTCGTTCGATCGGCTCCGCTTTATGGTGGATTTGACCTTCCTGTCTTTTATTTTTGTTTGGCACTTGGCTAGTGCCTCATCATGGGAGAGTCCTGTCTGTTTAAGGAAATTCAGACGTTTCCTTGCGGCACCACTTAGGTGTGGTCTTTTTTTCCTTCTGTCTTCGAGGTCTAAGCTTGTTAGCCCATTCCTTATGTCAGAGGTGGTAGAAGTGGACGCCTTGTCCGAGCATTTTGGCACGATGGAGCCTTGTGTTGGGACGTAGTCCTCGGTTAGGGTAATAGACGAGTCGTCTGTTTGTAAAAGAAAAATCTCGGAAGTCGGACTTTGACGGTCCTTGGCTTCCGAGTTTGGTGCGTTTAGAGGAGCACCGCCCTCAGGAGTTATATTTTCAAATCTATCCATGGATTTTTTAAGATGAGGAAGGGAAAGGTCCGCCACCGCAGAGCCTCTTGCAGTGGTAAGGTCACTTGAAACCGGAGGGTACCAGGTATACGGTGTTCCGTGCTAGCGACCAAAGTTCTCATGGCCATTCATCCCTCAGCGCACGTGTCTCACCTTGGATTGAAGATTTTTTATCGAGGTTCTCTCCTCTAGATCCGTTGTATTCTGCAAGACAGGATACCTCGTGTAGGTGGGTAGATTGTACCGTTCAACGGTCTTGCAGCGAGAGAGGCTATGTGTTGCGCGTTTTCGTTGCCTGTTTCTAGGAGGATGATTCCGAGGAGCCCAGCTTTCCCAGGTTTTTCTCGATCCCCTAAACGTTAAACGTGAAACGTTTTATACGCATAGTTTGTTAAGACTTTAGGAACTTGACAATAATATCCAATTTGCTTGGGTATAACATAATAGTATGTTCATAACCATGCTTTAAAAAAGCATAGGTTTTTCAACCTTAAAGAATAGGTCTTTAAATCATAAGCGAAATAGACTGAAAAAACAATTTAACTTTGCAAACCTTTAGGCTTGAAAAAAATCGATTGCGATGATTATTTTTTTCAGTTTCGTCAGGGGTAGTAACCCCTATTAATGAACAAATTACGCCATCGCAAGCCGAGCACTAACCAAGTCCCAAATCAAATTTTGACTGGTAGAAGCCGAGATATACGACACCATAAACAAACGGTACAAGCTCGATGAAAAAATTTTCATGTCCTCTTCGCCCTTCGCGCTCGCAACAATATAAATCGATGGGAAGGTGGTTTTAATTACATAACAATTTTTTAAATACACAAAATTTTTGAATCCGCACGTTTGTTTGTCTCAATATTTGAAATATAATATTAGACAAAAACCACTTGAGTAAATAGAACATTTTTGACTTTTTGTTGTTGTTGTTGTTGCCGAAGGTTATAACCAGCCGGCTTCAGCGGAAGAAGTGAACACTTCACTGTTCTCTTTATTTAAAGTTATATTAGAAGGTTTAATTATTTCAAGTTTTATATTTATTTTCAGGTTTATATTATGACTTTGTATTTCTTCTATTGATAACATTAATAGGTCACAGCATAATCTTTTTTTCTATATCACACAGTCGCAAGGAATGTGTACCTTTATAATGCTAAATTCTGTGGACGGAAAGAAAATTAAGAACGCGAAAAGATGAGATGACTATGAGCATGCGTCTTGTTGAATGTCTCCAGATCATACAGATGCGGAAACGAAAAACTTGGCAGTTTATTCGTTCATGTGCTGTTAAGGAAGGAATCTCTGTATTGGTCGGCACGTCCGAAGAAGGCTCAGTGCTAGACCCCTTGGCTTGAGTTGTGGCGGATGGGTGGAAAGATGATCGGTATGCAATGAAATATTTATTTTAAATTTCTATGCTGTACAAGCGAGTCGATTGTTTTCGCGATATATTCGTCCCCAGTAAGTATTTTATCGCGTGGTTCTGTATTCTATCTAGTACGAGATACAATGTAGTTTTTGGAGTACCTAAAAACAATAGAGTTGCATTCAAGTTTTGAATGAGTATACGCATTGTAAATAACAGCCAAGTCTGAGTGATTGTGGTTCTTTTTGTATCGTTTCGCAGCTTTTTTTGGCAATGACCAAATTGTCATCAGTCCAACGAAGCTTAGACGATACAAGATATAATTCTGTGTAACATATTGTTACGAAAAGTAGTTTAGAATAAGCCTAGACTAGCACGATACAAAAATAAGCACTGAATTAGAATTAAGAATTGCATACTTTTAGGCATTTAGGAGCTATAGTTGACAGATTAAACCGCATTATGTACTGATATGCCAAACATGTAGTCAAACCGGTTTGTCTGGTTTGTCCGGTTTGTGTGCACATGGAGTTTATTTTTGGAAGACATATGAAAACTGATACGGTGTCTACTTATTTCCTTTTCTACACAAACAAGCGATTATGTTTTTGGCGGTTGCTGCTTCTTCTGTTTCTTCTTCTCTGTTATTTTCGAAGGCGGGATATTTTTGATAATTCACTGACTGCGTTACAAAAATAAAAATGGCGCAGTCATGTGTTGTTATCATATACCGCAATGTTCTTGCAGAGCTTTGTTTTTTTTGTTTATTGTTATAAATTTGTTTTAATTTGATTATTTGTAAGTTGTTAGTGATATCTGTAAAAAAAATGCAAACAACGGCAGAAGAAGTCGCCAGGTCGCTGGCTTTGGTTGAGAATGGACGAAGTGTACGGTATGCAGCTATTATGTTAAGAAAACCCGAGACGACTTTAAGAAAAGCCATTAAAAGACACAGGGAAACCAACTTATAAGCGCGGCGTTAAGGCTCAGGTCAACTTCTGCAAGGGATGACCGATATTTGGTGCTTGAAAGCCTTCGGAATCGTCACCAAACAGCGGTTGAGCTGTCTCACAGACATCAAACAGTTAGAGGGACAGCTGTAAATGCTCAAACAGTGGCCTGAGAGCAAGAAGACCTGCTCGTATACCAACACTCATGGTAAAGCACAAGCGACGTCAAATGGAATTTGCTCGCCTTCACCAGGATTGGACAGATACCGACTGGGATAAATTCCTTTTCACTGATGAGTCCAGGTTTTGTCTGCGCTCACCAGATGGACGTAATGGAGTGTGAAGACGATCAGGTGGGATATACTCTTTGGCAACAGTTGCCCAGCGGTTAAATATCTGGGGAGGTTCCATCATGGTGTGGGCAGGAATTTCCATACGCGAAAAAACCGAGCTGTGCATCGTGGAAGGATCGGTCAACATAACACATTACCTTAAGAACGTCCTGGAGGAATATGTGGTTGCGTTTATTTGGGAAAATCTGGTTTCTGGAAATGCAGGACAATGATAGACCACACGTCGACAGGTGCGTTACCGAACATTTGCAAGAAGTGGAAAGTGACGTTATGGCTTGGCTTGCGATAAGCCCCGACATGAATCCAATTGAACACGTTTCGGACCTGCTGAGGAAAGGATTAGGATGCGATCTACGACATTGAGCGTCCTGAGATTTCCCCTGAACGAGGACTGAGACAGTTTGGACGACACCATCGTACCACCAGATAAGCCCCGGCGAATTATTGCTTTGTAGAATAATAAAAATGTAAAATGTAAAATGTTGTTTTTTGAAGTTTCTGTACATTTTCCTTAATTTATGTTTTATTTCAAAGTTCTTCCTTGTTTAAAATCTTAATATTAATTTCGCGTGCCCGTGGCTGGCTGGCTGGCGGACAGGCACACCAAATCCTGTGATCAATATTTAAATTACTTCCTAAAGCTCGATTTTCTTGAAACTTTGCACACGTGTGTATCTCCCATATTAACCCTTCTATCACTTGGGACCCCTTGGGCCTCGGGGTCGGTGTGCATGTGTATCTCAAATGGACATCATCTTTTTGTAAACATTTGAAAGTGATCGGTTTAATATCAGAAGCATTTTCATTACCCGCGTTTGACGAGTGTCGCGAGTCACGTGTGATTTTTTTCTGCATTTACTTGTTTTCAAACTTACTTCAAGTTATTGCAAATTTAAAGGTGCGCCACGTTATTTGTAACTCAATGTATATAAAAATAAAATAAAACACTTAAACGAGATGCCAAAAGAAATTTGAAGGTTGTTTTCACTTTGATTCGATGCGAGTAGGTATCGATATAGTTGTTGCGATACCAAGTAGATACCGATACTTTCTTTCGATACCAGTATCGAGTATAGGTACTCGATACCTTAGCAGAACGGTTTCACCTCTTGCTTGTGTATAGGGTCTCAATGGATACTATTAATCTTCCAATGTCGATGTCACTTTATTATTTCTTTTATAACTTAGGAATTACGATTTGTCAATATTGACTTGGTGTTCAAGTTTTTTTTTTAACAAAATGACAAACAAATTTTTGTTCAACAGTTTGTTCTTTTTCATTTCAGATCCATAAAGAGGAAACTTCACACTGAACTAAGCTACTGATAATTGTAAAAACAATGAATACCTCCGCTTAAGGTTGTAACATTTGTCAAGTGCATGCACGAAGAACAAAACTTTTATAGAAAAGCACGTCAACGGATCGCTCGTACCAGCATAGAGGATGCGCTTGGCAAAACTTTCCCATCACATTAAGATCAACAACAATGGTGGACAGAAAGTCGATTCGCGTGATTTTGTTGGAAAGTACGCAGCCGCATCAGCACCATCGACGACGACAAAGGTTTGCTTTACCCACCGCCGTTGTTGTTCTTCTCTGATTTGATTTTCAGTTTCTGATTCTGCATAATACATTACTTCATTTGCGTTTTAAGTTAGAAAAAAAATTGTCCACCGCTGCTTAACCATGCAGAGGAATTTCAAAAACACTCAATTCGAATATTTTAAAATTCAGTTCAAAATTTCAAATTAACTGACAGTTGAAGGAAGAAGAAACGTCAAGGCTGAGAACTGAAAACTGAAAACTGTCTGTCCGTCCGAGTACATTTGTTCCTGTCTCTCTCACAACTACGCACTCACTCACTTAATTACTTACTCACTCACTCTCACTCAAGCATTACGAGTAGGGTAGCTAAAATAATTAACTAAAAATTTGTTTTTCTCATTAATGTCATCGCGATTGGTTCATTAACTCCGTGGCATTGGACAAACAGCAATTTGGAGGTGGCGGGACCAAACGCAAATCCAAGCCAAAGTGCTTCGGTGGCACAGTGTTTCGGTGTTGTTTACCTTGTCGCGGGGGCTCAGCAGCCCCCGCTACAAGTCCTCCGAATTCGCCCATTCCATCGGACGAGTTAAACAATATCGCGAGTGAAGGCCACACAGGAATAGCAGTTGCAATCGTTCCATCTACGGCGGTGGTTGGTGTTGACATTGCCACATCGCCGCTATCCAATCAGCACTCATTAGCAACGGATAACAAACTGCTAATTATCGATAATCACAACAGCAATGTGAAGGAGGATCCTACGATTTTAATCAACAATCAAAAACCGGAGGCGTTATCAGCAATAACGAACAACACTCATCCCATATCTGCATCGGCATCATCGCCACCAACGTCGCCCGCATCACCATCGCTATCGCCATCGCCATCACCAACATCGTCGTCGGCGGCTTCACCTCCGTCAGCATCGACACCGCCGAGCAGAGTTTGCCAGCAGCAAACATCGCCTTTACCTCATATTAAAGAAGAGGAAGAGTCTGATCATCACAATCAACATCACCAGCAACAGCAGCCACAGCAGCAACACCAACAACAACACCAGCTGACCAGTGGCAGCAGTGATAGCGTCCAGCAATCCGGTTCTCAACATCAGCGTGCTCCGTCAGAGGAATTTTCAAGATCGCCATCGCCGCGGATTAAGCTAAAGTTCCGGAAGCAATTAAAGTCCGGTTGGAATAGGACAATTATTGCCATCGCAACCCATTCTAGTGAGACGCTAACATCGTCTGGCAGTGCTGTCAGTGGACCGGCGGGCATTGGCGGTACAAACAACGGAAGCGCAAGTAGCAATCACACAGCTATTGGTGGCCCCATTTCCTCATCGTCCATTACACATAATCCGCATTCGTGTGGACAATTACTGCCAAAAATGCAAGCCGAGCAAGGATCCATCGGCGATCTGCAGAAGTATCACAGTCGATACTTGAAGAATCGTCGACACACTCTGGCGAATGTTCGGTAAGTGACTCTTAACTATTTTTGGTTTTAAATAAGAATAATAAAGGGCAGCTAGCAAGCTCGTTGAGAGTTGAATTTAGACAATAAAACGCCTACCGTCATACGTTTTCCGTTAGAGTACAAAGCGAGCAGAATCATAAACAGAAATATGACCGAATGCATTGCAGTACAGTGAAGATTTAATTAATTGTCACCCTGTTTATAACATCCCTTGTGTCTTCCCTATGACATTAATGACTAATCGTTGATTGCTTTGTGTTGTGGGTGGTCAGTTCGCAGTTATTGTGCAACAAAAGATATCTTCTTCATTTCCGCCCTGACAACAACTCGCTATGGACACAAAATCCCCAGGATGCTAATTATATTATATAATGCGCTGCGCTAATCGCTATCGGCACTTTGCGTTGCAATATGATGCGCAGCGAACGATTGTAATACCCTTAGTGTTACCCTGGAAACGTTTGCTTCTCTCACTTATACGGATAACGTATTTGTCGATGGTTTCCCCGGAAATTAAATGCAGTTGTCTTCGAAAAAGAAAATATTAGAGAGAACACGTATGTTTTTTAAAAATTATATTTATAATTCATGCGCTTACTTTAATTGGTATTTTAGTTGCTATATCTATTGTATTCATTTGATATAAGGAAAAAAAACAAACAAATTAATGGACGAATAATTTCAATCAAAAACTTTAATAACCTGCCTGCCGTGGCACACTACATACTTGTACCAGAAAGAACTTACACCACTTGTGCCATGTGCTTATTTCTCTTAAATATTAAATGTTTTTTCAGAATTTTCTGAATAAAAGATACAATTAGGTACACTCCTCCGTGACACTGTCCACTTAATAATAATAGGGAAAAATCACTCGAAAAATAATCACTTCAATGGGAAATTGAAATCACATTTTGCGTAGTGGATGCCACATTGGACACTCGCTTTGATGAAAAACAAAACAATTTGCGTGCAACGGTCATCGTCACGCTTCGTGGCTTCTATCCTAATTAGCAGAGATGCCATAGGATATTTCGAATATCTGTCGTTGTCATTGGCAATGTGCCGGTCTCTGCGTCTATAGTATGAGGCGCGGAAAATAAATTATTCACGTTTTGCAACACAATTCACCTTTTAATTGCACTCATTGTTGATTAAATTGATTGTTACAAAAAATTTAAAAACTAGAAATTGATTCAGTTAGGAATGACAAAATAAAGGCGGTCAGCCATCAGAATAACACAAAATTCATTGGCATTGCAAGTGGCCGTAACTATCTCTGACTAATGTAAGTGCGATCAAACCTCGACTTGGTGGCCGCCGGTAAGTTTTACGTTCGGGTGACGCTCGCCGGCCACTCAGGGTTCTTATGTACTGTTGACTTTTATTCTTTTATAATTTAGTTCGGTTTACAACTTCGGTAATATTCTTGTATACATACAATAAAGGGCTAAAACTATAAATACATATACTTAAGCGGTCGGGAGTCGCAGTTCCTAAGAACACTAGTCGTTGTCCTATTGGACAATGAATACTGCTACTGAACGCCTAGCACTCGATAAGCTGCGACGTCAGTACAGTGAACTGGTCGTTGTCCTATTGGACACTGAATACTGCTGCTGAACGCCTATCACTTGATAAGCTGCGACGTCAGTACAGTGAACTGGTCGTTATACTATTGGACACTAAATACTGCTACTGAACGCTTACACTTGAAAAGCTGTGACGTCAGACTATTACAGAAAATGTTCGTGAAGAACCGAAGTGATTTGCTCAGAAGGAACAGAGGTGGTTAGCATACCGGCAAAGAGTGGGTACTACTGCAGAGTAGAGTTCTCTCTTCGCTGATCATTTGGGTTTTTCTCGGCCGTTGTCACAATTTATTCCTCTAAAGTTGTTAGGAATTTTATTGGTACTGAAAATGAAAATAATAATTTTAATATATATCGAGCCTATAATGTCGGTATATGTATATATTCCTTTATTTCTTTATTTATGTTTACATATTAGTTAAGATGTCACTTTATGTTTTTCTTATATGTTTCGACAGCCGAGAAAAATTCCCTACGTCCGGTTGTAATTAAAAAAGCAAGTTTGCAACTTCGGTACTAGGGCACATATGGGATTCGAACCTACTGCATGGCAGGCGGAGGTCCTACCCATCGTGCTATTGTACAACATGACTGGAGGTGGTAATTTATGTAATATGTCATCTGTGCTATTTCTTATGCATATGGTGTGTAACGTAACTGGTTTATCGCATGCGTTAGACTAACTTCGTTAAATCCTTGATAAATTAAGCAAAGTCCAAAGATCAGCTAGTCTATATATGAGGGGAGCACTTCGTACAACCCCCTGCGCCGCGTTGGACATTCTGTCTTGAAGGATAGAGGAGAATATCTTATACGCCGTACTCAACAACGTTATACCAAGATAATTGCTGCATGTTGTGATATCTCTTTTCTTATTATTGTTGAGCCAATTTATAGCTATGCTAACTTCTTCTATGCTTAGTGGCAGGGTGTGAAGTGATGTAAGGACCAATGTACGCCTCTTCGCATTAAAATGCTACGTACACCGCAGGTGTTGAAAATAGAACCCCCCCACCCATACCATCGTTTTCACGAAATTAACCAAGGAATCAGCCATTTAAGTATTTTCTACATTAACGGATACATCCTTACCCAACGTTATTGCTAATTTTTTTTGCTGAAAAAAATTCCAAAAAGTATTCTGAAAAGCATTAGTAACAAAAGAAAACAACTTTTTAACTTTTCCATCATTTCATTTCACATAATAATATAGGAAACAGTGCAACAAGTATTACCGTATACTTTGGTTGTTTTTTCATCGTAAGGAATTCCAGGGTAAGTCCTTCTCAGAACGCACAATTTTATACAAACAAGACAAAACAACTGTCAGTATAGGTAAAACTCATATTCTCTGACTCTTACTGTCTTAACTCGAAGTTGGCATGAAGCACGTAACTCTTTCTGGAGCAGAAGAAACTATTTTCATATTATACTGAACTTAACTTACTGGCGTTATCAGCTCATTCAAATTCCTTGCATTTCATTGTGGGTCGTTTCCACTTGCTACTTAAAGATTTTTTCTTCAAACAAAAATGTACATCAGCCAAAAAGGAATGTCGCCTTTTTCACTTTGTGAACGCCGGGACATGTAAGACAACGAACTAAAGGCGAACAGAACAAAAAAGCTAATTTTTTTTTCTTACAATGAACGACGTTCTATTTTATGGTTCTACTTACTATCTTTGAGAAACTTACCAAGATTGTTGTCTTGAAAACATGTCTTCAAAGCAGTATTTGTTTATATAGAAAGGATTACCCTCTATTGTATGTACCTATACCATACTACCTACTGCTCTGATATCTGCCTCAATTCAATTTTGAAATTTGTAAAATTTATTTTGGAGCCATCGAAAAATGTTATTATTTATTATTCGCACGAAAGCCCCGCTGCAGAGCTGTCAGCCACTGACACAATCAACTGAAGAACGCAATTTATTTCCAACTGAATCCCACTGATTCACATTATCATAATAATTATATGTACTTCGAGGACGTTGATTTATGTGTCGGATTTTATTTGCAAAGAAAAGTTGTTGTTTGGCAAAATTTTGCTTTGTCTTTGTTTTATAATTATGTTAATTAAGTTGCGTACTCTTGAATGACCTTGGAGGTTAGATTTTCGGGAAAAGTTAAGAAATTATATATAATCCGAATCCATACCGGAATAATAAGGGCTTCCATCTACCAACTGCCGGAATTTATATAAAATTATATAATATAAAGGATTGCATAATTGTTGCTTATAAGCGAAATTGAAAAGTAACCGTTAAAAAGCTATAAAACATATAATGCGATATAATGGAAAATTTTTTTATGTGCGGTTAACCCCCCCATAATACGGTATCCTATAACACGATTTTATTCTTAGATGATAACGAATTCTTTGTATAACACGATGCAAACTTAGTCCTGAGTAGTAAAATATTATATGAAACCTGTCATTTTTGGTTAACGGAATACCATGTGACATCATTGGAAAGTCAATCACACAGGTCAACGTTTTGGCAAACACTATCCATAAAGTTCAGGTTTATATAGTAGTCAAGGGTAAAAGGAAAAACGCTGCAGAGACTTATTTATCAATACAAGAATTTTAAAGGTTTGGTCAATTTTGTCTTTAACCCATTCAAACCCTCTCTCTATCGCACAATTTGCTGGTATCGCAACATAAATTTAAATGGTTGTTGTTCTTCACTGTAAGGGTGATGATTTTTTTTTCTTTTATCAAAAATTAGGTTGTCTTTGGGTTGAGTAATTGAATCCTCTTAAAAGTGATACAACCGAAGAAAGTTGACAAAAGAATGCGGGTATGATGTTAAATCGATGATCAATATTTTCGTTCTACATTTTGTGAATGTAATCTCCATCAATAAATTTATGAATTATTTAAACATTTATATGAATGGTGCCTGAAAATTGACTCAACTTGTGTAGCGGCAGTGCGAAGGTGCTATTTTATGGTTACGGCAAATTTTTAATTTTTTTTGTTATTATTATATTTTTATATTTCGTTAGTTTGTTTAAATATAAACCAATGCAAGAACTTTTTTTAAATCATACATATTTTGCCTTTCTAAGAAGTACATCATTATGTGAGCAATTTGTTATGAGGTAACCGCCCGATTCCACTAGACACAATTCCACTTGGCACAATTCCACTGGGCACAATTCCCCTGGGGAACAATTTAACTTGCATTATAACTTGTGTAGTTACACGGAAACGCAAAACGCAAAAATTTTATTTGCGTTGGCATGGTTTTAATTGTACCGTGTATCGTTTATCGTTGTTTATAGTTTTTTTTTTAAATATTTTGTAATCTTTATAAATATAACACTCGTATTCTTTCTTAAGGTTACTTTTTTCATAAATAAACGAATTCAACTTGCACAATTTAACTTTTTGATAATCAAACGTATTTAGGGTGGTAAATCGCGCGCGCGAATTCCGCTAGTGGAAAAGGCCTAGAATCGTTATGAGCATTACTTCTACGAATAGAGGGTGTTCTTTTTACTTAGATAGAACTTACTCTAGGCTTAGCTGTTACAATGCGCTTTCTGTTAATATTTATTATCAACATACTTTGGCAAATCTTCATTACTTGAAAAACGCTACTTAATTTCCCAAATATACTTTGAAAATCAGTCGTCGATTCGCGCTACTTATAGACGGCTTCGTGATGTTTATAGCACACATAATCGTTCATCTAAGCAAGCCATCCGTCGAGATGTGGATATATTACCACATACTCCGTTAATGATGTAATTACTCTAACACGCTAATGTGCGCACTGAATAGAATATTGCCGCTGTAAATGAAAGTTTAAACGCTGGCCTTATATCTTAAAAAATTAGGCCCGAGTTCGTGTTACAGTCAACCTCTCGATTATTTGTGGGGCTATGCGAAGCCATTGGCTTATGCTGATAAATCAGCAACAATTGACGCCTTGGAGGCACCTTGATGAATCTTGTGTAGCCACTTTTAGCGCTATATGGGGAGTTTATGGCATTCATTATCGTCCTACTATGCAAGCAAATCGAAAGATAGTGAATAAATTAGAAAAAACTTGAAATGCCACGGATGTTAAAAGGCCTGTGCATCATCATAATGTATGTTGTGTGAAAAATATCGCTTCTGTAAGTGAAAGTTTGGATGAAGAACTGAATTTGTCAAGTTCAAGATCACGCAACAATTAAAGCCTGCTGACCATTAACAAGGCAGGAGATACGTCCAATGGGTGCTGGAGCAACAGGATGTGCAAAAAAGTGGTCGAAAATTACCTCAAAATGATCGAATGTTGCAACAATTCTCGAAGCTGCCATTTAAATGTTGTAGTGTTTCGCACATAATGTCAAGGTCCAAACTTTATACCGAATGAAAATTTTTATCAAAAATTAAATTTTATATGTCTTTTATTTACGTTTACTTTTGAAACCACAAAATGGATGACGCTTTACAAGCTTAGCAATTTGTTGAATGCACAATCCCTGCACACTGCTGCATTTAGTGCGCTGAGTGAAATCAAGATAAGAGTATACTCATATGTACTTGTTAATGCATCAATTGTTTAAAGTGAGGCAATGTGAAGAACACCACTTGTTGCCAACACGCTTATTATGGGAAAAGAAAGCCGCCGTTGCACTTGAATGCGCACTCGTCAGCGTCGAGTTGCAGCAACCTAATCATCATTAATTGCAGTCTTCAAGCATGCATCAACCGCATTTGTCATAAAGAAGTCTGCCCTGCCCGTGCACTCAGCTGACCATCAATTGATTATGCCACTTTAGGAAATAACTTCATGTAACTGATAGTATGATAGTATAGTAGGGAGTGTGTTGCTTTTGCTTTATCTTAAGGTTGACATCAGAACAATAACAACAGCAACTTTCATTTCACTGCTTTTTGCTTTTTGTAAATTTATCACCGTCACGCGATCTTTGATTCATTCGGTCTGACGTGCTTGTCTCTTGGTGATAACCTTCACAGATAGATAACAAATTAATTACTGTAATTGAATGGAATCAGCACTGAAATCCAAGTCGAACATTTAACTTTATCGACGTAATTATAAGCGCTGGCAAACAATAACTGGGTCAGCAACCAATATGTGTAAAGGTCTTTACTGGATGTAAGAAGACATTACCTAAGGATTTAAGATTTTTTGTTTAAAAATTTATATCTTAAAGTGAGTAGAGAAGAATTTAAAATAAAAATTTTGTTTGGAGCTATTGATATCTTTCGAAGCAATTTTTTGGATATGGAAAAATATTACACTTTGTTCTAGAGTAGTAAGTCTTGCCTCCACAGACGTTTACGCCCACTCCATATCCTTGTTTTTCCCCATCGTTAAGTCTACCATTAGGACTAAATTTGAAAGTACATCATTATTTAATAAAATCCAATCAGTTTCCCATGATGTACAGTTTGGAAGAATGTCCTCCATAGAACAAAACCATTTGTTTATTTTACTCTCCACCAAAATGTTCAAACTTTAATAAAGTGTTGCTATATTTAACCAAATTTATTGCCCCACACACTCAAATAATTTTTATACCGTATCTGCAGTTAACCTCTTCATACAAAATTTTCATTTCATAACAGATGCATGAACCCTTGTCATATAAGGGAACTGCTCAGAAAATTATGGGCGGATATGTGAAAGAGTCTTATCTATAGAAACAACAACTGGCTGGTCATCAAATTTGTAATTTCTATGACACCATTTCGAGATTGAGATTGGATTTCCTTATATTGAGCAAAGCCACCAGAAGTAGATGGTTGGGGCATTTTCTACACGCATATCTCATTGTTGGGAAAAATCTAAGTGAATTAAGCGTCGTATCCCTGGATATTTCAAAGGCTTTTGATCAAGTATGGCATGATTGTCTTATAAATAAGATTCATTCCCTCAACTTGGACACCTCTCCCATAGCATGGCTTGATGATTATTTATTGAACCGCAATATAAAAGTTGTATTGAATGATATTTCCTCATCTTCGTATGGGATTAATGCAAGGGGCCATCATTCTTGATTGCGGCAGATCTAACAGGCTTGTCTTTTTTCTCAGAAGACAGTTCAGCATTACGTGCCACCTGTAACTATTATTGCGATATCCGAACATATTAATGAATTTTCAAAAAGAGCGAGCCAATGCTTAGGTTGTATAAAACGTTGTAACTTCTAATTCACCCCCTCTTAAGTATTGATATTATATAAGTCTAATGTTAGGACAAATTTCGAATTTAATTTAAAAAAAAACGACTTGACCATTACTTCATCTCTTGGTTCTTTTGAACATAGACGAAATGTAGGAGCTTTAATTGTTTTCTACAAATTTTAATACGGTGGATGATCTTCAGGGTTTGTTCTGCTTTTGTCCTTTTTGTCGATCACTTTTTTTTTTGTAAAACCCAACATTTCAAATCTTCTTTTATCCGAGAGTAACATCGATGTGGAATCAATTAGTCAACTCCGTGTTTCCCCAAACTCATTAATCATCTGATCATCGTCGTGTACAACGTGTAAAATTTGGTGATGGGTACAATTTCTTGAGTAGTCGTAAGTTACTCTTTACTTACTGCTTACTAATCACACATTTTTAATCCTTTGAACTCAACATTTGCTATAACAGTCCTATTCCGGAATTTAAAAATTTGATCCTTCGAGCCGAATATTTTCTATACCTTTCCTATTTCGTATATTAAAATTTTGGTTCTTCGAAATGAACATTAAATGTTATTCTAATTTATTTCTGATATTAAAAAAAAAAAATATTAAATGCGCATGGAGAAAAGATGAAAGGTTTGTTCTTAATGCATTTCCCAATCATCACAATATTGCTGCCTAATAAGTTATTGTTCAAGTTTGTTTGTTCTATAATATTACTTCTCATACTATACGTGAATAATATCATACACGAAGATATTAGGAGAGTAGTTTGTAGTTGTATTTATCAGTCGGATGCTACAAGTCAAAACTTTAATTATTTATGAAGGACGAAGATAGCTGTGCGTTCACAACGTGTTTGCTAAAAGTCTCGTTCAACACAGCAGTATAACACAACACACAGGAAATCGGTGACAGGGAGATGTACGAAAGTATATACTATATGCTCAATACTGGAATTTCTCTAATATCCTCAGACAAAAGGAACTCCTTGCAAAAGTAAAAATGTGGTCGACACAAACCGAAAACCTTATCATATTTTAAAGGACAATCAAGCTATTATCCTTTTTTTGCGAAATGTTAGACTTTCTCTGCACAAATAAACCACAAACTTTTTAGGTGCAACTATATGGCTTAATTAGTTGTACGTATGAATATAATAAATTTAACTTAGGGGTATTTTGACCATTATTTAATTAACTGTGACAATAGCTTACCACATTGAAGTTAACGAAACTATTTGTTCAAGTTCAGACGAGCAACTCCGAAATTGCTTAAAAGATTAGGAATTTAAAGCGGTTCGCCAAGTTCTACGGATAGGTCCCAATTCGTCCACATTTTTTTGAAGCAGGATTTAAGATTAGAAATACTGAAATACATGTCTACAACTCGTCAGTTAAACTTGTATTAAGTCGTTGCAACATGTCCGTGTACGGTCTAAAAAAAGTTATTAGGAACAATGACCCGACACCCTGAATGAATCCTCTTAAAATAGACTTTATTGCTACATGAATCATCCATGTACGAGTAGTTGTTTACGTTCACTAGAGGTAAAGAGGTAAACAACAGCAATTGATATCCTGCCTGATGGACTCTAAAATATACCTCTCCGTTTAACTGTCGTTCAAAAGAAACATCGACCTGTAGCCTGAATTATAACAGTGATGATGACAGTGATGGACCGACCGACCGCTACGCCGTGTAATTGATGGCATTCAGCACAAGGATTAGAATCATCGCCTTCGGTTTCTTTGGTTCCTTTATCAATACGTTGCTAAAGTATCTATCTGGCGAACAAGTGAACAGCACAACCTGTATGCGTGCCGTATGCATGCGTTCGAAAAACACATCAAAATCGCAATAATAGCTCAACTAACAACGGCATTACACAACATTAAACGCAGACTTATCATCATCTATGATCGGGGCATATATACAGGGTGAAACCCTGGATGAAATTTCATAGATAGATGTCGCATCCTAATCTATGTCGCCAGCATGTGTCCGCATATTCGCAGCTTTGCACTTTTGTTTGTGGCAAGTTGATTAGATGTCGCCAGCGTTGTTCATGTGGTGCCATGGTATAAAAATACTGTGTTCTCCTGCCTTTCATCCCTATGTTTCGAAGTAATTGGGTCACTGGTTCTGTTACACTGGCTCAACTTGTTAATAATAGTTTGCGGTTACGGCTGCTGGCCACCATATATTATGCTTATATGTGTATGTGTGTGTATTTTCTTTCATTAACCTCCTCATATTTATTGTTGTTGTAGTTTTTATTTCATTTTGGCTGATTTGTGTGTTCGAACAAACTTGTCAGTCACTTGTAGGCCGATACCGTGTGAATGGATGAATAAAATGTTGGCTGTCTAATTGGAATGGGGAGGATAAAAAGTTCATTCAAAAGCAAGTGGACGAGCTGAGAAGGCTAGGACGATGGACTTGCTATGGGTTATTAGAGTGTAAAACTTGTTGCAAGGAAAATACATCAAATTAGACTCTGTTTTTGCTGTGACTTTATGAGTTTGGTGTTTTTTCTGATGTGTCTTTATATAGAGGGTGGTTTGGTTCGAGATGATAATCAATTAAGAGATGATTTCTTAAGTCATTTTGGGTAAAACTTGTATTAGAAAGAAGATATACGTTCAACCCTGCGGTGTCCGTAGCGTTCTAAGGGGAAGAAATGTACTTTCTAAAAGACTACTTTTTAGAAAGAAAATTAATAACATACATGAAGCATTTGCTATTTTTTAATTCTTTATATTAACTTTGCGTGGCTGGCTGTGACCGGCCCACAGAGCCAATGGGCTCCCATATAAGTGTTTTAAAAAATAACCCATACAATTTTTCATATAAATTCTCTAATCGTGTGTGCAAAGTTGGAATTGGATTAATTTTGAAAAAATGTATATGGGAGCCGTTGGCTCTGGAGCTGGATCACTTCCAAGTTTTAATAGAAAGTGTTGTCAGCCGTTGTGTAGGACGTGAAATTTACTCTCTACTGCTGAGGGCACTGCAATTCGAGCCTTGATCGCTTTACGCTCATCGATCCGTCTCCAGGTGTCTGCCGATAACCATGTACGGTGTTTATTCAGCCTTTTACCGACGTAGGTGCGTGCTCCAGTTACAAAAACTTTCTTCACATCATTCCAGTGGTCGTGCATGCTCTCCTGCGGTATGCTGTTGATTATTTCTGTTTCTAAGGCAAGATGGTCCTGTATTGTTGACGCACTTCAGGTTCCCTAAAGCTATCAGTAGTGAACCTGGTAATGTTGAGCAAGTATGAGCGGTTGCTGTTGACGGATGCAGTGCGAAGGCATATAAAAGCTAACATAAGATGGTAATCCCGCTATTGACCGATATCGGCTCCTCGTTTGCTACGGACGTCTAAAAGGCAATTTCTGAAGCGGCGGCTGATCGCAATGTGATCAATCGATGTTCGCTGCCTGTCTGTTGAGACCCAACTGATTTGTGGCAGGTGTTATGCTTAAACAGTGTACCTCCACTGACAAGGCGATTGGTATTACAGAAGTCTACATAACGCTCTCCATTATCGTTCAGTTCACCACCGTGAACTTTCATCACTTGCTTAAGCATAGTATTGTATACGCATCATCATCACCGTTTGTCACCAAACACTGGGTAGAATAGCATACATTTTGGAACAACAAATCTATGAACATCAAAACTTTGGTAGTTTTAGCAACCTAATTAAATCTGGCAAATAATTAAGAAAATTGTCTTACCGGCACTACAATAGATCATAAAGATATGTCCGATATAATGTGCCATCAAATTGACTTGCAGCAAGGCCGTTAAAATGTCAGACGCAAATCATCCTTGGAATATATATTGTATATTATTATATTTTATATAAAACAAAATAAACCATTCAATGAGATGTAATAAATTATAAATATACATTAATTTATTTGTCACTCAACTCCGGTTGTTAGTAAATGCAAGCAAGAAACTGCTCATCTCAACAGACAAACCAACAACGTCCGCTATTTCGGAATCAGTCGCATTCTTAAAAAATTTTATTCTGCAAATTTGTTGTTTTGTTATGTTTGTCGCGATACGGCCAGGACGTCTGTCTGGCTGATGCGATAATACACACCTCAAATGAGAGATGCAGAATATTATAAAGATGCAAAATAATTAGCTGATGTGGCAGCTATACAGAATAAAGCCATCATACGGAATACTACTACCTGCAATATCTTCTGTCGTACGTGCCATAGAGATTCCATGCTGGTGTAAGCCCATCTAAATGATGTGGTAACGGCCAAATTATTTGCAATTTTCATTCATTATGTTAGCCAATGCACCCACCGCCACTGCCGAGCGGGGAAGAGTGCTGGTCTCCTCTGCTCGAATACAAGTGCACATTTTCTAAATTTGGAACTCAACGTCCTCTGTGCTTCCCATTAAATCTCTGCGCACCCGTTGACAGTGCGCGGTAATGATGCATACCTGTGTCAAAAGAATTATTCTATTCAATTAATTACAGAGTTGAAGCGTGCAGTCTGTTGCAATGGCGTACCAATTTGAATCAATGGAAGAGATGCAACAATTGCCTCGGGGCGGATGATCTATGCACGCACATAGTTTAGGTGACATTTGTGTGCGGTCATTGTGTTCTCACGTAATAAGGTTTTTTCAGCGTGAAATGCGAGCCTTAATTGAAAGCGGGAACTCAGTGTTCCGTACTATGCGCGGGTCCATTTCAATAGTAATACATCCAATAATGACGGCTATCGCTGTTTATTTATCAGCTGAATAATTTAGTCTTCCAAATAGGGTGATATAAAATTGTACTAAGTATATTCGCTATAGAATAAAGCAAATTGAATTCGCATTAATCGAAATGGCTGGGGGAATCATTTTCTATCAAACATAAGTAATTAGGTTTTTGCCAATTTAACCCAGTTGGATTTCAGGCAATTTTTAGTTAATTTCATATCAAAAGTATAATATAACGATGGAATGGAATGGAGCCCAATGGTAATGCAAGAAAAACATTTTACAGATTTTAAATTTAATATTTGCTTTAGATATTCCAAATGTGTGGCTCATTCATGCATCTACGTCCTCTTCGGTACGTTAAATAGTTAACTAGCACTTGGCACACAGCCAGACTGACGTTTAATTTTGTAATTCGACTGCGAGCTACAAATCATAAATACTCGCACACTGATGAAGGTGGCGGTGGTGACCGTCCTTCCTAATGCGTGGCCGATTTTTTCCGCTGACATTAAATTCGAAAATTTTTCTGAATTCAGATTTTATGATACGCGCGAATAAAAACAAGGTTTTTTTTATTTTGTATGTAGTTCCCTAAGAATAAAATTCAGTTCGATGCTACATGAAGACTTTAAAAATAAAAATTTCGAAAAATTTTATGAAAATAAAAAAAATATCAAATCATATTTGTTTAGCAATTTAAGTCGCTATTTTAGACAGAATTTCTAAATATGACCCCAATGTGTCCAATTGGTAAATTGGTACTAATTTGCACTCTCTAAATACTCAAAAATTTTACATTCATCGTCTTCCATAGATAATAGATGACTTGTTGGCAGCAGTCGTTCAAGAGGTCGTCAAGTATCTGTCTCACATCATAAAACACTGTCAGCCATCACATATTGTTATTTCACCTTACATATATATCTCATCGTCACAGCGTGATGAAATGGGCTGCACTTTTGGCTTCCTGTTAGACAGTGTCATTGAAAATAAAAGCAAAAGACAAGTGACAATATGTAAAAAATTTGTGATTGCGGAATTATTTGTTTTTTTTGAAAAATTTAAATGTTAACTTGAAATAAGCGACGTTCATTTCTAGGGGCGAGGCATATTAATGGGCATACATTTGTGGGTGGAGAAAACGTTTTGATAGGAAGTAATAGTAGGTATTTTTGGCAAAGCGTCAAAGAAGTCAAAAAGACATAATGATCTTTTTTTAGTTAACGTACTGAAGTAGAATTTCTTTACGCGAAAAATGTTTTGAAAAATTTGAATGCAGAATTGTGCTTTTTGCTTGTCAACATTAGATCTGCAAAGATTTCGTTAGCAATATTTGATTTCCAAACTTGTAATCTACCAATTCTCGTGTCAGCATTTTGTTGTCCAGCTTTTTTGTCAACATTTGATCTAAAGCGATGGCTTAGCAATATTCGCTTTGCAACACTTGTAATATACCTGTCGCTTTTCAGCATTTTGATGTCCAACATTTTTTGTCAACATATGATCTAAAACTTTGGCTTAGCAATATTCGCTTTGCAACACTTGTACCAATTCGCTTTTTAGCATTTTGTTGTCCTAAATTCTTACCCGACACATTTTTACGCGAGGTTTAGTTAGTTTTAGGAAGGAACCGAATGTTATCATGTAATTAATAAATGAATGGAATTGGAAGGAGTAAAATAGAATGTAATTAATTATTTGAACATTAGTAAGTTGACTAACAACATGTAAGTCTATATCTTAAGTACATTTTCATCATCGTATGTTGCTCTACAAACAGAGTCCGTTCATGCCCTGTTGGTTGTTAGGCATCTAAGTCTCGGATCCATATGTACGTGCTGGTATGACCATTATCTTATAGAATAGCTGCTGGATCAATTTCTGGATTCGAAGAGTCTTGACATACTAAAGTATATATTGATATACTAAAGTATGTTATACTGCAGTTTGGTAAAAACAACCCTCTCACCGTTACATTAGGTTCTCAGGAATTTTTGCCAATGTCAGCTTGAAGAGGACACCGACCAGTCAATCCCATTGTCGGAGCCAGTTGTAAATGTTTAAGTAGACTTAGCTTCTACTTTGGCTATGCTTTCAGAGGTATCTTTAACGTTTACGTATGTAGTGAGTTTTTGGTATTCTAGACATTTTTCTATCGCCTGCTAAGGTACAAATTTAATCAGTTACTATAGTTGAAATATATAGAAGAAAATATTATACGCTGTACTTATCAACGTTATACCAGGATACAGGCGCAGGGTGCTTCTTTCCAGTCTATTTTATTTTTGAGCCAATTTTTGTTCTGCTTGCATAGTTTAGTTATTGGTCAGAAAAAACTGCATAAGTTAACAAGTAGCAATTTCGTGTCTATTGTATCTAATTTTAGCTGGCAAAGATATATTTCTCCCACGGTTTCTTTTTGCAATCGTAGCTATTTTGTCTTATTTAGCTAACAAAATCTGGAAATGAAATGCCGTTTATAAAATAATTGAAAGACTACAATATTGTCACAAATCAAATGATTCACGATATATAAAAGAGACGTTTATGTACGTACGCGATACACTCAAAAGATACAGCGCCGATTTTGATAAACATTTAAAAAATGTTTATAGCGAAATTTAGACCTTCTAGAGTTTGTAATTGATTTTGCATATATACCTAGAACATACAACACAAGTTCGTTTATTCACAATAAAGAACTCTAATTAACATATAGCAAACGTTCACAAATTTACACGGGTGATTACTTATTATTCACTTAAAGTACTATTATTCACGTAGGCAGTAGTTTTTATTTTCATCTCATCTGAATTCCAAATAATAACTTAATTTACTGCGATAAAATTGCTGTGCTGTATTTATTCATAGCTAATCAACATTTTCGAGAAGGTGATAACTTTTCTACTGTACTCTATTCGAACCACCCAGAAATTAATAGAACATACTGGTATAATATTTCTATATACAATTTTCGTAATCAAATTCAACACGTATAACTGTTATATACAATTTATCTACTCAATTATTGTCCCTAATTTTATGCAATGGTTTTTGATAATTTCTTAACTCTAATACAATGCTTATTCTATTAGTCTACCGATGGCGCTGTTAATTGCACTAACGCTACTTTTGTAACAATATGTTCCATAGTCAGGAGGAGTATTTCTGTACAGTTTGCTTTTGTCCGATAGATATATTTTTCGTAGTCGCTAAGATGAATAGAAGAAGGGGTTTGATGGGTGGTGGCCGATGTGTTGCTGGGCTGTTCGATAATGGGATGTTTTTAATTTGAGGGGGTATCGATGGTGGGATGTTGTCGCTTTGGGTGCGATTGGTGGTAGTTGCGGCCGATATCGTTTGAGAGGGGTTCGGTGGGAGTGGGTCGGTTTGTAGGAAATGGACGTTGGGGTGATGGGATGGTCATAGGGTGACGGAAAACGCCGGACAATTTAGCTAGTGGCAAATAAGCGAAATTGAAATATAATTTCTGTAAAATTAAGTTAATCTTTTTTGCCCTTATTTTAAAACATAAAACTTTTTCTTCTTTTCAGGTAAGTGCCAAAAAAGAAAATACTTTCATTATACGTTTGGTAAGTTAGATATGTGCTACAAGAGCCAATTGCTAAATTTTGTATCCGAATGAAGAATGAGGAATATTTAAACTTTAACTGTTATGCGGTGCAAGACATTTGCATGCATAATCCAAATACTTTTAAATTCACTCTCATGGAAGATTGTGAAATTTGATAAAGCCAGTCGAATCAGTCGACGGATTTCACTTTACAAGCAAAAGTCACTTTTAAGAAGATATATTTGTGTAATCGGTTTAGTCATTTGGTCATCTCAGGTATAGCATTTTCTCACGCAACGACTCTGACCAATTCTTATCCACTCAAATGGAAGTCTATCTTCTTGAGATACAATTTTATCCTGAATGCTGTAACACAGTCACGAACGTGTATCATTTTGACTCTTTTTCACATCACAAATTCGTAAAATTGCTTTCCCCACAGAGCAACCAATTTTTTCCAATGAATATGATGACTCTAATGGATATTGCTAAAAGAAATAAAGATGAGGATGACCAACCTCTGTAATGCGTATATGTGTGGCTACTGGCGGGGCGGTCTCCTCGAAACAACCATCAAGGGAAAAAACACAAGAAAAGAAATTAAGTGAAGCGATCACGCATATGGTCACTTAAAAGACAAGCTGAATTCATTGTTGTGTTTTCCGGTCATGTGGTGACCGGACGAGACGTGAATGCGGTTGCGGCTAATACAGCTTTTAGAATTGTTCAAAGGTCACGTCGCTACGAGTTTGGTTGGTGTGTTGTGCTCTTCTGTGTATGTGGTCCTGAGATTGTTACAATACACGCAAACGCACGTAAACGCAATAATCGGCTCATGTACGTCGACTTGTATCTCGAGAAATTGGCAACTTTCAACAATCAATACAAATAGGTCGGCTTCATCATTCTTTATGTTTCTGATTTTGAGGTTCCTTAAGGCTATGATACTATGAAGCTCTTACTTGACTTCTCTTTATCTTTATGTGGAACGCACTCACATGTATACATTTTAGGGTGCTGTACACATTTATACTTCGATTATTTTAAGGTCTAAGTTGGTTGTGTATTTGTAACGACAAGTAGTAGTGGTATTCTTCTTTAAGACAAAAATAGGAGTGAAATCTGTAATATTTAGGAATTTTTTGTGCAGTCGAAAGGTTATGTATTGAACTTGAACTTAATTCGAAGTCGTCCAAACTTTATTGTCATGTATTTGTTCAAAACTTATTTCTAACTAGCTGTTGCCGGGCTCTCCGCTGCCCGCACACATGAACCCTCGCCTTCTTCTTACCACCGAGTGGTGAAGGGTGTACTATAACTTTTAACTTTTCCCCACCTGCCAATAATTTACATTGAAATTTTCATTCAAAACTTTTTTTAACTTGACTTGACCCCTTTTTGTCTGTACTACTTTGAGTTCCTTTTTAACCACCTTCCACACAACTTAGAGAGCTGAAAGCATTTTTAATATTTCGTATATGACGCGTGTGGCGCGTGTGATGGGTTGCATTTTTTTTCAACTTTTTTGACTTCCTTTTTAACCACCCTCCACACTAGCTAGAGAGCTAAAATTTTGTGAGTATCTAAGTCCAAAATAGTATCATTTATATTCCGCGTATAGTAGGCGCCGTGGCTCAGTGGAAAAGCGCATGGCTACTGAGCAGGGGTTCGTGGTTCGAATCCCAGTAACACCAAAAGTATTTTTCACGGTGTCTCACCTCTCGCGAATAAGTGACAAACGTTCCGAGAGTAATAACTTGTCACCGAAAACTTCTCAATTCGGCGTTTGGATCCGGCCTTAAATTGTAGGTTCCTTTTACCTTGCCTTGCCTTGCCTTGGACCGCAACGGTCTGTCGCGCCAAATATTATTATTTTTATATTCCGCGTATGACGCGGGTCGCGTGTGGTGCGAGTAATGGATTGAAATTGCGCCATTTTCTCGTTTTTTGAGGACACAGGACCTATAGAGCTAAAATTTTGTGAGCTGCATCGCGTCACGTGTGGCGCGGGTGATGTGTGTACTTTGAAATAGGCCCGACCTCAAAAACAGATATTTTGGCGATTATTACCAAATAACTGTGACTGTGTGGTGTGTTTCGACGTATACATAAAAGTTTGTACCCGAAAAACGAAGTTTTTTTACATTTACTTGTTTTTATAGATTCACTATGTTCTGGATAAAATCTAGTGATTTCGGTGTTATTCCAAATAAATATTTTAAAAAAAATGACTTCAATGTAGAAACTAATAATATTTAAGAGGAGTTGGCTCCCTATTCTCGACAGAGATATTTTACAATTCGTAAATATGTCAAATTTTTCTCATTGTTGCAAATTTACCCTACAAAATCCAAAGGCATTTTAATATCGTCATTGGGGTTAATAAAATGATATTTGCATAAAACTAATCGAAAGAATGTTATGAACGAGTAGAGAAGGAAACGGCAGGATGCTGAACCTCGTTATACTGTTTTATGGTATGTCGTATGTCTAGAGAAGTGGCAGGAAGATGTTGGACCTTATATGGTATGTATTTGACAATAGCCTTTTTGTCACTGACAGCTACCGGTTCATATAACACAAACGCCAACATGCTGTAGAAAACTTAAAGTTACTTCTATCCTCAAAGCATTCCATTCCGTATTGCCAAGAATGGTATTCTTATGAAAATACATGAAGTTGAAATAGAAAAATACTTTAAGGCTATGTCGACCCATCATTCCACACTCTGGAGCGTGAGTAATTTGTTCTGAATTCACTTCTTTCTTTGGCATTGCCTCACGGGAGCGATATCACGAACGTTTCTATAAAATGAGGGGTCATTCTCATCTCATAGCTACAGATTAAGCGTTCATTTATGTTTCTATCGCATATAGACGAGCATATTTGAATGTAATGCTTTTCCTCCGCTCACACTGACCTTGCAAATGTGTGGAAACATGTTAAACGAGGGTTAGGAATTTCCTCACACAAGTGTGTACGTTGAGTGGGTTGTGTCTCGTCTCTGATGAGTTGTGACGGTGATGTATAATAGCCCATTACCCAATGCCTGAAGGAGAGGAATTTTTCTTGTTGAGATAAACGAAGCAAATTACAAAAATGCTGTTAGCCGGTTATTGATATGGTACAAGAACGTTTGAATATTTTTCTTGTTAACTAAAACGAGCATCACGCTATTTGCGTCTTTACATTGAAAGTTATTAATAAACAAGTGAAACAATGCAGGCAAACCCGCCTCCACTTCCATGACTTTCCAGCTAGATATATAAGATTGAAATAGAGGGCGTATCTTGAACTTCCCAAAAACAAAATTGATTATTTTTAAAGCATCTTCTCCAAGCGTACACTTTTGTGTGTCTTTTTTGCTTTATTTAGATGCATTCATGTGTGACTATTTATATAAAATGAAATAAATAAAATGAATATAGTGCAGTGATAAGATACTTGTTTAAAAAAAAACGATCAACGCCGAATGGAACAATGTTTATGGGGAGTCTGCACATTTGATATCGAATAAAATATTAAACAGGTGAATTTACGCGCAGTCGTACGCATTTTTGATTCAGAAGCTATCCGTGACAAGTTAGTACTCTCGGAACGTTTGTCACCCATTCGCGAAGGGTGGAACACCGTGAAAAATACTTTTGGTGTTACTGGGATTCGAACTACGAACCTCCTGCTCAGTAGCCACGCGTATTTCCACTGAGCTACGTATAGAGCTCATATGTATAGGTCTACTTTAAAATTAAATTAAATTAATTAATTTTTTAATTATTTCTTTTTAAATCTTTAAAATTTAAAAGAAAAGAATCAATTTCAAATCATCATGAAAGGCCTGAATTGGAGGAAGTTACGAGGAACCGCAGAGAATCATCAAGAGCTCAATTTGAGTCAAGATTTTTCGCTATTACTATTTATTTATTTCATTTTATTTCATTTTATTCATTTTTGTAAAAACACAAACGTTCACGTTCAATGACTGTCATACACAAAGAAAATGACGTAGCTGGCAGACAATTTGACAGAAAATTTTTTAAGTATAGTAGTACGAAAGGCACCATTGCTTTGATACTGGTAGCGCTATTTTTTGCCTAGGCCCATTACTTTTCATCCCGCTCCCGTATTTCACATCATATTTTTAGTTAGTTAATAAAACGATATTCTTCAATATATATTCAATAAATCAAAAATATATAAACTACGCACGTCTCTAACGATTGGGATCATGGCTTAAACCGGTGTTGAGGTTCCATGTGTATACTCGTATATGACTTGCACAGCATGGAGTTTCAATCTGATCTTCTCTCAACCATCACTGACTAAAAGTAATATTGTGTATGTTCATGAATAACGGAGACGTATGCGCAATTTTTATCGAAAAGTTTTACTAAAATTTAAAAATTTAATAGGAATTCAATAGGAATTCTACATAATAATTTGCTTGTATGCAACAATTTAGGTATTTACAAATATTTATATAAAATATGACAAGTAATCTTATTGGGAAATTCTTTTGTATTTAACAATTAATAATTAATGACAATACATTTAGACATCACTAGGAAAGTAGATGACTTTTTTTCTTCTCTATATTGACGTTTTCAAGGATGGCAGTGTCTTCATCATGACTTTGCTTCAAAATGTTCACTTGAATGCTTTCAACGAGGAGCAATGGCTCTAATGCAGCGATATGAGACATTAGTTTTACTTTTTGTTTACATTTTGGAGTAAAAAATCAAATCCAAAGTTTAGAATTTTAGTTGCTTATGATATTTTCCACAAATTCATTTAAATCACTAAATTGAATCATGGAAATAGTCAAAGGTGACCCCCAGTTAAAAAAATCACCTGAGTGACACATTCGAACATACAGCATCATCATTTCCTGTATAACTCAATTTCCTGTTGCTATTGCAAACATTGAATAAGCTTCAATAAATATCTGAAATGTGTTCATATGAACGATTGAATCCTTGAGTAAATATTTGTGTTAGTACCCGCATTTTCTATACCCTTGTTACTGGAATATTTTATTTCCGTCTGCCAGTTGTATTATTGATTGAGAACTCCCGGCAGATTTCCAATAAGTGATAGGAGTATTGTAACAAATGAATTTCAAAACGGAATTTGATTTCCCGCCTAAACTTACTTTCTACGGGTGGTGGATCCAATTTATTCCAATTGTGTGCGGTTGCAGTGGATTTGTTTTTAAGTTCTTTTGAAACATTTGTTATCGGTAGATGTGTCCACACGCACGGGCACAACCACTCTACCATGCAAGTAGGAGTACTTCCTTAAGAGCAAATCCTTGACACGTCGTAATACTCGAGTTTATGCAATCGCATTTAAAATCACATCTCCCGTTGCAAGATATTTGGGGTTTTCAGATTGTTTGCTGTTTGCTTTTCTACAAGAAGTAATGTAAGATTTTGTCCAATACACCATCATCATACCCCTGTTCGATGGTACTCCAAATTTAAAATGTGAATCGGTAAACGAAAATTCGTATGTTACTCGTATATACCAAAAAATAAGACCAATAAGCCATAACCCATAAAGGCAGCAGACCATATATTTTGTATCGAATTTAAAAAAAAAGAGTTAATTTATTTTTCGCAGCGTACTTAAGAGAAACTTGTTGGTAATTAAAAGCCCTCTTTCACCTGTCTGCCAAATTTTATTTTACTTCGATACAGAGACGACCTATTGCGGCTGAGAGACTTTGGGTTACATCGCCATTAACTTCATATCGCTTTCAACAAATATCACTTTCAGTTGAAATAAAATATCAAAAATCAAGAACTATCGATACAAATACATCTGCACATAATTGTACAATACGCTATACGAAGAATGATTATAGAAGTGACAATCAGATATTTCTGTGTACATTCCGTTATTTATTCTCAAAATGCGCTCGCCTGTGTGCGCTCTACAAATATATCTTCGCAGCTCCGCGGGCTCTCAATATCAGCGTTGAATGTAAATAAAATTTAATGAAATCCAAGTGGGAAAACAAGAAACCGTAAGAGTCCTGCTCATCCAATTTGGAATTTTGGCAGACAGGTGAATTACTCAAATTATGCTTCAATGGATTTTCGACGGCAAGGTTTCTTCATGAAAATTTTCATTTTCTTCTGTATTTTTCGCTTTTCTTTTCTGCTTCTCACCTAATGGTATTGCTGTTTTGTCGCTACCAATTGAGACGACTCGAGGAACTCCATTGAGGTATTAAAATCGGAACGTCTTTGGTTGATTTTTGTCTCGAGTGATTTGACTTTCGTTAGGTGTGAGTAATTATTGTTTTTTTTTTTGAATAGTCTTCGTTAAAGGAGATTTTAAGGAATATTCGCGTCAATATATTTCTTTGAAAAGGCGCTTGTTAGAGATTTCCTGATGACGGAACATACGATGTTTATTTATATTTGTTTTATCTTCTTCGATTACACTTTTTAGTAATCAAAAAAATTTGTGATATATATATTTAATCATTAAAATGGCGATATAATAAGCGAAATTGTAGATTTTGGTGATGATACATATCTAGACTATAATACTTACTTGTATCCTATATCCCTTGTGGGTCCTAGGGCCTCTACTACGCCTACGCGCCATTGTGTGCGGTTCCTGGCAATGAGCTTCAGCTCTCTCCAACTCTTCCCCAATTGCCGTGACTCCTCCTCAGCTGTTCAGCGCCATGTATTTCTCGGACGACCCGTTCTTCTACCATCCTGAGATAACGGACTCCTTTGCATTGCGTAGTTTGCTATGTAAATGTCGCCTTTTCGGAGTGTATGACCACTCCACTGCTACTTCCGTCGTTGGATAGTTGTGCCTATTGGTTCCTGACACGTTCTCTGGTAAAGATGTTCGTTAGAGATACGGTAAGGCCAGAAACCCCTTAAGATGTTCCGTAGGAACCTATTTACGAACGTTTGTATCGCATTGCTTCGCCATATCATGGACATCATTCCAAAAGCTGATTTTGCTTTGCCGATTCGATTGACAATGTCCTGATCGGTTCCACCTTCGGTCGAGACAATACTCTCAAGATATTGGGAACTCTCTACTCTCTCTACTGGCTGTCCAGCAATGTTAACTTGAGTTACTGAATTAGTGCCGAGGTTGATGATTTTAGTTTTGGCAGTATTAATCTTCAAACCCGCAACATTTGCCACAAATTTATTTGGTGCAGCTCCATAATCCTGTGTGAGAGTAAACAAACGTCGTGACGTAGTCCAGATGTTTAATTTGACGAATTTCACCGTTTCCGGTAGATAAAGTTACGCAAAGCACATTGCTAATCACCAACAAAAAAAGTATCGGCGATAGAATGCAACCTGTCGTACTCCACTTAGGATCTCTAGAATTTCTTTGACAGCTTTCCTCTATGTAGCACATGGCATTTAGAGCCATCATAGGATGCTTTAATAATAGCTATCAGTTTATCAGGTATACCTCTCCTGCGCCTGGCTTGCCTTGCTGTCTGTCTGTCTGTTGACAATGTGAAACCCCTTCTCAAAATCGATGAACAGCAGGAATTCAACGCTCTGTTTAATAATGATGTGGCCGACACAGGAGGATCCAGTGCGGAAACCTGCTTGTTCGGCATCAAGTGTATCTTGCAGATGTTCCTTAATTCGCTCAAGTACTACTTTTGCTATTACCTTTGTAAATGCCTCTCCAGTTTTCGCACTCCATAAGACTACCTTTTGTAGGGAGCTTAACAATCATTCCCTTCTACCACTCGTGGGGAAACTTTCAGCCTCCCAAGCTCTCTCTACAAGAGGATATTTAAAAGCTCTGCTGATGTCGTTACAGCGGCACGCAGAAGCTCTGCGGGTATACCATCTAGTCATACCGACTTGTTGTTTTTTTTTAGAGCGTTGATCGCGGTAGCGATCTCATCTTTACTGGGAGTTGAGGTACGAATTCGGGAAATTGTTACTTCCGGCAGCTCCGTTTGATTTGGGTGCATATCGTTGGCGAATACACGGTTAAGTACCGTAGAGGAATGCTCCTTCCATCGCTTGAGCTGATCCTGAAACGAGTACGGCACCATCTATGTTGGCTAGAACTGCGACCACCTGTCATCTCTATGGTGATTCCGTAAACGGTTCTGCTTCCTCTGCTTCTGAGGCGAGGGTGTTAATATAATTACGTTTGTCACGTCTTACACTATGCTGCACTTCTCTCATTTTCCTTCGGTACAGGGACTCTAGCTCGATCCTCACTACTGCTGGGGTATCTACAATACAAGCTTTAAGTAGCTTACGTTCTACAATCCGCCTCCAGGTATCCGCGGGAAGCCACGTGCTGTGCCTTGCCTAGCTTCTACCAACATTACTTTCCGCTCCAGATGTGAAAACATTTTTCACAGCTTCCCAATGTTCTTGGATGATTTTTGGCTGTGACCTGCTGATTGCTTCCACACCTTGCGATAAATGATCCGTTAATTGTTGGCGTACTTAGCCGGTCGATGTAATAGTTAACGTTTGCTATCCGAGATTAATCCTAAAAGGGTTTATCAATAAGGACATAACATAACATAACATAAGTTTCGGCGCTACAAATGATCAAGAGGCTTCAGTTCTTGAGTTAATTTTATCTTGTAAGGGAGTAGGCCAACATCTTTACGCTAAAATCGACACAATGTGGACTGAGAACATTGAATGACGTTTCCACATTGACAGAATAAAAAAGTATAAGGGCACGTTTGTATTAAAATACAAAATTGTTATGTCCCTATTGAAAAATCCTTTATTATGGTTCCAGCAGCTGAGACGACAATGGAGATTGAGGTATTCTTCGATGGACTACCCTGTATTTGTCCAGATCGAGTTCGTAAATTTAATATTACGAAATAAACACAAAATGTAACAAAAATATGGTATCTTATCATTTTTAAATTCTTTTCTCTCTTAGTCTACCAGTGTTCGTTGACAGGAATTTATATACGAAATTTATACGGCGGTTGATTTTTATTATTTTGTGTTTGTGAGATGGCTTTGCCTGCAATCGGTAAAGTCATTAAATACTGTGGCACCTTTTCTTCACCCTTACGTCCAAAAAGGTGTAAAAACAAAAATGCTCGTAAAATTTATGTCAAAAAAAAAAGAAGAACAAAAACTGGATATATTTTCAGAAAGTATTCTTGTGAGAAATTTTATGATTCAGACTGAATTTTTTATATCGATACAATACGACAGAGATGCACAGATGGATAGACAAATTGATAAGCGAATGTGTTGGTATCGATTTGCTATGCTTCTGGTTGTAATTTTGGAGAAAGTTCAGACAGGTTATATGGCAAGGAATACCTAACTATTCAGTGTTAACCATTTGTAGATACACTTTTTCCGTTTTCTTCAGCTTACATAACTCCAGAACTGTAAATACAGGGCAAAAGTTATAAAAACTTTTCACACGTGCTACCCACGATCACGAGAACAGACCACTATATTTTTATATTTTGTTTGTACCGAATACCCGTACATAAAACAACAAAATTCAAACCCTGTTATAAGTTAAACTGTAAAATGTACATGAATTAAACTCCTGAGCATATAACTTAAAGGAAGCTTTAACTTTGACTGTAAGACCGGGTGTTAAATACATAGACAAACAGATGGTGTTCGATTGTTTTCATCAGGACAATCAATAAATCTCACTCTGCAACACGGATTTGCACTTAGGCACATTACTTTTGAGTTGAGTTGCTTTCATTACTTGATTATTTACTGATATCTCATTGACAACTTTCTCCGGGCATTATATCTTTACACGCATTTTCGCCTTTCCTCGTAGATCATTCAATTCAGTGGAAGTGCACCTGGTACCAAAGTTGCGTTTGCCTTTTTAGCATGAATAGAGAATATGGGCAAATTTTAGTATTGTTGCAGTTCCACAGCTCCTTTCGAATGTTTACATCTATG
The DNA here is from genome assembly GCA_947095585.1 of Nephrocerus scutellatus. Lineage (NCBI taxonomy): Eukaryota > Metazoa > Arthropoda > Insecta > Diptera > Pipunculidae > Nephrocerus > Nephrocerus scutellatus. The sequence goes on from OX352763.1 coordinate 3,195,824, forward strand.
CCAAATCCTAAGTGTAACACAAAATTATTGCATAAACAAACTAGAAGTTATTTAGTTGCCACTACCAGGCATTCGAACAAACCCTTCTTTATCACTTACAAGGATTTACGAGTGTTCAACGCAAATATTCTAACGTTCGAGAGCTTAGCAATAAATGAATGAGAAAGAAAGAGAGAGAGACAAGGACAGACTTCAACAATTTACCAACAAAAGTGTCGACAATCTTTTGGGTTTGGATTGAGCCGATAGTTGCCGATTGTTGACTGCGGACAAGGTTCATTTGAGCATTTCACCGATTATTCCATTGGAGGAAGTGATGATTACTCCACATTTCTGTATGCAAACAGGAGTGGGGTGTAATGCGGGTACACATTACATAAATCAAACTTTCAATGTGCCAGAATATAATGTGTATTATAACCGTGGTCTTTGCATAAATTATCTCATGGCGTTGTGCGCAGTGTAATCCAAATAATGGTTCCCATAAATTCTGTAATTTAGACATGGACTGCAGTGTGCGGAGGCTTTCTGGTTTTCATTTGTATCAGTGTTATAGATTGGTCTGCTGATGATCAGGTTTGTTTTTCTTTAGTATTTCAGTAGAATTGTTCGTATCCTAACCATATCGTGCTCATCAACATTTTTTCGTCTTGCGTACCAGAAAATATAATGTATTTATTTACTTAAAACTATAAATATAAAGAGTTTTTCAATAAGGACATAATAATTTCGTATTTAAATAAAATACAGAATAATTGTGGTATCGCGCTGAAATTTATTCCAGGTGCAGTACACATGTCAAATTTAGGTATAAAATTCAGTCTTAGTTTTATGACCACCGCGAGCTCGTTTGAAGCGATCGATTCTCTAGAACCGGGGTCCGGTCCTGGCCTCCCGCAAAAAGTCTCTCCACCGGTCCCGATTTTGAGCCGATGTCATTTAGTTTTGGATCCCTAAACTCTGGGCGTCCTGGTCTACGCCATCCTTCCATTGTAGGCTTGGCCGGCCCCACTGTTGTGTTCCATAAATCCTACCGAAACGGAGTTTCCGAGCAAGATCCACTTCGCTCATGTGAGCTAGGTGTCCTGCCAACCGGAGCCTACTGAGCTTTATTCTCTTTACGATGTCGACATACCGGTAACGCTCGTAGATCTTATCCAACAATTCTCCGTAAGACTTTTCTCTCGAACGCGACTAAGAGGTCAGAATGCATTTTGGCTTCGCGCCAACCTTACTTTGAAGGGACTAGCCCAGCTTTTCCTGTATTGGAGGAAAATTACCGGCGGCAACCACGTGGAGGTTTGATCGCACTTTCACCTGTCAGAGATAGTTACGGGTACGGCCACTTGCAATTCTGATGCATTTTGTGTTATTCCCCCTCTTCTGCTAATGGCTGATCACCAAACTCAACATAATCCAACGGCATTAAATCGCATAAGTTAGCTGGCCATTTGACAGAACAATTTCTCGAGATTACACGATTACCGAACATTCCCTTCAATAGAGCAATTGTTGTACCAACTGTGTGGCATGTGGCACAATCTTGGAACCACATTTCACTAATGTCATATCCATCCGATTCTGGCAAAAATTAATCTTCCAACAATACAGGGAATTTCGTTGACCTTTACATGACGATCAATTTCAATCACACCTCCGACATGAAATCCACACCACACGGTCACTTTTTGTGGATGCAATGGAGTCTCTTGGGTTTGTTGCTCGTCCAATAACACATATTTTGCTTATTATCAAAAATAAACTTCATCGCTAAAGATCTGATTTCTGACCGAATGATTTGGCTAATTTTGAACTAAAACATTTACTGTTGCGATATTTGGGGTTCTTCGACCAGTGCATTGTCTCACTGGCACTGAAACATTCAATAGTGACTATGTTGATTCGAAGTTATCCTCGATAGCATTATAGATAGTATTATAGATAATTAAATAAAATTGACACAATTCCTAAAAAGAATACAGTTTTTATAGAATTTAACATCTCATGTTTTCAAGCATCATCCTAAGAGGTTGGCTAACTTTATCACGCCCTTTTCCTGCCATTGACACAGATAATTTTCTCTTGTAAATGTTAACTTACCTTTTCACTGCTATCTCTAGCAACTTCTAACAAGTCATTCCTTTCTTAAATTGCATTTTGTCGACAAATATAAGACAGTTTGCCAGATTCAGATTTCTTATCCGCCTTTCAATTAATCCTCAACAATCGCAGCTGTATTTATGTGTGCTTCTCATGTCGAATCTATGATTTTTTAAAAGTTAATAAGCTTTTCTTTTACAAAAGGTTTGACGTTGAGAGATTAAAAAAATGTAATCCTTATTCATCAAAAGTATTACTATCTACAGTACTTTTCACCCCATTATTCTTTCAGCGGATAAAAACGAGCATATGTTGCACTTTCACAGAGATATGTAAGGGAGAATTCTATTTTAAAATTTTTATTACTCAAAGTGAATAATGTGCAGAATTCAGATTAACTACAGGAAAAAAGTCGCTTTATGGTGATTTTTACGACCTGTCATACGAGTAAATCCTCTCATCGGTGGTTAGCGCGGTAAGCTTGTCCGCAAAATATCAGTTTCTATCACGTAATCCATACAACAGCTTTTTCTGCATTTCAAACGACCACTTATGACTTTTTTACTTTTGACTTCTAAGCGAATTTTAAGCATTACAATTGCATTGATAACGGCTGGGATAACTGGGTAATTTTGCATAAAGCTTCATCTCCGCATGTAACAACATACACTCGTGTTTAGTATATATATATAAATATAAACGTCCACATATTTATTGTTACTCGTTGTCACTGAAATATATGTCTGGTTCTTTAAAAAAATTCTCCGATAAGTCTTTTAAAAATTAATTCTTGTGGCTTTTACATAATTTCAGTACCTAGAAATGGTTCAATTTCATGAAGTTGTTATTTATATAAAAAACACTAACACGGAATTTCTATTTATACACATTTTCTAACAATTCCACAAATTTTGAGCTTTGTTTTTTTTATGTGCATCTTTTTTGCAACTACCAATAAAAATGAACCTACAGACTCTGTGATCTAATCAACTCTCCGAATGTGATTCACATTTTGACGAAAGAATGTTCTAAACCGGACAACCCGTTTGTGAGTTATCATAGGAGAAGGAGTGTACCAACTTTTTTCCAAAATTGCTATCTAGTTGGACCGAGAAAATTTGTAGTTGTGAAAATCCAGTGATGAATAACGAAAGCATTTTTCACACATTCAATGAAAGTAATAAATAATAACTTAACTTTATTTTAAACATATCGCAACAATTTTATGAGACGTGACAACGTCTCACTATAAGGTTTAAGGAGGTACAGGTTCAAAAAGGAAAATGTTAAGTGATACACTGTCTAATGTCACACTCTTATGAGTACTGTTAAGTCAACCACTGTAAGTGTAGACTGTTTAGTGAGACACTGTTAAGTAAGACACTGTTAAGTGAAACACTGTTAAGTGAGCCAATCTTAAATGTCAGTACTTTGTGAATTAAGCAATTTCCCAAGCGAATCGCATGAAATTCGGAATGTAGGACTAAGAAGCGACTATAAGACTTCTTTCTATGGAAATTCTGTAATATAATCATTTTGGTCGGGAATTTCTGGAAAAAACAAATTCTCAAGCGATTCGCATGAAATTCGGTATGTAGGACTATGGATATTCTGCGATAGGGCCAATAGGGTCTGGAGTTTTGTAGACCATGCAATTTCTCAAGCGATTCGTATGAAATTCGGTATGCAGGACTAAGGTGCGACTATAACAGTTGTTCCTATGTCAATTCTGGAACATAGTCATTATGGTATGGAATTTTGGGATGTATGAGACACGAAGATTTTTTTTTCTTTTGTTTTCGCCCCGGGCAGACGTTGTCACGCTCAAAACCCACGACCGTGTCTCCGACATAGCCTACCCTGCTCTTTTTTTTTATTACGGCCACCCTTGTAATCGGCCACATTTTCCCTTTTCCCTTAAATATAAATCTAGTGGTGAATGTCTATTATTTTGAAATCAATTTGTTTTTCAACGCATTCTTGTTGATTTAATTGCACTGTCGCCCTACTAGAGCTTGGATGGCCCATAACTAAAATTAGTGCAAACTGGTTTTATTTTTTAATAACTAGCTGAACTGCACGGAGTTGCCCGTGACCCCGTGACCCACCTATCGCCCCCATTGGTCCGCATCATCACCTCTTTACGCCTCCTCACCAATCAATCACTCCCAACTGATCCACTCCCTAACGATCCCATTCTGTTCAACCTTCCACCACACCGATATCTCCGCATCAATCCCAACACAACCATCGATCCCCACCGTCACAACACCTCCCCCAACCAACAAAGCAAACCCCAATCATCGAACACCCCACCAACCCATCGGAGTGGGTTACCATCAATATTCATTTCAGCGACCCCGAAAACTATGGAATCGCCACTAATAATTCGAAGAAAAAAAATTGGCCAAAACGCAACCTTTTCAGAAACATTCCTAATGACCAATAGAATACATACAATAATTTTTATCAAAATCGATGCATTAGTTCTTTAGCTTATCGCGCACGTACCAACATTTCCTTTTATAGATGGATAAAAACGTACTTCACTAATGGATTCAGTTTTAAGGTTTTTGTAATTTATACATTGATACAATTTGAATATTTAAGAAGATATTTAAATTTAGTCTGTAAACTTGTTAGGTCCCCGGTCATTAGAGAACCTACGCTATAACATCTAAAAAAGTTGTCCGGTTGAAAACCAGCTAAATTTCGCTTGCGGTGGAAAAAAATATTTAGCGCAGACAATGTGCGAATAATTTTCATATGGTTCCCTCTATTGGAAAACTTGCAAAAGTTTACCGTTAATTGAAGAGCTTTTTGTAAACTAAAGTGTATCTATAAAGTTTATGAAAATGTATCTCTAGAAGGAGGTCTGCAAGAACTAAATCGCCTGTTTCAAGTAAAAGCTCATGATTTGACGCAAACAGAGCAATCGTCAAAACCGTGTGCTCTTTGGTGCGGTGCAAGGAACTTTCACTTTTTGCAGCAGCCGATTGAATTCTAGAAAACAACCAGTAATTTAATCGAAAATAAACTGCATAAAAGATGCAGCTTTAGACGATTAGAGAAACGTTTTTTTTTTTTTAGAAATGAAAGCATTTGAGTTTAAGGTTTTTATTTGAAATGAAAAGGAAAATATAAAGCTTATTAGTTAAATGCTTTTGTTTAAGAAAAAAGAAACTTAAACTAAAGAGCTTATGAGCTTACTCCGTAAAATACCATATAGTACACATTATGTGGTGATTCCGTATTAACATCCCTAAAGGATTTTTTATAGACTAGTCTGTTGATTAAAGCCACATTTTGGGAATTCTATTCGCAGAAACTCTATCCGCGCTTATTGAATTTAAAAAACAAGCTCATAGACATCTCCTCTTTTCTTCTCATTTTCCTTAACACCAACGTTTTGCAAGTGTATAGCCAATCATTATTAGGGTGGGAACATCTTTTCGCGTGTGCAAATTAAAAAAAAAATTACTTACGGTTTCCTAGTAACCTACTTAAATCTATGTTTCTGTCAAAGTTTTTTAAGTGTCACCTAATATGTAGCGCTTTAATTCTTCAACTTAAGTTTTGTAACGTCTTACATAAGACAGTTTATTTGTGAGCCTTTTGTGTATCACTAAACTATTTAACTAATATGGATAACAAGCAAAAACTGAAAATCGTTTTTAACCATCCTTTTAACAAATCTATCAGCAAAAATTTTCATCCTCCTTATTTGCAAATGTCATCCAGTACTGTAAGCACACTTTTGAATACAGCCGATGTTATCTCCTTACTGACATCTATCCTTATTTTGTTTTATTTTAGTTTAATGTACAAAACTGAAAGTAAGCTGCCGATTCAATCGCAAAAAAATTAAACTAATAAATTGTTTACTTCTGGCGATTATCGAAGCTCGTAGCTTATTGTGATGATTAAAATGAAGACAACACCCAATAAGTATACTATGTGTACGCACCACCCACAGATTAATTTTCTAAGCATTCGCACTGGTTGTGCCAAAGTTGGTATCTACTAGGATGTACTTACAGCAGTTATCCTAACTAAGCACTTTAGTGATTAATAAAAATAATCTGATCATCGAACGGATAAGTCACTTCGATTGCTAATGTACCGTTGTACTGCTTTACAGGAAAACTTTGAATTTTAGGTAATGTTACAATAAGTGAGTATCTAAAATTTACACAAAAAATGTTGTTCATCGGAGATACAGATGTATATAAAATTTGAAAGAAATCGGGTCGTGAAATTGAATTTGAAAAATGAAATTGAAATTGAGGGGCCCCCAATTTTAAAAGAAAGTGTTGTCATCGGAGATATGCATGTGTGCAAAGTTTCAATGAAATCAGATTTTGGGAAGTGGGTTAAAAATTGATCGCAAGATTTCACGACAAACAAACAAACAAAAAGGAAATATTGATTACGTTGATACATTGATCCAAATTAATGACATAAAGATGCCAATTTCTGAACTTATAAGTTATCGTTATTCATCATCTGATTATGGCTTGATAAACCCGAATCTATAATTAAATTGTTCCGTTGATGCGAATAGCTAATACCGGTAATCGATTAATTAGCTCAAAACATCCTGCCTTAAGTATTTCGTCAACTTCCTGTCGCAGCTGCATTGCTTGTTTCAAAAAGTTCAGATTCTAATTTTGTCCTTCGTCGCTTTCATTTTGTCATCTCTTGCATCGCAAAATATTATATTTTATTTAATTAACTCTAAAAGTTATTTCGCAGAAAAAAACGAGCTTATTATAACCTACTTTCTCTCTCATGCCATCACCACCTCCCCATACATCCGACACTCAACTTATGCCTTTTCAATTTTCTTTAATTATACTCTGGAAAAAGAAACGGAAACGTGTTAGCTTGTGATTTAATGTTGCGAAAACAGCAAATAATTGTATCCTGTGAAATGATTTGCCGCCTTTTTGCAATTACTTCTAACGCCCGATTAGTAAACAAGGTATGTGCTACTCGCACATGTGTAATAAATGTAATTACATTTTCTAGAAGAGCAAGGATGCCTGATGTGAACGTTATAATAGCGACTTATTCCTTTGAGGATGTGCGAGAACGTGCCGCAAATACTGGAAAAAAGATGTAGATTGCCAAAATAAAGATACAGTATCGCTATCTCGTTACGATGCACGCGCATTAATGTTGCATAAAATAAAAGCGATATAACACAGTGTGTTTCTCATAAGGAACATTTGACACGTTCGTACAGATTTAAGTTGCAATTAAATGCGTTATTGATGCACAATCCTCGTATTACGTATCTTAATAGGGATAAAATTTCTCACACATTATTGCACATAAGCTGAAAGGTCGTCGTATCCTCTTGAGAAAAGAAAAAATTTCAACATAAGAATATCTCGTTCAAGTATCCAGTCGTGTACCGAGTATCTTTTCGCATACTTAAGTGGGTGAAAAGTATGTTAACAACTACGCAGCTCAGTTTAACTATCTCACCTTACACTTGAGGCGGTGAACGAATGAGTGCTCAACAATATTGACATTCAACAGTATTAAAGGCCAACATATCTGAAGGATGTGGGGTGGAACTACGAAGAAAATTATCTACAACAAGGTTATCTAAACTTTGACGAGCAAACTGCGAATAATCGACAGATTCAATTTGAAGGATGCGCCTCTTTTGAAAGAAAGGAAAACTTCCCGTCATCGTGCGTTGTCCATTTATAGTCGTCGGTAATATTTATTCATATAGTCCTTGCACGGGGCTGTTATACTCAGCACATGCGGTACAGCCGCATCAATATAACACTCCATTCATAGGATAATACTCTGCTAAAAATAATGAGGCGATATGGAAAAAAAGAATTCAAACTCAAATAACCCTTTGTATTATGTTTGCACTTGTAAAGATGAATGCAAAGCATACGATGACAAAGGACATTTTACAGACAGACGCAAATGAGAGTACCGATTTGAATTCAGAGTGTAAGTTCGAATTGTGGTAAGGCAGGACACAGAAATGGCTTACCTCGATATCCTGTTGCAAATCGTGATGCTTGCGACATTACAAAATATGCACCACGATGGATTCATACTTTGTGTGGATGTCTAGAATAACAAATGAAGTTGCAACCAATTCCGTTGCTGGATGGGGATGTTTGGCTAGGATATTATGATGAGATTTTTTTATTCTAGAGGAATTTCTATTTGGAACTGCAACTGAATTTTAAAGTGCCAATTTTGGCATAATAATTTGAATACAAGTTGACTGATTACATAAGGACCAAAATTTAGACTACTTGTAGCGAGACAAACTTTCTTCAGAACAAAAAGACTAGTAATTTAGTAAAGTAAAACGAGTTAGTAATCGTCCAACTAAAGATTCCTTTTTTCATTCAAAAATTGATATCTTTTAAATTTTTAACCAATCGTTGGTCAACTACTCACTCTATTCGCAACACAGAATCAAGCTCATAAAAATTTCACATAATTTCATTGACTTTTTATTTATATTAAAACCAGTAATACCTAATTTTAAATAACACCCACAACTTCGTATATCCATGTCTGTTAAATGGCTATGACACTGATTGATATGACATATGACCTCATAAGCTACAAATACCTCAAAACCGACTGCAAAACGTTTGTGGATGGGAACGTCACTAACATTTCCAAGGCAAAGTTATTGTCTTAAATTCACGAGGATAACATAATGTAGGCCGACATTGGTATTTATATAGAAAACTCAATTTAATTCATTTTCTTATCTAATGCAATGTTAACCTTTCTCTTACTGGTCAACGAAGAAACATGTTCTGAATTACTTTTTTTTATATTTTTTTTTACAAAGAATTAAAGTTGCACAGGATGTACCATGTACAAGAGAATATGCGAAGAAGACTTGTAAATGAGCGTCCATTTGTCTGTCTGTCTGCCTATAATGCCATAACTTATCTTTACCGGTAGAGTACTAGCAAACGTTGAATAATTTAAAAAAAAATGAACAATGTATATTATTTGAAACCAGGATATGACTGACTACTAAGACCTAGGTAATAGTATTGGAAATAGTTTCTTAATAGTTTTTAAGTGAAATTAAAATTGATTCGTCACATCACATATAATTAAGAAGATGATAAAGGCATAAAGAAAGAATCATAACCCCTTTTTACCACTTCAAACTAATTCTAAACCACTATAATTTGGATTTTTTCAAATGGATTCACCCTTATATGTGGTTGTTGTCTACGTATCTTGATACTCTTGAAATTCTTGTTGTTCCTTTAGCTGGATTATTTTTCGGTTTCTGGAATTAATTTCTGTGTATATGCCTTATCTTCTGATGGGACAATAAAACAAATTCATATTTCAAAATTTTTAATTTGTGACCTGACCTTGGAAATGAGTTCAAATATTCTATCCCGTTCATCGAAGCTTCTTGAAATTTATGGTTATGTTTTAAAATTCTCTATATTAACTTCACGTGCCCGTATGTTTGTTTGTTTGTTTGTACTGACAAGAGTTAGTTGTTTTCCCAGCAATTTGATTTTAGCTTAACGTGTATTTATGTTCTTCTTGAAAGTTGTGGAAATGTGCAATAAATGCAATGCTGCTTTTGGGGAAAATGGTTCTGACAAAAGAAAAAATAAAGTTATAAATCAGTCGGAAAAACATGTTGTTCTCCAGCAATAATTAAGCTTTAGGGTGTTCTAACTTACAGTATATTAGTCGAGTATGTTTTTGTTTGGGGAAAATCAAATAAAAATGCAATTCAATAAATGTTGTTAAGTTTAAGGGGTTTTTTAGTTATGAATAATATATGCATTGTATTACAGACATCTTGCTCAGTCCCGCTGTATATCTAAGATCAGTTGTTAGTTATTCAGTTGTCCTAAATTTGCTTCGCACATTGTGGCTTTTATATCAAAACATAAAAGAACATAAAAGAACTAAGATTCGATTAAATATACATTTGAAAGGTTTTCGAAAGTAGATTATAATATTCGCGTGCATCAGTAAAGCTACTGACAGACTATCCAACTTGTTTGTAAGTCATAACTTATGTAGTATTTGACTGTTGCGCCTTACGGTCAGATTAGCAGATAAGGAGGAGTCAAGCTTTAATTCTCGAAAAGGATAGATGGACAGCGTCCATTGTTTTCCATGCGCTTTGCCTGAGCTCGCGTACAAATTTAACACGGACTGACGAAATGCATGCACATATTTTCGATTACAAATAAACATGGCCGCTCACTGACGATATCGACATTGCGGTAACGCTCGTAGATCTCATCATTCCGTCTCCGGAATCCTCATTCCTCACATACGGGGCCATCAAAACTTTTCTCTTGAACGCGGCTAGGAGGTGTGAATGCTTTTTGCTAAGCACCCAAGTCTCGGATCCATATGTAAGTACTGGTATGACCATTGTCTTTTATACCAGCAGCTTGGATGTTTTGGTTAAGTTCCTGGATTTGAAGAGCCTTGACAGACTATAGTAGGCTTTGTTGGCTTTAAGCAACCGTGTGCGTATTTCTGGTTCCATATTGTTATCGGCTGCTACAGTTGACCCGCGATAGTTAAGGGATTGCACTACTTCAAATTCGTTTTTCACTATTCTAATTGCGGGACCAGCCCCAGCTTCCTACACAGCCCTTTGGTTTCTACCAACGATGTCGATGTCGTTTGCGTATCTGAATGGACTTATAGAGGATTGCTCCTCTCGCCGTTACGTCAGCGTCTCGGATCACTTTCTCCAACGCCAGGTTGAAAGGACGCAGGCCATCTCATTGTCGGAGCCCGTTATAGGTGTTGAATGGGCTTAATAGTGATCCGGATATTTTGAACTGGCTTATAACATTGGTCATGGTCAACCTATATAGTCTTGTCAGTTTATTTGGGATGCCGAATTCTCACATGGCTTTATAAAGTTCTACTCTGGCTATGCTATCATAGGCGCCTTTAAAGTCTATAAAAATATGGTATAGTGAGTTTTGACACTCTAGACATTTTTCCATCACCAGCCTAAGGTTGTAAATCTGATCAGTTGTTGATTTGCATGGGTTGAAGCCACACTGGTATGGACCAATGATGACTTTAGCGTCCGTCTTGAAGGATAGAGGAGAAAAACTTATACGCGGTACTCAACAACGTTATACCACGATAATTGCTGCATGTTGTAATATCTCCTTTCTTATGTATGGATGCAGGATGCCTCTTCGCTAGTTTTCTGACATCGTTTCTTTCTCCCATATTTGCACTGTTAGTTCATGAATTTTTTGGTGTATTGCGGCTCCTCCTGTTTAAGAAAGCTCCGCTTGGATTTGCAGTATGTGCAACGCGGTGTATATTGTGTCATACCGCGGACTCTTTGGTAGGACTTCCGCGCCTGTAGCGGTTCTTGCTCTCTAAACTGTTCTAGTTCACGGACGAGATTCTTCTCCCAGGCTGGTTTGTCTCGACGGTGAACTGTTTTTTTATATCTTCTGCGCTCTTTATATTCATCTTCATGTGCCCGCCTTCTACCTATGAGATTGTTGTATTGCTCGGTACGAAACATTCGTACGTTCAGTCGTTTATATTCGTCATCGAACCAGTTGTTCTGATCTCTACGACTACTGACTAAGATGAAGTCAGCAGTAGTAATGACATAATCTAAAGGCGTGTCCATTTTTCTTATACGCCCGACATCTCAGCCCCAGGACTTCCTCTCCCTGCATTTAGGGCGTGTCCTATCGCTTGACCGTAATTGTTTCTGGTTTCTTCATTGCGAGGGGCAGCCGTGTTGACTCCAATCTGATTCGCGAATACAGTCTTTCGTGATGATGCAATCTACGCTCAGAGCACCATACCAACAGGATAGTGGTCCGAGTCAACTTGCCACCTCCTTACGTTCGTACCGTCATCAGGTTCGGGGTATGGCGGCGATCTATCAACACGTGGTCTAATTGGTTACGAGTGGCTCCGTCAGGAAATACACGGGTTGCCTTGTGGATATTTTTACGCGCAACCCTTCTACTCTCAACGACCAAATTATTGCATGCTGCCATCTCTATGACCCGTTGTCCATTGTCATTATTGTTCGTGTGTAAGCTATGAGTGCCAATGTACTGCCTGTATACTGGCTCCCTACCTCTTTTGGCATTCATATGCCCCAGAATGATTTTTACATCATACTAAAAGCAGGCATTGAGTTTCCGTTCGACTGATTTAAAGAATTCTTCTTTTTCTTCATCTGGGGAATCCTGTGAACGTTTATAAGGCTTATGATTTTAAATCTGTTCCGCACGCGAAGGGTTCATAGCCGTTTATTTACTATTTTAAAGCCTATAACTGTGGGTTTCATTCTTTTGCTGACTAGAAACCCCACCCGAGCACATGATGTCTTGCAGCTGTAATGTATGTCATATTCTGATTTTTGTAAGACACCATTCCCCGTCCACCGCACCTCCTGGATTGCTGTTATGTCAGCATTATATTTGGAAAGGATATCGGCTAGCTGCTGTGCAGCTCGAGCTCTATACAGTGAGCGTACGTTCCATGAGGAACTTCTTAAATCGTTTAGACCTTTTTGTTGCCATGGTCGTCGTCGTTTATTAGTGTATACGAGACTGATTTTGGGTTCCGTAATAACGTTTTTTAAGGGCGAGGTTATTGGCCTCGCGCCGACCTTACTTAGAAGGGACTAGCCCTATCATTTGGCTTTTCCTGTATTTGGAGGAAAATTACCGGCGGCCACCACGTGGAGGTTTGATCGCAATTCCACCAGTCAGAGAGAGTTAAGGCCACCTGCAATTTTAGAGCATCCATACTTTCTTTGTATTCGCAAATACCGCTAATGCGTGCACGTTTTGGCAAATGTTCATTACAATTCATGCTTAAAGCTACAAAAACACAATCCTTCGTTTACTTCGTGAATTTGCCCTACTTGCACTGAAACTATGAAATGTACAATGAATTTAAGTTTTGAAATTGTAGACGAAAATGTATTTTGATTTCGAAAAAAAAAAACACCGCTCTTAGCTATGAACTGTGATGATTGGCAAAAGTGCTGAAAACACCGCAAAAATACGACTGAAATACCAAAATCATTGCTCAATACGTGCCAAAAGACAAAATTCTTTAGTTGCGTGTTTTTCCCCGGACTCGTTTTCGTTTATTTTTATGAAGATGTTTTTGGCAAATTTTCTGAGTAAATGGATGGAATACCACCTGACTACGCATATGAGATAATGAAATGAAATGAAACAATTGAATCGCTAGACAAGAAAAGCAGCTATTGAGGAATACTATTTTCGGTTCTGTGATTCATGACAAGTGACATGAGTGACATAACTGACGGTATTCTGGTGACTGTTTAGTCAGTAATTGAAATTAAAAATTACATTGGTATTCAAATACAAATCTTGTTAAACTAAGGAGCGCTGCCCAGGATGAAATGTATTGAAAATTTTCTCTAAAATAAGAACTCGAACACTGGTACACTCTATCGGTAAATTATATTATGAACACCCTCTAAATGACCCAATCACTCAGATAAAAGGCAATAAACGCCCAGAATTGTTTGAAACAAATTACATTTGATGCACACAGCAAATCTTCAATATCTCCCCATAACAGTAAAACAGCACATTTTGGACAATGACATGACATAAATAATGTCAAGACTTGTACTATATACAGACTGAAACTGATACGTAAAGGACAACGTACGAGCAATGTGTGTACTCTGTGTCATAAGCCAGAAGGATTAGTCGTAATGACTGTTTATTTGTGATTCTTTGTTCTCCTTCGTGTTACTTCCTCGTTGCAGGGGATGATACTGGTAACATAGTAGCATAATGTTTCCCTAGGTAATAGCCATCGCACTTCAAACAACGTGTCCATCCAAATCGTCCTCCCCCTCAGCATCAATAAATATAAAAAATCGCTTCTTTACTTAGAGATTTAAGGGGATATGTATATGTGCAACGTAACATCGTGAAACTGGACAGAACTTAGGAATTTTAACCATTAATTTACCAACTAAAGTGTAAACGTGTGCTTCTTCTTATATTTTTGCCCATTATGCTAATTTTGACCTCCTAAATCGCGGTTCCTGTGCAAATTTAAAAAATGCAGAAAAGCTGGAAATCATCTCCGGCACAGCTACGGAGCTAATTGGAGCTCATGTGGTAATCAATGCAGTTGGAAGAGGTTGCGGAGAAAGGTTAACATGCGCCTTCCTCACAGACAGACCAGAGCAGAGAAGCCACTTTTGTAAGGAAGACAGAGCTTTGGCTCTCTATGTCAGCCTCTCTCTCTGCCTCTCTCTGACTAGTCTGATTGTGCGGGTGTTATCACTTTGACGTTGTACTCATTGCTAGAGCTAGGCTAGTTGAACTCGTAAATGATGCAGACGTGCAGTTCATGTAGCGTAGGATATCAAAGTACCAAATCAAAAATCGTATGCGAGTTTTTGTTCCTCAGGATTATGATTATGGAACAAAATTTTTTTTGCAAAATAAATTTTATAATTTAAACATGTTGGCGACAGTGTACGACTATCACCGGTAACCATGAACAGACAAATCTTGCAAGGAAGTAGTAACTCAGCAATGATCATCGAAAAAGAAAGTCCCCAGGACAATTATATCACCGGTGATATTTTTTCAATCCTTTTAAAAAACCTAAAAAATATGTTATTTTTTTATTTTAAATGTTGGTAGATACTTTTTCAAAGCAATATATTTATAATTATTTCGTTCATTGTACCGAGCTTTGCTTGGGTTACGCTCTTCGGTCACCCAGATCACGGAGATGTTACAGACTAAAAAACCTTTTTAAAAACCTTTTTATTTAGCTTGACTTGACCACTTTTTGTCTGTATTTTCGACCACATTGAGGTCCTTTTTAACCACCTTTCACACCACCTAGAGAGCTGAAATTTAGTGAGTGTCTGGACTTAGACAGTCCACAATAGCAATTTTTATATTCCGAGTATGACACGTGTCGCATGCCGCGTGTGGTAGGTTACAAAAAAATTCGACTTCTTTGAGGTCCTATTTAACCAACTTCCATACGACCTAGAGAGCTGAAATTTTGTGAGTGTCTAAGTCCAATATACCGTTTTTTATATTCCCTGTATGATGCGTGTCACATTTCGCGTGTGGCACGTGTGATGGTTTGAAATCGCGCCATTTTTTTTAGGTCTTTTTTAACCACCTTTCGCACGACCTAGAGGGCTGAAATTTTGTGAGCGGCTCCATGTCAGTGGCCCATTTTGATATCGTGCTTTTGACGCGTGGCGCGAGTCGCGAGTGCAGCGTGGAAAAAAGAAAATTCTTTGAAATAGCCCCGAATTTGTAAAAATTTATAATAAATTGATGTTGATTTGATCTGTTTGAAGAAGCCAATTTAACTTTTTCATAAATATATAAGGGTTGATGAGTTAGCAGGATATCCGTAAAAAGAATTAGCGTACGATATTTTGGAAGATTATCAAGCGTCATGCCGTAAAGACGAGATGAATAATTGGATTCATGATCAATATGTCTTTAATCTTACTATGGCATTAAAAGCAACATTTAGTTTCCTGTTAGACACGTAGCAGCATTTGCTGTAAATTTTGCAACCATATGTCAAGACTGGTACTACAGCTAATGTTTTTGCCAGTACAATTCTAGTTTTGAAAGGAGCCAAAGAACGTGTAGCCCACAAAGTATGAAGCACTTCATAAGTCTTTCTTACTGCTATGTTAATGTGAGTGTCATCATAAGGCCAATCCAAGGTTTTTAACCTTTTCAACATATACGGTTATACGGGTGTTATTCAATGTGATTACAGGAAAACATGATAGATGCAACTGCTGCTTAGAGATGACTATGCATTTAGATTGTTTAGCATTTAGCATTAGACCATTACGTTTCGACTGAAGCGCTGTGAGCAGCTATATCTCACATAGCATCTAGGATATTCCTCGTGTGTGGCGCGTGTTATGCATTAAAAAGTGGAAGTTGTATATATGGGCTTCTACTAGTCAGAATGTGATGAAACTTGTTTTAAAACAATTGGTTAGCGCTCGGCTTACGACCACGTAATTTGTGACGTGTGGGTTGTGGCTCGTGTTATATATGCAAACCGATTCTTAAGGAGTTAACTCCAGTCGTGCGTCGGAGTCTTTTGAGTTCGGCACATGACTCTCCAGCTGCAGGACATGTTGGCATCCATAAGTCCCTCCATAAACTACTTTTGGCCTGGAATGTCTATAGACGTAAAACTGTGATACCTGCAAGTGTAACAAAAGTACGAACAGTACAAAAAGACTACTAAAGGAGTACAGCCCATTACAGAACGACCGTTTCAACGTCCGTGCATTGACTTTCTGAGACATAACTTAATACTGCATGCACATTCGTTTAGTCTGACGTCCTACGACTTAAGCGACAAAGCGCGTATAGAGTGCTGGTAGTTAGTTGGTACAGTCGCTGAGTTTTACAAAAACGGTAGTCCTTAGGAGATCCACATATATATAAAATTTATTTTTTGAAGAAAATCGGGTTAATTTGTTCAATTTGTAGGTTGCCGTCGACTTCAAACATTTCCACTATAAATGCAAAAAAAAAAAAAACACATGCGAAGCAAAGGAAAGAATTTAAAATATGCGCCTAGTGTACCCACGAATAATTTCTAAGCAATTTATATGGGAGCCCTTCGATAATGGGGCCCGATCACTACCAATTGTTTATAGAAAGTGTTGTCTTCGAAGATACACATGTATTCAAAGTTTCAAAAAAGTTGTTCTTAAAAAGTGGATTAAAAATTGATTACAAGGTTTTGCTAGCCAGCCACAAACAAACAATCACATACGAACGCGAAGTTAATACAGAGAATTTAATAAGTCCATCGAATTAGTTAGATTTTTTCAAATTTTCCTACTCTAATGTATATCTAGAAAAAAAATTTCGAAATAATAATATTTAGATGCAAAGAGAAGAAGTCAATATCTCTAATCACTAGACTATTTATATCTTACAAATGTATACCTTGTAACCTAAATATTTAATAAAGATGAATACAATACATCGATGAATCGTTTTTAAATTTTACGAACATTTTTCAGCCTATTTGTGACAGCCCTTAATAAAAACATCACAGCATCATGCATGATAGCATGTCACCATATAAAAGAGCAATTAAATCTCTCCCTTCCTTCACGCCTTCACGGCCTTCAACAGGGAAATTGGTTAATCGTTGCGAATGCACCATGTGATCGAACCAAAGAATATACACAAAACCCAGAACCGCGTATGTATTTCTGTCTGCTGCAATGACACTGACCTGTCGTTGGCTTTGGCTGTTAAGTTAAACGCCCATTGCCGAATGCTGGATTATCATATCACATTTTTATCATATTTATTTGTTTAGAGAGAGAGATGACGGAGAGAGAGAGAGAGAGAAAAAAAAACTCTGAGAAAAATGAAAATAGCTCTTGCTCTCAGCTGCGGGAAGCAGGAACCGTCGCTCATCGTCGAAGGTGGTTTCCCTTGTCATGAGCATAAACTAAAAGCTTTCCTCGACCAAGTGATTGACAACATTTGTGTATTCCAAGTATCTACAGTCTACAGTGTGTATTTTGAGTTTCGACCCACTACACCAGAAGCAGAACAGTGTGCTGCTATTCTCGGTAAATAGAGATCGAATGAAAATTTCAGCTTTACTGTTTCTAAAAAGTGCTTAATGGTCGTTTCCACTTTAGTCGCTAGGAATACCTCAATCAGTTACCATAAAACGAATTACCAGTGGCGTCAGAAAAAAACCCCTGAGAAAACTTTCAGAGCATTTCTTATTTTTGCCAAAAGACTTTAACGTCGTGTCTTGTTTGTTTGTCATCACCTTCCCCCCAGAACTGAGCAGCTACACGCGATTTTTTTATTAAATTCATAAAATTGTTTGTGTGTTTTATAAAAATTATTACTTACTTAAAAAAATTAATCAAGAATGTAGTCGCGTTTTGCGTTTGTTATCTTCAGATCACACGACAACGATGACAATGACGATTGAATTATGATTCATTAACTTATAAGCCAAAATAATCAAATGTTGATTACTAATTCTACCGTGTTTTTATTTAATTGTCTTTAAAATAAAATAAAAACCCCCCAACCACACACTCTCATACATGCACTGCTTTGAATATTTAAGCGGCCATTATGACTCGTTGTTATGTCATGATGTGAATTTGTGACACTTTCCACCATCAGTCTCAGGAAATTATCATCATTGTAGTGCCAAAGAACATAATTTCTCTTGTGCTATTTTGAAAATAAGACATTAATTTCAGTTGAATGAGTTGCCCGGAAGAAGGGTGAACATAGGAGCAGGCAGTTTGTGAACAAAAGAAGCGGCACTTCATCCTAAATCGTCGTCTTGTTCGTTGTTCGTTTGGGGTCGTGTGCGTTTTATAAACTCGTATGGAAAGTGCTCAGTTTTTTTTTTTGTTTTTCAGTTCTAGGTGGAATGTTGTAAAATAAAAAAATATTGAAAATATAGATGAAATGACTAATGATATGCATCTTAATGAAATAAATCTAAGCTAACAAGTGAATATCTTAAATACAGGATTGAGATACCTACTATTCACGAGTCGGTATTTTGTGTCTTATTTGGAGATTTGAAATTCGAGTTTCTGCCAATTTGATGCATACTTCACACTTATGTGACCGTTGAACTACGGAGTATACAAATTTATGGATTATTGGATATTTTCCCACAATTGAAGTTTAGGTAAGGTTGATAAATTGATTATTTATTGCATATTCCTTCCTTTGGACATCCTGGAGAACAATGATTGGCAATGACGAGAATAAGAACATGGAAAACAGAAGTTTGAAAGTTCGTTTCCATTCGTTAGTCTCAAGATTGATATTCCAAATATGCTTATTGCGTAGGTATCTAATCAGGTGCACAACAACACAATTAGACTGAAACAATAATCGTTGTCTGACGTCTTTGACAAGCAAACATTGTATAGGTAATTAGGTTATAAAAATACAAATTTATCAGCAATAAATAAGAAAACACAATTATTACTTTATCGTAGTATTTAAGATAAAACATTAAGTATTCGCTCGACAGCTTAAGGTGAAAACACCAAATTAATATAAGTTGACTCTTTGTGCAGAAAGTTTCGTTGCACGTAGGATAGTCGCTAACTCCCTTTTCTCGTCTGTTCGGTATTAATCTTGTCTGTTTGGTTCAAATTTCGTAATTGATTTCAAACTAACTTTCTGATAAGCTACACACTTGAAATTTTAGATATAGCTCAGAACTGGATGGCAATACAATATTAACTTTCTTCCTTGTCTGTCTGTTTGCTAGGGTGTCTGCATAAGCCAGTATTTGAATGGACTTATAGAGGGTTGTTCCTCTTGCCGCTACGTCAGAGTCTCAGATCAATTTCTCCAACGCCAGGTTGAAGAGGACGCAGGCCAGTCCCTCCCATTGTTATAGATGTTGAGTTGGCTCGATAGTGATTCGGATATTTTTACTTGGCTTATAACATTGGACATCTCGTCAACCTACATAGTTGTTTCACATTTATTTGGGATGCCAAATTCTCTCATGGCTTAATAAAGTTCTACTCTGGCTATGTTATCATAGGCGGCATTAAAGTTTATAAAAGAATGGTGTAGTGAGTTTTGAAACTCTAGACATTTTTCGATCAACTGCCTAAGGGTGTAAATCTAATCAGTTGTTGATTTGCCTGGGATGAAACCATACTGGTATGGACCAATGATGACTTTAGCTTATCGGGCTATCCTGTATTGAGGGATAGAGGTGAAAATCTCATATGCGGTACTCAACAACGTTATACCACAATAATTGCTGCATGTTGTGAGGCACAGGATGACTCTTCGCCAGTCTTCTGGCATCGCTTCTTTCTCCCATACTTGCACTATTAGTTCTCGAATTACTTGGTGACTTAATCGTGACTTAATCAGCTCCGCTGGGATCCCATCTGATCCCGTGGCCTTATTTTTTTTGAGCCAAATTATCGCTTTGCTAACTTCGTCTATGCTTGGTGGCGGCTGCATAGTGTCGTCTTCGGTCATTGGTGGAGCCTCCAATCCCTCAGTTAGCTGGCCATTTAGCAACTCATGAAAATGCTTTTCCCATCGCACCCTATTACTAAGTTCGCACTGTTCATCCAAACATCTGGTTCCGTTACCTTTAAAAGGCTGTATCTTTTGAACGGTAAAGTTCAATCTGGATGAGGAAGACTAAAAAGAACAAAATAATTATTAATTATTTGAATAAAAATAAATTTTTATTCATGCATCAATTATCTTTTGCATGCACTCCACGTTTTTCATTTCAAATCTTATTTTATATTTTTAAGTACGTTTTTTTAAAAAGGGTGTATATTAAAAAAAACTTTTTATTGGAATAATTTTTTTTTATTCTGTCACTTGACATAAGAATAGTGTTTCTTTTATTTATAATTTACACACGCTTAAAGGATTTGCACCCTAACAATGTATATCACAGCGTGGGCGTTTGGAAATTCAGAAAGGAGAAGATGAGATGTCTACGCACGTGTGTCTTAAATGACTGTAGATCATACAAATGAGGAAACACAGAATCGGGCAATTCATTCTACTTAACTAGTATTACTAAAAAAGAAATCTCTAAATTGGTTAGTTATTCCAAAGATATGCCTAATGGTAGACCCGTGGGCTCGAGTTATAGCACGGGTGCAATACCCGTTGGACGATGGGCGATATGCACTGAGGGGCACTTGCCCAGACAACAGAGTTGTATTCAAGTTTAGGGCGAATATATGCCTTGTAAATAGTAACCAGGTCTTAGGGAGTGAAGTACATCCTGCACCGTTTTAGGAAACCTAAACATTTCGAAGCATTCTTAGCGATGGCGAATATGTGGTATTACGATTTAGATTACGTTTTTGAAGGCATTAACGTTAAATTCTACTCTATTGGGTAGTTCCCACCTTGTTATGCTTTCAGAGTCAGAATTTAGCGTGCTTAACACATATGTTGTCACTTGGGATGAAGAGGGGTGTGGAGAGAGCGCGAACTCAGATGAAAAGCTAAGAGTGCTGTTGTCAGTAAAAGAATGAATCGGATAAAAGTATCGGAAAGGAGATCATTAATGAAAATCAGAAAGAGTATCGGAGACAAAATAGAGCCTTGGGGAACACCGGCGTTTATGTGGTTAACATTGGATTTGAAAACATCCAATACGACCTGGATTAAACGGTAAGAAAGGTAATTACTAGTCCAATCAATTAATTCCATAGGCATTCATTTTAGATAAAAGAGCTTGACGCCAGACTCTGCCAAGTGCCTTCGAAATATCGAATGCAAAAACTTCGCTTTCACCAAATTTGTGAATAGACTGATTCCACATTTCAGGCACACCTGAGTGGATTTGTACAGGTGTTTGTCCAACTTCGGAATATGTAAAGTTGGTTACTTAACTATGTAGTTCAGATTGACAACACCCTTACAATATGTAATTGTGCAATTGGGTTGGTGAAGGCGTCATACTGACTTTAATAAATGTCATTCTTTCCACTTTACTGAACACGAAGCAGTTGCATAATTTATAAATTTACCCTACTAGAGAGAGTACTTTACTTGGCTGTGTAGTGCTAAATTGCATATATGCATATAAAAAAAGAGTAGAACAATAATTATTGATCTATGCAAATTTCTGCTGGTGGGTGGCGAATTACTAAGTTATTCTCAAAGATAGTTTCACGGTAGATTCGCGAAAGCTTCACATTTAATTTTGCGTGTATGTACTCGTATCTATGCATAAAAACAATATCTCCATAATACCTATTAAGAATATCGCTTGTGAATTAATTTTTTTAAAAGGTGACTCCTAAACTAGCCTCATATGTTAGCCTAATGTGTAGGAGCCGCCTGATCATTCGAGTCAACGACCACTTCTACCACATCAACACTTTGTTTAGATCAACTGTGAAAAAATGTTATTAGTCGCTTGAATATGGAAATAATTGTGCATACATACCAGGGGTGGTTTGCAAGCATCAATGTCATCAGTTTTTCATCCCTAAACTCTTGGCGTCCTGGTCATATTACAGCTGTGTTTCCTTTAAAAAAAAAACCTTTGAGAACATTAAAATGTTTTCTGCATTTGCTCTGCTTGCAAGGAAATTTCAAAATACGGAACAAAGTTACGATTATCTAAAACTGAATAGAAGTGCTCGATATTGTATTAACAAATATTCTTAAAGTGCAATCAATTGTGGCGTTATATACGTATACTCCTTGTGTATAATTACAAGTGTTGTGTAATCAATCATATTCGTAACTTCAGTTTGAAGAGTGATACTTACATAATAGGTAACCAGCTGAATCGTTTTAAAAGCTGTTCTTAGTGCAGTGTCTTAATCAAAGCATTTATAACTTACGTTTTGTTATTATAAGTGCGCAACAGCTATTTTGCATCTATTAGTGCCTTGAAAGTTGGTAAAATATTTAATGATAAATGAAGCAATGAATAAGCTATATTGTAAGGTGTAGAACAATTATGAGAATAAAAAAGAAACATATAAAATACTGCAAACCTAATTATGGAAAAGACGACGTGGCTCAAGGGGTCAGTGCGTTCCACTACCGAGCGGAAAGTTCAAAGATCGAATCCCAGAAAAGCACCAAAAAGATTTTCGGTAGTCTCATCTCTCACCAATATCCGAAAAACGTCCGCGAGTAATAAAAGTTATGGAAATCTTTTCAATTCGTCTTTCGGCTTTAAATTGTAGTTCACTTCCATTTTTATACAAAAATATAAAACTCACAACTGAAATGGTCACAAAAGGCTATTCCCTAGACAATAAAGGTCTGCTGTGCCAAATATTACTATTAATATAATTAAAGGAAGACTGTAAACTGGAAGCTGGTTTAAGTTAATGGGGTGGACAATGGTTCAGTGTTCAGTCGGTAGATAGCTGAACTTTAAACAATTTCTGACTGGTCACTCCAGTTGTTTGTTTTGTTTTTTTTTAAATGTTTCGGAATCAAATTAGAATTTGGGGTTCATTTTTGTGCTATTATTTTAAAGTATTAAAACGTGCCGTTCCATACGTTGGTAGCATTTACAATACTCATTAATGTTAGCATTGCTTACAGTAAAACTATATCTGTGATGGGGGATTCCTAGAAAATATAGCTTCTTAGTTGAATTAGATGAGGAAGACTATGACTTGAACAAATTTTCGGCTACTGTACATCAAGGTAGGTGTTTTAGGAACAATCGACTTTGGAATTGCCAGATTTCCGCATTTGTATCATCTGCAGTTACTTAAGACATATGTGTATATACATCTCATCTTGACCTCCCCTTAATTTTCTAACTCCCACGCTATGTTTAGCATTATAAGGGTGCAAATTTATTGAACGTGTGTACATTAAAAATAAAAAACAAATACGATCTTTTGGAATATTAGCTGATGATACATCAATCATGGTAATCGGAGATAATGTCAAAAATGCAACCAACGAAGTGTAAAGTATCACTAATGAGCTTTAAAACTTTCAACACTGGAACAAGCATTGCTTTCCACATTTCCTATTCTTTTGTACTCTTTTCGAGTAGTTGGGAAACATCAGTTTTTCTTCTTGCCGACCTATAGCACTAACGACCCTTCTGCTGCTTCAATGGATTAGATGCTTTCTTTTCAACGTTTAATCAAAGCTGTTTTGATATTAACCGCATAAATGCGGGCTTTCTCACGACTGTGTTTTGCCTCCGACACTCTTATCTAAGTTTTATTAATGACCTGCTGGCCGCTACTTCTAATCTAATTCATTCTTTTATTAAAGACAGAACTCTGAGGTTTTTACTTGAGATCAGACTTTCTTTACGTCCTTCTTCTTCCCAAATTGAACTTGGACAACAACCTATATTCAGCACCATATAAGGTGGGGATTACGTAAAAGAGGGGAACTTAATACTACCCAATGATTCAATTCCCAATTCTGGCTAACTGAACAATCCAAGCAGAACGTGAACCCCAGCCATTATTCATTTAACTGCAAGGTACGAGGTGTTTGTTCTCCACAAACTTGAGTATAAATTGCAAGTCTGACCAGTGCATCCGGCCGTTTTTATCAGCGGTGCTCAAGGGAAATATCAATTTCGCATTTCGATTTTCCTTGAATTTAACGGCAATACTGTGGCGCTTTAGCTCAATAGTTTACCCTTAATTCCATCTTCGGACGTACTCTTAAGCTCAGATGTTCTCTAAGCAATCGTACAACACGAATGTGGAAGCCTTCACCAAGCTCTGTATTTCTGCACCACTAGATCCGCAGACATTCAACATTCATGCCCATAGACAACTTCTCCGCACCACTAGATCCGCAGGCATTAAAAATTGATGCGCATAGACATCTCCTCTTCATGACTTTGATATCTTAGTATCGATGATGTGTCTTGCATATATAAGTCTTAATAACCTCAGCTTGTTTTACACTAACACTCCTGTTAATTCCAAATCCAAAATCCAAAATCCCTGGGTGTAAAGCTCGAAAAGTTGTTGATGCTTTCGAAACTTTCGACTGTTCCTTGTGAACGCCCCCGAGTGTTGCACCATACATTTACTTCTGTTTTCAAGAATCTACCGGCATTTGTTGATGCTCTCGCAACTTTCGGCAGCTGCTTCGAGCCGAGCTGTTCTACCCGAACGCCCTCCAAGAGCTCCCTTAAACGTCAACTTCAAGTAAGCTGTCGGCAGTTGTTGATTCTTTCGCAACTTCTGGTGGCTGCTTCCAGCCAAGCCGTTCAAACACGAACGCCTTCCTCTGGTGCAGTGCCACCTACAACACCCTAGCGTAGTATTATTTAGTTCTTATAGCCAATATGTTAAGTATAGTAAGTATTTTAGACCAACATTGCTAGTATATTAAGTCAAAGAAATCGAAATAAAGAAAAAATTAATAATAAAACACAAAGAAACAAAACAAACTTTAATTTGTAACAAAGAGGAGAAAAACGAACCCTGGGTGACTGGCGAGCGTCACCCGAGCGAAAAACGTTACAGCTTACAGCTTCCGTTCGCAGTTGAATCCAACTAAGCCTGATGTTTCGCGTTTAGATCTCCCGCTAGGATGAAATAGTTATTTTAACTATCTAATCTTAGTGCCTCGAAGAGTTTCTAGGGCTCGACGTTAAATTGATTATCTGCTGCAGGCATATATGCAGATATTATGTGGAGACAACTATTATTTCAAAGTGGCAGCGAGATAATAGTTGTATCTAGACAATTAAAGCTTTCAATATCGTTCTTATAAATTATTTTGAAATCTCGTGGTTTTCGGATCAGCACTGCTGTTTCGCCACCACGAATCGCGTTCTTTCTATACGTCCGTATAATGTCGTAATTTTATAAATTCTATTTTGTTTCTTGCTTTAAGCTTTGCCTCGTTGATCCGGTCTTTGATCATCCAAAAAGCGCAGCAAGTCTGGAGACCGAGATTATGGAGTTGACATTTAAAGCAGCTATTCTAAGTGTTCTCAGAAAACTACGAAGCAGATCCAAAATGGCTAACATCCAATAGTGATTAATTAAAAGTGACGGTGCAAAAGTAATACAAAACAGAAGTGGCGTTTTAAAGTGAACTCTAAGTGACTATTCGAAACTTGAAGTGACATTGAAAGTTCTCGAAACACCCCTAAAAAAGTTTCACTTATCAATCCATTCTTAATTCGTAATTCATCATTAAAACTAACTTTTTGCAGTCCTTGATGTGTACAACTGTACGCGTTCGTGCAGACCATGTGTACATTGGTATACGCTCGTGTTCACATTACTGTGTTCATATGTGTTTTTGACTCCAGTGCAGAGTTTAATTAATCCACAACTTTCTATGTCCACACTCATAAGTTTGTTGCTATGGATGTATGTTTACGTAAGTTGTTCACTGAGCCAAGTCATGGAAGAAATTGTGTACTAATTTCATCCCCCAGCAAGTATAGGAATAGGAACTTTGCATCAGCATCCACCACTACTACAAGTCTCCAGACCTAATGTATCAACAAAGTTGATTAACGCAACAGGTTTCTCACGTAGAGAAAAATTTAAACTTTTTTCTCATAGAGTTGACATTTTTACGCAACAGGATATGAGACTGTGACACAACAAAATCGTTTGTTTGCAAACTCAATTCGAGCGAAAAGGAGAAATTTATAAAAAATCACGCACCGATGGATTGCTGTGGTTTTTTGTGTCATTTAAATACACGGACGAACTGACGTTACGTTATTAATTTTATCGAAGGACACAATTACCTCAGATGGGCGGTGAAACGACAACGTATAAAAGTAATAAACTTTTAAATTAATTTATATCGATAGTCAACGAGATTATTATTATTTTTAATAACAGTCTGTCTGCTGCAATGTTTCTTGTTCGTTCGTAAATTATTTTGTCATCACTGGTAACAACACATTCCGCTTGCGCGAAGGACAACATTCTCCGTCCTTCTCAAGTACCTCGTATATAGAATGCTCGTACGTCTATTTATGAACTGGTCAAATCAGAACAAGGTCGAAAACATGTGGTTTTTGCATTTTTTTGTTCGACATTTGCATTGCATTTGCAAGTGTCGCAAAGGCAAAAAGTATTTTTGTTTAATCCTAACGCGCTGCCAGTGGGCATCTCACAGCATCCTCCTGTGATGGTGATGGCAAAAACTAAGATTAAGTGGTTTACTCACCAAAATTGCTTTGCTCTACCCCCAGTTTTTTTTCTGTTTGACTTGCAGGGAAATGCAAAATATTTTAATTGCACTCAAAACGCACAGACTTTTTCCGAATTTCATCATCTGGCATCGCAAGTGACACAAGTCGTCGTTGTTACATATATACATATATTCATCGTCTGAAAGTTTCAACAGTTGACATTTCCTTTTAATAATGAATAATAACTGAATTTTTGACGTTTAAATATTTTTTTTATAATTTTTGCACGCGTACAGGGGCGTACGAACCCTTACAATGCTCTACTATATGCTTGGCACAGCGTGGGCGTTAAAGAAAAGGAGCAGATTTAAGAATTTTCTCATGGAATGTACGCTAACTGTATAGAGCTCGAGCTACTCAGCTAGCTAGCCGATACCCTATCCAAGTATAATGCTGACATAACAGCAATCTAGGAGATGCAGTCGACTGGGAATGGTGTCTTACAAAAATCAGAATATGACATACATTACAGCTGTCATGCAAGACATCATATGCTCGGGATGGGGTTTTTATTCAGCAAAAGAATGAAACCCACCGGCTTTAAAGCAGAAAAAGGACGGCCCCCTTCGCTAGTGGGGCAGATTTAAAAACATAAGCCTCATAAACGTTCACGCACCTACAGAGGATTCCCCAGATGATGACAATGGTCATACCAGTACTTACATATAAGCCGCCTTCGAGAGAGAGTTTTTGGCCCCGTATGTGAGGAAGGACGATTCCGGAGACTCTATAATGATGATATCTATGAGCGTTACCGCGATTTCGACAACGTGAAGAGAATTAAGCTCGGTAGGCTCCGGTGGGCAGGACATCTAGCTCGCATGAGCGAAGATAAATTTGCTCGGAAAGCCCGTTTCTAGAACATGACAGCGAGGTCGGCCAAGCCTACACTGGAAGGTTGGCATACACCAGGATGCCTAGAGTTTAGGGATGCAAAACTGGATGACATCGGTTCAAAACTGGGACTGGTGGAAAGACTTTTCGCGGGGGGCCAGGACCGGTTGTAGAGCCAAATATGTTGATGAAATATATGATTATTCCAACGAAGTTTGTCATTAAGGCACATACCGAGAATTGCGAGTTTAGAGTTTCCTCGATCCAAGGGCCATTCATCTAATCAGCTTCTAATCCAATGAAGCAATTTTACATTGACTCCATAGGACGCATTTTTGATAAAAGAGCTCGGTGCCAAACTCTGCCAAATGCCTTTGAAATATCTAGTGCAACAGCTTGGCTTTCATCAAATTGATGCAAAGATCGGTTCCACTGTTCGATGGTGCCGGTCACTAAGGATTTTGTTGGTTTCAAGTTATTTCATGAGGTGAAAGTTGATTAGCGTTTCCATGACCTTGGAAAGAATGGATGTAAGTTCTATGGGTCGGTACGAAGAAGGAGACGATGCCACGCCTTTTTTGAGTATGGGCTGAACAAAGGCTGTTTTTAAACTTCTCGGGAAAAGTCTAGAAAAGTAGGATAGATGGAAAAGCTTACGCAATGGTAATGCCAGGTTGGAAGAACACCACTTTAGAACTAATGGTAAAATACCATCTGGCCCAGCGGATTTGTCAGTATTGGGATCATTTTAAACTCTAGCAACTGCACGAGTACAAATGAATATCCGTCCCATAGAGTGTTTTATAGGCGGTGGTGGTGGTGCAGGCGGAGGCGGTACCATCTGGAAGTATGGAGTTAGCTGCAAAATGCGCAGCAAACAGATTGGCCTTGTCCAAGGAGCTGACAACTGGAATGTCATTATAATGAGCGTTGGAATCGAAGATGAGGCAGTACTTTTGATTCTTTCCACAAATGACCAGAAATGCTTACTACCTTTGGGAATTTGTAGTATTTTTTGCCTCAATTTCTGGTCGTAGTCTGGTCGTCGAACTTAACTCGCCGAAGATGGGCATTGCAATCTGGCTAGTTTAAAATTTATTGTGTTTTCCTTTGTAGGGCTTGCTTTGTAAAACCGAAAGCATACCTCTCTAATCGTAGAAGCCTCTTTACAGCTTGAGTCATACCATCTATCTTCCTTTGGTTTAACAGACGTATTCTTGGAAGTGATAAAGTCTCTCATACCAATAAGGATGATGTTTTTTATTGCAGCAGCGGCTGCATCAACGTTGCTATCGCGAAATAATAGCGACCAGTTAATAAACGGTTATAACGCTTAAGGGGGTTAAAGAGTAGTGGGTTAAAATTATGCATGAATTATTAATTTCAATATCTATCCAGTCAAAGAACGTCTTTTACATAGATTCTTATATCAAAATGACAATACATTTTTGACGATTGAGGTTGGGTCCCTGTAGTTGTTGGTTTTTCTGCAGGGAGGACTCCCTTATTGATTCTACTTTTATTTTGATGGATTTTTCGCTAACAAAGGAACATTTTCCATTGTCATCAGAGTTTCAAATAACGAATGATGTCTCAACAAAAGGACAATATTTTTCAACAAACGACTCCAATTATGTAACAAAAAAATGTCACAATGTTTTTACTTTTGTTCCAACAATATTCGTTTTATAAAAAAATGAGTATAATATTTACCCAATAAATTATTCACATGGCATGCAGACGACAAAGTCGAAAATATTATCTCAGTATAATTGGCATATTATAAAACTGGGGAATTTCACAATTCGGTTAATAATTTCTTTAATCGCGTCAATTAGCAGTATTGATCAGAGATCCATTGATGGGTAGTACATGATATAACAAATCATTAATTATGCAAATACACAGACATACTTTGGCTGGTATGTAATGAATGATAAAAATGGTTTGCTTCAGTCACGTGGTGTAGTGTACTTTTTCTCAAAATTATTTCTGGAGATTCAACAAAACTCTCGTTTTTTTTGACGTGACAACATCTCACAACAAGGTTTTTTCTCAGCGTTTTTACATCACGTACTTTGATTTTAAAGTTTATTGTTTGGCATCAGCCACGAAAGTAGAGTCAGTGGTATGACGCACATACTAAAAAAGTATAAAATGCTCAAATGCATCTTGAGCGTTCGGAGAATAACTTAAGCAAGTTGCTAAATTACCAGCAGCTAAGAACAAAAACTATCCCCGATTGTTACCAGGAATAAATTGTCATAACGATCTCCAAGAAAGGTCTCCTGGTCACCGATTTGTAAAACTACATCTTCATTCTTCATCTAACAAGCGAAACAAATGAATTTAGGCTATAGCGTATAGTAACCAAAACCAAAACCAAAAATACTGGTCAGTTTGCAGAATGGAAATCATTATAAATACATAAGGTGTTCTTCAACGAGGACATAACAATAACATTTACAGAGCCCAATCGGAGAAGTTTCTGTGCTGTGCAAGAGGCTTCGGTGCTGGAGTTAATTTAATATTGTAATGATGTAGACCAAGATCTTTACGCAAAATTCGCCACAATGTGGCCTGAGAGATTACTAATTCGTGTGAACGCCGTTAATTCGACTGATTTGGCTCATTTTTAACTGAACTGAACAGCTTACATTACACTCTTTCCAAGGTCATGGAAACGCTAATCAATTTTCAGCTCAAGAAATAACTTGAAACCAACGAAATCCTTAGTGACCGGCAGTATGGATTTCGTGCGAAACGTTCTACTGGTGATTTGATGGTATATCTCACCAAACAAAGGAAACCGGTCTTTACATCAATTTGGAGAAAGCAAAGCTGTTGCAATCGATATTTCTAAGGCATTTGATAGAGTTTGGCATCAAGCTCTTTTGTCCAAAATGCGATCTTATGGAGTCGATGATAAACTACTTGACTAGATTAGAAGCTATCTTTTAGACCACTCAGTTCAAGTTGTATTGAACGGTTTCAAGTCTAAAGTACATTACTTAAATGGTGGCGTTCCCCAGGGCTCTGTTTTGTCCCCGATACTCTTTCTCATTTTTATTAATGATCTATTATCTGTGACTTCTAATACAATTCACTCTTTCCCA
The DNA here is from genome assembly GCA_947095585.1 of Nephrocerus scutellatus. Classification (NCBI taxonomy): domain Eukaryota; kingdom Metazoa; phylum Arthropoda; class Insecta; order Diptera; family Pipunculidae; genus Nephrocerus; species Nephrocerus scutellatus. Next base: position 3,226,648 of record OX352763.1, read on the forward strand.
GACGACAGCACTCTAAAGTTCTCAGGTTTGAGGAACGTCATCCACTTCTCATGTGGAACTCAAAATACTTCGTATGTTAAGCACGTTAAATTCTGACCTAGACAGCATAATACAATGGGAAGAAAACAATCGAGTGGAATTTAATGCTTCCAAAACCCAATGCTATCTCCTGTCGTCTAAGTGACTTCGCTTGAAATTCGCTCGAAAACCGCAGGAACGTTTCCTGCTTGTCACTGTTTTATCGTTTCTTCTACCAGCGGTGCTGAAGAGAAATAGCCAGCTGCATGCCGCCTCTCCTTGAATTCAACCGCAATACTCGTGGCGCACTAAATGCTCATCAATTTACCCTCTAGCCCATCTTCGGACGTACAGTTAAGTTCATGGATTCGTTCTTCAGCTGTACAACAGTCTGCCTAGCTCTGTCTTCTCACATCGCTATGATCCATAGACATTCAAAACACAAGCTCGTAGAAATCTCCTTCTTTTCTTTTCCTTTTCCTTAACGCCCACGCTGTGCCAAGCATGTAGCCGAGCATTATAAGGGCGCGAACCCCTTTAATTATGCGCGAATTATATAAAAAAATGGTTACCTAAGTGAGGAATTGGTTGATACCAATAGCCGAAGAACTTTGTGTAGCTAATCTTGTCGCCAACAAGCATAGAAGATGAATATGGCTTCTGCTGTAGTTCACGGCATCTTTGCGTACTTAATGTTATTTGTGGTAGTGAAGGGCCACACTACCACCTTCAATCATTACCCATACCATATAGCTTTAGGTGAATACCTAAGAAGAGAAATAGCTTACGGCAGTGTTTTTTTGGCAAAAAAAATTATATTTTATGAATTATTATTGTCCCTAATGGAAAAAAAATAATGTAGTTGGAATAACGGCTGGCGCAACACTTTGATGCCTGTGTGAAGCCCATTTAACTCATAAAGCAAAATCTTTAAACATTAATGTGGGAATTGAAAATCTCAAGGGGAATTTTAAGTAAAATATAAACCTTGTAGGGGACTTACACTTAAAAGATGAAAGTTAGGTCATGGTATACGAGTATACATATATAATACTACACATTATATACCTAACTATACATTCAGCGCCCGTTGAATGTGACCGCCTCCTTTTGCTCAAAGTTTTCAAATTTAATTTAAATCGTATTAACGGCGAACAAAGGAAAGTTCACTCCAATTTCACCGTATACATAATAGATATAAAATTATAAACTCGTGCATCAACTAGAATATTTCATCGCGGGTACACCGGGTTCATCTCTACATCTATCATCGTCATCATAAAAAATTTTGAAAATAAATAGCAGAAGTGGACCACCCATAAATGTGCGAAGCAACCCTATGAATTTCTACGTGGCGCACAAAATCTCCGGATAAATGTTGGCAATTTTTTTCGAAAACTTTTGTGTCACGATCACCATCACTCTTTAATGCTTGAGTTAGTAATCCCAGTACTCTCATTGGACTAAGCTATACCTGTGAATAGTTTGCTCAAATTAATAGGAGACTAAGGACACCGGTGACTATGAAATTGTGAAACTTTTATCCATAGCTTAGCTTTCAGCAAAAAATGTAAAACTTTTGAATATAATTCTTAAAATTTCAAAGTAAAACTAAACATTTTGTTGTCTCCTCTAGAAGAATGAAAAAATTTGTTCTTGCACTTAATTTGTCCATGTTGTTTACCTTTTTGGTACTTATCAGTGAGATGTCTAATTCTTAGAGGTGCTCTAAAAATATGCTCTACTGAATGAAAGTATAATTAAAAATGTAACCATTCAGAGTAGTTATTCAATTAAAAATGTTTATTATGACTGTGAAGATTGACTGCTCAATTGTGAGAATATTTAAAGTACATACATCATCACTTGGCAACGTATACAGGGTGGCTGAGACCAAGTGTTACCAAATGAAAACGCTGTAATTTTTTTAATTTTGATTATTTTTTATTGAAATTTCGTGGAATATGTTGAAAACATATTACATTTTATGAAAAACATGTTACTGCTCGATATGACCTCCTTTGGCTCTGATTATTTGATTCAGAAAGAACACGAGCATTGACGGCCTTGGCCGAACGTGATGAGATTCCAAAAATTAGCTTTTCTGATGAGAAAATTTTCACCATTCAACAGTATGTGAATAAACAAAATGATCGTGTTTGGTTAGAGCACAAGTCCAACGATAATTTGGACACAAGAGTTGCCATGCGCAAGCAATCACCAGCTTATGTTATGGTTTGGGCTGCAGTGACTGCAGATGGACGCACTCCTCTGGTTTTCATCGAACATGGAGTCAAGGTAAACCAAGAGGTGTACCGCCAAAAGATCCTAAACGATGCTTTGCTACCTTGGGCACATAAACACTTTGGTACGAACCGTTGGACATTCCAACAGGACTCGGCACCGTCACACAAAGCTCGAGCGACACAGCAATTTTTACAAAATTGCGATCCGCGGCTGATTTCATCGAAAAAATGGCCACCATATTCACCAGACTTGAATCCCATGGATTTCTCCATATGGTCCATTTTGGAGAGTAAGGTGTCCACTAAAAAATACGAAAGTGTTCATGCTTTGAAGTCAGCTCTTGTTCGAGAATGGAATAAAATTCCTCAAGTTTTCAAGTTGCTCGCAGGACTGTGGGAGTCAGTGTGTCATCAGCGGATAAATAAAAGCAAATAAAAAAAAAATTGCTAGGACATGTTGTCGATGCATAATTTTAAGGCATTCTTTGGCATCTAAAAATATCAATTTGTAGAGCATCATCGAGAACCAAATGGCTTTAATCTATTTGTCGCGAATGTTGATGTGATGGGACATTTCTACGTTGTCCCAAGTTCGTGACATATAATAGGCAACAAACAAATAATGCATTCGAATCTGTGTGCTTTTATGTCTATTAGGAGCAGATGTTCTTTACTTAATATCTTCTAATATTTAACAAATCACTCATACGAGAATTTCGTGTTGTACGCCGCATGACCTGAATCATAAAGCAATTTAGACGGAACTGAACAAATATTCATCATAAAATGCAAAAACCCACTGATTCCTTGTGCATCCCAAGGGTAATGTATCCATTTGCAAACTGATTTTGCCGCTATCCGGTTTTCTTATGTTCCCCCGCCAGACAAAATCGATTTTCGCCTCAGTAGCTTAGTTATTCAGTGAGTGGGTGCACGTTTACAGATACACAGAAAATATCCTGCGTTTGGATTTTGAGGATTTTGAGCTAAACGATTTCTTACAAGAAAATTTCCCGAGGCCCTTTACTACGACGACATATGAAAGTTGTTGTTAGGTTCATCTTGTAAAACAATATTTGGATTTTTGCCAGATTTTTCTTGCAGCATCACTCATTTTTGGTTTTTTACCAATTTTTCCAGTAAGTTCCTTGACTCTGTTCATTTGACTGCACGAAGGAGGTTCCAAGACGGTTTTGATTGGACGGAAAAGGCAATTTTCTTATGCAATCCAGTGTGACTACGTAGTGCTATAATAAACGACAAAAACATTTTTCATTTTGAGTGAATATGTAATTGATGATGTTGTGCTTGATTGTTATTGATATGATTTGCAGATCAACTTTTTTAGGATTGACTAATATGTACCGTAGCAACGTAGTTAATTGACTAATATGTACCGTTCGTTTTTTTGTTAATTTGGACAACAGCTCTTGAAGAGCGCCTTTAATATTTTTTTGTTTGATTTTGAGAGAGCAAAAGAAAAAGTTTTTATCATGAATTTCCCGGTGAAGCAGCTGCAAAGGAAGACAAGCAGTCAAGTTTAGATTGTTGGTTAAAGGCGATATTTAAAATGTGAAAAAGTTTAAAAGGGCGCTTAAAATAAGTTTCCAAGTAGGGCTGCCGCTCAAACTCTCTCTACTTATGATCTTATCTACGAAATAACTACAGACATACGAGACATAGGATATAGAATCCTTGCAAGGCTATGAACCTGCAACCAATAGATTGCGAAGAGCTATTGCTAAGATAGAAAAGTGTGGCTTAAAATTCAAACATCCCACAGCAGATACAAATCCTTCAAGGAGGATAATAACTTAAGTTATACGGAATTGAAATTGAAGTCTAGTCAGTTGAGTAATACAATCTAGATGTATTACGTGCCGCATATGATAACAACAGACTACTCTTGGGATTTAAAAGTAATTTGTAAGATTTGTGTTATGTGATATATTTTCGTCTTTCAGGAGGAAAACAGACAAACTGACGCAATAACAAATTGGGCGAAATGTTCGAAATTTGAAATCCACGACAGGAAACGTTGTCCTATAGCAGAAAACTATATAAACAATGTTAATCATTTGCTATATTGCTTCTTGTTGTTTATTTGTATAGTGTATCCGTGTATAAGAGGCGCTTTAAACGGCAAAAAACTGATTCTAATACAGTTGTAACTTTAATCTGAGAAATATTCAAAAAAAAACCAATTTAAAAGAACATGACTAATTCAAATATTGTAGCGCACATCGTTGAAAAAAAAAACATTTTCTTCGTTGTTCAAAAACAACGCAACAAGCAACTTCTCTACGCTCGAATGCTCTGCACAATACTGGTACGAAACATATGCAAATTTATGGAAAATTTCAAGTTTAGAGATTTCTTGCAATTTCCAATATGTAACGCTGTAGGCGTTGTGGTTAAAAGTCAAGGTACGAGCAGCTCGAAGCTATATACCACATTCCTTGCTTGCTCGTCGAATTTTAACAAAAGCGCAGCGCGTGAAAATTTTAAAATTTTTCAATCAACTAAACAACCCACCTATCTAGGTTACATAGACAGACGTTGTCCTGTCCCACCTACAATAAATTTGTTTTATTGTTGTTTTTCTCAAGGTGTTATATTTCCCTTTCGATTTCGATTGCAATTTTGATTTCATAGCAACCCAATCGAAACAAATCATTTGAAAATACTTTATTGGCGGTGAGGATGAGTACGGTATCAAAAATAACTTTGTTTTGTGATTTTGAGTCACATTATTGGTCGTTCCTATCGTCAATTATAAAAATTATGATTTTTGCTGTATGTTCGAATTTTTTGGCATTCCTTTGTAATCGTCTTTGTTTTTCAGGACCATAACGACCAAAAAAAAAGAATTACGCAAATCCATCGTTCGAATCGTGATCTATGGTCGCGAGTTCATACAAATATCCTGTGAAAACGGCACTTTGAGTTTTCCCCGAATTTTCCCATTTTTCGGGTAACTTTTCTAATGGTTTCTTCCGCATAAATTTTACTCGGACTATAAAGAAAATTTTTGGATACAAATGAGTCAAATCGGTCCAGCCGATCTCAAGTGATGCGGCTACCAACGAACAGCATTAAATTTGTATTTATATAGAAGATAGAAGATATCGGCCAAAAATATTTAGTTACGTGTCCGAATCATTCGGTCCAGCCGTTCTCAAGTGATGCGGTTACTATCGAACAGCATTTCATTTTTATATATATAGATAGATTGTCGCTGTCACTTATAACGATTACTATTAGTACGAGTATCTCTAATACTCTCTTTTTAAATTTTCTATACTTACTTCGCGTGCCCGTGGCAGGCTGACTGGCTGATCAGATCTTGTGATCAATTTTTAAACCACTTCCTAAAGCCCAATTTTATTGAAACTTTGCATGCTCTTACGGCATTTTAATTGTATACATATACGCATAAAGAAGTTATTGAAAATATTAGACCATCCTTTCATAAAAAATCCAGTCTTATCGTAAATTTGATCTACTCGTGTAGAAATAGTATTTCCCCTTATAATGTTGTGAAATATCTCATTGGAAATTTAATTTTTGCAGATAACTTTTGGTGCTTTCAAGTCACGATACGCACTATAATTAAAAATAATGTCTAGACACGAGCTATATTTACTTAATGATGGAAATAATGAAATTATTTTGTATATTTGAATTAAAAATAAACAGAGGGTGAATCGTCACTAAATCTCATTAAAAGGTATGTTATCGAACGGATGAACTTTAAGGGTGACAATATCAAAAAGAAAAAAAACGAAAAACTGAAAATAAATTACGTCTATATGTACTCACACACACAACATTTATTTATTTTGCAGATTTAATTTGATGTAAAGTCGTAGATATTAGGGAAGAGCTATTAGCAATTAGCAAAGTTGAAACCATAAATCAATTTGTGTCGATTTTTTCACTCAGCCACAGGGAAGACAGTGATATACTCAAAACACGTATATTCGCAATTAGCGGAATTATCGAATCAACATCATCACATGAGAACCAACAAAATACAAAATAAATAAACAGAATGACCACGAATTACACTTATTGCCAGCATTAGCCAACAGATAGGTTGTAGGTTTAATTTGGGTTATCTGATTTTTAAAAAAAAATACCCGTATAGCATAACATAATGCGGTTCGAAGTGTGGTAAAAAAAAAATAAAATGCCGCAATAACACCAATAGCCAATATACATTTTGTAACTAAAATTTTCTGTTGTGATTTTAGCTGGTGTGTTGAAAATTATGAGCAAACTACTGAGTACCCATCAAAAATTAAGGAATTAACTTTTTTCACTTCAGCCCCAATATATAAATCCTACTCTAAAAAAATTTAAAGTAAATTAAGTTTTTGTTAAGTTCAAAAAATAGGCATATTTATTAATTTAGTTCAGGATTTCTTCAATTACACTGTTTTTTGAAAACATTCTCGAGTTCTTAAGTAAATCTCCTTGACAATATGTATTTTTAATAAGACTTTTTAATTTGTATGATATCTTCTTCGAGGTTAAGTGACATTTAACTGTACATGAGCGAAAACTGGCTCAGAATGTAATACACCGACATGAAACATGCACTTACTCCAACCTTGTCTCGTTTTTAGCCGCCACCTCGACAAGGGCTCTAAAATTTCTCGTTCATCATGACGCGTTAAGCGTCATCCTCGCATATTATACCGATAGTTATTAAATTTTTTTAAAAAAATAATAAAAAACTGACTTTGTCTTGAACAATTTTTTTACTTTTACTTAAATATTGTGGCCTACTTCTTTTCAAAACCTATACGAAATAGTTAAAAAGTTTTGTGTACACATAAAGACACCGCGATGACCACAAAGTGCACAGTAATCATAGCCCTTGGCTTCATAGAAACCATAGAAAAGTTACAGCGAATGTCTGCTGCACAATACAACAATGTAATAACTTTTTATGTCTTCCTCTGACTAAAAAGAAAAGCGAGAAACATCGTTTAAAATAATAACATGAATAGTTAATGTGGTTGATGATTTATTCGTAAGTGGAGAAACGTGAAATCATTCTACAAAAGAATAAGCATGTAGACGTGATCAATGGATTTGCACCCTTAATGCATAGCCAAGCGTAGGTGTTAGGGAATTCAGGAAAAGGTGAAATGTTTACACCTGATGTACATGCATCTTGAACGGCTTCAAAGTAAACTTACCAACATAAAGATATTAAATGCAGGGTCAGTTTGTGGTGCTCTTCTTAGTTACAAGCAAATCTTTTTTCCAGGATATTGCTGGCCGCATATTTATCGTTGCCTAGGACAGCATAGCATATCTATGTTTTTTAGGGCATAAAATTCAGTATACTAATTACCCATTTTACTCGCTTGCCCACGCAGGAACGTACAAGAAATAAGGGTTGATTCATCTAGATGTGATTTTTTCAAAATTGTTTTATTTTCAAAAGATGGCGCGAGAGTAGTGTTAAACTGTCATGGTTTTTTATTCAGTATTGTTTGCCGTTTTATTATGAAAAGACTGAGCTCGGCTCAGCGGCTGCAAATTGCTCAGCTTTCTTACGAAGTCTATCCACTGTTTTCGACCAAATTTTTGTTTAGCAATAAAGGCCGTTTCTGGCTTAATGGCAACGTCAATAAGCGAAATTGCCGTATTTGGTCTGAAGAGCAACCCGAAGAGTTGCAAAAGCAAAAGCAAAAAAAAGGAATCACCACCCACAACATGGCGCTACTTGCCATGCAGCGCGTGAAACAATGCACTTATCAAGAAATCATTTTGGCGACCAGTTTATTTCTCTCTCTCTCGGACCTGTGAATTGGCCACCTATATCATGTGATATCACCACCTATAGACATTTCACCACGAATAGTCCAAAATCTACATAGCTACACTTGAGGCATTGCAAGCCAATGTTACGCACGTCATTCGCCAGATACCACTTGAAATGCTCGAGCACATTATCGAAAATTTTACCTTCAGAATGGACAATCGCAGTTGGACCGACATTTGAAAATAATAATAATTGAAAATTAAAAAATAATTGTTAACAAATGTTCATTCGTAGTATAATAGTGTGCTCTAAAAACCTCTGCTACGCTATACTTTTCTATGCAGCTAACATATAGTCAAGAAGGCGCTTATCCTGGAAATAAAAAAAATACTTGTAATAAAGAAGAACACCACAAACTGTCCTTCCATGTATTATCATTATGTTGGCAGGATTAGTTTTAAGAGAAACCCGCAACTTGTTTTTATTAATGTTACACTACTGTTCAGGTCGCTCCTAGTGTGATTTTTTAGTTGAACACGAACACAGTCTGTTGAGTGCTTCCAAAATCTGAACTCCACAATCGAAGAAGAAATGAGAATAACTACATCACAGCACAGCAATTAAACCTCATAGTCATTAGACCTATAATACAATAATGTATTTCTATTAATACTTATTAATTATTTTTATGGTTTTATTAGGAATTTTAAGTTGTAAACCAATTTTGTTTTCGATTGAAATTTTAAACAAATTTACTTGTAGAGTAAAGGTAACGTGGCTTCTTTTGCCTCTCACATAATATATGCACAGGAATGCGTGTACGTCTTTCTAAAAAAAAAAATAAGCGAATATAAATATTTTGTGAGTTTTTACCTGCAAACGTTACTTACCTCAATCACATGAATAAATTATTCATTTGTTAATCAAATACTGATGGGTGCTGGATGAGTGAAATTCAAAGATTTCATGCGACAGCACACACGCACACCAGTAGTTGTTCACATTCGTTCCATTCAATTTAAATTGCATGGATTTTTTTTACCTATACTTGTGAACTCAGATGTATCGAAACGAAATATGTTTTGTGAAATCAATGCGAAAATGCATTTGGTAGAATATTTTCCATTCGATTGAGTATTCCCGAAACGCTTATGGTCGTTGCAGGGTAGACATTTTTTTCCAAAACTACTTGAGTGCGCGCTCCAACGATTCGAATAAAGGCAGTAACATACATGAATAAATAAACGGAGAAAAGGAAAAAAATTCACACCAATACGTGTGAATTGCCATCCAAACCTACTCCAAGTATCGCATATGAGAAGATTTTATCATTAATTGTTCATGTGCAGATGTTTTGGTGATTCCGATGAGAATGTACGTTAGGACGGACAGTGATGATGTAGATTTTTATGGCATAGCCTCAGCGACACTTTTTTGTTTATTTTTTTATTTTATTTTTATTTCTGTCCAATAATCAACAGAAAAAATATATTTACATAGAACATGATCACAAAAATACCATAATCATATTTGGCTCTACAACCGGTGTCCGGTCCTGGCCTCCCGAACCTCTCCACCGGTCCCGAATTTGAGCCGGTGTCATCAAGTTTTGCATCCCTAAACTCTGGGCGTCCTTGTCTACGCCATCCTTTCAGCGTACGCTTGGCAGGCCTCGCTGCCGTGTTCCATAAAACCTACCGCAAAGGACGTTCCGAGCAGGATCATCTTCGCTCATGCGAAGAAAAGACCACCGGAGCCTACCGAGCTTAAATCTCTTCATAATGTCGACATCGCAGTAATGCTCGTAGATCTCATCATTATAGAGTCTCCGGTACCTACCGAGCTTAAATCTCTTCATAATGTCGACATCGCAGTAATGCTCGTAGATCTCATCATTATAGAGTCTCCGGTACCTCGTTCCTCACATACGGGGCCAACATTTATCCGGAACACTTTTCTCTCGAACGTGGCTAATAGATCAGAATGCTTTTTGCTAAGCACCCAAGTCTCGGATCCATATGTAAGTATTGGGTCTATGACCATTATCTTATACACCTGCAGCTTGGATGCTATGGTTAAATTCCTGGTCTTGAAGAATTATGACAGACTAAAGTAGGCTTTGTTGGTTTTGAGCAACCGTGCGCGTATTCCTGGTCTCATGCTGTTATCGGCTGCTACAGCTGACCCAAGATAGTTTAAAGATTGCACTACCTCAAATTCGCGCTCCACTAATCGTCTGTAGTTGCGTGAACGTTTATGAGGCTTTTTTTTAAATCTGCCCCACACGCGAAGGATGCATAACCGGTCATTTATTGCTTTAAAGCCGATAACGTAGGGTTTTATTCTTTTGCTGACTAGCACATGATGTCTTGCATGACAGCTGTAATATATGTTATATTTTGATTTTAGTAAAAAACCATTCCCCGTCCACCGCGTCTCCCAAATTGCTCTTATGTCAGAATTATATTTGGACAGGGTATCGGCTAACTGCTGTGCAGCTCGAGGTCTATACAGTGATCGTTCATTCCATGCTTAAATCGTTTTCGTTGCCGTGGTCGTCGTCGTTCATCAGTGTATCCGAAGCTGATTTTGGGTTCCGTAATAAATTTTTTTACGTGCGAGGTTATTGGCCTCGTGCCGACCTTACTTTGAAGAGACTAACCCGTCATATAGCTTTTCCTGTATTTGTAGACAATTACCGGCGGCCATCATGAGGATGTTTAATCGCACTTTCACCAGTCAGAGATAGTTACGGCCATTTGCAATTGTAGAGCATTCTGTGTTATTCGCCCTATTCTGGTGATGGCTGACCGCCGATCACAAAACCACAAAATGAAAATACTTCAACTGTACTTTAACATTCAGTAAAAATGACAACAGTGAGCATGGAGGGAGGAAATAAAAACCAATAAAGTCATGCAGAACCTGACTTTTAGATTTTCAAACAAATACATGTATATTAACAACACATACGTTCAAACAATCACGAACTGGGCTTTTGGTGGGATAGAATTTCATTAAATTGAAAAAAGGCAATGCCAGTTCGCGATCAACTCAGCGCTATGGAAATGTGATGATAATTTATTTTTTTTGCTAAAGGTATTTGTTGTTTCAGCTGATATGTCGGCTAAGTATTCCTTCTGGCCAACAATTACAATAAACTCATATATGTTTTTATGCCGTTTTTAGACATCCTTTCTAATAAACAAGCTTATGACTTATTCAGTAAATCCACATTTCTCGAAATTGCCTGAATGTTACATTGCATTTCACGTGAACTATGATGCAACATGTTCAATTAGTATAGATAGTAGATAGAAAGTTTCTCTGTTTCATTGAAAAGCCTTTTAATTCATTCAGAATACCAATTACTGCAACTGGGAATAACCATTTACCGAATGCACACACAAATTTGCTTTGCTAATTTATCGAAAACACATTATAAATTGGAATTTTGTTAATGCCGACGTACTTGTTATTGATGGAATTTGCATCTGATATTTACATCTCCAATAACATCTGCATCTGAGACGAACTAAGTGCAACTGTTGAAAAAAACTAATTTCTAACTTTGCGTATTTCTGCAATTGCTAATGTACTGACCACTCGGTTTAAATTAATTCTTCATCGGAAATATATGCTACGGTAAGTTCGGTTGATAAATATTTAAAAAATACCAAAAACGTTCATCCTTTCCTACTTCCATCCATCAAGCCCTTTAAGTAATCGAATTTATTTAATAGGAGTCTGCCTAGCCATTGTTATCCTGTAAGCTTTAAGTACATTTGTTGCTTTTAACTCAATTTATTATACGCTTTTACAGTTTCACTAATCTTCCTTCGATCTAAGGAAGTTTCCCATCCAATTGTGTATAGAAATGCGTAGGCGAATTCAAAGGGCAATGTTGCGATTAAATGCTAAGGGGTTCGCTGACTTGCGAACAAAAATGGAAAAGCACAAACAAAGTGATAGAAAACGTAGGAAATTTCCTCAGAAAAAAGAAACAAATGGTTTTATCTTCGTCGTGGATTGTGGGTGTATGGTTTGTAGAAAAGAGCACACCTTAAGGAGCTTTTGTTTATTTTTTTTTTAAATAGTCGTCGAAATTGTTACTTCTTCTTTTTCTTATTCCCAACTCCAACATCATTATTGTGTCTGTTTGCTGGATATCACGCGAAATAGTCCCTACAACCCAGACAGACCATACACAGAAAGAAATAATCGAAATTGTAGGCGGGCGACTCACAAAAAAAAAAGGATTAAAAAAAGTTCGTTGTTAATGGAAGTCGATGGGCTGTGGCAACAACATTGTTAGCCTTCTCTGTTGAGATGTTTGATGATTGATTGGACGGTGGACGGATAGTGCAAGGAAGTAATTGAACGGAAAATGTGATGACGGAAAAATAGAAACCAATAAAGACGACAAGTTTATTTTGAAATAAAAATTTTCTTTTGTTAAGTATTTTTTCATTTCCTCATGACAGTGTTGTTCAAAATTGATGCAGCGTAGATAATCCGAGCTGATACTGACGCGACAACGCGCCAACAAATTTGTGCCAACTCAATTTGCAATTCATGCGCTTCCTACTTTTTATTTCAATGGTTAACGCTCGCCTTGAATTTTTTTTTTATTAAAATTGAATTAGAGCTAATTCCTGACCTAACAAAAAACACGAAGTCTTTTTAATCCTATTTGTTGCTGGATAATTTGATTTATATAGGGGGAGAAATACGTTCTGCATTGAATAGGAAATTTCATTTTCAAAATGCGGATATTGCATTTATTAAAAACTTTAATTTAACTTGACTTTGTCTGTCTGTCGGTTTTATCGACTTTTTTGGACTTCTTTTTAGCCACCTTTCACGCGACCTAGAAAGCTGAAAAGTTGCCAGTAGCGTAGTCTCATAGGGCGTTTCTTTCTGAGATCCAGCGTGTGACTCGTGTTGAAAGTAGTGTGTGACGCGTGTGATGTGTGGAAAATTTGCTAATCTTTGAAATAGAACCCCATCGCGTCGACTTCTTTAACGTTCTTTTATATCACCTTTTACACGACATAGAGAGCCAAAATTTTGTGACCAACTTAGTGTCATGAGAAGTTTCTGAGATATCACTTTTGACACGTGTTGTGAGTCGTGTGTGGCGCGTATGATGCGTGAAAAGTGAGTTAATCTTTGAAATAGGCCCTATTTTTTCGAACTTTTTGCGATCCTCTTTAACGATTTGGAGATATGAATTTTTTTGAGCAGCTCAGTGTCATGTGCAATTTTTGTGATCTTGTGTGTGTGAGGCATGTCGCGCGACCCATGTGGCGCGTGTTATTTCGTCTTCCTTTAGGTCATTTTTTCCAACTTTTACACGTCCTATACATCTTATTCGATTTGGGACTTATGTCCCATTAAAGTGGGTCATAAGTCCCTAAAGTAAATATTGGGACTTATGTCCATGCGCCAAAGTTTTAGCCTGAAAACATCTAATTTAGCATTGATGTGATGTCAGATCTTTCTGTCAAAATTTGATCCGTAGCTAGAACCAAAGGAACGCAGTCTTCTTGCTTCCAATGATCAGGAGTTCTGATTACTTTTTTCAAACATCTATCGGTTGTATTTGCTTTTAATTCTTTCCATTGCATAGTAAAGCATATATGTATTTTGTGTCTTACAATTTCAAAGTTGTGAAAATCGAGAACTTTTTTTGGATTTGTTGTACAAATCGAAAAATGTTGCAAATATCGAGTTTGCAAATATCTAAAGTTTTTTGCATTTATTATTTGCTTAAACAATCACACTATCACATCATTGAAACATTTGAGAACGGAATTTTGAAAATCATTAACCCGTTTCCACTAGGAAATTTTGTTGTGAATTCTTTCGCAATCCCCAATGTGAATATTTCCGTGATGTCTGCTACCGATCTAATTTTATGTACATATGTGCTACCCACGAGTCAGTAAAAAATTCAAAAAGCAATGCAATTTTCAGAGATACAAAGTAAAAAAAAGGGAAAACCAAACTGCAGAATCGATTAAAACAAAAACTCATCTCATATTTTTTTTAAAAATAAATGACTTACCTCATGTCCTTTGAAACACAAAAGAAAAAATAGAAAAAGGAAAATTTCAGTTACATTTTTTGTTCGTGCCATCGACAGCGATGGTTAGCCCCATCCCGATTGGTTTTCGAAGTTAAATAGGAAAAACCTATCTGAGCATTGTGGAGAAGGGGGCATCACAACAACATGATGTGGTTGTAATAATAACACAAATACTATTAGATTCTTGAATAGATTTTCGTGGTTTCTTTTTCACAGAACACGAATTGTGACTGTAGTCGTCATGCGAAAAGGCATAGCCGTAAAAATCGCAAAAATCGACAGATTCCAGTCTAGCAATTTTAATGTTTTTCATTTTTCCTCTACAAACAAAATAACATAATTATTACAGTAGGGTACAGTGCAAATTTTCCGACTAAAAATAAAGGTTATAACACTTGTTGAAAATGTTTAATTGAATAAAATAAATGATTAAAAAAATAGAGCCTGTTGTTTAGCTGTTTATTTGGTAATCTATACGTAGCTCTTTAACTCTTTTATAAAAAGTAAAAACAAAAATCAATAATGTGAGTATAGCAATAGATAGTAAGAGTAACTGGGTAAAATTATTCGTAAATAAAAGTTGAAACATTTCAGAATTGGTTTGCGATGAAATGAACGAGTATGGAGTTTTATACGGATATCAAAAAAAATTAAATTTTCGCATCAGTGCAACTAAATTGCTTCCTGCTTTGCTGATGTATTTTTGGTGTTCGGTGGTGTTGATCTAAAATGTTGAATTTGCTGAAAAATGCAAAATTCCTCTGAGTTTTTTTTTACATGTATATTTATGAGATTTTTATACCAACAAATTTGATTCCAATTTGGGACATTCGCCCAGTTTTTTTTTCTTTAAAAAATTAAAAATATATCTGTGTTGTAAGTGTGTGTGGCTTAAAGGCAAATTAACTTTCTAAGCTATTTCAGAATTAAGACGGTTCTCATATAGTTCGCACAGATGTTGATATGAAATTTTTGTTCGGACTCAACTTGTTAAAGTTATGAAAGTACTCTTATGTACAAAGTATTGAAGATTAGACGTCTTACAATAGAACGCGCACAACATTATGTTGCAAATATAATTCTTTTACTGTTTCATTCTTAACAGTTTGCTTTTATTTTATATTTTTTTACGTCGGGTAAGGTAATTTTTTAATTTTCTTTCATTCTTTCTACTATTTTGTTAAAGTCGACTTATTTTTCTTTATTTTGCTTGAACGCTTAGTGTCCCACGAACACAACCCATCACATAACTGCATTAAGTTAAGTTCGTAACAATAACAACATTCAATAGCATGATGGACAAAAGTAGAAAATTATCATATTTGGCTCTACAACCGTTATCCGGTCCTGGCCTCCCGCAAAAAATCTCTCCACCGGTCCCGATATCGAGCTGATGTCATCCAGTTTGGCATCCCTAAACTCTGGACGTCCTGGTCTACGCCATATTTCCAGCGTAATCTTGGACGGCCTCGCTGTCGAGTTCCATAATTCCTACCGCAAAGGACTTTCCGAGCAGGATCCTCTTCGCTCGTGCGAGCTAGGTGTCCTGCCCACCGGAGCCTACCAAGCTTAATTCTCTTCACGATGCCGACATCGCGGTTACGCTCGTAGATCTCATCATTGGCACCTCAGTACGTTCGTACCGACACCAGGTTCGGGCTGTTGCGGTGGTCTATCAACACGTGGTCAATCTGGTTGCGAGTGGCTCTATCAGGAGATACCCACATGGCTTTGTGGATATATTTACGCGCAAACCTTGTACTCGCAACGACCAAATTATTGCTTGCTGCTATCTCTATGACTCGTTGTCCATTGTCAGTAGTGTTCTCGTGTAAGCTATGGGTGCCAATGTACTTTCTAAATACTGAGGACAGGCATGTAGTTCCCGCTCGACTGCTTCTAAGAATTCTTCATTTTCATAATCTGGGGAATCCTCTGTAGGTGCTTGAACGTTATTGTTTAATGTTTATGTTTAATGCTTATATTTTCAAATCTGCCGCACACGCGAAGTGTGCATAGCCATTCATTTACTGCTTTTAAGCCGATAACGGTGGGTTTCATTCTTTTTCTGACTAGAAACCCCACCCCGAGCACATGCTGTCTTTCTTGACAGTTGTAATATATGTCATACTGTGAATATTGTAGGACACCATTCCCCGTCCACCGCATCTCCTGAATTGCTTTTATGTCAGCGTTATATTTGGACAGGGTATCGGCTAGCTGGTGTGCAGCTCGAGCTCTATACAGTGAGCGTACGTTCCATGAGAAAATTCTTAAATCCTTTAGCCGTTTTCGTTGCCGTGGTCGTCGTCGTTCATCAGATTATCCGAGGCTGATTTTGGGTTTCGTAATGAAAGTTTTTTAAGGACGAGGTTATTGGCCTCGCGCCAACCTTACTTTGAACGATTATTTAGCTTTTCCTGTAGTTGGAGGAAAATTACCCAATTCAGCTGTGTTTATTTTCTTACATTTATTGATTTCCAACATTTAAAAGGTAAAAACGCACATTATTTGACTAGAACCTATTTAAAGTTAAATAAACAGATGCTAAAAAGAAAATAAAAAATGTGACACAGCAGGTAACTAAAATGGAAATTCCGAAAGTTCAACAGTAGTTTAATGTTGCAGTCAATAAATGAACACAGGTGCAAAAATTCAGTGACGTCTATATCGACCTTATTCCATTACTCCATCTACACAGCAGATATCACCCCATATCAATCCATTGTGTTATGAATATTAGCCAAGTAGGCTGTGAGCTAATTCTCTGCTAGTACTGGCGTCGCGTAAATATTATGTTGAATGATCCAGTTGCACAAGATGCCGACATATTTCTCTCAAACCGACAAACTCAAACCACTCCAAGAGATTTATAGCAATATCAAAGTTAAGAAGCTGAGAGACAGTATTTGACGAAACCTTCTTAAATATATATTCATTCCGACAATTGGGAGCTTACAATTGATATTTCCAAGAGTGGCATCTTTTATTGAAAACTAGCAGTTACCGCGCGCTTCATTATCCGTGCACATGAACCCCACCCAGTCTTCCTCTTACAACAGCTAGTGGGGGTCGTGTACTATATATAACCTTTAAACTTCTCCTACATGCCAATATTTGACATTGAAAGTGTCCATAAATAACAACGGCATACAACATATTTTTTATTTATAGACATAGAAGAAGATGAGTGCCAATGGAATTGATAAGACCCTGCTTGATTGAATTAGTAGCTACCTTTCTGACCGTTCAATCAAATTTATTTTGGACAGTTTCAGATCTAATAGTTACTGCATAAACACTGGTATTCCTCAAGGCTCTGTTTTATCTCATTTATTTATTTTACCAAAAAAAAATATATTTTATCCATATAATGTAGTTGTAGAAATTAAATAAACTTACAATCTATATTAGTATTTTTAAAAATTACCTGAAAGCGGTACTCATTATATTCATTATTCTTTTTTTTATCTAACAGTATATTTCTTTCTTAACTTGCTACAAAATACATTCTTAGTGGTTTTTTAAGGAATAATAGATTAAAAATCTTTAAATCCATATCTATTTTTTAGTTGTTTATTAAAACTACTTAACTGTAGTTAACAACAAACATCACAGCTTAATAATTAATAGATCAATCAATATCCTGTTAAAATTTACATTTCATACAAAACAAATCATTTCCATCAAAATTACAATATGTAGTCGTAGTTACAAAAACAAATCACAGAAAGGTCAGGAGCCTTCCAGCATTCTACTTATACGTTCGGTAGAAAGCACTTCAAATGCATTAAATGCAATTAGTTTTAAGGAAGAAAATGAATTGCACGTTATCCTTTCAAGTGAAATGGCAGATAGACATATAGGATGTTTATTGCAGCAAATCCTTTAGAAAGCATCAGTGAAACTCATGTTCAGCGCAGTCTATCTTCCTGCTATGTAAGACAACTGAGCACCTTTCTTTAGACTTTTGAGAAAATAGTAAAGGCAAAGGGATGTTTTCTTTAATTATTGCCAATGGGGATTACGGTTCTTGGTCGAGATAAGTGGAGGAAGTTATTATGTATTTGTGCAGTTACGAGTACGACTATCTTACGAAAGCATGAATAGCAAATGTAGGTATTATTGGCTATGAAGAGTTTGAAAAGTTTTTCCTCATTTCTACATTTGTTCCCCCTAACTAGATATGTGTTTATTTCTACTCGTACTACATTAACAAGGATACTTTTTCAGACTATTCTTGGTTTTGGCCTAAATGAAGAAATAATAAGAATTTATCACCTCTTTGTGGCTTAGTAGTTACCTGTCTAGGATGAACGTACTTGCATTTTTTGTGGCACATGCTCAAAGGGTTAAACCCCTTATGATGCTAGCACAACGTGGGCACTAAGGTACTCTTATAAAGGGAGGAAAGAGGAGATGTCGAAGTGTATGCATTTTGAGTACCTGTGGATTAGAGGGATGCAGGAACGCAGAGCTTGGCAAAGCATTCCATATTCGTGTTGTACAGATAAATAAAGAGTCTGTAAACTTAACAGTATGTCCGAAGATGGGCTTAAGGGTAAACTGATGATGATGATCATTCAAAGCACCACAAGTATTGCGTTTGAATTCATGGAGGGACGAAACGCAACTGGTTGTTTCTTCTCTTGAGCAAATTGATGAAAAACCTGTAAGACATTACTGCGAACTTCATGCGAATCAATTGTTCTCTTAATATTTTTTTCAAGTATAAGTTTTATTGCACGGTTCTGTAATCTGTCAAGCAGATGCAAGGTGGTCTTATGTGTAGCTGACCAGACACGACAGTTATACTCAAGTTTGGGGCGAATAAACGCCTTGTAGATAGTAGCCAAATCGGAGGGAGTGAAATATTTCTTGCACCGTGTTAGATAGCCAAGACACTTCGCAGCATTTTGGCAACGTTGAATATATGTTCATTCGAACGAAACTTTTCGTTGACGTACGTACGCAGAATTCCTACTTTTTCGGGTTCCTCGATGCGATTCATGAATAATGACCGGAGGTTACCATTTTGTTTCAACGATAGAACACGGCATTGGGTTTTAGAAGCGCCGAATTCGACGCTTTTGTATTCTCCCAACTTTGTTATGTTGCCTAGGTCACAATTTAACGAGCTTAACATACGCTGTTGTTCTAGTTCTTCATTCGAAGAGAAGGGACATGAACCTGGGAACATATGAGCGAAGCTAAGCGAAGGAATGTATTGGATTAGAAGTTCCAAACAGAAGATCGTTAATTAAAAAAGAAAGAGTGTCGGAGACAAAACACAAAACAACCACAGTTGTCCTCAAACCGGTCAACCTTACGGTCAAACCTGGTCTGTGGGCACAGATAACTCCCGCGGTACAAACGCGACCTTGGTGAGGTCTGCCATCAAGGGACTTAGTTCGTTCAGTATGAGTGCCGGGGCTAACGAAAAGCCAACACTGGCAGCACATCGTATAGGTTAAGATGTAATTGGAACCACCACGGAGAACATTCAACACACAATTTGGAAGCGTGGAGCTGGCTGCAAAATGTACAGCAAGTAGATTGGCCTTGTATTTAGAGCTAACTCCTGGAATGTCGTTGTGAATGAGTTGTATGATCAAGAGTGAGGAAAAAGCTCTTGTTATCGATTTCAAGACATCGTACTGCAACTGGGCATATTTACCGATGTCTCAGATGTTATCAGCGTTACTCAGTTATTACTTATCTGAATTTATTTCGCGTATACGCGAAGTGATCCAATTACTGTTTCCAATTTAAATAAAACAAGATAATTGTTTCCAATTAAGACAAAATGCAGATTCATCATCATTATTTTTGTCTCCAAATTTGATTTAAAAATCTCAAAAAAGGTGACAAATAATAAACATTCTCTTTCTGTCATTCTTTTGGTCACGAAGTGAATTTTCAAACGTAATCATAAGTACGTGCGCCGACTATCGCGAACCATCTTATCGGCAGTCATGCCTGATGTGGAGACGTTATTTGACGACAATCCTCATAAACTGAAGAAGCCCAACAATTGTGGTTTTATGCTCACATGTTTGCTACGCGTATTTATTTGTCATTTGTGGTAACGACAATATATTGATCGACTGTCATACATGTCTTCTGCGGAAATTAAATCGCTTTCAATGTTGCGCACAACTATTGAGAAGTAAAATTATTTCAAAATTGCAGATGAATGCACTTTGTGGGGGATTATTGGATTAGAATACTGCACAAATTGAAATAGAATTGAGCTATTTTTGTATACTATGAAACTCTGTGATTTGTCATCACCAGTATATCTGAAATAAGGAAATATGAAAACAGATTAGATTCAGTCTTTAGTTATGAAAAACAGAAACAAAAATTGCTTTATCATAGCACTTTGGTTGGAACCTACCTAGAGACCACCAGGGGCAATCTTTGTATTCATAGCGCATCTTATGCAATGCACATAGCAATTTATTCGTATCTTGTATGAATGTATTTTCTATCTGCTTATTTCGTGACAATCTGCTGGCAACTAATTCTTGGTTTTTCTAGCCAAAGTGAAACATCAAAAGAAGATAAAGCTTCTCTTAGCATTCGTAACGATGTTTGCTTGACATATAAAGTCAGTCAGCACCAGGTTTAAAATCTTTTGAAGCTTCTTATACTCGTGTACCGGAAATCATTCACATTCCTTGCAGTCGAAATGACATTCATTTCCGATGAAGAGAAGTTTCTTTTGCGTTCGGTTTCCTTCTTTTCCGACCTTTTGTTGAGAATAATTCTTTCAAAAATTAGTTGTCCGCCCACTGTACAAAAATGATATTTGATGATAATGATACGAGTATGCAGATATATCGAAACATTTGTAATACCTTATTCGAAATGATAATTTATCCTTTTTGGGCCATCATCATTCGTCTAAAATATTTTGCCTAAAATACGAGAAATAAGTAGCTTATTGTCATCAGCTATAAGGGTAAGAAAATAATATTTTTCATTTTACCCGATGACACCTTGTCACATGTTTTATATGATAGATAATCGGAAATTACTTATTTATTAGAGCACATGATTTATTTTTCTCGCAGAAGCTGGTTATCAAAAAATTGCTATAAATTGCTCAATCACATTTCAAGCTGCTTTACATAACTCATTGCTTTTATTTTTTTTATGCATTTAAATTGAGTAATAAAGTTACAACAACAAAAGTAGCAAGAAGAAAAATTTGCAGTCTTGTTTGATGAATGAAAAGGATATAATGCATGAGTGCGGAGTGGTGCAGTCACAGACAATGTTTACTTACGAAGCTTACATTCATCCCTTTGTCGTCTCGGTTCTTATCCTATCATCATTTGTTGCCATTCCATACATAGTACCCGTGGTTGAATCTTGAAATTCTAATTTGCACTCATGTCAGAGCTGGTGTTACACGCATACGTCATCGCTGTGTTGTTGTGTCCCTCAAAGGAAGTGGCATCACATTATTCACCAACCTGGGGAGATGAATGCACAGAAGGCGGCAGTGTAATAAAACAAAGCGATGGTGGCATTGACATTTCGTTATTCTCCACCATCATCTTGTGGATATTATTTATCTGCCATAATATTCCAACAAAAAAGAAGGTAGTGTTTGATTTTTAAAACGACTGAGAGATGTCTTTCCTACACAGTCATGTCTGTGAGGGAGGGCATCTTGAATTCGTATCTGCCTGAAAAGGCAGTTATCCATCGTTACACCACATTTTAGGTTCATATTTTGCTTTTATGAACTTTGTAATAGCTAAGCTTTGATTTAATCTTGCTGATTAGAAAGAGTATTTTAAAAGTAGTAAGTAAATTTGGAGTACCTACTTATCCGAAGGATTGATATTGTTATGAAATTTAGTAGGCTTTCAAGTTCGTAATAGATTCCGCAAACAAAAACACAACAAAAGTTTTTTAATTCAAGAATTCACAAAAAGCAAAAAATTCTGCAGCAGAGACTTGGGTACATATGAGTACATATAAGTCATATATGGTAAAAGTTATAAAAATAATTTTTATATACCGTTTGTGCATACAATCAGCCTAAATATATACCATTATTTTTTAGTACATAAGTTCTTATTTTTAAGTGGTTTTATATTAACTTGCCTGTGTCTGTCTGTTCTATACAATTCAAAGCTTTTTATATATGAATATGTACAGTACAATAAATGAATTCTATTCATATTTTCGGAACAATAATAATAATAATATTCGGCGCGGAAACCGTTCCTGTCCAAGACTTAACTTCTCGCGACCATTTGTGTTGCGCATGTATATTTTTGGACACAAATGGAGGGGACCTACAATTTAAGGCCGGCTCCGAACGGCAAATTGAGAAGCTTTCCGTGACAAGTTATTACTCTCGGAACGTTTTTCACCCATTCGCGAGAGGTAGGACAATGTGAAAAATACTTTGTTGTGTTGCTGGAATTCGAACCACGTACCTCCTGCTCACTCAGTAGCCATGCTCTTTTCCACTCTTTATTAAAAAAAATACCATGATAACTTGACCAGAAAATAAAACTCAATATTAACCTTCCTATACTTCTATCAAACTTTCAATATCCTTCAATTTAAAAATATTTAATCAATTTTGATTTTATTTTCATGTGAGTAGGATATAATCAAATTGCTGACCGTTCATAAATATACATGGATATACATACAGATACTTTGATGGACATTTATTTTCCACTTTAAATCCATAAATCTTTATATCACTGAGCACGCATTGATTCTTTTTAAATTGCCATTTAGTAACATAGAAACTTCAAAACAGAAAATAAAAAAAAAAGTCTTTCCTGTCAATCAGTCGGACGGAAAAAATGATAATACCTATTGCCAACGAATTTTAAAATCAAAATATATATACGGGTATATTTTATTATATTACTATAATACAAAAGACAAAAAAATTAAAATCTCCAACATTTCATTCGTCATGCGTCTACTTCGATATAACCCAGTAGTCCTTTAGGTTTTTGATTGAGCGGTCTTTGTATTTGTCCTTCTTTACAGTTTACCGAAAAAATTCCCTTTTGGGATCAACATTCTTTTCGTGACCGCCAACAAGCTACGACTACTGTGACATACATGTCGAGTTGTAGACGTAATTGATTGATACTTTTACAACTCGCTTGGCATGCTGGAGAGCGTAGACAAGCAGGCAAGGGCAATAAAAAGGCATTATAGATTATAGTGACCGAAGATGCTTGCGTTACTTAAATTAGAAATTCCATGTATATACATACATCTCTGTCTGTTTGCATATTTACTGCAGGTGAATAAAAAGGTGACCCACACCAGTACACCACACATTTCCAAATTCATTCAAGCTGCCTCAACGATAACTCGAGATGTTGTTTATTGTGAAATTTACACGAACATTTTAATTTTTATGGGTAAGTTAACATTGCTCTGATGTCACAAACTTCAGCAGAAAATACAGTACGACGCTTAAGAGTGGCACCAATACTGCGGTATAGTCCAAAGCCCATTTTACATTTCATCTATGATCGATCAATATACCTGTCAAGACTTCCCGCAAATGGGACAATTTGAAGAGATAGATGCTATGAAATTGTGGTTTAGTCATTCTATCAGCGATAACACATAGTATATAGGTACCGGTTAAATAGTTAAGCAACTTAAGGTGGTGCACTGATTTTTGATTGGAAAGCAAAACTTGCATCATCTTTGTCAAAAATCTAGATAGAATTCAAGATTTTTTAAATAAATTTCCTTCCTGACTATTGCGTACAGTTCATGTTCTCATATATAATTGAACAAATTGGCAACTTCTATTTGTTGTCCCAACCGAGACAGAAAATTTGTAAAAAAACATAGAAATTGTGGTTCTTTTAAATCAAATAGGTTCACACACAGTCAGATCGATGATTGGATTAACAAAGCTGAATTGCTTTAGCTACAGGTACTCGTATAATTGCATATTAATCTTAAGGTGGAGCTGGACACAAACGCACACGAACAGACTACGAGAACAATATCAACACCACATACAATTGGACGTGCAAAAGCTGATTGGCAAAATCCTTTATTCAGATTTTTAATTGTCTCGGCGCTCAATATGTTGCGTTTAGATTGCGCCGTCCTATTCCTTCAAAAATTGCCCCACATACAATCCCATAAGGACTTTATGTTGAACTCTTGATACTCATGGAAAACAAAAACACCAATTTCAGCAATAACAGTCTGAAACAAAGCAATACGATCTCGGGCTTACTTTAATTTGTGATTTGTTGATTGCAACAAATTGGTAATCCCATCAGCCTTGATTAGTGATTGTGCGAGGTTTACTCGAATGGGAGTTGTTAAACTTTGTCTAATAATGTAATTACCAAATGTAGTTTTAGTGGTAATAAATGACGATTCATCAACCAGAAATCACATGACACTCTTAGTAAAAAGAAGCTATAAGGTAAAGTCAAAAAGCGATCAGAGAATGGAGACCAATATAAATATACCCGTATATATATTCTTTTTATTTGAACCAAAGGAAGGGAAGGGAAGATATCTAATATCTAGACGTTTGCTGAATTTGTGATTGGCTAGGAATTTCGATTCGCCTCTCCAACTACACAGGTGCGGCTGGTTCAAATTCTTGGAATGTACTGAATGTCGAGAGGTTTAATTTTTCTTTATGGCGGTAAAGAAAGGTATATATATTGGATCATTCTTAAATGTAACTTCCCCAACCATTTGTAATACTTAAGGCAGCGAAAAAAATCCAAGTTTCTTAAGAAAAATAATTCAGAAATTTTTTCAAAGCATCGCCATCATTGTTCTCCGACAAATTAAAAGTCCACAAAGGAATGGAATTTCTATAGAACCTTTAATTAACAACTTTTATCGTTCAATTGAAATGCTTTACTTTCAGCTAATACAAAAGAAGATCGTTGCACTGCATAAGAAAGATAAAGATTGGGACGGTTAGGAAAATCCCCAGCGAATAGAAGAATTAAATTGATTCAACTGCAACTGCATATGCATTGGGATAAGGGAATCCCAACCACGAGCAGCAATCGTTCAATACTTGTTGCACCACTTAACCCACCGTGAGAATACACTAAGAACCACCATGTCAACTGATGGAAAGAACTCACCACCGCAATACATTATAACGACGCCAAGTGAAGCTGATGCTGATGAAACCACTTCTTTCGCACAAGAAGAAGTGGAATCCGTCGCTGGTCTTCCCTCGGAAAGTTCGCCTCATCACGTCATCAGTCAGCAGTTGACTGCTGGAAAAACTCGTTCATTCTCGATTTCGGCGGCAGCACCGATCACATCATTTTCCTCGACGATCAACACACAACAGCAACAGCTCCACCAGACGCATTCGGCGGTCGTTCAGAAAAGTATCTCACAGAGCCAAACACGTAGCCAAAGCCTTCAGTCGAGTTCGACATCCACGAAGTCGATTTTAGGCGGCGATCATCATCTCATCGGCAGCGGAATACCATCTTCGCTGGTCGGTTTCAGTTCAATCGCGAGCTCGACCGCCTTGTCACATCAGCTAAAAGCACAGTCGAGCACATCGATTGTCACCAACGAGCAACGAAGTAGTTTCATTCAGAAGACTTCGTCGACCACTTCCTCATCGAGCAAAGCAAAATTTCAGAGCTTTCTGCAGCAGCCGGAATCTTCGACTCATCCCACCAGTTCGGGCGGTGGCTTCCTAACCGCCCACCAGAAACATGTCCGTCAATTTGTCCGCTCTACATCGGCACATTCTGAGGCGGCGTCGTCCTCAGGCGCCCGCCCTGACAAGTGCATTCGCAGTGCATCGCAACAAATCGAGGAATCTGGCGAATTGACAACTGCCGCCGGAAGTGTTGGTGCTGCTGCCCACTTGGCAGATCCTTTCACATCGATCTCCACCAATAAACTTGGTCTGCATCAATCGTCGTCGATTTTGATTTCGAAATCTGCCGAAACCATTGAAATGAAAACGACCAGCGCCGCATCGTCAGGCATACGCACTCAGTTGACTCTGTCAGGTGGGCTGCTGGCTCCGCCCAATCGGAAAATCACAATTCTAAGTCCAATTCATGCGCCGCCCGGACTTCATGATATGCTCAAGCGAGCTGGCAGATCACCGCTGTCGCCACGCATCAGCTTTCCAGGCAGTGAAACCGATCTTTTTGGGTAAGTTGTGTATTAAGCGAGGTGCGTGTTTTTTTTTTTTTTGCCTTTAATGCAAATTTTTAAAAAGCTATTACCTACAATTGAGTGACAACGACAACAAATTGCGTGCTGCATAAATGTAATCCATGCTATCCACAGTCACAACGTTCAATGAACATAAAGTTACAAATGTGGATAAATTCCAAAGGCTTTTGAAATTAACCCTCACTCACATATCATTTAATTTCATTTTAATTGCACTCAGCGTAGTTAAGTGATAAACTTTGTGTCAGACACAAGAGTACTCAGATGCTGTATCTGCATGCAACTCCATCAATGGCATTCCTTTCAACTTAATCCGTTTTTACTTAATTTTATTGGCGCGCATTTCCACCGGTCACATGTTTATAGCATACAGATACCCACAGACACACACACAAGAGTAAACAATTACACAGACGGCATGTGGGCTTTGGCATTTTGAATTAATAAAATCACAGCCGGCCAACATGCAGCGCATCTACCAGGAGAAGAAGTTCTTTTTCTCTTTTGAATTTGGTTAACATTTTACCCCAACATCAGTCTGTGGTCCACTTGGAGGATATCGCTCGGAAGCTAAATTCATTATCTTTGTGCACTAACGATTTTGATGATAACCTTTACGCTTTATACTACTGCTGAGTTAAATATAAACCAATTAATTTTAATTATCTCGAATTCCACTTACTGTTTGTTATACATACTTTGGTGAAATTCTGACAGACAAGTAATCGAATGAAGACTATCTTCAAAAATTTCCAAGACTTCTTCTTAGAATTATATCTTGTTTCTACAACAGGAATCTGGTCGTGACCATCTGCACTTTTAAGCTAATACCATTCGGTATTTGAATACAATACAGTTTTTATCTTTGGCAAAATTTCTTCCCCTCCAAATTAACTAAAAAAATATCATGATTCGGAGATGCCGTTTTTTGTCTAAATAATCCAAGCGAAAAGATAAAGATAAAGCTACAATTTTATCTACCAAATTACAATACAAAGGAAATTACATTTTCCACATCGAAACAAATTGGGAATTGGGTTAAAGAAGCCATAAAAAGTACAGACGGTTCGAGGATTGCGTTTAACATTTTTTATTAACCCTATGCGGTGTCAATTTTAATGGATATTGCGCCACCGCATCCACCGCCAGCAACGGTATCCATTTTGGTATTCAACAACAGTCGGATGAGTTTAATGTGAATTTCTAACACAGGGGTGCAAGGACATTGTCATCATGCACTAAATGGTATTTATACAACGACAGAGACTGGCTATTTAACATTAAAAGCTTTTACAGCAATTTTATTTCGGTAGAAATATATGACAAAGGACATTTTTGATAATATTGCCAGAGATTTACTGATGCATATCGGCATGTGATTCTTGCTGGAAATTACCCCATTTGCATCAGGGTAGGTTTAATTCAGGAAGTGTGCGTACTCGTACTCGTATGAGTGTTTGCGGTATGAAATGTTGAGAATCGTTCTGCAGACAAATATTAAACTTTTTGCACTTTTGTTAAAAGGCTTTCGTTTTGCATTATTTCTTCTTTCTATGCCTTAATCTATTTTTGCAACTATTTAACGCTAAGGCGATAAAAACCACTTCTAATTCTTTGGTCCTGAGTTAAAAGATATAAAATAACTAAATGTAAAAAAAACTTCGTTTTTTCTGTACAATCTTTTATGTATAGATCGACACACGACATACGCCATACTGTTGCATTATTTGGTAATAACTGCCCAATTATCTGTTTTTGAGGTCGGGCCTATTCCAAAGTATTTTCGTTTTTTTTCACGCATCACACGCGGGATATCAAAATTGGCCCCTGACATTGAGCTGCTCATAAGGTCGTATGAAAGGTGGTTAAAAAATACCTCAAATTAGTCGAAAATACAGTGAAACAAGGGTCAAGTCAAGTTAAATAGAAGTTTTTTAAGAAAACATAAAAATCCCAACTGTGGATAATAAAATTGACATAAACTCGTTGTTAGACCAATTATGGGGTTTGTCGCTATGTAATGCTTTTATATTAACTTGCATATGTCTTTCTATCTTTCTGTCTGTTTTTCTGTCTTTCTGTCTTTCTGCCTTTCTGTCTTTCTGTCTTTCTGTCTTTCTGTCTTTCTGTCTTTCTGTCTTTCTGTCTTTCTGTCTTTCTGTCATTCTGTCTTTCTGTCTTTCTGTCTTTCTGTCTTTCTGTCTTTCTGTCTTTCTGTCTTTCTGTCTTTCTGTCTTTCTGTCTTTCTGTCTTTCTGTCTTTCCGTATTTCTGTCGAATTATATGTCATTCTGTCTCGCTCTTTTCATTCTAACGCTGTGAGTTAACGGTCTTGTACGAATTTTTGTGTAAGACTTTTCGGAGACGGGTCTTGAGGGTAGTGTTGTGGGGATCAGAGGTGGTCTTGAGGGGATCTTAAGGTGGGTTTAACAGGGTTTTACATGTCATTATGCCACGTTTTTCATTACAAATCGGTAGTAAGTCTCGTACGCATTTTTGGGGTAGGATTTTTCGGGGTCTTGAGATGGGTCTTGAAGTGATTCATGATGGGGCTTTCAAGTGGGCCTAGAGGGGGTCTTGAGGGTGTTTAAAGATGGTTTTGATTGGGATGTTGATTTGCTTTTGAGGGCGTCTTGAGATGATGTTAATGGAGCATTAAAGTGGTTACTTGAGACGGTCTTGAGGGTGGTCTTGATGGGGTCTTGAAGGGGTCTTGAGAGAGTCCTGAGGGGGTATTTGTAGGCTCTTGAGTGTGGGCTTGAGGGTGGTTTGAGGGGAGTCTTGAGATGGTCTTTAGTGGGATGTTTAGGTGGTTTTGATGAAGGCTTGAGGGGATTCTGAGAGGCACTTGAGGGAGTCTTTAAGTAGTCTTGAGGGGTTCTCGAGTGAGTTTTTGAGGATATTTAGTCGGGTCTTCAGGGTCATGAGTAAAGTCTTGAGGGGATCTTTAGAAGGTTTCGAGGGGGTCTCGCGGTGGTCTTTAGAGGGTTTTTAAGAAGGTCTTGAGTGGAACCTTAAGGGGTTTTTAGGTGGTCTTGAGGGAGTAATGATGGGGGTAGTAGATGAGGGAATCTTTAGGTGTTCTTGATGCAACGTAACTTGGATTGAACGGTTTTAAAGATAGCTTCTTATCCATTGAAGCAGGTTTACATCGATTACATAAGCAAGCATTTTGGACAGAAGAGCTTAATGCTAAAATCGGTCTTTGAATGCCTTTGAAATATTAAGTGCCTGAAATTTGCTTTCACCGAACTTATGACGAGACTGGTTCCACTTTTCGGTGAGATATGCAATCAGATCACCAAAAGAACGAAAACCATACTGACGGTCATAAACTGACGGTTAATCAGCGTTTCCATGACCTTAGAAAGAAGGGATGTTAGTGCTATATGTCAGTATACTAAGTATACTAAGAGAGACATGACAGTTCGCATTTTTTGCTATAGGCTGGACAATTGCTGTTTTCCAACTACTCGGAAAGAGTCCGGAAGAATAATATATGTAGGATATGTAGAAAAACTTACGCAGTGGTAATACCAGCGATGAAGAACAATTCTTCAGAAGTAATGGGGAA
This sequence comes from Nephrocerus scutellatus, assembly GCA_947095585.1. Lineage (NCBI taxonomy): Eukaryota > Metazoa > Arthropoda > Insecta > Diptera > Pipunculidae > Nephrocerus > Nephrocerus scutellatus. The sequence goes on from OX352763.1 coordinate 3,256,568, forward strand.
ATACAATCTAGCCTAGCAGATTTCTGTGTATTGTGCTATTCATCGAATGCTAGAACTAGGAGGAAACACGGAAATCCAACGCTAATTGTGCACTGAATTTTTTTAGCTGAGCTGCGTTTCACTTTGTTGTTATTCACACTCAAAAACCGTTATTTTCTTTTTTATCGCCTGCGTATTGTATTGCGCTAATATGATTCGCTGCGATGCACTTAATGTTGTTTTTAGTAAGTTATTTTGTTTTACGATGCTAGTATTACACGTTCTCGTCCGACGGAGAGCAAATGACAATGCCTCTGGAGCTTATAATAATAATAATAATAATAATATTGCGGTCTTCATAGCTTCTCGCAACCATTTGTGTTGTGCATTTATATTTTTGCACACAAATGAAGGGGACTTTTATTTGAATGCCGGATTCGAACGGCGAATTGCGAAGCTTTTCGTGACAAGTTATTACGTTCGGACGTTTGTCAGACTTTTGCGAGAGGTGGTACACCGTGAAAAATACTTTTAATGTTACTGGGATTCAAACCACGAACCTGGACAACCTGAGCCAAGCCATGCTCTTATCCACTGAGCCACGGCGCCCACTCTGGAGCTTATGCTCATTGATAATTTGAAGAAATGATTTACTTAGAGTCATTTGTACAGATCTGTGCTATAAATAGCTATAATTTTAAGTCTCATCAGCTTAGCTCAACACATTTTTTAAAAATATATTTTTAAAATTAATCGCTTTATTAACATTTTCCTCTTTTTCTTTCTCTGTTAGGTAAGTACCTAGATTTCTGGGCGGTATCTATACATATGGAATAATATCTGTAAAAATGTAAGTACATAGATAAATTCCATCTGCACCGGAGTGGGTTCTATTCTGGCTCGTAAGTAAAAGGAAAACAAATAAATTATTTTCCACTTTAGTTTTTCATAAACCTTTGAATTGAATAAGACTCAGCATAATAATTAATGATGCCATCTGATTTTATTATCTGATTGACTTTAGGCAACACAGCGAACTTTTGCCTCATCGTAAGAATCAATTTTGAATTGTGAAAGATAGGAAATCCCAGTAATTTATTCAAGAAACAAAGAGACGTCTCTTTTCCTTTAAAGTTCAAAAATCCTTAAACAATCCTTCAAAGGGATGAAACATCTTAATTATCTGCTAGTTAAATTATGTGACATTATTGTAAACTTCTTCCCATCTTACTGCTTTGGAAATGTTGGAAATTCACTAAATATATGCTGGGAGGGTATCAAAATCTAGCACATAATATAAACACATTTAGTGGACTACAAGGAGTTCTATGTTGACTCCTTGTAGTCTACTAAATGTTTATATTATGTGCTAGATTTTGATATATATAAAATGATGATGCATAACTTCAAGTATTACTCTCGTTGATAAATTTTTTGAACGCCTAAGGAATATTATATATGGTATATGGTTCAGTGTTGGCAGAGCGATTGTCCAGCATTATGTGAATGAAATACGAGTATGTATGGCGGTTATGGTTATATTGTCTGTTTAAGCGACTGTAACTCTCGATCGGTTTAAAAAGTTGCCTGTTTTCGTGACAACTTCTATTGTGATGGTAAAATGTGTGTGGAGTTTCCACAGTTTCTCATCTCATTAGAAACGTTAACCTTAATAGGTCAAACTCTCAATCACACATATCTCGTGATCCTAGTAATAGGAACAAATTGCATTGGTCACTCCACAGCTTCAAACCATACAAATCTGTACGACCAGACGGCATAATACGAGCCGAACCCTACCTGTGTTAGAGGTAATTATAAAGGGTTGTCTACAGTTGATCTACATTCCGGATTTATGGAGAGAAGTGATATTGGTTTTTATATCCAAAGCGGCCAAATGAACTCTCAGTCCAAAAGATCTCAGACCTATAAGTCTATAAGTCAGATCTTACCAAGGTCGCGTTGGTACTACGGGGGTTGGCTGCCCACAGATAAGGTTAATCTCCTTGGAGGTTAGCTGAGTCTGGGCCAACCTTTGGCTGAGGACCAGTATTATTCTGGCTTGGCCTATGTAGTGGTTGGTGGTTTACTACCCAAATGCGGGTAGAGCGCTAGCATCGTAACATCAGTACAGGTCCTGATGTTACCAAAAATCTTTGGTACATCAGAAGACCGTCCTGATGTTACCGGTGCGATGATGCGTTCTCTGTGGAGTTGCATATCTCAACCGGTTGTCGAAAATCAAAGATCGGCAAGGATTTAAGATGGGTCCTGCTCTAACCATTGAGTTAATACTGGCACATCAGTCTATGATGGACGTTGATTGTCGTATAACTAATCCAAGTCCGAAGAGGACCGTGAAATTATACCCTCTGTTGGTGGTGTTCACGTTAATCTATGACACATTTCATACCTGAAAAGGGGTGGTGCAGATTGATCGCCAATGCGGATGACGTTGCTATTGCACTTTCAGAAAAACACCTTAATGCTCTGAAAGAACTCTTACAGAACGCTCTTAACAAGCTAACTAGATGGGCAGATCGTTGTGGTCTGGGAGGGAGTAAACACCCACAAAACAGAACTAGGCGCAAGTCAGGTGGCACTCTTCTCCTGTAAAAAAGTCATCGGTAGCAAATGGAGTCTTCAACCCCATATCACTCATTGGCTTTATATTTCGGTAATAAGACCTGGTGGTTTGTGGACTGCTTTTGACAAAGCAATAAATCGCGACAAACTAAGCAAAGTCCAAAGATCAGCTTGTCCATGTATGAGCAGCAAGGTTTGGTGTACTTTTCAATGACTTCTGCAGAAGCTGAATGAGCGAAAAAGAGGAAGACACCATTCCTCAACTTCTCCTCACATGCACAGATCTTTATATGAAGCGTAAACTCGATTTGGGAGCCCCCTTTTACAACGACCTTAACGATTTGTCAAGCACTGACATCAAAAGTCTTTTATGCTTCATTCGAAGCTCCAACGAAGTTCAACGAGTAGGGTGAGAATTCCTCTCGATCCATGTGGCATCCCAATGGACCATCTTTTGGTCTAAGTGGGTCGGCTTCCTGCCGACAGCCACCCCAACCTAACCTTACCTAACCTTCCACAGTTGGTTTCCTTATTTATGTCAGAGTCCCGCCGATTTTATTTCGGTATTCTCTTGGTGTATCCTCTCTGTTATTTTCAGGGTTAACATTAAAATTACACATCTTTTATAAGATAAAGTCTAGGGTTTGCCTATTTATATCTTCCGGATTTCAAAGTAACCTCTTGTAATCAGCATTTTGCATTTGTATCCTATTGTTATCGCTGTGACTAGTGCATACTGCATTCTAATAGTCTGAAAAAAAAAACATTATAAAGAAGAAATAAAATCTTGTTAAAGTACAAGTACTACCTACATAGCTTTTTACAAAGATTTCCAATTATTAATATTTTTCGAATGAAATAAATTGAATTCATTTTATGATCCAATTAATTTTAATTGTACAGAAAAAGTGTGTGGATGCTATACTAACGTAGAACCTATTTAAAGTTCACTTCTGCCTGTGCTAAGCAACTGACGAACGGCCTGATTAACTTCGCTTTGACTTTGTAAAATGTTGAAAAAAAAAACTTGAAATAAAAAATGTAAATGCAGTTGCTGTTGTTAATGTTGATGTCAAAACTTTTGGGAGGGATTTTTGCAATAAATTGACGATGCTGACCGCAGGATCGATTATGTACGAGTACAAGTACAATACTCTGCGTACTCTATACCAGGCACAAGGACTTTTCAGGGCTTTGGCTGAGGTGAAATGTTACCAGCTGAATTTTAATGAAATGCGTCAATTTTTTGTGCGTCCATTTGAGTTACGGAAAACTGGAAACTCACAACTAGCAGGGGGCGTCCTGACAACTCTCTGAATAAATACAGAAGGTTGGGTTGCAAACATTTCTCGTAACTTTAAAATATGCAAATTTAAATCTTTTTTTTGTTTTAAACTATCTCACTGAGCACTGTGAAAGCGTCACTGCGAGTGTGAAATTTGTAACAATTGTAATTTGTAAAAATATTGTCTTATTAATGTTGCGAATCATCATCATCATACAACCGGGGTCCGGTCCTAGCCTCCCGCAAAAAGTCTCTCCACCGGTCCCGATTTTAAGCCGATGTCATCCTGTTTTCCATCCCTAAACTCTGGTTCTCCTGGTCTATGCCATCCTGCCAGCGTAGGCTTGGCCGGCCTCACTGTCGTGTTCCATAAATCCTACCGCAAAGGTCTTTTCGAGCAGGATTCTCTTTGCTCATGCGAGCTAGGTGTCCTGCCCACCGGAACGTACCGAGTTTAATCATCGATGACGATGTCGACAATGCGGTAACGCTCGCAGATCTCATCATTATGGAGTCTCCGGAATCGTCATTCCTCACAATTCTCCGTAAGACTTTTCTCTCGAACGCGGCTTAGAGGTCGGAATCGTTTTTGCTAAGCACCCGAGTCTCGGATCCATATGTAAGTACGCGTTTTTCTGGTTCCATGCTGTTATCGGCTGCTACAGTTGACCCGAGATAGTTAAATGATAGCACTACTTCAAATTCGCGCTCCACTATTCTAATTGCGGGACCAATGTTGGATCTTCTACTCGCATACGTGGCCAACATGTACTTTGTTTTGCACTCATTTATGTGAAGCCCCAGATTTCGTGCCTTGTCTGCGTAAGCCAGTATCTGAATGGAATGGAGAGGATTGTTCCCCTCGCCTTTACGTCAGAGTCTCGGATCACTTTTTCCAACGCCAGGTTGAAGAGGACGCAGGCCAGCCAATTCCATTGTCGGAGCCCGTAATAGATGTTGAATGGGCTTGATAATGATCCGGATATTTTTAATTGGCTTATAACATTGTTCACGGTCAATTTACATAGTCGTGTCAGTTTATTTGGGAGACCGAATTCTCTTATGGCTTTATAAAGTTCTACTCTAGCTATGCTATCATAGGCGGCTTTAAAGTCTATAAAGAGGTGGTGTTGTGAGTTTTGAAACTTTAGAAACTTTTCCATCACCTGCCTAAGGGTGTAAATCTGATAAATATGGTATGGACCAATGATGACTTTAGCGTATGGGGCTATCCTGTCTTGAAAGATAGAGAAAACTTATACGCGGTACTCAACAACGTTATACCTTGATAATTGCTGCATGTTGTGATATCTTATGTATGTGGCACAGGATGCCTCTTCGCCAGTCTTCTGTCATCGCTTCTTCCTCCAATACTTGCCCTAATATCTCATGAATTCCTTGGTATATTGCAGGAGCTCCTGTTTTAATCAGCTCCGCTGGGATACCATCTGATCCCGGGAACTTATTATTTTTGAGCCGGTTTAGCTCTACTAACTTCGTCTATGCTTGGTGGCGGCAGCATAGTGTGGTCTGCGATCATTTGTGGAGCCTCCAATTCCTCAGTTAGCTGGCCATTTCACAACTCATGAAAGTGCTATTCCCATCGCTCTAAGATGCCTTGGTGATCGGCGATCAGAGTACTCTCTTTGTCCTTGCAGTATGTTCAACGCAGTGTATATTGTGTCATACCGCGGACTATTTGGTAGAACTTCCGCGCCTGGTATGGTCCTCGCTCTCTGTACCGTTCTAGTTTATGGACGAGATTCTTCTCCCAGGCTTCTTTCTTTCGCCGGTGAACTGTTTTGTCATATCTTCTGAGCTCTTTTTATTCATCTTCACGTGCCCGCGTTCTATGAGATTGTTGCATTGCTCTGAACGCAACATTCTTACATTCAGTCGCTAGCTTAAATTCGTCATAGAACCAGTTTTTCCTATCTCTACGACTTCTACCTATGATGGAGTCAGCAGTACTAATGACAGTATTCCTTAGGCGTGTCCATTTCTTTTCTACACCCGGCATCTCAGCCCCAGGACTTACTCTCCCTGCATTTAGGGCGAGTCCTATCACTTGACCGTAGTTGTTTCTGGTCTCTTCGTTGCGAAGTGCAACCGTATTAACTCGAATCTGATTCGCGGATGCAGTCTTTCGTGATGATGCAATCCGCGCTCGGAGCACCATACAAACGAGATAGTGGTCCGAGTCGACGTTGGCACCTCCGTCCGTTCGTACCGTCATCAGGTTCGGGTTGTGGCGGCGGTCTATCAACACGTGGTCTATCTGGTTGCGAGTGGCTCCATCAGGAGATACCCAGGTGGCTTTTGAATACTATCTCCTTACCTAACTAAGCATTCATATCCCCCAGAATGGTTTTTACAACATACCGGAGGCAGGCATGGATTTCCCGTTCGACTGACTAAAAAAAATTCTTCTTTTTATCATCTGGGACATCCTCTGTAGGTCCGTGAATGTGTACGAGGTTTATGTTTTTAAATCTGCCCCACACGCGAAGGGTACATAGCCGTTCATTTATTGCTTTAAAGTCGATAACGGTGGGTTTCATTCTTTTGCTGACTAGAAACCCCACCCCGAGCACATGATGTCTTGCATGACAGCTGTAATATATGTCATATTCTAATTTTTGTAAAACACATTTCCACGTCTACCGCATCTTCTGGATTGTTGTTATGTCAGCCTTATATTTAGACAGGGTATCGGCCAGCAGTGAGCGTACGTTCCATGAGAAAATTCTTAAATCGTTTAGCCGTTTTCGTTGCCGTGGTCGTCGTCGTTGACGTTACCAATAGCAACAGGAATAATTTAACAAAACCAAACGTTAGCTTTAATTCGGGGCAAAAAGCATAGCGGGATCAGAAGCCTCTTTACAACATTAATACCTGCCAATATTTCATTTCAAGAGGTTAAAAGATTAAGCCACAAAGAGCATCACTTAAAGTGATATAAAAAACCTTATTCCATACTTTCCAAACACTAAAACCAATATCTTCGCATAAAAAATATATCACATTCTTCTATTCCCTACCATAAGCAACCATATTCTTTGACGCATTTCCAAATAGCAATTATTTAATATTCCGGTGGGTACATGTAATGGAGAAAATCCCTTGTTTCATAAATCCATATGCCATTTTTAGCGACATACTGACATTTGCGCTGAACTCGCAGAGATTGATTTCCGTCTGTCACGCAGACAACCACCTGATGCCTACAGGCTACAAGGAGAACATCATTATCAACTTCTATCACATTAACTTCTTAGACGACATCAATCTCTAAAAAGCAAACCTTCGCAGCTCTCCATCCTTCGCAACGCAACTAAAAAGGCTGATATTCATTTTTATCACAACATTGAAAACCGATAAATGGAAAAAAAAATTGAGTTAATCTACCCAAGCAAATCATTTGATATCTCCTGCGTTGGCAGTGTTATGACAGTCACTGTATTTCGATGTTGGGACAAGGCGAAGTTACTTAGGTGTACGCTCCCGGCTGTACTGTGTGTTTTCTTACATAAATATAGGATATTTCTTATTTTCTTCATAATAAACAAAACAGTTTATCCCTTATCGTTTGTCCTCAAAAGTGATGAAAAGTTTGATATCAGGTGAAAAAGTTTTTGATTTTTCGATTTTTATTCAAAAGACTTTAGGACATACAAGAAGTACATCATTTGGTTTAATCCGTACATTTAAGATTGTTATTCACTCGCCGCACAGAAATTTCTTTCTTCCCTCAGGTATTTGTTCTTAAACTTTTTGCAACAGGTGAGAAAACGGCTTTGTTGATAATGGGACTTACTTTACTTTTTCTACAAACCTACTATATTGCAACAAGTATGCTTTCGAACTACAGCAACAATTACGCGTTCATTTTTCAACACCCACCGTTTCATCGTGACGTGACGAGCTTTATCCGCATGAACTAATTGTGATTAAAGTGAAAGATATTACACATTTATGAAATCACTCAACTTGAAGTCAATAAGTTAACCAGAGAGCGAACGAGGGGAGCACTTCAGGGAGCACGTTAGCATTTACGAGCTCATTTCTGTATCTATGGATGTTGAGATTGTATAGAGAAGGCAGAAAGCAGCAAACGAATCGTTTGGTTAATAATTATTGTGAATCGATAAAACATCCCCCGTACCTAATATGTACCTTACGAACTTACCAACGAACCGGGGCGTAACTCCGTTGTCGATGTTCAGTAGTAATTTCTGAATGTCACACGCCCAAGTCCTGGTAATATCAGAAAAGTTAGCCCTACTACGCTTACTCGTAGCACACATTTATTATTGTTCGTTGAAGTTAATTTACTGGAAGGATATGCTGGCGAAAATTGGGATTTATTTGGCACGTGATGCACTTTGCTGAAACCGCAATTTATTTGAATCAAAGACTTGGGTATTTCCTTTTCTGTCTGTCTTGTCCGGCTATGCAAAGCCTTAATTTAAAGTGAAACTTTTTGGGACGCGGTAAGAATAACTTTTAAGGTCACGTAACGGTTTTGGTCTTCACTTTTGGATCGGTACATTTTGCAAACCTTTTGCCATAACGTTGCCTAGGAATTAAATAGTGGTCATAATCTATATAAATAACTAGCTTTTCCCGGGCGCTCCGCCACCCACACAAATGAGTCCCCGCCATGCTATCACTGCCACTAGAGGGGTGTACTATTGTCTAAACTTATAAAAGCCCAACCTCGATCGTATTTGCACTATGAGGTTTATTCTGTGAAAGTTTTAGCTCAATCGGCTGTCTAGTTTTTTAGTTTTAGTGTCGTATTACAAACCAACAGACAGTCATTTATATATATAGATTATAGTACGAATAAAGCAGCGCAGCACATAGCACACAGTCACTATGATCGCCGACTTTAGTTATTTAGTTACAAAATTGGTCGCCACGAAAGGCCTTTTTCTTTAAATGGGATATATATATAACTTTTGTTCACCGCAAGGGCCTGACATTTGCAAAGAAAATGATTGAGAGTTTCTTTCTCATTCACATCCAAGCAACGCGTGGCTGCCCACCGGCCAGTTGCCCGTTATTATAGTAACCACTCTGGAAATATCTTTCCGAGATCAGGAGATCAGCTCGGTTGATTTGTTTTTATTATAGAAAGGCTACATCGCTCTCTACATGGTGCAATTGGTCAAATCATTCCACCTTTGCTGTTCTTTGGTGGTAAGGAAGGAAAGAACACGTTCGCTGACGGAGCTCAGAGGACAGCAGAATTTCGAACCTCCTGCTCAGAAGTCAAATGCACTAACCACTAAGTCACAGCACCTACGGTTCGGCTCTTAATAACTCCTTTTCCCAGTCTTGTTAAGAGAAATCCTAGAAATCTTTTTTTTTTTTTTTTTTTATAATTCGCGCACGCTTCAAGGGGTTCGCACCCTTATAATGCTCGGCTATATGCTTGGCACAGCGTGGGCGTTAAGGAAGAGGAGGAGAAAAGAGGAGATGTCTATGAGCTTGTGTTTTGAATGCCTGTGGATCATAGTGATGTGGGAAGACAGAGCTTGGCAGAGCATTCCACATACGTGTTGTACGGCTGAAGAACGAATCCCTGAATTTAACTGTACGTCCGATGATGGGCTTGAGGGTAAACTGATGAGCATTTAGAGCGCCACGAGTATTGCGGTTGAATTCAAGGAGAGGTGGCATGCAGCTGGCTATTTCTCTTGAGCACCGCTGGTAGAAGAAACGATAAAACAGTGACAAGCAAGAAACGTTCCTGCGGTGTTCAAGCGAATCTATTGATTTCGCTATATTTTCGTCACCGATAAGTTTTAACGCGCGGTTTTGTATTCTATCTAGCTGATGCAAAGAAGTCTTAGGCGCACCAGACCAGATATGGCAATTGTACTCAAGTTTTGGGCGAATAAAAGCCTTGTATATGGTAGCCAGATCAGAGGGAGAGAAATATTTCATGCACCGGGCTAGAAAACCTAAACATTTCGCAGCATTTTTAGCGATGGTAAATATGTGGTCATTCCAACGAAGCTTGTCGTTGACGCACATACCGAGAATTGCGAGATTTTCAGTTTCCTCGATGCAAGTGCCATTCATGGATAATGGCATGGGGTTAAGAATTCGCTTTGACGACAGGAGACAACATTGGGTTTTGGAAGCGTTAAATTCTACTCGATTGATTTCTCCCCATTGTATTATGCTTTCAAGGTCAGAATTCAACGAGCTTAACATACAAAGTTGTTTGTGCTCTACATCAGAAGTGGAGGGACGTTCCTCAAACTTATATGAGAAGCTGAGAGTGCTGCCGTCAGCGAAAGAGTGAATTGGATTAGAAGTCACAGATAAGAGATCATTAATAAAAATGAGAAAGAGTGTCGGGGACAGAACAGAGCCCTGGGGAACGCCAGCATTTATGTGGTGTATTTCAGACTTGAAACCGTCCAAAACAACTTGAATTGAGCGGTCCAAAAGATAGCTTCTAATCCAATGAAGCAGTTTATCATCAACACCATAAGCACGCATTTTAGACAAAAGAGCTTGATGCCAAACTCTGTCAAATGCCTTTGAAATATCGAGTGCAACAGCAATTTACCTGTGATATACGGATACATAGCGTGCCTTTTTGCACCCGGGGCAATTCTTATTACGGCCGGTACGCTAAAAATTTGCTGTATTCTATTATACTTGCCCAAGTTCTATAAAGTATTTTTGAGATAAAAGGAAAGCTACTTTGAGTTTTTTACAATTTATATAAAGCGCAAAAGTAGGCGATACATTTTAGATAATATATAAATTTAAAACATCAACTCGTGGCATTTACTATTTATAAAATTTAAAGAAAAGAATTTATATGTTATTGTAGTTGTGCGAAGTTGTCCGTTCATTACATAATGCACCATACAAGAACGATCAATAGGATTTTAATTAAATTGAGCGCTTCTTCAACAGGCGAAGAGTTGTGGCTTTGTGTAGCGGTTAAATTATGATATTGATTATGTGGTTATTGTGCGTTATATCACTAAATATTTAAAATTGACCTCAGTTATGCTGGATCGCCGCAAAAAATATAAAATTTTAATTAATTGCGCAGTTTAAATTAGTTTCAAATGTATTGAGATTTTTTTTAATTCATAGGGTAGTTTTAGGGGGAAAATATAAAAAAACAGGTGTAATCGGTAAAGGTAGTGAAGAGGAGCTTCTCAGCTCGCCATATGTCATTCAGTCTAAAGACTGAATTAGCTTCAAAAGATTTTAATTTCATGGGAAAATCCTTTTGAATAAAAAAAAATCTCTAAATTACGCCATCGCAAGCCAAGCGATATACGAATAGACAAACTGATATATTCACAAACACGTGCGCAGAAAAAAATGTTTTTTTGCCCTGATTATTAGCTTCGCCCTTCAGGCTCACAAAAAACCTTTTCTGCTATAAATATTAAAGATCAGAGTCCTTGTGGATGTTTTCTTCCTAAAATAATTCAGAGCAGAGTCCTTGTGGAATCGCTTCAACGACATTTTGCTGCTGACATTAACAACAAGTTGATTGGTTGAGTACCAAATTATGGTATGAGTATGTTATGAATTACAAAAACCAGAGCCATCCGAAGCAGTTAACTCCAATTGCCCGTCCAAGTCAGGAGCATTGCATGATTGGTCTCAGCAAACACTCGGACATTTGTGGTTTGTCAAACAAGAGTTTTGGGAAATTTAATCAATTAATGTTTACTGTGTAATGTGACCAAACACTTCAATTCAAGATGGACTTTCCATCCTCTCTTACTAGGTAGGCAATTGAATTATTTACCTTCAATGAGCAGTTGGTTTCTGTGTTTGCCGAAGCCATCAGAATGTAACTAATGGTAACTGTTATGAGGTGACCGACAAAAGGAAAGGCTAAGCTCACTTCCGCTTCTTGTTGTTGTTGTTGTGGATGCAGGTGACTATGTAAATGGTTTTCGCATCGGTGAACAAGAATATAACAAGATAATTCCAACTATTCAACAAAGAGACGAGAAGTGAGAATTTGAAAATTACCATATACCACCATTCGATACACTTCGCAATTTTTTATATGATCTACTCATTTTTAACTTCCTGTAAGCATGCAGAGACAATTTTACTGTTATTTTTATAACAAATGTATATTAAAATTAATTTTTTTATTTTTTATTTGATTTCTTTTGCACTAAAAACATTTCTAATAAGTGCTATACTTTTTTAGTTATTTGTAAGAACTCGAAAAACTGCCAAAGTAAACTGTCACTTCCGGTTGGCTGATTTCCCCCTAAATCAACTGGGATCTCACAATTTATGGAAAAAGCTTAAATATGCATTTTCATCCTCATCAATTCAACTTTGGCTTTTTTGACTTTAGGCACGAACTCAAAAACAGAAATGGCAGTTATTATCAAATAATACAATGTAAAAATAAAAGGCCTGTGTTGCGCATGGCGTGTGGCATGTGTCGATCTACACATTAAAGTTCGTCCCAGTAAAACGAAGTTTTTTTACAATATTTGTTTATACCTAATGACAAAGTCTATTTCTAACGTGAAAGACGTCCATCGGCGATATTAATTCATCAGTTTGTTTGACTACTAGGGGATAAGATTAATTAACCTTTTTTCGATTGACAATTTACACTTCTTTCTAGTGTTGACTTGTGACAGTTGTTTGTCAAGTCAGTCTGACATTCAGTGAGTACGTCTATGACTTTAATGGGTGCGCTTATGACAATAAATAAGTGATTTTATAGTCGTTCGATAGTGGAATTCATGATACCTAAGTTAAAGCGGGTCGAAAAGAGGATATGGAAATAGCTTACGACTCGCGGCGGAAATCATGTTAGGGCCCCTGTACAGGAAGCTTTCATCCAGATCGAGCAGGCGGCACGAAATCTGGGGCTGAACATAAATGAAAGCAAAACAAAGTACATTGTGGCCACGTCTGCGAGTAGGAGAACCAACATTGGTCTCGCAATTAAAATAGTGGAGCGCAAATTTGAAGTTGTGCTATCCTTTAACTATCTCGGGTTAACTGTAGCCGCCGATAACAGCATGGAACCAGAAATACGCACACGGTTGCTCAAAGCCTACTATAGTCTATGAAGACTCTTCAAATCCGGGAATTTAACCATAACATCGAAGCTGCTGGTGTATAAGACAATGGTCATACCAGTAGTACTAACATATGGATCCGAGACTTGGGTGCTTAGCAAAAAGCATCCTGATCTCTTAGCCGCGTTCGAGAGAAAAGTCTTACGGAAAATTATTGGCTATATGTGAGGAAGGCCGATTCCGGAGACTCTGTAATGATGAGATCTACGAGCGTTACCGCGATGTCGACATCGTGAAGAGAATTAAGCTCGGTAGGCTCCGATGGGCAGGACACTTAGCTCGCATGAGAGAAGAGGATCGTTCTCGGAAAGTCGTTTGCGGAAGGATTTATGGAATACGACAGCGCCGTCCAATACGACGTAGATTGAACAGAATAGTAGTTACTAGTCCAATCAAGTAGGGCCTTATCAATTCCAAAAGCATTCATTTTCGAAAAAAGAACTTGATGCCAGACTCTGTCAAATGCCTTGGAATAATCGAGTGCGAGAACTTTGCTTTCATCAAATTTTTGAATAGACTGGTTCCATTTTTCAGTGAGATAAGCCATCAGGTAGCCTGTAGAATGATGCCTACGAAATCCGTACTGCTAGTCGCTAAGGATTTCATGTTATTCAAAGTATTGCATAAGCTTACGATTGAGCAGCGTTTCCATGATCTAAGTATGGATGTTAGCGCAATTGGTCGGTAGGAGGAAAGAGATGACAGATCGCGTTTATAGGAACAGGCTGGACAAAGGTTTTTTTCCAATTCCTTGGGACGACTTTAGAAGAATAAGAGAAATGAAAAAGCCTGCGCAGTGATAATGCCAACATTGAAGAACACCTTTTTAAAATTATTGCGGGAATGGCATCAGGCCCAGCAGATTTATGAATGTTGAGATCATTTAATACTCTAGCCACTTGATTAGACGAGTACGAAAGTAAGTCTGTCCCATAGAGGATTCGACTCTTGCAAGTACAAGCGGCGACAACGCGCTATCTGGTAGCGTGGAGCTAGCTGCGAAATGTGCAGCAAGCAGATTGACCTTGTCTATAGAGCTGACAGTTGGAATGTCATTGTGGATTTTAATTTTAGTTCGTTTCACCAATGACCAAAAATGTTTACTTCCTTTGGGACAATGAAATATTTCGGGTCATAGTCGAATTTGGCTCGTCTATGGTAGGCATATTGCAATCATTTCTGACTCGTCTATATTTTGTTCGGTTTACGTAATTAATTAAAAAGAAATTGTTTTCGGGAATTGCATTTTCTCTTTCATGGAACTAAAATAACTCTACAGCCCCAGGTTATTTATATGGTTACTTAATTTGAAACGAACCGAAATTAAGCGTATTAAGTGCATTTTTCTGTACACCAAAAGCCAATCCAATCAAGAAAAAATGGTAAGAGCATAGAAGAAGATTTGCGAAAACATCCGCATCCGCACATTGCAACTACACCGTCGGACGAGAAATCGATGAGCAGGATACAGGAAACTATTGCCCTTTTGTAGAAATTCCTTCAATGACTATCTACTGCGTACCAGCAAACCACTTAATAGTGCCCTTCTTGCAGGACTCTATTGAGCGTACAGATGCAGACATAACATGAATTTTAGATTGTGGATAGAAGAAGGTAATTCAACGCAAGCTATACACATCAGGAAGAAAAGGAAGAAATTTCAGTATTATCGATTTAACTCGAAAGGATAGTAATCGACTGTGAATCTGTTGGAATATGGATACCAATGCAGTTGCGGTGCCGGAGGAAATTGAACAACACAAAGGTATTAAAAGTGTAAACAAGCAAACTGCACAAACAACTGCCGGGTGTTCTCAATGAAGCAGTTGAAATGATCTGGTTACATCCGATTATACAAATCTATTGAATTTAAGATGTGTTACCATACAAAAAAATACTTTTACGAAATTAAGGCTTTCTATAATTCGTAATAGATTTTGCAAATAAAAACACAACACAAGTTAGTTTATTCACAAATTACAACTTTAATTCACAAAGTTGTTGACAAATTCACACTGGTGATTACTTTTTATTCACACACATAACACTTATATTCACACTCCTCTTTCTACTAGGAAGTACTATGGTACAAATCCAAATCATAACTAACTTACTAGCAATAAAGTTTGAGGTATTTTTACTTAATCGTAATTTTCGAGAAGTTACATAAAGAACAACCTAGAAAATACCAGAACATACTGGAATAATTTCCTTATATACAACTTTATTACGAGCTCTACACATATATCTTTTATATACAATATAACTGACTGACCCTAAATATATGCCATGGTTTTTAGTCATTTCTTAATTCTAATACAATACAGTATAATGCTTATTATTATACGAAGTATGTCCAGTGCGATGGAAGATTTCTGCTTATAACAGTTACAGTTTCGTAACATTACCAACATATATCTGCTTTATGTATACACATATGCATATAAATATTTAACAAAGAACAAAAAAGATGCTTACATTCAGTTACCTGTAAAGTGCCTCGCATTTCAATGTACTTATATTATTTGAAGAATGCCGCTGTACCGCTCTGTGAGTGTTTCGCTAGTGCAACCCAGTCTTTTGCGAGTTCCTGCTATGTACAAGCCATTTCCATGTCTGATTATTATATCTTTTTACATTCCTGACTTGACCCATTCTTGTGTGGAGCTGTTTGTTTGAAACACAGTTACATTAGAAAATACTATGGATAATGCGAAGGACTGTAACTTGCGAATAACATTCTTCCAGGTCCCAACCACCACCCACACGCAGTTGTGATGACTGAACGTTGAAGTAGAATCAAGGTGTTCTGCCATCATTATTTTAGTTATTATTTTGGACCACCGAAAGGACGTAAATGCTGTATCATCATAATGTCTATTGTCTACTCGTCATTTGTCTAATATCAATGGGTGAATGTAAATGGTGAAGGACAACTAAGAACGACGGTATGAGACAATTTATTATTTCCAAGACTAGGAAGGAAGATGGATGGTTTTATTTAAGCTGCATAAAGAGGCTATAAAAAAGCGAGAGTTATACAAAGCAAACTCCACTGTGAAACACTAAAATTAAGTTGGACGACTCAGAAATGATAGCCATCTACCATTGGGGAATAAAATTTGTCAACGACCAAAAACTGAGACAAAAAACACTTCAATGTCCCAAAGTAAATAAGAATTTTTGTTTATATGTGAAAGGACTTAAAACTACTGCCTCGTCGGCAATTCCAACGCTCATTTAGACAAGGCCAATCTGCCTGGCTAACATTTCGCTTCGCTACCAGATGGCGAGTTGCCGCCGACAGACCGACAGTACTTTCAAGAGTCGAATTCTCTACTTTCCCACTCGTACAGTAGGTAGAGCTTTAAATAATCTCAGCATTCATAAATTGACTTGGCCAGATGTTATTCTCGCAGTATTTATGAAGAGGTGTTCTTCAACGCTGGCATTATGCGTATGGATTGTAATAGTAGGAACCTATCTTTTTAATCGTTCTGTTCGAGTCCTTAAGACTCTGTTTTGTCTCCGACATTCTTTCTCATCTTCAATAATGATTTCCTGTCCGCTACTTATAATCCTATTTATTCTTTCACTAAACGTAACCCTCCAGCCATCAAAGAAATCAAAAACTTCCGATTCTTTGTGTGTGCTTTAACGGAAAACTACGTTGAACGTCACATCATCGCTAATTATGCTGTAAAATGTTTCGTCATCATCATCATCATATTTGGCTCTACAACCAGTATCCGGTCCGGGCCTCTCGCAAAAAACCTCTCCACCGGTCCCGATTTAGAGCCGATGCCATCCAGTTTGGCATCCCTAAACTCTGGGCGTCCTGGTCTACCCCATTCTTTCAGCGTAGACGTGGCCGGCGTTGCTGTCGTGTTACATAAATCCTACTGCAAAGGACTTTCCGAGCAGGATCTTCTTCGCGCATGCGAGCTAGGTGTCCTGCCCGCCGGAACCTACCGAGCTAAACTCACTTCACGATGTCGATATCACGGTAACGCTCGTAGATCTCCTCATTATAGAGTCTCCGGAATCGTCCTTCCTCCCATACGAGGCCAAAAATTCTCCCTAAGACTTTTCTCTCGAACGCGACAAAGAGGTCAGAATGCATATTGCTAAGCACCCAAGTCTCGGATCCACATGTAAGTACTGGTATGACCATTGTTTTATATACCTGCAGCTTGGATTAAGTACCTGGTTTTGAAAGTCTTGACAGACTAAACTAGGCTTTGGTGGCTTTGAGCAACCGTGCGCGCATTTCTGGTTCCATGCTGTTATCGGCTGCTACAGTTGACCCGAGATAGTTGAAGCATTGCACTACTTCAAATTCGCGCTCCACTATTTTAATTGAGGGACCAATGTTGAATCTTCTTCTCGCAGACGTGGCCACAATGTACTTTGTTTTGCTCTCATTTATGTGCAGCCCCAGATTTCTTGCTGACCTCTCGATCTGGATGAAAGCTTCCTGTACAGCCCTTTGGTTTCTTCCAACGATTTCGATGTCATCTGCGTAAGCCAGTATATGAATGGACTAATAGAGGATTGTTCTCCTCGCCATTACGTCAGAGTCTCGGATCATTTTCTCCAACGCCAGGTTGAAGAGGACGCAGGCCAGTCCATCCCCTTGTCGGAACCCGTTATAGATGTTGAATGGGTATTTTTCGGATACTTTTACTTGGCTTATAACATTGGTCATGGTCAACCTTCATAGTCGTGTCAGTTTATTTGGGATGCCAAATACTCTCATGGCTTTATAAAGTTCTACTCTGGCTATGCTATCAATGGCGGCTTTAAAGTCTATAAAAAGATGGTGTTATAGTGTAGTTAACCCTGCTCTTCTTGAACGAATGCAGAAACATTCTAAGGTGGATTTGTAGAAAATTTAATAGACTTTTATACTGCATTTGTATAAAAAAAATTATCCAAAGGCATTTTTCCAAATAATCGCGTTTGAAAATAAAATTTTAAAAAAATGACTTTAACGACGTTTGTATCGGTAATGATTTTAAGAATTTAAAACAAAGTACATTGTCTGAGCATAAAAATTTTATTTTCTTTCAAACAAGACCAACAGTGACCTTGTAGCTAGAGGAATTCAAGTGTTACAGGGTGTGAAATGATGTAAGGTCAAAAGTAGGTCCCTTCGCATTAAAAGCTACGTACACCGCAGGGGGTGAAAATACACCCTCCCCTCCCATACGATTTTTTCACCACCTTAACGGATACACTCTGTATAGTAAGGCTTTGCGAAATAAACTGTCAAGTGGAATAAGTGTCATTTGTGCAGTATGCAAATGCAAATCATGCCATTATAACTGAAAACACTCTAAATTTTTTTTTTAAATTCTCTATATTAACTACGCTTGCCCGTGTGTTTGTTTGTTTGTCTTGGAATCTTTCGATCAATTTTTAACCCACTTCTCAAAGCCCGGTTTCATTGAAATTTTGCACGCATGCATATCTTCGATGACAACACTTTCTATTAAAATCTGGGGCCCCTCGGGTCTCGGGCTCCCATGCAAATATTTTTCAAAATTTAACCGATTTTCTTCAAACTTTATAAAGATGTGTATCTCCGATGGAGAACACTTGCAAAATTTTCGGAGACCCCAAACCCCGGCGTCTTGGCCTCATAAATTTTTTTTAAAAAAATTAACCCGATTTTCTTCAAATTTTATAAAGATGTGTATCTCTGATGGACAACACATTTTGTTGAAAATTTGGAGACCTCGGGCCCCATACAAATTTTTTAAAAAAAAATAAAAATATCTCCCATTGACAAAACTGTTTGCAACATGTTTGGAGTGATCGGCCCTGAGACCCGAGTGGTGCCCATGTCCATTTACAAACTTACGGAAACTTTCCGATAGTAAAAAAAGTTAAGCTCTCTGAAGCTTTCGTAAAAGTTGACTTTATAAGAATGGTCTACAACAATTACAATCAGTAAATAAAAGCACAAAAAATGTATTAACGACTAATGACTAATTGAGTGTTTTCATAAAGCACAAACAGAGCAACCGTAAAAAACCACCAAGTTTTTGGTGCACGAGCTATATAACTATATGAAAACTTCCATTCATAAGAAATTCCCCTATTTCGAAAAGTGCTTAAAGCTGACAGCTACATTCGAAAGCTTCTCTGTTATTTTCATATTGTTTAACCTAATAATAAGCTCCTAATTAAGTTCTCATTCAGCTTAAAGTTTATAGACCAGTCCCAAAGTCTAGGAAGACTCTTTGCTTTTAAGTTCCAATTACGAAATACGAATGCGGCATATTTTTCAACGACGATTAAAATTTTGTCTTTGGCAGTTCAGTTGTTTATTGATACTTTTTTCGTGTTTTTTGATACTTTTGGCCATTTTTACAAGAGTTTTAGTATGTCCTTCAGATGTCCACACCTGTTATCTGTCGCACTCGAGATGATGGTGTGTTGAGCGGCCTTAAGCCAGCAACATATTGAGCACAATAACTCGTAGCCGATGTTCTTAGAGCACACAGTGTTATACTGAATGTCGCAAAACGTGAATGTGAATGTGTCTCATTTAGTACAAAATTGTATGCCCTAAAAACCTCGGCTACGCTATACTGCGATGTGCTGCTCTCAGTAAGCGCCTAGCCTTATGCTGGACCTGGGTTGTAAATTTTTTTTCTCACACCATTACCGCATAATACCTTAGATGCTCGCATGTAATTTTATATAACAAATAAGCTGTCCAATTCTATCGTTCACTTTTTACAATGTAATTTCCCCAACCTCATATTTCACCTACAGAATACGTCACACTTTACACTTTAAGCTGAAGAACTGTCTGTTCTGCATAGGGATGAAATGGGACGGTGTAGTTGTATTTAATGCTGCCCTGCTTTTGCTTTTGCATATGTGTGATGATGATTGGAACATAGTCGTTCATCGTTATTGCCGGCGATTAAAGATTTAACATAGGAATGAAAATGACATTGATGGAATATAAGTGTTAGTGGATAAGAGAACTGATGCCAAGATGCCAATTTTTGAGGTGGTATTTTGATGATATTTCGGGGCTATTTTGACGGTCTGTTGGTGAGGTATTTGGGGTTGATTTTAGGATGTATTTTAGGTTTTTTTGAATAGTCTGTTTGGAGTTTTTGTGGTCTTTTGAGGATATTTTTGGGAGAGCATATTTTGATTGTCTTTTGTAGGATATTTTGGGGGTCATTTTATGAATTCTTTTTGCGGTCGTTTTGAGGGTCTTTCGGAGGTGCTTAAGGGCCATTCGTGGGGTCTTTGATTTGATAGGTGTCATTTGGGAATCGTTTAGGGACTTTCGAGAGTATCTTGTGGTTTTTTTTTTTGAGAGTCTTTTGGTGGGTGTTTTGGTGTGCTTTTGGGAAGATTTTGGTGTTCTTTTGCGGGCATTTCGGAGGTCGTTTGGGGGTCTTTTTGGTTGGTTATTTGATTTTTTAGGGGAGGGTCTTTCTGGGTCTTTTAATTGTCTTTTGAGGATCTTTTAGGGGCTTTCGAGGGTATTTTGGAGGTCTTTAGAGGGTCTTTTGCGGTGG
Organism: Nephrocerus scutellatus; assembly: GCA_947095585.1. Lineage (NCBI taxonomy): Eukaryota > Metazoa > Arthropoda > Insecta > Diptera > Pipunculidae > Nephrocerus > Nephrocerus scutellatus. Next base: position 3,277,084 of record OX352763.1, read on the forward strand.
TTTTTAGAGTATTTTTGGGTATGTTTCGGAATTATTTTGAGGATCTTTGTGGGGGCCATTTAAGAGTGTCTTTTGGCTGTCGTTTGGAAGGTAATTCGGGGTGTCTTTTAGGGGTCTATTGTGGGTCTTTTGATGGTGTTTTGGAGGCATCTTGAGGGTCGGTCTTTTGAAGGAATTTCAGGGGTATTTAAGGGACTTTTGTGGGGTTTTCGGGGTAATTTGGGGGTCATTATAAGTTGTCTTTTTGTGTCTATTGGAGGTCTTTTGAAGGGTCGTTTGGACGATCTTTCGGGGTGTATTTTTGGAGTCTTTTGATGGTGTTTTGAGGATCTTGTGATGGTATTTTGGGGGTCTCTAGGTGGTCTTTTAAGGAGTCTTTTCAGGGTTTGTTGGTCTTCTTTAGAAAGTGTTTTTTGTTTCGTTTAGGGGTCTTTTTATGGTCTCTTTTAAATTGAATTTTTTTTGGGTGGGTGCCTTGGTTAAGTGGATAAATGGATAAATGCATGGCTTCTGTGCAGGAAGTTCGTGATTGGAGTCCCAGTAACACCAAACGTATTTTTCACGGTGTCCCACCTCTCGCGAATTTCTGTCTGATTTGTATGCAAAAATGTACATGCACAACACAAGTTGTGTCGCGAGAAACTAGGCCTTGTCCCGCAATTAAGTCCTTTAGTCTTTGTTTTATTTATTTCATCGTAATATCGACTGCAACATCAAAGAATTTTCACTTCAACCGCGTGTAAGGGTTACCCGCACTTATTTCTGTATGCAAATACATTAAAGGAACTTCTCCGCATAAAATATAGTTTTGGATTACCTCTCTGTGTGTTTGTGGCTTGTCACCAAATCTTGTGTTTAACCTTCTTCCTAAATCTCGATCTTACAAAAACTTTGCATACATGTGTAGCTCCGATGACGACACTTTCTGCTAAAATTTGCAAGTGATTGGGCCACAGGGTCGATCTGCTCCCATATATGTATATATCTTCAAAATTTATCTGTTTTTTTTTCACTTTCTGTAAAAACTTCATTTCTGATTTTTAAGCTGTAAAAATACAGGGAACTTTAAGATATGATAGACGTAATAAAACACCCAGTATCCGAAATGTAAAAATATTCAACACTCCTTAATTTAACTTACAATTGCACAATTATATAAAATCAACTTAAATCACCCTGTATGATTATACGTGCAAACATTTTCAACCAACTATGCGTCAATTATTGTGTATGCTTCCCTTGAGAATGGAAGTATAGTACCTAAACTCCTCATGTCCTTTCAATTTATCATTAAGTATAAGTCTAAGTACATAATGGAAAATCGAGTAGTTCCATTTATTGCGTCTCCCCAGTTTATAAGGATCCAATTTGGCATCCGAAAGTAGAGAAGGTCCGGCGCATAGGAACAACAGGAAGAAAACGAAAGAAAATGCGATTATGGCAGACGATGCGGTGTTTTTTTATAGAAACAAAAAACAGGGAAGATTACTCGTACTCTCACAATCCCTCTCTGTCTCCGCGACGATGAATTCGGTATACTTGTAGATTGCAGATGGTGTGATGGCGTTTGTAAATTCTTCCCTGAAAGAAAAGTGGGAATAAGCGCAAGGGACCATATCTCAATCATTGATTGAATTAATATGTTGATGCTGGTGTACATAGTGCTAGTGCGTGTAAATCCGAACACGCTGATGACCCATCAGATAGGCTGCGGTGGAAGTGCCATTCAATGCCACCGAACCGAAAACGATGACGACGATGATGGCAATGAGTTTAACAAAAAACCAGTGTGGTAGTGGGTGGTGGAAGGCGCGCTAGGATAAGCGGCATTTAACATAAAAGGTAGTGTGTCTGACGCTTCGAAATGTGATGATGATGTCCTGCACCAGATGGTGTACTCTCTTCTAGGCGCACGCCCCTTGTATGTAGGCAAATACGCTTGTGTCAACAGCGAGCGCATCCGGGAATTATGTTCTCTTACTCTGTTGCCGATTAAAATTAAGAGTGAGAGTTTTCTTCTGTTAAGAGCAAAGAATTAATTTGTACCCAACATTCTGCTAACGCTAACGCTATGCTAACACATTAAAACCTAGATAATCAGAATCACTAATTTCATGCGCCATGGTGTCTTTTAACCATCAGTCAGTCTGTATTTGCTAAATGATTGACAAAATCTCTCCAGGGGGCCGGTCCATCTTTCGGTACTATCTGCCTGTTCAATACAAACGATTTTCTCACGCTGTTTTTAACAGGCAGCAAAAATTATTTTTGCCAACGACTATGACTATGATCTACGGCTACAATGCCCAATTGAGTATAGAGCACTTAGCCAGCCAAGCCATCCAGTGGTCGTTGCCGTTGGACTATTATAGCTCCTGCTTGGCATTGCGATTATTCCGCTCCGATGTGTGTATGTGTGTGTAACGTAGCCAACAAAAACAAATGTCCATTTGATGCTCAAATTTCTCTTCTCATCGTTTATCATAGAAATAGAAATGTGGCCTGCGACTATGGAGCCACCGAAACCAGCCGCCAGTGATTTTTCCCTCGTCTATGATAGAGAGTGTTGTGTCTGTAAGTTTCGTGTCTAAGGAAAAGAGTTTTTCAGTTTTTTTTCACTAACATCACCGCATCGGCACGGCGTACGACGTACATTGAGGATTCGAGCAATTTCGCGCTATTTTACTATCAGTTTGTCTGGTAGAGACGTATCGTACAGTGCCAGTACGTTCTGCCCTACGTTGGGGTTGGCCCAGGCTGCATTCTTTGCTTTTGTGCCGTTTTCATAACTATCTGGCTGGTGCTGTTGGTATTCCAGTAGCAAAAAAAGATAGTTCCTTACGCTGTATGGTTGCATGTTGATCATCTCATGTTCAAGTGCGTCGTGTCGTTGTTTCTTCTTCATCATCGTGTCGTCGAGCATACAGTTCTGTCTCTATTCATGCAGTAATACTTGTCGTAAGAAAAATAATTTGCATCAGCATCTGTGAACATCCTCGTCGGTCGCAAAGTGGTAGTGTGCGTGCGAGACTACCGTCGCGTTGTGCCGGCCGGTTTTGATTTGCATAATTCCACACATTTGGCAGAGTGCATACAAAAAAATATAAAAAAAAATCCAAAAAAATGCCTGTCATGGTATCGCCACTGAGATAAGTGCTATTGTCAGTTTGGTGCAAGTGTCAGAAAGGAAGCTGTACAAATCTATGCCTCATCAGTACCTCAGCAGGAGCTAAGGGGCTTCACCACACTTGATATCGCCAGCATCTTTCGTGTTCTCCGTCGTCGACTCCCCATCTGTCAACAGTCAGCACCATAGCTATCAACATCTTCACCGTCTCCACATCGCCATCGCACCATTAATATCACTAACCAGTCCGCTTTGTGGTGTATATGGTGTGCTCATTTTGTTGTTGTTGTTATAATTTTAGAAACTCTCCAACAAGGTTTGTAAATAATTTTTTTGTTTTTTTTTATTAAATACTTATTAATATGTGTTGTGGTATTCTATCCGATTAAAAATCTAAATGCTAAAAATATGCCTTTGGCTACGACGACACAACGTCCGTCCTGGCTCTAGCTCTACATCCCTTTATGGAAATTGTGAAATTTTTCTCTTAAGTTCGAATTATTTTTCCAATATTGTTATTACTCTCTTTTTAATTTTCCTGAGCAGAGCTGCTAGTGCACTGTTTAATACTTGTTGACATGAAAATCACCTTTTTTCCCAATTTTCAAATCTAATTTTAATTCTATTAAAAATTTGTAGCACCATTATTCCAAGTGGTAATACAATTTTGGCAAAGAATTATGGTTTTGTCGGCAAAATTGGTCATGGTCATCATACTGGTGTAAATAATATTACCTAAAACCTCTCTCAAAATATTTACTCTCTGTTGATTGTTTTTTTTAATGTATGGGTGAATGTATGACGCCTGGGTACTGGACGTCCTTGACAAAGACGATAATATTTGCAAAAAGTTGGTGAAAGATTCAAAGAGAGTTTAGTAACTCCGAAGTCTGAACTACTACTCTTGTGCTCTCCATAATACGAGCAGCGGAGTAGTGATTGTGTTTTGTGAGTTTATAACACAGTGTTGCCAAACAAATTAAAATTTAAAAAGATTTAGTAAAGGTTTTTGTAAATATATAAAAGAATATATTTTTATTTTTTTATTTTTTTCGTAAAAATAGTTATTTTAACTAAATAAATTTATTACTTTCTTACTTAATGTAAATATATAAAAATTAAACGTTACCTGTATGTTTGTATGTCTGTTCGATGATATCTTGAAGACCGTTCATCCGATATAGCTGAAACTTTGTGATCTGGTAGGGACGGTTGGGGTGGGTGTTTGTAAGTTAGTGTGGTAATGATGTCGAGGGGGTTGATGTAGTGGGTGGCTAGGTCTTGTTTGTATGAGATTGACTCGAAGACTATGCATTTGGTAGATAGCAGTGATATTTGTGATAGGTGGAGTAGGTATGGGGGTATCTTAAGGTGGGTCTTGGTAGTCAGTTGGGTGGGTTTAGTGTGGTGTCGGCAGCCGGACAACGCTGGGTATTTCCGCTAGTATTTGATAAAGTTGTACATAAGTATAAATTCCAAGCTAAACTCGTAGAAGTTATTAGGATTTAAAACGGTTAAAACCTTTAAACCCTAATACTCAGCTGTACTAACTATGGCAACGATAATTGGTAACTCGATGGACCTGTTTTTAAATTCTCTATATTAACTTCACGTCGTTGGAAATGATCGGGTTCTGGAAAGTCGGAAAATTCGAACAAACTGCAAAAATCGTATATTTCAGCCACATTTTTAACCGAATTCTTATGAAATTTTCAGGTTATAGGCGGCTACCCGCGGTAGTAAATGGTGTTGGGTAGTGGAGCGCCTGGAAAAAGCTAGTAATGTAATAAATAATAATATAGTTCGTAAGTTTCTTTATTTTATTACTAATATTAAATTATATGTATAAATTCATTTGGAAAAAAATTCTGAAAAAGGGCTCGTCAGCTTCTACGCGCGACTGGAGTTTACTGACTAAGAATCGATTTTCATATATAAGACGCGCCAGCCGCCACGCGTCACATACGCTACAAATTACGTCATCGCAGGCAGAGCGCTAACCAATTGTTTTAAAAAAATGTCTCATCAAATTGACTGGTAGCCAATATATACCAGTTCCACTTTTCCATTCATTACACGAGCCATACATGACGCGCGACACGTGTCACATGCGGAATATTTAAAACGCTGTTGGAGATATAATAAATAATAATATTTGGCGCGACAGACCATTGCGGTCCAAGGCCTAACTTCTCGCGACCATTTGTGCTGCACATGTTAATTTTTTGGACACAAATGGAAGGGACCTACAATTTAAGGCCGAATCCGAACGGCGAATTGAGAAGCTTTCCGTGACAAGGTATTAATTACTCTCGGAACGTTTGTCACCCATTCGCGAGAGGTGGGACACCGTGATAAATACTTTTGGTGTTTTTTTTTTTTTTTTTTTTTTTATAATTCGCGCACGCTTCAAGGGGTTCGCACCCTTATAATGCTCGGCTATATGCTTGGCACAGCGTGGGCGTTAAGGAAGAGGAGGAGAAAAGAGGAGATGTCTATGAGCTTGTGTTTTGAATGCCTGTGGATCATAGTGAGGTGGGATTCGAAACTGAACCTCCTGCACAGCAGCCATGTGCATTACCACTGATCCAGGGCGCCCACCTGTTGGAGATATAGCTGTTCACATTACATTACAGCTCTCTAGGTCGTATGAAAGGTCTTTTGTTAACTTTTGTTAACGCTCGATTTGTTACCACTCGATTTCATCCCCTATATAATATTTTGTGTAATTTTTTGTTATATATGAAAATCGATTCTTAAGAAGTAAACTCCAAAAACATTAAAAAAAGTGTATGGCAACAAACGCTTCAAAAGGGCTGTCTGTTATAATTATCAACTCTGTTAGGTGAAATGCACTGCACTGTTATACATACATTATCTTACGCAAATTGCGATTCCCGCTCGCGTGTTCTCATTTAGTTTCTTCAATCAAAGAGACTCCTTACTCTGGCAGTCGCATGACGATGCCGACTAGTTTAGTACTTAGTAGCACCCAGCTAGCAGGTGAGGTTTAAGTTAATCGGAGATAACGTATGTACGTATACCAACTCCCAACAGAAATCTACTGCCACTAGTGTACAGTATATACTTGCTGCCAACATCTATTCCGACTTTCGGAGAGATAGTAGCAGTCTACCAGAACTGAACTCCTGAACCAGTCGTCGACGTCGTGTGCTGGCGCAGAGAGTACATTTCGGATAATCTCAGTTTTGTTGCGGTTGTGTCATTTATGTTAGTAGGTACTGTTAGGAGAATGTTTGTTTTTGCATTGTTTGCTCGCTCATATCAAAATGGCGTCGTCTGATTCGAAAAAAAAAATGATTCCGCTGTTTGTAAGAACATAATTATGTACTATACTAGGTAGGTACGTTTGTACTAAACATCTGAGTGGTGCAAACAGAGCGCGCGGCGCGATGAGAAAAAAATCATTGAATACAGAGATTTGTTCTTCCACTCCGTCGTGTCTCGTCTCTCGTGTCTCGTGTGCTCGTTACACATTGCTCGCTCGTTCGCTATCGCTATTCGCAGTGCATGTTTCGTATATAATTTTAATATTTTCGGGGTATTCTTTTTTTGCCTGTGGTGTGTTCTTTGCAACGAAAAATAAGACGATTTTTTTTAAATAAATATTTTTCATATAGTGCATATTTTTTTGGAATAATTTTTTTTATAGATGCATGGTAAAAAGATTCAATTCGTGGTTTTTTCGGGATTTTTCTCAGTGGTTTTCGTTTTCGTTTTGGATTCGCATGTCTGCTGCTGCCTATGTAGTACATCTGTTCTGTATTACAGTTTACAGAAAATCGTTAAATAATCAAAAATATACAAAAATTAGATGATTCGTTTTTTTCTTTATTCAATAATGCCAGCCATAAAGAAAAATCGTGTTGACATTTACAAATTAAATTGCAAATTTCCAAAAGGAGAAAATTCAGAAACCAGAAATCTGATTTGATTTTTATCTTCGTCGCATAAGCTTCGTGTTCGGCCGCTCCGCTCTCGGTTGTGTCTGTGCGGCTCTGTGCAGTGCAACTGTTGTTGTTTTTTTTTCGTTGGGGGTTTCGTGCAAAATACAAATTTGTTGTCAACACACTTTTTAAAAAATATACGGACTGCCAAACATGGAAAATGTGCTAAAATTAAGTGGATGAAAAAAAAATATTTGATAAAATTGTTCATTAACGGATAACCACTCGAAAGGGAAAGCCGACACCCATTGCAATGTTGTTACTCGTCAGAAGGGTGGTGGTGGTAGTGGTGCATTAAGAGCGCTAAGTACTCGTAGTGCAACACACCCTTTAGTTGAGTGCTTTGGAAAGTGTGCTACCGCCAACAACGCTAGAAACAAAAAAGAAGATACCTATTTATTTTTGTAACATTTTCCATTTCCCAATCGAAACATAATCTTCGCCTTATTTATATTTTGAGTAGCACAACATTGTTGTCCGGGTAATACACGCATACGCACACGCCGTGACACCCACCCATATACATAAATATATGAAACACGCACTACTTGTAAATTATAATTTGAAAAGAAAAAAATTGTTGAGAACTTTGAAAAAAGCAAATAATAATCTCATCAATATCTCATAAAGTAGAAAAACGTTCCGAGACAAACACCACCTAGCAACCAGCGTGCACACCGCAATGATTATCAGCGCCTGCCCACTTTCAAGTCTCAGCCCACTCTATCCTGCTCCTCGTTGTTAACTTATTCCCGGCCATAATTGATGTTTGTTTTGCATCTTTGTTTGTTTGCTAAGCTAAGCTAAGCTTTTCATATAGTTTTTAACTTTAAAGTTATAATAATTAAATTGTAATTATATACTTAAACATTGCTATTAGTAGTTAGGGACTTAGCAACACTATTAGAAACTGAAAACAGCTTGTAAATTAAAAACTTTCGGCTTGTAATTGAACTGCATCTTGTCACTAACAAATGCACATAAAATTATTTTCTGTAGGTTTTGGTTTTGGAAGATACAGTCCGGTTCACTTAATTAGATGCACCTAACAGTTTCCTGTAAATCTCCCCTTTTACTTTCTTTTACATAGTAAAAGGAAGTATAGTAATCATGAAAATTTTCGAACTTGGGATTTTTGCAGATTTACCAATTACCGTATAAAAAAAATTTTTTTTTAAAAAAAATTAATAAAAAAATGTAAAAAAAAATTTAGTATACATTTACTGAAGATTCCGGTCCCGTCCTCCATTTTTTTTATTATTTTCTTTTAGAAATCCATTAAAGTTTTAAATGTTCGACTGTTTCATACACATTCTTCTGGACTCTTCTCGAGAAGTTGGAAAACAGCCCTTGTCCAGCCCATACCTAAAAAAGGCGAGCCTTCGTCTCCTTCTTCATACTGACCCATATCGGACTTACATCCATTCTTTCCAAGGTCATGGATTAATTTTCAGCTCAAGAACAATCTTGAAACCAACGAAATCTTTAATGACCGGCAGTATGGATTTCGTGAACAAAGTTCTACTGGTGGTTTGATGTTATATCTCACCGAGACCGAGACCGGTTCCACGTCTTTGCATTAATTTGGAGAAAGCAAAGCAAAGGCATTTGTCAGAGTTTGGCATCAAACTCTTTTGTACAAAATGCGTGCTTATGGAGTCGATGATAAACTGCTTCATTGGATTAGAAGCTATCTTCTGGACAGCTCAATTTAGATTGGACGGTTTCAAGTATAAAGTAAATCACATATATGCTGGCGTTCCACAGGGCTCTATTTTATCCTCAACACTTTTTCTCATTTTAATTAATGATCTCTTATCTGTGACTTAAAATCCAATTCAGTCTTTCGCTGACGACAGCCCTCTCAGCTTCTCATATAAGTTTGAGGAACGTTCCTCCACTTCTCATGTGGAACCCAAACAACTACGTATGCTAAGCACGTTAAATTCTGACCTAGACAGCATAATACAATGGGGAGAAAACAATCGAGTAGAATTTAACGCTTCCAAAACCCAATGCTGTCTCATGTCGTCTTAGCGAATCCTTAATTCCATACCATTATCCATGTATGGCACTTGCAACGAAGAAACAGGTATTACCGCCGTGGCTCTGTGGAAATGCGCGTGGCTACTGAGCAGAAGGTTCGTAGTTCGAATCCCGGTAACACCAAAAGTATTTTTCACGGTGTCCAACCTCTCGCGAATGGATGACAAACATTCCGAAAGTAATAAATTGTCGCTGAAAGGTTTTCAATTCGCCGTTCGGAGCCGGTCTTAAATTGTAGGTCCCTTCCATTTCAGTCCAAAAATATAAATGCGCAACATAAATGGTCGCGAGAAGCTAGACCTTGGACCTTGGCCTTGGAATGTCGCGCCGAATATTATTATTATTATGGGAAGTGTCTCTTGACAAAGCATGTGACGGAAGCGACACAAAAAATTTACCAATTTTCAACACTTCTCTTCGGCATATGCTTTGACAGTTCTCTCTCACAGTAGTTTGAAGCTTATTTTGGCATTTGTTTTTGTTTGCCTAAGCCCTTAACTCAAAATCTCATCCCCGCTTATAAGCGTAGCAAATGTGACATGAGCTTTGTGCAGATACACCCCCGAGTACTAATGGTATGGGAAAAAATTACGCATACGACCCGGGTCACTCTGTTCGCGAAACGTGCTAATTTTAATTAAGAAACTCTCTGAACTGTTAAGATGATTTCTCACCTAGTTCAACGTTCCGCATAATTCGCGCGCCGGTTCTTTCCATGACTATTATATCACACCACACTCCAAGCAGTTGAATTTACGTCACAGTCTTCGACATTTAAGTCGTTATCGTTAGCCGTTTCCGTACGTCGAATACTCAGCACTCACCATTGCGCTTGTTCTTCAAGACACCAACGCATTGCTCCAGTGCTGGTTTGTTGGTTGGTTACAGCAGCAATGTGAATGCAAGTTACAAGCTCACAAGTAAATAAAAATAAATTGGCGTGTCCCATTTAGAAAAGCGCTTCAACCGAGACAAATTATTCTTAGAGCGTGCGGTCGGTGGTGTGTAGCGCAATTTGCGAGCATAGAGAACGAGATCTCAAATTACGATTGCGAATTTTTACTCGGCCACCATCAAGGGCGGTGGGATATCACCGGTCGACGTTTGGTCAAATGAGCAAAGGGACAGACGACAGTGATTTAATGATTTTCATGCAAATATACGGCAACGCGCACAGCACTCTGCTGGCTCTCTAAAGCTTTAATAAAAGTCAATCTGGTGTATGCCGGTGGTTGAGTTTGGGATTATCGTTCCGCCGACTGTCCATAAAGTCGCCTGTGCATTAACATTAAAAAATGTTTACTTTTCGGCTCGAACAACAAAGCTCGTGCAAAACATCAGCTCATTTACAGCAGACACACAGTCAACCATCAAGAATGAATGTAATTAGCGGACAATTAGAATAGAGCAACCAAGCAATTTAAATCCTCTTCAATCTAAGCTTTGATTTCTGTCCAGCCTAGATTGATAGATATATAGATAAGAAGTTTTGTAAACAAATCAATTTGTAAATTTTTAGTGTTTCCATTAGAATTTCGCTTATGGCTAAAGTCAGAAGGGACTTACGGCTTCATATTATATATTCTGCGCCACGCTCTGTAGACGTCATACAGCAACATCATTAGACCTTGTTTGTTGTTTCTGGACATTCTGGCTAATATTGCTTTCTATTTCTAGACATGCCAAACCTTCTATGAATTTAGAATACATGACTACAATATCATTAGGTGAACTAGGCAGGATCATTTGAGCTTCATCGGTTTCACTATAAGAAACAACAGACACGCATCATTGGCGTAGTGGAGAACCACCACTTGTCAATAGAAATCGGTAGAAAAAAAACGGTTAAGATGCATTCCTGGCGGACTCCACTACATACATAAAAAATCTCTTATACGCCTCTATAACCAATGTATTGCTGGGCATTCACAGAGAATGTGCTTGGATGATTCGTCATCTTCCGGGCAGAACCTACAATCCGTATCTGAGCGTAGATTAATTTTGATAAGGTGGAATCGCAGGCCACATTTACCTGTAATAAAGCTTTTTGATGCTATCCTTGTCTAGATAAAGGATTTTTTTTGTATGAAAAAGGCCAGATATTGGCCAGATCCCAGAATTTCCACAAGAAACAAGTCTTGAGAAATGGCTTGGTCCACAAAATTCCAGACCCTATTGGCCAGATCCCAGAATTTCCACCGGAACAAGTCTTATAGTCGCATCCTAGTTCTACATACCGAATTTCATACGAACCGCTTGAGAAATGTCTTGGCCCACAAAATTCCAGAACCTATTGGTCATATCCCAGAATTTCCATAAAAACTTTTTTTTTTTTAAATATCTGATAAATATCGAGACTTTGGGTTCACTACTATAGACACACGAGCAAATGTATTCTGCTATGGGAGTGACTACACACACCCGTGTATGTATATCTAGTTGTAATTCAGTCTAAAGACTAATTTGTCTTAGAAGCCTAACATGCGATTTCTTGAATAGACTGAAAAAACCACATTTTACTTTGCAAACGTTCAGGCTTAAAAAATCGATACCCATTCGTAGATTGAGAAGTTTTTTCAGTTTTCTCAGGGGTAGTAACCCCTATGAATGGAAAAATTACGCTATCGCAAGCCGAGCTCTAACTAATTGTTTTAAAACAAATCCCATCAAATTTTGACTGGTAGAAGCCGAGATATACGACACGACAAACAAACGTACACCCGTACAAATGTACACACGTTCGCTGAAAAATGTTCATGTCCTCTGAATTCAAATGTTGACTTTTCGTATAAGCGATCAATACTAAATGCTTATCAAATATACTTTTTTTGATACTAATGATAAATAAGATATAATAAGTCTGACGAGGCTAATGCACTGTCATCACTGCGGCTCAATACTTTAATACACGTAACTATGACAAAACTCAATTTTTTATTCTCTGCTTGAAAGGAACTATTACATACTTAACACGTCATCGACACAATAAACAAACATCCAGCTGACCTAAAAAGTTAAATTTTATATTTAAATTGAATTAGAATTAAAAAGGCGAGAAGTGCGATTTCCCGGTGCGTACGGTGGTTGTCATGTGTGCGGTAAATTTCAGTTGTAATTTTTAATGTAAATCTATGAGCAAAGTTTTGTTTAAAAAGCTAACAAAGTTTCACTTGCTATTCGTGTCTACAGCGTCATTCTCATTAATCCCGAAAATTCTAACTGACTGATGTCAAATGGGTAACGAAAACGGATAACGATGACACAAATGACCAAAATAATGAATAGCAGTTCTCAAAGTACGACAAAGCGAAAGCATTCGGAACGGATAAAAACAGCACTATATCTATACCACGACAATAAATGAAGTTAGAAACAATAAAAAGTAATACTGCTGCAATACTTCTTAAAAGATTAATAAAACAAAAATAAAAATGATAAAATAAATTACACTAACAACGACGGCCGTCGCCGCTATCATCCGCCACCATCACCGTCATCGTCTTCATCGTAGTAGAAGTAGTAGTAATAGCACCATACTGCTACTAAGTATGTGCCACCAAATCTTCCACTAATAACAACAATAAACAAATAAATTGAATAAACACTAAACGATATAATAATGCCAACAAATGCTGAATGTCCGAAGTCAACGCAAATAAACAAAACAAAAAAATTGAGGAAAAAAAATTCTTAATGAAAGTGCGGCGGTTATGAAGTGCTGCTGTTGTCATTTGATCAGAAATTTGATAGCAATGTAGGTATTGACGAGAGAAATACACACACACAAACACATACACTAAATTATTAAATAAAGATATTTTTTTAATTCCCAAATAATGTTTATGCTTAAAGCGATCGCGATCTATTTTTATGAAGTTCTTACCTAATGAGTGGTAAGATAAAAGAAAAGGTTTTTCGATTGATTCGAAACTAAAAACTGAATGTACTGTGGAGCAAAATATCCTATAAACGAAAATACGGCCAATGTCACTTCAGCACAAATTTCGTGAAAAAAAAGTGTAAGCTTAAAGCACACAATTATCACAAGCAAGCATTCGTCACATACAAATAGCTCTGTTTTCCTCTGATTGACAGCAATTATCTGGTAAATTTTGTTATCACATTTTTAGCTTCTGTGTGCGTGTCATCTTCCAACCACCCACCCACTTGACGACTTGACACATAAAATCGTGCACAAGCTCACGTATACAATTTTTTGAATGCTTTTTAAGTTTACGTCGGTAAACAGCAGGAAAACCTCACCACTTCTATCTATAACTCACATACTTTTGTGAAGTAAATAAAATAATTTGTATCTCGAATTACGTCCGTCCATCCCTGTACGTTTGTTTGTGTTCCCTGTACGTTCGCTTGTCTACTAATCCAAATGTAATTCTTTTAATTTATGTAAACAACAACAACAGGTAATATTATTTACTATTTAGACAGTGACGATTCCCGTGTGATAGGTTAAGCGGGCATTGACCTTGCTATAAAAAAGATTTTGTGTTCCAGATCTTCTATCTCTGTTTATAATTTTGCTTATTTGTATTAAATGCCAAAACATGAAAGCTTCTGCCTATTTTGGTGATACTTCAGCAAAAAAAAAGTTCTAAGGCTGTGTTAAAAAAGTACTGAAATTATAAAAATTTACATCACAGAATAAATAAGTTGAGTTCCCTTATATCCCTGTGGACGCCGTATCCCAGTGGATAAGAGCATGAACTGCTGAGCAGGGGTTCGTGGTTCGAATTCCAGTAACACCAAAGTATTTTTCACGGTGTCCCACCTCTCGCGAAAGTTTGACAAACGTCCGAGAGTAATGACTTGTTACGGAAAGCTTCTCAATTCGGCGTTCGGATCCGGCATTAAATTGTAGGTCCCTCTATTTGTGTGCAAAAATATGCATTCTCAATACAAATGGTTGCGAGAATCCAGGCCTTGGACCGCATGGTCTGGCGCGCCGATATTATATATAAAGTACCCTAAAAAATATTTTCCACATGATCATAGACAAAAGTGACTGCTCCTTCGCTATAACCTACCCACGAAAGTAGACCTTATACACACTAGTGTGATAACATAGAAAATACTTTTGTTATTTACTGTAGTCTCAGCGAACACACATTCCCACAGGATTTACTTTATGAGGAGTAAACCCCGCATTGCTTTCCCACCTTTCGGCATTAAACGATTTATTTATGTCCGCATCAACCTTGGAAACACCACCACCTCCGATCTCCTAATTAGCAGGGAAAGAAGACCACATAGTTCATATCGTCGGGTAAAACATTTGCACCACAGACGCCACCATTATATGACTATTTATTTCCTCATTCGTTCTGGCCTTACACTTTATTTATTCAGGATCAATCAATTCATGCACTCTAAGATCCAGCTCGGTCCAACGCTTTTTATGCCTTCCTTGTTCTTTTGACTTACAAGGTCTTTAGTAAGTCTTCACATTTATTTGCTACTAGTTTACATATCAATCAAATTACTTTCGTTCATCAATCATTGCTACTTCACAGGTTTCACTCGTGCCTTACTTGTTTTTTCAACAGTAAGCCTTCAAATAACTTTCGTTCTTTTTCGTTTTATCGTTTTTTTCGTCAATCATTACTAAATTCATGATATCAAACATACTTTCTTCTATAATAAGTATAAATAAAACGAGGTTTCACTCTCGTATTTGAACGGGTCGCAAAGTTCATAGTGTTAAGTTGTGAGACCCCGTTAGAGCGAACGCAATCCCGCTCCGTTTTCCATATGTATGGCCAATAGATCACCTCTAATGTAAGGTCAGTAGATCACCTCTAATGCCAGGTAAATAGATCACCTCTAATGTAAGGTCAATAGATCACCTCTAATGTAAGGTCAATAGATCACCTCTAACGTAAGGTCAATAGATCACCTCTAACGTAAGGTCAATAGATCACCTCTAACGTTAGGTCAATAGATCACCCCTAATGTAAGGTCAATAGATAACCTCTAATGTAAGGTCAATAGATCACCTCTAACGTAATGTCAATAGATCACCTCTAACGTTAGATGAATAGATCACCCCTAATGTAAGGTCAAAAGATCACCTCTAACGTTAGGTGAATAGATCACCCCTAATGTAAGGTCAATAGATCACCTATGACTGGGCGAATGAACGTTATTTCACTCAGCCAGACGACCTGCAAAAAAAGCATTGTATGAGTCATGAAAGAGCCAGTACAACACAAGTACTCCCTGTCGGTTTTATATGTTGAGGTCTAATATATAAAAGCACATTATCTCAATTTTGGTTTCCGGTGTTAGCACTGGTGAAATGTAAGCACCGGCAAACCCACAAATCACCAGCCGTCATAACTCTGACTAGGGCCCCTTCATGATCGTTCCATCATCCGGGGCAGATAAATCATTGTTGTTTTACAAGGTTCTACACCTCTACTCCTCCTTTCTCAACACGGACTTGTAACCGGCTATGGCGGAGTTACACATTCTCACAGTAGTTTTCCGTTGCGCATGAGCACTTTAGCAGAGAAATTGTTTTGGTCGTGTGAAAAATTCGCGTACATTACTCGCTGAAAAATGCTTATTGTGGGAGTTAGAAGCACGAGACGGTAGCCGAGTGCGGCAATCTAACGTCTATTTTTTAACTTAAGCTACTTACAAAAAACAATAAGCAAATTAAGCTTCTTATGTAACATAATCACCTTATCCTTATTTCGGGTATTAATTATCTCAAGTTTCTTCAAAAAATAAAAAAAATAAATAAATAAAGCATTCCTTTATCTGTTACGTCAGGATGAGTGTTTGCAATGATATGCGTCTGTAGATTAATGAAAAAGACTTGGTATGAATGAATCTCGATGAATCTACAATCCAATTATTTGCATTTTTATAAAAATTGTGTTTTTGCCCCTCTCACATGTGTATCTCCGATTGGGGAATTTAAATGAAAAATTTTAATTTTTATGTGTTTATGTCTACTAGTAATAGTCGGAATTCGACCGTATCTCTGTACTCTGTGCGACCCTCCACACGGTCACTGATCCGCCCCACCCACCATCCACCCACTCCCCCGCCCTACACCTCCCATCCCCAACCACCCAACAACCTCACTCAACCCCTCCACCACTGTATTTCTGTTCTATCAAAAATTTGAACGTTGAAATCTTAGCAATTGCTCTAAACGCTAAAATGAACGATAATAGATAACTTTTTGTTTCCAAATTTTTTTTTTATAACACTAAAGCTCATCAATAGCTACCAAAAAAAAAAAAGGTTCTGACCTGGCTGATTTTAAAGCACTGAATTCCTATTCGGTTCATTTAAAACAATCCAAATTTGCCAAATACAGTATGGCTACTGAACGGGCATCCATCAGAAATGCATTGCAGGAAACAAGCTGCGGACGAACGCTTTATTGAGTCCCGCAGCCACAGCCAACATTAGTTTTTAGGAAAAAAAACTTTGTCTACCCGACTGGGATAAAAGTCAAAGTGCGTAAGCATGAGATTCACTACTGCTTTATATACAGAAGCTCTAATTTAGACAGTGTCTGAACTAGTAGTGAGTTAGGAGCACTGTCTGACTCTATAACAAGAATTTTATCGGATGATCCATTTTCTGAAATCGTCACTGCAGGTAATTTCGCGCAATCACAAAGCTGGTGAGCCACGTTTCTTTTCTTTGCTAGAACAAAGTAAACCAGGTATGGCGGTCCATAGATAGTCTGAAGCTCCGAATAAGTTCGACTAGCCGAAATATGGTATTCACCAAATCGTTCATCCTACTAGGCATTAGAGACGCCACCGTTGACTCTCTTCCTTCCTTCGCTCTCTCTCTCTCTCTCTCTCTCTTCACGTTTATGCTATGCTATAGTGCGTGGTAATTGGTTGCGATTTGCAACTCAAGTAAATACTACCGTTCGACCTTGGTAGGAACTATTGCAGACACTGTTGTTGTCTTTAAGTCCATCTGCCGCCACACAAAAATAGCTTATATCGACCTTAGAATCGCCAATAAAATTTGTAAGAAAAGCTGATGTTAACCAAAATTGAGTTTCTTCCAATATGCATTCATATTTTTAAAGAAGCTCAGCATGAGGAGAAGAACAGCTCAAATTATCACAAGATTAACACAACGTAGGGATTCCTTTTCCATAAATTCAATAAGATTAACCAACTTACGAGCATGTTGGGACTTAAGTTGTTATGCCAAACTGATTTTTTCCGTCAATTGTTGATTAAGAAAATAAATAACACAGAAGCTATTTGGAAAAATGCTAAAGCTTAAGCTCTTATGTATTTCTGTGATAATACCTTTATTATAAGAAGTTGACATAAGCTGCTTTAACTTATTGCCACAGATTCTATTATGCCGTATTTTTGTATTTTTATTACATGATGGCAACAATTTTGTATACAATACTTTCGAGCTTCCTGCCTTTTTTTGTTTGTATAACAAGGGAGACATTTCATTCAGGATATCTTTTTGGCGTCATTTTTTATTTTCAAAGTCGCAGACGACGTTGCAACACACTCCGCACGCATATTAATGTGAATATTACTCCATTATTCTCAATGTTTCCTTTATTTCTGTCTATTTTTGCTTTCTATTATTTCTTGTGGTAGATGGGGAAAACGCGCAGCTCGTATAATGTTGATGCAATATGTGTGTGATTTAAAAATTATGTACCAGCTACAACGCTCCCACCCGTAAGCATTGAAATGAATACATTGTGCGCAACAGACACAGAATGTAAATGATATTACAAATCACGATCTGCTGATCGGGGTTTTTATGGTAGATCGTAATGGCCAGTATATATGGAAGCTAAGAACTATTCTATTGTAATCCTTTAATAAATTAATACATAATTTTTAAAGCGAAGCACTTTTATTACAATCTTTTGTCAGGACATTCAAAGTTGAAATAAATATACGAGTATTTTCATCGTTGATGTTGTACAGTGGGAGTATGATGGAGAATTTTTGTAAAAGTATTCAAATTGTTGGTTGTCCTACAATTCAGTTTGCAGCTGTAGCTTTTTACATATTTTTAAAACACAATTTTTGCTCTACAGTACTCCCAGCCAGAAGAAAATTAGGGTTCAAATTAGTTTAGGTCTTACAATAAATTTATATCTACTATTTAATAGTGTGAATTAAACGTCCAGTGGTTTAGGCGGGATGATGTGTCGATTTCAGCGCCACCTACCGGGTAAAAAAGAAATAAACTTCCACCAACTTCCACGGAGTACCAAACTAACATAAGTTTAGCTTGAATATGTCCAGTGGACTAGGTGTGATGCTCATATTGAACAATATCTCCAGCGCCATCAACCGAGTCCAAAAACAGGAGAACTTATGGGATCAGCAAATAAAATTAGCGTGTGCATATGGCTTCGATACATCTAGCGGACATGATGAGGTTAGATATATATGCAAATCGACATTTTCAAAAATATCTCAACTTCAGCGCCACCTATCTTGCTGAAAAGATGGATAGACATTCAGTAGGACTAATCGAACATACGGTGTGAATATGGCTTTAATATGTTTAGTTGTTTAGGTGAAATGCGATAACAACGATATGCACCAACACCCCAAAGCCCTAACCACATTTTCGTAAATATCTCTACGCCAACACCACCTACCGGGTCCAAAGAAAACATTAACTTATGGAAGCCCCAAACGAACTTATAGTATGAACGTGGCTTCGATACGTCCAGTAGCTTAGGCGTTGTACGATTACATACAAATGCACAATCATTTATAGACATAAAGATTTCTTGGTTAATATGTAAGTTGCCTGGGCGTTACGTAGGCCTTGCCGGGTGTTAGCTTTGACGACGTGAACCTTAACGACGTGAAACTTAGCGACGTGAGCGTTGATAATGTGAGCCTGGATGGCATGAGACTTACCACTCGCAGGGTAATCTAACATTGAAGCTACTTTGTAAGACGGCAACGTCGGCAGCGAATGCAGAGAAAAACGTTGGCAGCGATAATCTGAAGGTTTTTGATGCCCTTTCCTAGTTTTATCTTTCCTCTCGGTTCGTGCCGTGCTGTCCTGTGCTTTGCCAGTACGGTGGGGTAATGTTGTTTTGCTGCCATTGACTGCACTGACCTACTACCACATGAAGTTTGTTCCTCACAATACGTTACACTACATGCATATCTCTAGTGTCGACTCAGGCCCTAATACGATTGTTTTTCAAGCCAAAACTTATTTGTATTACTTTTCGCTTTTCTTAAATTTTTTAGTGTTAAGTTAAAAATAATTTACTTTTCAAAAAGTGCCTGAAACTAAAAAAGTCTTAAGTAAGGGGTAATGCTATATAACGGGTGTTTTTTTAGGAGGTTTGTTTTTCCGATAGATGTCGTTTTATTTTATGACAGTTGTTTTGACAGCTCAAAGTGGCATTTCTACTCAGTATTGTTTGGCAAATCATTATGAATAGGTTAACTCCAGAACAACGTTTTCAAATCGTGGAAATTTATTTTCAAAATCAGTGTTCAATTAAAAATGTTTATAGAGCACTTCGTGAATTTTATGGTGCACATAATCGTCCGTCAGAGACCACCATAAAGAACGTAATTACCAAATTTCGGTCTACATTCACTCTTTTGGATGCCAAGCCACCGACAAGAATGAGAAGAGTTCGTACAGAAGAAAATATTGCTGTCGTTGAGGCCAGTGTCGAAGAAAACGACAATTTATCGATTCGTCGTCGTGCTCAGCAAATTGGACTTTGTCCATCGACTTTATGGAAAATTTTACGTAAATATTTGGGTTTGGTGCCATACAAAATTCAATTGGTGCAAGAATTAAAGCCACACGACCATCGTTTGCGCCGTGAATTCAGTGATTGGTCGTTAAATCAATTGAACGAAGATCCATTTTTTTACCGTAAAATTCTCTTCAGTGATGAGGCGCATTTTTTGTTAAATGGATACGTCAACAAACAAAATTGTCGCATTTGGAGCAAAGATAATCCACACGCCGTTCAAGAATTACCAATGCATCCTGATAAATGTACTGTTTGGTGCGGTCTATGGGCTGGTGGGATCATCGGTCCATATTTCTTTAAAAATGAGGAAGGACGACGCGTTACCGTGAATGGAAATCGATACAGAACCATGTTAAATGAGTTTTTGTTGTCAAATCTTGAAGATATGGATATGGATGAAATGTGGTTTCAACAAGATGGTGCCACTTGCCATACAGCACGTGAAACAATCGACTTATTGAAAGAAACTTTCAACGACAACATTATTTCGAGAAATGGTCCGGTGAATTGGCCTCCGCGTTCGTGCGATTTGACGCCACTCGATTACTTTTTGTGGGGATACGTGAAGTCATTGGTTTATGTGGATAAACCTCAATCGATTGACGCTTTGGAAACCAATATTCAACGTGTCATTGCTGACATACGCCCTCAAATGCTTGAAAAAGTGCTGGAAAATTGGACCTCCAGAATGACATTTGTGAAAAATAGTCGTGGTAGCCATATGCCAGAAATTGTGTTTAAATGTTAAATGCCAAAAAATTATCTACCAAATAAAAAAAAAATTTTGGTCATTTCATAATTTTATATGTGTTTTATTCAAAAAAAAAATCGGCAACCTCTTAAAAAACCACCCGTTACTATCTAAGACTGAAATAATATATATTTTCTAATTTAATTATTATTTAATTCTAAATTAATTATTAATGATGTCGTTTAGGCGTTTCCTAAACGAGATGAGTGAGCCTTTCACTATGTGAGTATGATAACCTGGTCATTTTGAGTTCCTCCTCGTTAACCTGAGTTGAAGTGTAGGGCAACTATACAGCGAGGTTTTGGTAGAACTCTCTAGGCGATACCGTAAAGGGCAAGTGTAAGGAAGCCTATTGCCATTCCTAACTTGGCGCTTCGGAAAGAGGTGGAAGTATCGCCGAATGAAAGCTGGACAAGTGACTCCATATGTAACAAAGCAAGGCAAGTTTAGGAAAAGCTTGACTTGAGACGCTCTATTGTCTAAAAGAAGTTATTTTTCCGATGCGATGGTGCTGGAATCTTCTTAAGATACCAATGGCCGTACCATTGATTATGCTCGGTTCATATACCTGATCCCGATCATGTCAGCCGATATATGCCTACGTGCTAAACCTTACCCCTCAGAGAGCCACTATGAGAACCAGCCGCACGTGTCATAGTAGCAGGAGACACAATCCTAATTTTTTTTGTACTAGAACTAAGTTCCTTTAACAAGTAGTTTACGATTCTGTAGTTCATCGTGTTCCTTTCACCGAAGGCACCTACTGAACCGTCAATAGATGCGCTTTTCGCTTACTGCGCAAGATCGAACGGTCCTGTTCTTTATAGTCGGCGCACAAAGTCTCGTCCAAAGTTCGGACTATTTCATGGTTTCAATGCATGTGAAGGCGAGAACAAGGTTTGCGAGCAAAGTTTGGAGCAATTCCTAGATCTCTATATCACTATTCCTTATGAACCATGAAGGATTCACGATTGCTTTTAGTAGTATTGTCGTAGTGTTATGTACTCATTTTGGGATACGATTCGGCTAAAAAATCTTTATCTTTAGAGTATTTTAAAGGCATATATTCAGATGTGTTGTGATTGTGTCGGTGCTGTAACCATATTACAGAACTGACTCTACATTTTAGCGGAACAGTTTTAGCCATGTCTTGCTATATTTCGGATTTAATTCTAAAAAGGCTGAGTTATAGTTTTCAATGGCCAAACTCTCCGTTCTATCAACCTGTTGTCCCGCAATGTCTACTTGTGTGGGAGTGCTACTATCCTGGCTAACTATTTTTGTTTTCGTTGATGATGTGAGCCTCTCTCTTACCATATATTCTGTCTGTCATATTTATTATCCTATGATAGTGTAGCCACACGTCACACATGAGGGCGAACATAAATTTCAACCAAATCACCGTGCACAGTTGTCGACGCTATCAATCCACCGATTGCAGAGTAATTTATTTAAAGACCCAATCCAAGTGTCAGTTAGACCTATCACTTTTTGACACAAGTTTAACTTTAGTTATTGATTATAAATTATTGATTAAATTATTTTTTGTTCTTGCCTTTGCGTCAAAAAATATCAAAATACAATTAATTCTAATTTATTAACAAATTATTAACACCGTGTGTATTTACGTCTTTTTCACTTCTGTGGCAATAAAGTTAAACGATAAACAAAAACGTTCTATTAACAGTAATTGGGCAATTATTAGCCCATGGGGTTGTGGTGTATTATATGTCAATGTATGTGTGTGTTATGACGTTACGCGCGATTACGCATGGCTACAGTGGCACTCATTGTACCGCACTGGAGATAGAGTGGCAGTAGCACAGCTGCAGCTACAAATACTGCACCTCTGATTACTCCTAATCCACTGCACATTTGGGTAGACGACATTTGTTTTTTATTAAGACACTTTGTTATAACCTCAGTGCGCTAGTGATCATTACAGTTTAAGGAATAAAGATGGTATGGGTTAACATGAGTTCATGAGTAATTTGCGAAAAAAGTTTGAGATTCTCCACATAATACAGGAAGAAATCTGTGTTTACAACTGCCACATGGCACTAATGATGTTCAGTTGTTTTCTCTTTTCTTCAAAATAATTGCAGATCGGCACTTATTGAATAGTTGAACATATTTAGAGGAATTAGCAAGAAGATTTTACTAAAAAATATTTTACCACGAAAATTATGAGGAACAACTATATTATTTATGTTTTTATAACGTACACGTTCAATGGATTTGCACTAAGTTAGGGAATTAAGATACTAAGGAGAGGAAAGGGGGAAATGTCCGTCCACATGTGTGATGTGTTGAATGTCAGCGGATCAAACAGACGCCATTTATTTATTCCACGAAATTAATGTGCGGCTAAAGAAGCTATCTCTGTGTATCACTTGCGAAGAAGAGGGACGTTTCTCAGACTGATATGAGAGTGCAGCCGTCAGCGAAAAAATTAATTGAATAAGAAGCACTCGTAGATAAGTAAATCATTAACGAAAATGGAAAATAGTGGAGAAGAAAGAGAGTCTGTCAGACTCTAGCAAATGCCTTCGAAATATCGAGTGCAACAACTTTGCTTACACCAAACTTTCGAATAGACTGGTTCTACTTTTCGGTGAGGTATGTCATCAGATCAACAGTAGAACGTACGAAAGTATATCTGTCTCATAGAGGTAGCGTATATCTAGCTGCAAAGTGGGGGCAACACGCAGCTAGGAATTGTATAGCAACTTGCTACTACCAAGCATAGAGTCATTTTCTATAGAGCTGACGGATGGAATTGTGAATGAGCGTAGGAACTGACGACGACACAGTATTTTTATTACGATTCACGAATGACCAGAAATTCTTACATCCTTTGGGACATCGTCAACCTACATAATCGTGTCAGTTTATTTCTCTGGATCAGAGGTAAAAAAATAAATTAAGGGTATTAGCGTGATTACTAATACTGTTGAGATTTCGCCCGCAATGGCAATTTCATGATATGGATCAACTCAACTCATGTTTTGTTTCTTGTGTATGATCTTCATTCATGTACATAGACATTTCATCTTTTCCTCTCCTTAGCTAAGCTAAGCAGTATAAGAGTGCAAATCCCTTGAGTGTGTGTACATTACAAAAAAACTGTTATAATTCTAGAAAAAGAGTCTTAAACGGAAGTGGAACATGGATTCCTTTATTTTGAAGTTGGTTGAAGCAAACATCATAAAAGTGGAAGTTAGCTAAGAAAAACTTTTCGTTTAGCTACAAGTCGACTGACTTCAGTTCTGCATTTACTCCTTCTCTTCCTTTGCAGTAAAAACGTGATTAAAATTTACAAAATTAGCTTTTTTATTCAAAATTGAAAATCAATTGCTCCAAACTTCGTATGAGTAAGGAACACAATGAGCTAGCTATACCTCAAGAGTATGACATTCCAACAACTGGGTGTAATTAATAACATTGCAATAAAACCACCCTGTTGGAACCTTTTCCACATATCCTGTTTCGATCCAATGGGACGCCCCATTAGACACTCTGTAATTGATTTTAATTGATATTCTAAACTTTTGTTATAACTTTTAATGGAGTTCGTGTGCGCACAACAATGTATCTACGGGTATGGGTTTGTTGCACACACAGCAACAAAGAATGGATGTGAAATTGTTCATAACTAACAATCTCATCATCAAGCGGAAAGTGATTGTGTTTTGCAGGATGTTACGAGTATTTCACATCCGTTGATTCGCTGCTTTAAACTTCAGTTTAATTTTTGATTTGATTTTCAGCTTTATAACCTTTATTATATATTCCCTGCAGAGCACTATAACTACTCTAAAAAATATACGTTTTAATTCTGAAACGCAAAACTTTGCTGGTAATGAAAAATGATTTAAATTTCAAAAAAAAATCCCCTCTTGAAATAAGTGATGAGGATCACTCCTAAACGAAGCTAAATACTTAACACAAGTAATTCGGATGCAAGGCACGTTCTTGAATTACATCATGTATTATCGTTTGGAATGATTGGATCAGAAAGTAAAAAAAAACTTCAACTCAACTTAATCAGTAATATTTACCGGTTGAAAAATTTGATGGATTTAAATTCGAATATTTGCGCACATGCATATTTCTTGTGACGACGAAATTTTCGCATAAAATTTTTAATATTATTACATATTCTGAATGCGTATACTCACGACCGAGAGCATTGTTATCACACCCACCTGTCAGTACGTGCCATTCCAACAGGGTTCACCTATGCGACTGATAAAGCGAGCTAGCCCGTATCGGATTTTTCATTCTACTCGTAACTTGTATTTCCAGAGGAATAATAAATGAATTAGTTTTTTGATAGACCGAATTTGTTACAAATCCTTTTAGGTAGATTTGTTCATAGGTGGAAATTATTTATGTCGAATCTATAAAGTATAATACACAACCCGATGATACGTAATCAACTATAAACTGTTTGCTAAAAAAAACATAAAAACCCAGAAATGAAGTGGTCTGCGGCGTAGTGAAAGACAGTTGACTGGAAATATAAATCTCCAGAGTTCTTTCGGGTTTTTTTTTATAATTTTTGTTTTATTATTCAATTATCTTTAAATGCCTTGGGTAGAATCCAAGGCTACTTAGATTGTTAGTATTTTTTTAAAACTTTTAAATCCAAATCATAGACGTTACCTTTCTATAGATGCCGTAAGGTATTCCAGACAAATAAATGTCTCTTTGGAGTACCTAAAGGATCTCATCTAAGCTCTGTCCTCTTTTCACATTTTGTAAATGATTTGATTTACCGAATATTTTAGAGTTTTGTAAAAGTGATTTCACCTTAAATATTACTAAATATGCTGTTTCTACTTTTCTTAGAATTAAATTTTCTATTTGTATCGGTCATTACTTTAAATAACTATGCTCTTGTAAGAGTTGAGCAATTTAAGGATCTTCGAGTAATATTTGACTCAAGAGCCTTTCTTTTGACCAAAATACTATGTTTGTATCAAAGCTAGTTTTCTTTTAGGATTTCTAAAGCGCAACTCACTTATTTTGAAAGATCCATACATTTTGCAAAGTATTTATTGTAGTCTTATCCGCCATATTTTAGAATAATGCAGTGTTATCTGGAGTCCTCATGTCATGGTTTTGCTCTCTGATATACTCCATTTGGTTCTTCTCATCTTCCCCTTTATGTAGCAGGATGTCTTCTTATAGGTCTTCAACCTTTATGTCTTCGTAAATCTGTAGTCTTTATCCGTGACTAACTTTGCGGTACTATATTCTATTTCGGTTAATCCTGTATGCTGTATGTATTTCGGCACTTGAAATGATCAAGGGGCTTCAGTTCTTAAGTTAATTTGATCTTGTAGGGATGATGACCAAGATCTCTACGCAAACTTGTTTTAAAATTTGGCTTTAGATGACGTGACGCGTGTCACGTGTCGCACGTCGTGTGTCGCGCGTTCAAATTTTTTTTAAAGTAAAATCCTTTTAAGATAATTCAATCTTTAGGCTAAATTACAATTATCCATATGGCGAGCTAAGAAGCTCCGCTTTACTATCTTATATTTAAGCGTTTCTGTTGAAACCAATTATCCTAGAAAATAACAAAGGCTAAACTAAATGTTACAAGCTTAATTTGAAGAAATAAAACGCTTTTTTGCCGAAAAAATAACTTTTATTCAAAAAGTCAGACTTATTAAACTACCTTTAGGTACTCGTACCTCTTGCAGCAGTTGCATATAAGCAAATGAGAAATACAATTTTATTTTATATCTCTAGCAAAGGCTGGACTCTTTATAGTTAACAAACCACGTTTCATTCGCTTGAAACAGCTTTTGAAGCAATCAATTTATTATCTCATACTTGATGTCTGCAGACTAGATCAAATCCATAATGCGTCACACGCCATTAGTGCACTGTATTCCACCACTTGTCCTACCTTCCTTCTGTTGCAACAGATCAGCTGTTTATATTCTTACGTACAAACGAGCTTTAAATAAATACGAAATCCTCTCAAGCTCCTTACCTACAATTGTTCCAAGTTTTAAAGTTAATTTTCTTAATTTATTAGATTTGACGACTTGCCTTTTTTTATTATCTTTTAAAAAAGAAACACAATTTGCTCAGACATAGTTTGGCAAATAAAGTAAAACTGGTTTCATATAAAGATATTTACTTGGTTATATCTGTGAGATGATAGTACATGATTGAGGCATTTCATTGAATAAACAGATACAGAATTGGCATAAAAAAGCTCATAAGTATTATATCGACATAAGCAATATTCGCACATCACAACGATGTGAAATTACTGCCATTGCAATACTCGTAGTTGCTCGTTTATTGCGATATTTAATTCAATTTGAGTTTTCCTTTAATTACACAATTTAAAGGTTCTTCTACTAAGCAATAAGTAAGCATTTGACCCAGTTATTATTAATTGGAGCGAAAAGTATCTTTAGTAAAAATAAGCACTCTGTCCATGACTAAAAGTTATATTCCAAATTCATAATTTTATAAAAAGTCAAACTCGTTACTATGACCTGAATTCGTTAAGGACGGCACGTTCAACACCTTAGGTAGTCAAGGACGGCACCTTAGGTAGTGCCACTTGAATCGTTCTTGCTGTCCTCAATTGTAAGCGATTGTCACCTTCCATCTCCTTCCATCTATTCGTTGAAAAGACGACAACAATTGCCAAGTTGGTCGAGCGAGCAACCGACCGACAGGATTTAAGCTTCAAACTCGCTTAATTTTATGCATTTGCAAAAAGGTCACATGGGGTTAAATGCGTCCCTCCCATAGCGAAGGCAAGTTTACAGTATGAAGTTGCTAGACTTCTGTCCTTTTTGTCATTTATTCTTATCACACACACACACACACACCCATTTATTAGCTAAGCATTCAATGACGTAAAGTCCGCAGAAATGACTAGCGCACAACCTCGATTCCCAACTCGCAACTCTACTAATAAAGTCAAAGTTTTGTCATCGACCAAGCGTTTTTCTCACAATGCACATAAACATTGGCTAAGGGCTGGCCAACAAAAAGTCCAAGCGGATTTCTCCTTGGTAACCCATCAACCATCAGCAGTGAGTGTGCAAAAAAGTTATGCAAATCCATGCAAAGAGGGTCAGATTTTTTGTTTTCGTTGTTTGTTCTACGTTCTATTACAATGACGTCATATCATTGCCGGCGAAAAATATAAAAATTTCCATTTGCCGCTTACTGTGGGGCATGAGATGTATGGGAACCAAATCCAGGACGAAGACGACGACGACGACGACGACAGCTACGAGTGCTTTTATTGGATTTTAGTTTATGCTGCTTTTTGCTTTTCGGTGTGTAGTTTGCAACTTTTCGCCAAGGGTATTTGCCCGCACAGTCAACTCTTCTTCTCGTCAACGTCCCGTTGTTTCCGCCTTTCGTCATCGTCCTTTGGCTTGTTCCTCCCCTGCATGGACACCAAATACTCGTACCACCCACCATCCGTGTTTGCATAACAAAATGCATTCTTGACGATGACGAAGTTGACGACGACGACGTAAAGCGACGACCACAAGGATGAACATTTCGTCAAGCAAGTCAGACTGGAGCACATCAGGGCAGATTTATTTCTGCGAATTAATGTCGGTGTCACGCTGTATTACGAGTGTGTCTACAAAGTCTCGTGAGGTTCTTCTTCCTTCCTGACAACGAAAGGATACAATCATGTGATAAACAGAAGAGCGCAGAGTATAGACCGAAAGACGGTGGAGTCGTCGTCTCTTGCTGAAGAAAGTTTATAGCCTGCAGTTTATTACTTACGTATTTACAAAAAAAATTATATTATTATCTTTATGAGATTTTATTTGAGGACGAACATCATCACTGTTGTATGGAAAAAATAAAAACTGCACTTTGATTTCCCAAGAGAATAAATCAAGGATGAGAAGAGGATTTAAAAAATGTTACAGGAGTAACTTCCATTTAAATAACAGGAACTTCAATTTGAAAGTGGCTTTGTGTCCGCTTATACTCGTTGTATTATAAGAAAGGTAATTTGTTCCCTACAAGAAGAAGCTCGTGGATTCCATCAGTAATATGCAAATGCTCTCACTACTTTGTGAGTTGTCACTTATCATATAAAACCGAGGTGGTGCATAATTTCGCAGTCCCGGCAACACCGTAGTGTTCCATAGTTTATGGTAGATTGCAGCGATAACAATAAAGTAGTTTCTGTAAAAATCTTAGTCACATGCTTAATGGATGACAGCAAATGTAAAGGTTTTTTCAATAGGTACATATCAATTTTGTATTTTATTACAAACGCACCCTTAAATATTTTGTATGATCTGTAAGTTGTCAAAACGGCAGTCATGGTTCACATTTTTATCATAGTGACGAGCAATGTTTGGAAAAGTAACTATCGAAATTCTAAGTCGCTGGTCGCAACTTTAAGAGCGCTAACTCCAATTTTCGGTCGTAATAATCGTCTCACCAGACAGGCCGTGGGAGCTATAGTGAATAAATTCTAGTCAATGTATTCACTATTGAATGTAGGTAGTGGGACAACGCGCAGGTCGATGTACCGCAAATATCTTAGTCGAAGTGCTTCAGCTAAAAATGGGCCAAATGAATCGAATCCACGCCGTTTATAGGAATTGGGAATCTCTCAGTTCTCATTGTGGCGAATTGTTCGTAAATATCTTGGCCTACAAGATCAAATGAACTCAAAAACTCAAGCATCTTGATCACTTGAAGGTGTGTTTCTACCCATGTAACGATTTATTTGGATGCCATATGATGGATCTTAAGGTGGATGACGATTTATTGGATCTCAATTGGATCTCAGATCCAATCATCCTATTCATATATGGCTCTACAACAAGAATACGGTTCTTACCTTCCGGTCTTGGCTTAGAGCAGTTTGGCAACGTTTACCCATGGTCGTTCTAGTTTACGAAATCCTTAAAATGAAATGTCTTTGAATTAATGTGGAATACCGCCCACAGAGGGCATAATTTCACGATCCTCTTTGGACACGGATTAGTTATACTACAGTCAACGCCCATCTTAGGCAGATTTGCCAGTATTAACTTAATGGTTAGAGCGGACCCATCATTCAGACATGCAACTACACATAGAGCACCTACTTGCACCGGTTTCATCAGTACACTGGACAGGACACTGATGTACCAATGCTTCTGCTCTACCCGCATTTGGGTAGTAAACCACCAGCCATTACGTAGCTCAAGCCCAGAACGATACTGAGTCCTCAACCAAAAGTTGGCACAGACTCAAGGAGATCAACCTCATCCGCTTTAACCAACTCCCGTAGTACCAAAGCTACCTTGAAAAGCCTCGTTCAGTATGAGTGCTTGGGCGAAGCAAAACTAACCTGGCAGCACACCATCCGGAACCTCGAACCCAATCATCTGTAACTAGGATAGCATATTATCCCAGGCACATCACGGCCCTGAAATTGGTAAATGAAATTGGTAACACCAGGGGACTACTAATGCCAGTGCTCTACCCGCATTTGGGTAGTAAACCACCAGCCACTACGTAGCTCAAGCCCAGAACGATACTGTGTCCTGCAGTTGTACGACTAGGCTGCTAAATACGAAGAAAGTGCCCTTCTAGATATTTTAAGTACTAGCAGCCTTGCCCTATTTATCTGCCGAGTTAACCAAGTATGAAACCCATCGATGAAGTATAATGCAGCTATCCATCCTTCATCCACCCATCCATCAAATGTAGGCTCCGCATGCCTCGCTGTCGTATTAATCCTATTAATAACGAATTCTCCGAGAAGGTAGGTAGGTATAGATTGGCGTTCTTAAAGCGCTTAGGACGCCGTTTTGCTACCACAATCCTCAGAGGATCTAATGGAAAGAAAGATGGTTGTGTATAGTTATATCCAACCTGTGGCATTGTGGTACGATATTAGATCGGTGATGAAGCTCCTTCAGGTCGGAAAAGAAGAGATAAGTCATTTTGCGGAAACGGAGAGCCTCAATGACTGGACACTGTCAAGGAAAATGAATGATAGTTTTTTACTCATTAACATCTAAGCAACTCTTGCAAAAGGTATTGTGAGGGGGCTGCGTGGCTGCACAACGGCCAGTGGACCATGATTATGGCAATCACTCTGAAAATATCTTTCCGAGACCTGGAGATCAGCTCGGTGGATTTGTTTTTATTATAGGAAGGCCATATCGCTCTCGACGTGGTGCAATTGGTCAAATTATTCCACCTTAGCTGTGCTTTGGTGGTAAGGAAAAAAATAACACATTCCCTGACGAAGCTCAAATGACAGCAAACTGTCTCAGCGCAGTCCATGTCCAGTGTGATGCCATTCTTCGCCAGTACGTCTTGCTCTCTCCGATCAGATTCCTCTTAGTTCTGCCCACTGGAGCGCTACATCTTTAGCAATAGACCCCCTCACGCAAGGATTGAACGGATATCCTTCGGGTGAGGGGTTCTAGTTTATTACTTTAAAGGTAATAACAGTGGGTTTCCTTACTTTTTTGACAGCACTTTTTATCTGTTGTGACTGACTTTTTTTGACTTTTGACCCCGAGCAAATGATGTCTTGGAGGAAAGCAGCAATATATATGTCATTTTTGCAACACACCATTTCCCATCGACCGCATCTCCTGGATTGCCGTATGTCAAATTTATATTTGGACAGGGTATCGGCTAGGTACTGTGCAGAGATATACAGTAAGCGTACGTTCCATAAAAAAAATTCTTGAGTCGTTCAGCTATTTTCGCTCCTATGGTTTTCTTCGTGGATCAGTGTTTCCGCGACTGATTTGATTGTGAAGTTATTAGCCGTGTTGTAACTTAACTTTAAAGGTAAAAGCCCCATTATTCAGCTTTTCCCTTTTCGGGAGGAAAATTAAAGCAGCAACTGCGTGGAGGTTTGATAGCACCTCCCTCTTGTCAGAATAAATATGACACGCTCATAAATACTACATGTTATTCCCCCTATACTCCTGACGGCTAACCGATCAATGCGTCTAAAGAAGTTATAGTCATCGCATGCCGTATCAAGAAATTTCTTCATCGCAACTACAGGCGTTATTTATAACTTTTGCAAATCAATCACGTGACACGTCCGCACGCAAATAAAAATCGGGAATAACTCTTACGTGTGTGATTTCACGTACTAAATATCCTCAATGTACTCACTTTATGCCTTATTTCTTGGGCGGCAGCTGTTGCATATGCATAACAATTTACACCCTCCAATCAAGGCACTAAACTATATGCTATAAAGTTCGCGTATAAAGGGATAATAACGCAACCCCTGTCCGCACACGATATGTGTTCTGTCCTTCTGCGGCGCTTAGCCATAATCGAATAGGAAATTAGGGAACTACGATATTGAGTGCAGCAGGAAACCAATTTATTTTATTAACAAACTTATAACGTTATGTGAAAAAAGGTGCCGCCGTGAACGTACATTTTAATCACATTGTATCGTGGCAATTAGAGTTGGATTTTCCAAAATTTTATTAGATTTGATTATTGTTGGTTCTAACCACCAGTCGAGTTTTCGAAATAAGGTCGTTGCACCTGAAGAGTGGTCAGGAAAAATGTTCATCCTCATTTTGATAAAAGCAGCTAGGTTATACTCGAAAGTATACAGTTTTAATAAAAAGCCAGTTTGCTTTTATTTGAGCAAACGCAAGAGGAATTTTTTTTAAGAAACAAAAGAGCTAGGTCCAAATTTATGAGAAGATCCCATGTATAAGTATACGGAGTTTAAGTAATTATACTAAAACTCCGTAAGACACCATATGTCTCGTTTCCATACATAAATAGTAATATACGATCACGAGTACAGCGCGCACAGTGAATCAAAATTTTAATCGATTTCATTTTGTCAAAGAAAAATTAATTTCAACGACGTTGGCAGGGCAGGCACCGCTACACACACCACAACCATTCTGTACCATAAACGCAATGAATTCATTATGTTCTGAGCCCTACATGCGTCCATGTTACGTTGCAAAGAGGTCGATTTGAGCACAAGTAGTGACAAGCAACTTTACTTAGGCGAAATATTCAATTGGCGTTAGCAGCAATGACAAAGAACGCCAGATATATACAGGGTGTATCCGAATGCTTGTCAAATACTTAAAGGATTGATTCTTGGCTTAATTACCATAAAAAAAATCGTAAAAGGGCATATGTTTACACCCCCTGCGGCGGCCTTACACAGCCTTCCATATAATAACTCTTGTTAAGCATTCAGATACACCCTGTATAATGAAAATATAAAGTAAAAGCATTGCAGTGAGGCAGCACAAGAATGTATGAGATGCTGCCTGCTGCTTTGAACTTTCAGTAATCATGTAATAAATATATATATACGAGTACATATATTCTGTCATCTATGGCAGCATGATATGGTGAATGGGGAGCAATTTCGTTTGTCCACAGGAGTACGAGTATGGGGTATACTACTCGTAGTAATATCAGCCAGAAGCAATAAGCTGGACACAATGCTGCTGCAGAGGGATAAATTGAGTTATTTAAGAGTAGTGTGAAAAACGTTTATGTGATTCTACACCGTATCAAGGAGCCACATAGGAGCGACGCAAAGAATCGTTCAGCTAATGGCCCACTGCGAGCTCCGTCATTATAACCATCAAGAACGCCGTCATCGTCTGCTGTGTATGCCTGTTAAGCCACACACATGGGGCTCTTTTATTCATTGAATTCCATCTATCCAACTTCTGTAAAAGATATTGACATTTAATTGCATATTGTGCCTTTGAGATGGGACTTGTAAATCGAACGGTGGGCGATTAAGTGCTGGAAACACATTCCACTTTTTACCTGCAGTGTTCATTTCATTGCTAATTAGGCCATACAAGCACAGCACGGCGTGGCAGTGGCACATGATTAGCACCTCCGCACAAAGTGTCAAATTAAAATAGAACGTGTTACTCAACATTTGATTCAAGCGCAGATACATTGATTCTGTCGTTTTCAGTTGCCGTTGCCGTCAGCGTGTGTCAGCCTAACAACTCTATATTTGCAATATTTCTACAGCTTTGCATGGAAAATTCTTACATAGTCCAAGTGGAAGGAGTCGTCGTCATGAAAGAAATGCTTAAGGATTTAGTGTACTTGGATGATTATCCGAAAATCAAACAGCAAACGTAATGTGTGATATGCCAAAGACATATCCAGTTGCTTCAGGGTCTGTTTACTGTGCGTCACTTGCCGTTGAGTTGTTACGTCATGTACACACATTATAAAGGCATTTAACTTAAGTAGTTGAACACTGACAGCGTGAACTTCTGTCCCCCGCGGGTGATACTCCACAAATTGTTGATGGTTGTTCTGTGAAAGTCGTCAGCAAAAAGAATTTATTCCCAGTTATTTCCGTAACTTTAAGCCGAATAAGACATTGCAATTTAAATCAGGCAACTTGCGTTTGGTTCTGCAAAGGACACATTTGTCAATTTTATTAGTGTTGCAAAAAAGGATATATGAATAACATCGGAGCCAAAGGAAAAGAAGGTATTATTTATTTAAAGACATTTTCTTTTAAAACAAGAAAAGGTCAAAGAATACATTTTTTTTGAAACACTATCGCTTTTAGTTTTTCTTTATGCAATTAAAGCGTGCAATTTAAAACAAAAAGAATTTTATAATTAACTCACGAATAAGTTTAGAAAATAAGAAGAGAGAATTTTGCATTCGCGCCAAATGGTATACATTAAGTCAAGCTGGAATATAATTTCTGCAGTTAAGCTTACAATTTTTTTCGGTTGGGGCAATAACCTCCATTTATTCGGCTTATTGTAAGCTAAAGCTGGTGGTCAGCCATCAGCAAAATAGGGCGAATAACACAGAATGCTTCAGAATTGCAGGTGGCCGTAACTATCTCTGACTGGTGGAAGTGCGATCAAACATCCACGTAGTGGCCGCTGGTAATTTTCCTCCAATACAGGAAAAGCTGAACGATCGGGCTAGTCCCTTCAAAGTAAAAAAAAAACCGTAAAAACTTCATTACGAAACCCCAAATCAGCCTCGGAAACACTGATGAACAATGACGACCACGGGAACGAAAACGGCTAAACGATTTAAGAATTTTCTGATGGAACGTACGTTCACTGTATAGAGCTCGAGCTGCACAGCAGTTAGCCAATACCCTGTCCAAATATAATGCTGACATAACAGCAATTCATGAGATGCGGTGGACGGGGAATGGTGTCTTAAAAAATCAGACTATGACATATGTGCTCGGGGGTTTCTAATCAGCAAAAGAATGAAACCCACCGTTATCGGCTATAAAGCAATAAAGCGTGCGGGGCAGATTTAAAAACATAAGCCTCATAAACGTTCATGCACTTACAGAGGATTCCCCAGATGATGAAAAAGAAGAATTCTTTGAATCAGTCGAACGGGAACTATGATGTAAAAATCATTCTGGGGGATATGAATACCAAAATAGTTAGGGAGCCAGTATTCAGGCAGTACATTGGTACCCGTAGCTTACACGAGAACACTAATGACAATGGACGAGGACGAAACGAGTCATAGAGATGGCAGCAAGCAATAATATGGTCGTTGCGAGTGCAAGGTTTGCGCGTAAAAATATCGACAAAGCCACCTGGGTATCTCATTATGGAGCCACTCGCAACCAGATAGATTACGTGTTGATAGACCGCCGCCACAACCCGAACCTGATCATCCTGCCGTTGGAGAAAGTGATCCGAGACTTTGACTTAGCGGTGAGGGGAACAATCCTCTATAAGTCCATTCAGTTCATACTGGCTAACGCGGACGACATCGACATCACGCGGTGCGGTGCGCCGATTGATAGAAGGGAGGAGAGCATCGTAGTTTATAAGGGTTATCGATGTATAAAAAAATGTCAGCAGCGTCCCTGCGTTCCTCAAGTTTTTGAGGTTGAGGCTTGATATGGAGACAGGATAAGAAGTATTGTTCCAAGGTAGACTACAAAGAGCAAATAAAAGAAAACGACTTTAGATGCTCTCGATTCTGGACACATGAACTTGTTGAAAGGGAGACAATGCTCGTCTAGCGAACTCGAGGAAAGGGCGGAAAAAGTGATGTAAAGAGGTCTGGTCACGAAATGGTTAGAAAGTTTTTTGGACCACCGTTTGACAAAGTCAAGTGATGAGTTGTCTTTAAGAATTATTTCGGAACAAAAATGTAGCTCCATGTCGCACAATATGCCGAGGTCTCGAAAAGATTACACTCAGGGTATAGGTTGACCATGGAGAAGGGGTATAGTTGCACTTACGTAATAAGGTAATAGTTTGGCGTTTGCCAATATTGAGCTCTAAGCAATTTTGGGGTACCAGGTTGGAAAACCATATAGGCGCTCTTGAAGGAGGCGGTTGTCTTGTGGTGAGGAAATTGGTTTGAAAAATTTGGTGTCGTCAACGTAGAGAAATAGAGCGGAATGTGGTATGACCCTCTAAAAATCACTTAGAGTTAGGATGAATAGAAGAGGGCGAACATGGCTGCCTTGTGGAATACCAGAGATGGCCTGGAATGTGACCAATAAGACGGACCTGAAGTGAACGTTATAAAGACGGTTTTCCAGATAAGAAGATACCCATTTTAACACTATGGGATCAAAGCCGAGGACAGACAAGTTAAAAAGGATTCATTTATGAAATATCGAAAGCCTGGCTGAAATCAGTTTGCAGCAACCTCGACTTCGTTGCCACCCTCTTAGGCTGTGAGAGCGGGAGACGAATTCAACGAGGTTTCAGGTAGTTGATCTACCTTTCCGAAAGGCGTGTTGTTTAGGGGGAATGAGAGACTTGCAATTAAAGCTTAAGGCTTCGTATAAAATACTTTCTAAGAGTTTGGGTATATAAGAAAGTTTAGCAATAAAGCGATAATTAGTAACTTCATTCTTTGATCGGGGTTATGAAAGCGGTCTTTCAAATAATAATATGAATTTCTCCTTTTGAAATCATATTTTACTGCTTTTTCATATTCAAAAAAATGCATAAGAATATCATGTGACTTGTAATTAACCACTAGAAGTGCCTATGATACAATAATGTCAAGAAT
Source organism: Nephrocerus scutellatus (assembly GCA_947095585.1). Lineage (NCBI taxonomy): Eukaryota > Metazoa > Arthropoda > Insecta > Diptera > Pipunculidae > Nephrocerus > Nephrocerus scutellatus. Next base: position 3,313,812 of record OX352763.1, read on the forward strand.
CCAACACCACTACTGTCAAATGATTTTATCATCGCCGGGCCAGCTTAGAAGAACAACTGTGAGTTTACTTCCGTCATGACGATTGCTCATAAATTCATCCTGAGAATCAGCAAATTTTGCTTTTACTTTTAATTATGTTTATTTGTTTGCTTTGTTCACAACAAAGAGTATGAAAACCAAATTACCAAAAAGTCGCAACGTCGAACATATCGTCAATCGCTGCCGCACAAACAAAAGTAAGTTATCCTACTTGTTTCCTGCACTACTTGTATATGTGCGAATGGACTGTGATGAGTGAGTACACAACATATCTAGATAAAAAAATGAATAAAAACAAAAATCTGTGGTAATGAAAAATAAAGTCTGCTTGCTCTGCGGAGTGTATAGTTTCACTGCACGTTTTAACACTCAATAAACAAAAACGCTGGACGCGATTTTAAAACAAACAAACTCCATTTGTACGTAACTTTTCCAAAATTAAATAATTGGCCATTTCCTGTTGTTTTTAGTCTCGTTTTTAATTAAGTTTTTTTTTTTCGGTTATTGTATTATTGTATTACATCGCCCTTAAATCGGGACCTATAGAGAGATTTTTTAACGAATATCGGTTGCAACGTTAAACAAAAATAATAATTTTATGCAAGTGGCAACGACACTACTATTATTACATTGTTTGTTCTAATGTTATTAATAATACATTTGATTAATACTTGTAGCTCTTCAAAACATTCAGAATTCATAAGTACGAGTATCCGTTTGAAGAGAGTTCAAGAATGTTAGCGCGAATTTGAAAAAGATTATAATTTCATTAGAAGATCTTAAGAAGATCGACTTTTTTTTTCTCTTCTGTTTGTTATTTACTTAAATTTAAAATGACATTATATAGTTTGATCCTAAATTAGAATCTTAATAGCTTTGTTGTGGTTGCTGGTTGATAACCTCCCGCAAGAACACTCGTTTCGTATATCTTTACGTTTGTATTGTGTGCCATCAAATGTTTAGCAGTACATTCGTTTGTCATTCTGTTGGCTGCTGTCCCTAGTTTTTCCCAATTAAAATAACATCAGATGTCTTCATATTCATCAGTCGCATTCGCATATGCAGCAGACACCATCACTCTATCTATCTGTTACCACAATCAGTTTTTGTGCGAGATGATGCTGGTGATTAATTTAATTAATTTTAATTTGAAGCAAACAATCTATTTACTAACAATACGCGAATAACAAACGTACAGACGATGAGGTACAAATTCAATTTAATTCCAATTCAATGATTTATCTAAATCGAGATTGGTGATTCATTTAATTATCAGCTGTTGCCCTGTTCCGATGATGTTTGTTAGCCTCGCAGACTCTTTGGGATGACACGAGTCTGTTGAGGGAAGACAATGCTTAGGCAAGGTTAATTGGATAGTGTATTACCCGATCCATATAGCACCACCTCCGTATCAATGGATCTTAAAAACCTAACGATTTATGGAGTGGATTCGAAAATACCGCTCTCTGACTCCGAGATTGCGAAGTTCCTAATTGTAGACTTTATATTTATTCAATCATTCTCTGGACCAAACACTTCACAAGACTCACAAAATATATGTGTACCCCATTATACCAACATTCATTTTTGGTTATTATAGTTTGAAGTTTAAGTGCAATTGCAAAATTAAGAACATAACAGAAATCAAAAAAACACTAATGCGCACGGCACCTCATAGTTTAGTAACCAAAAATCAATATATGATCAAATGGCAACAACACCAACAAAAAAAAAACAACAAATATCACTCAATAGCACAGCGCAGCCGAATGAACAACAAAAACACAGCTTAAATTTGACCTAAAGAAACACGCAGCTTGATTAGTGATTAACGTTCGCATTTTGCCGTATTTCTTAGTTTATATGCGGATAGCCATTCTAGCAACTAATAATTATTGATGCCGTAATTTTGTTACAGTAATATATAGCCGTGTCATTCTTAGAAAAGCTTAAGAACCAAAAATATCGATTAGACATTGAAACAAAAATTTAAAAAAACAAAAACAATTCCAGTATTACAGTTTCACCGCTTCATTGATCTCGATCTGCGCGACCTAAACAACATAGATACATAATATATACGCTGCTCAGCTAAGTGCTTATCAAACATTACAATCACTCCCCAAATTCACACACACAAGTACAGCTTAAAGCACAGCGAAAAATGATTTTGCTATGATTGCAACGTTTATCATTATATTTGCATTTTTACGTTCGCTCCATTGGGGAAGGACAGGACGACCACCGCTACCACCAAGCATTGAAGCTGCACCAGAACCTAAGATAAATCAAGCGACGACGACGACGACGGCAACGTCACCACCACAAAAGCTGCAGACTGCCATCAATCTGGACGACGAGCAAACGTCCACGCTAACTACAGCCATTCCGCTGGCATCATCATCGACATCGGCATCGCCGGAAAACACCAACAATTTTACGTGTCTTTCGCAGCCGCGGAATGCTAATCGTTTACAGTATGATCGACCAACAACTGCGGGGGATGATGAATCGGCTGGTGTTGTTGCTACTACTGCAGTTGACAAGAAGGAGAACAGGGATCGTGAAGCAACACCGATCGTACAGCACTTAGGCGATAATTGTCACAACAGTCACAAGGCGAATGGTCGACGCGTTAGTATAGTGACAGCCCCACTCGCAACGTCCGACGAGGAGGACGGCGATGGTGTCGATGATGATCAAGATGATGATGACGGCGCTGGCTATCGTGACACCGAAGAATTCTACAATAACATCCAAGATGGTGCCAACTATTCACTGGGTAATATATTCGGAGCGGTGGCAGCTGCATCGGGGGTGGCAGCATATCCGTCAGGAATGCGCAGCAAACGATCATCGTTGGGTCAGGGATCGATATTCTCTCGTTCAGATTCATCAGCGACGACAACCTCGTCGTCGGGCGGTACCTTCACCGGCGGCAAGCGTAGATCGACTGCCTCCATTATTTCATCGTCAATTTGCTCAGATGTTATACCAATCGATCGACGCAGTTCGACAACGGAATACAGTCGATCGAGTGGCCATCGACAATCAAGCGGTCGGATACGTAGATACATTTCGCGTATGACGATCGCGGGAGCACGCCGACGAACGACTGGCAGGTATAATTTTTTTTTTTCAATTTATTTGCTATATTTGATATATTATTCTTTTAGTTGCAATTTTTTTTTGATATTTCTATGATTGCAAGCTATTTTACAGGGTAATTGAGGAATTTCCATTTACAAAAAAAAGTAACAGTTTTGCTGTGTTCCATTAGGCATGGAACTTAGATACTTTAAGCAAAACGAAAATGCCAAAGTTTATGTGTATTTTCCTCTTATAGCTTAAAGTTGCGTTATATTTAATTTCTACAAATAAGTACTTGCTCAGCTACATATCACTATGTCCTCGTATTTGCACTTAGCAACGTATAACTTTGCAGAGAAAATGTAAATACGTATATTGAGTTTTTGTTGGATACAGTTTTAATTTTTTTACCTTTTATCATATTTTTAGTTCTGTTGCGTCCTTCATCTGAGTCAATTCATATTTGCTGTATTCCATTATGCCTTCCAAAGTCCTACAAAGTAGTTGCCAGAAGATGATAAAAGCAATTTCACAATTTATAGAAAGCGCAAACATTTCACAATTGGTGAAAGCTAAGTCGTTGCACTTGATATTTTCAAGACATTTGACTGAGTTTGGCATCAAGCTCTTGTAATCAAAATGGGTCCTTATGGAATCGATAAAAAATTGCTTCATTGGATCACATAAATGCTGGCATTCCCCAGGGCTCTGTTTTATTCCCAGCTCTCTTTCTCATTTTTAAATTCTCTATATTAACTTCGCGTGCACGTGGCTGGCTGGCTGGCTGGCTGGTCAGATTTTCTGATCAATTTTTAGCCCACTTCCCATGGCCCGATTTTATTGAAATTTTGCACAAATGTATATTTCCGGTGACAATACTTTCTATTAAAATTTAAGGCCCCTCGGACCTCGGGTCACGAGCATCGGAGTAGTCTGCTACATGAGACAATAGAGCTTCCAGTAACAGTTTTGTAGTATACATGCAGTCATTAATATTACACTAACACAAAGAAAGAAAAACACATCACACAACAATAAAATTGTATTCTATACACCTCTATACATTACTCATATCTCATATTCGTGAGGGTACCCTCGTTTCGCGACCAAAATCGTACTTCTGGACTAAAGCTTTTTGTGCAGCCTTTGGATTGATGTTCCTTTACTTAACTATGGCTCTGGATAACTTCTTTAAAAGAAACTAAAGAATTTCCCTTGCGTTCCGGCATTCATATCTTTCACACTTTCTTAGTTGATAAAACGTCTTAATCGTTCAAAGGCAAATGTAAAAGCACCAAATTGATTACATAAGATAAGTTCAAAGTTCAAATTTGCTAATTCTATAACTTTACGCTTGAAATTCATTTACCAATCAATTAAAAAATATTCATGCACCAACAATTTGTCAGACTAAAAAATGTTTATGTATAAAGCAGGCAAGAGTCTCACACCCAAGATAAATATTTACGTTAAATTAAATTTTTTATGGAACAGAAAATGTTTGCTTCTGTAAATGAAGCGGGTGAACTTAATTATGCAAACAAACGCTAAAAGGAAAAGATCATTAATCACATCAAATGATCTTTAACTGAATTGACGATTTGTTCAGAAAATATCCAATTTGGGTGCGCAATCAACAACGCAAAATTGTCAAATTGGCATCGCACACAACGGCTGGCGGGACAAGTAAGTGAACGCCAAGCAACGTTCGTTCTTAGTCAGCTTTGAATTTTTTCCAAAGCGATTCGAATTTCTAACTTTGAACAAACAGACAACCTGGGGAGAGGTGACTTAGTTAGCGAAACGTTCACCAATCCTCGCGTCACCTCCTCTCTTGGCATTGGAACACAATTTCCGATCATTTATTATAAAATATTTTCCATTTAAATTTTGACATTCTGAATGAACTTTCTTCTTTTGCATTTTGCTGAATTGGTGATTCTCTGATTTTTGAAATCAACCAACGATGAGGACGACAACCACCACGACAACAAAATAGAAATTTGCCAAAAAGAAGGCACGTATATTTCTTATGAGTTCAAACGAACGACCGACTGAGTCGGACCAAATAACATTCAACATACATTCGCTTCCTCTTCATCTTGCCCACATTTGATTTTGGCATGCTTCCAATAATTATGAAAGTAAATTGAAATGACACCAAGGAAGAGGATTTTGTACAAAGACAACGACAAAGACGATGAGGAGGTCTTACGCTCTTCGTCTGACTGTTTGTTTGTGCTGTGCGAATTTTCGTTTGTTGGACAATATTTGAAGCTCACGAAACTGATGGAATTTTTTAGTTTAGATGGCTGTAATGCATATGCCGCATAACCATTGCAAACTCTTCTCAAGTAGATAATAAACAAAGCATAAAGATTCTTATGTTTATTGATGTTCTGCGAGAATTTATAACTGCACATGAAACAAATTCAAGCTCAATCGGTTTAATTTTTATTTTTTTTTCCATTTTTATTTACCTACATTTGGTTTTTGCTTACTACGAGGTCACAACTAAGTTAAAGCAGTCTCTGACAAATTGTGCCATGTCTAGAGCGGTATCACTATCCTACAATAACAAGAGAAATACTGAGTTGATATCATAATTGTGCCTATTAGTATGAGTCCGGTGGGTAGCCATGCTGCTAAACTGGGTATGCCACATAACACCTCTTGCAGGGACTGTAAGGAGCTAAATGAGATAGAAACTCACATCAAGTAACTTTATAGATGTCTCGACATAGCAGAATCCAGACAACGCACTTTGAGAATCATTCTTACTTTAAAGTTACGCTTGGAGTATTCAAAAACTGTATTTTGACAAAGGCCTTTATAGGTCTTCAGAGGATTGTAGCGTAAAATGGTGCACTAAAGTGCTAATTCCGACTCTCGCAAGCGCAGCGGAGATCTCCGCTCTTACATACCTACCTTACATTTGCTTTTGATTTCAAATTTATCTGAGAGGCTTTCCTGCATATGGTTGTTTTCCAAACAGTATCAATTGAGATTGACTCCCAAATTCTTATGTTTTTTCATTGAAATCATTCATTTACCAGGGTTTGGTTCTTATAACGCTCGTGGGCCTCTCATATGCTTCAACTTTTTAAGTCTATTACAAGCGTTAGAATAATTTATTTGTCTATGAGACAATTGCTGTTTCATCTGCATAAGAAAATCCAACAACTATTTTGTAGTACCAGTAGTATGTCGCTTACCTATAAAAATGAACACTAAGGGTCCTAGCTTCGAGCTTTGTGGTACATCGTATAATGTTATTAAATTCTCTATATTAACTTCGCGTGCCCGTGGCTTACTGACTGGCTAAAGCCCGATTTTATTCAAACTGTGCACACATGTGTATCTCCGGTGACATCACTTTGAAAGTGATCGGGCTCCGGTGTCGGGGGGCTGCACTATTTACCCAATTATCTTCATATTTTATACACATGCGTATCTCCGGTGACAAAACTTTCTGTAAAAATTTGGAAGTGATCGGACCCCAGAGCCGAGGGGCTCTCATATATGTAATTGTTTGAGAGGTTGCCATCACACACAAAAATGAGTGTCCTTAATGCGAATAGTGTGATAATGCCATTAAAGGTATGTGTCAATTATATCCACCAAATTACTCGACGTTGCTGTACATTTTCTTTTAATAAAACAGACAAAAATACGAACACAATGTACATTTTTGACCGTCACATGCAACTTGGCGCGTGGTCCGTCGTTATTTTCCTTGGCATTTCTCAAGGCACATGATTCGTTCACTTGCATTCATAAATATTGTCACATGAGTTCTCGTTAAATATACCACAGATTTGAGTTGAAGGAGAAAATAGATGTTTACGCAAATATTTATAGAATTACCCGATTTGCATATTGCACCACACGGGGTTAATATTTATAATAATAATGGTATTATTTAAAAAATTATTTAAATGTGTTAGAGCCGTCTCGTCATCTCGCCAGCGGTGCTTATAATTTTATTCAATTTTCATCTCGAAATCAACAAAATCATAAAAATGTCACCAAATTTCGTATTTTTGGAGCAACACTTTGCTCGTTTATTACTATTTAAGCACATCATTAAAAAATTCAGTTATTCTTATATGTATATGTATTAGTTTTTCACCGAAATTTTAACGACTACTGTGTTGGCCTAAATTCAATTGTTTAACAACTGTGGTTAAACAATAAGGGGAGAAACCTACACGCAAATTTAGATAGTGGCTTGGTAGGTGAGTTGGTAGCATTGATCGCACGCTACGCAAGAGGGTGTAATTTTGATCCTACTAATATCATGTGGCGCCGTGGCTCAGTGGAAATGCGCGTGGCTACTGAGCATGAGGTTCGTGGTTCGAATCCCAGTAACACCAAAAGTATTTTTCACGGTGTCCCACCTCTCGCGAATGGGTGACATACGTTCCGAGAATAATAACTTGTCACGGAATGCTTTTCAATTTGCCGTTCGGATCCGGCCTTAAATTGTGTGTCACTTCCATTTGTGTCCAAAAATATACATGCGCAACACAGATAGTCGCGAGAAGCTAGGCCTTAAACCCCAATGGTCTGTCGCGCCAAATATTATTATTATTAATCTCATGTAACCCATTCATGTGTTTGCAGTATACAGTGTAAGTTATATATACACTGCGGTTTACTAAATTAGAAGCAGGCAATTTTGAGAAGTAAAAATTATCTTTCTCCTGTTATATGGCAGCGAGAAAAAAGAAAATGGTTAACGAAACAGTGGTATGGTGAACTCCAAAATTTTATAAGTCAGACTTTTATGTTACAGAAAATGTCTTGGGCGGAATCACACAAAAAGTCTACAAGGGACAAGAAAGCGCTGATCGAGGCTGATCGTTCGAACGAAATTTTACTCGATTACTTGGCCTCATTTTCCAACTCTATTAAAGATCGATTTTTTGAGGTTATCTTGAGTAAAGGTGGATCTACTCATTATTAAAAATTATATCTGGAGTATGAATTAACATTAAAAAGTCAATTTTTATAAAAAAAAAAAAAAAACGGATGTTTTATTCGTTCATTTGTATGGTGCTTCTTATCTTATGCACCGATTTGAATGCATGCCATTCTGACCCATTTAACAAAAAGCTTTCGAATAAACCGTTATCTTGTCCTGAATATTTTTTAAAACTTGGTTTTATATAACCATGAACTACTCTAACTCCTGACACATAACTGGAAAAATATCCATTTTATTTGCAGATTTTCATTCTAATCTAGTGTACTGTAGTGTACTTGCACCGTATATTGTTATTTTGCTTGTAAATGTTCAGGGCGGTAAGAAAAATTTAAGCCGTATATAGAAGCGCTGGAAATCAAATACGATGTCCTTCGAGTGGGAGCCAACTGCGCTAACCACCCATACACCACCAACTACGCTGCTATGGTTCTGTCCTTCCACAAAAACAAATCTCCACTGTTCCTGATCTTCACACATTTAAGACTCATGTGCATACACACACCTTAACTTTGCCTTCCCTTAATTTCCAAACGACCATGTGTGCTTGGCACTATAAGGGTGCAAATCCCTTGAGCGTGTGTACATTATAAAAAAAAAGAAAATTTCTACTTAGCATAGAAAAATGTTAAAACTTTCAATTTTATTGTCAGTGTATTGCATTGCCCCAGCACTTATACCGAGGCACAAATTTTCATTTTTTATTTTGATAAATTGTAAAAAATTTCCAAGTTTTGCACACAAGAGAAGACTCTTGCCTCATCATTAATGAAATGCGATTCTTAGAAATTGAAAATCGACAACAAACAGGGTGACTTAAATGGTAAAAGCTAGATGTACGAGTAGAGAGCATAATGTGGAAAATGGGAACATTTTTACAGTGGATTAATATATGGACGACAAAACTTCGTTTGCTCTCCATTGTATCTGTGTGTGCGTGGTTTGTCCTCGTATACAAGTAAAATGCAGTTGGAAGGCAGAAGAACAAAAAACAACAAAAAGCTGTTAAAATCCCAAGAAAAATCCAAAGTAAATGCAAAGCTTGTCACATCCGTATACCACTCACCGCTGGTTCCTTGGTGATCACAAAGTTTGTTTGATGATTTGTTTTTCAGCCGCAGTCGACAGTTGCGGCATTCCCATCGGCAAGTCCATTCACATCCTTCGTATGGTGATGCCTTGTTCGCATCGCTTCACTTCACTGATTTTGTTGGACGCATTCAGAATGGTGGGTGGTTGAGTGGTCTATCCCCGTCTGTATCTTCTGCGTTCTCTGAGTAGATTTTTCCTTCAAATTCCTCTTCTTTCTTTGTCCGCTTTTTGTTTTTTTTTTGCTGCTGCTCACTCGAGCAGGTTTTCATTCAAATTTTTTTTTCTGGATTTTTTTTATGGTTATCATTGAGTTTTTTAACGTCGAAGCCAAATAACAGTGGGGCAAGTCAAAATTGTTTTGTGCAGAACAAAATATCGATTGACATCAGGTGGTACGAGAATAGGGTTTTTTTTCTTAACGCTGTTAACTCTTAATGCCTCCTCTAATAAAAAAGTAACGGTAAGTGTTTTTTATCAAATGGTGAACGAAGTTTAGGATCTTAAACGTTTGGTCAATAAGATAATTGAGATTGCCCGCGCCCGTCAAAGCCATTTGACCATAAATCTTTGTTATATAGGTCAGTATTGATTCAGTGCCTTTATCAGATATTTCCACGATGGCACAACGAAGGAGCGCTTTCAGATCATGTCGATGATGACAGATGATGAAATGGCTAATTTTATAGACTTAATTTCGAGTGCGGAAGACACTGACGGTCGAGATGATTTTGACAACGATGACAATGTTCGCGCTCCTGATTTCATTTGACCAGAAGATGCTTTGTTGAATGACAATTGTTTGATGAATTCGAGTGAAATTGTTATTGATACAATTAATGCTAGCTTGAATATCAGCAATCTAACTCATAGCGAATCGATTGCAGTTTGGTCACCATTACCGTCGACATCCGCTGCTTCTAATACTATTTTTGAATCGGATGAATTTAGTTCTCTGAGATTTTTAGTTCTTTGTTCATTTCATTTTCGAATTCGATAAGTAGTTGCCATCTTGTTCTGTTTGCATTTGAGCTGCCTCCAAATCATTCCCAAGGACTCTGCTTTCTCCTCGACTGTCCTGCGCCACGTTTCCATGGGCACCCCGCTGTTCTACCTGCCTGGGTGAGCGGGTTCCACTGCATGGCATATTTCGCAATCGTCGTTGTCGTCGCGCCGTAGTGTTTGTCCAATCCACTGCCACTGTATTTCTTAAGCTGAAAACATTGCTTCTCCTGAATTTCGATAGCATTCCGAACGCAGCCCTTGCTTTCCCGGTTTTGCTGCACACATCCAGTTCGGTGCCACCGCGATCAGGGCCATCCAGATAGCATCTCGATTTAAGCTGTCAAAAGCCTGCTCGAAGTCGATGAACAGAAGATGTAGCGGAGATCTGTACTTGACGCATTGGTCTATTATGATCCGCAAGGTGTTTATGTGATCGATGCAAGAGGATCCAGAGCGAAAGCCTGCCTGTTCGACGTCGAGAGTTGAATCTTAATGCTCCTTAATGCGTTCTAATATGATTCTGGCTATTATCTTGGCTACGGCCGGTAAAACGCATATACCTCTCCAGTTTCCACAGTCCATCAGATTTTTCTAAGCTTGACGATCATCCCTGATCATTTAATCAATTTCCCACGCTCTCCATATGAGCGTGTGTAGAAGATCAGCCGATATGCTTGGCGCCGCTTGGAATATTTCGGCAACGATGCCGTCAACACCCACCGCTTTATTTTTCTTAAGAGACTTGATTGCTTCTGTTATTTAGGTTTTACTGGGAGGTCCAGAGCGAATTCGGACAATTATCTCTTCGGAAGATTCATTAGTACTCGAAATCATATCACCATCGTCTAAGTGGTTAAGCACTGTAGCAAAATGTTCTCTTCATCCAGTGAGCTGCTCTTGTCCGACATCAGAACGTCACATCTAAACTCTTCACTGGATGTTGTTTGGAGTTCCGACCACCATTGAGCTTGATTGGTGATGTTATAGGCGGTCCTACTGTCACCCCTTCTTGCTGCTTCTTCGGCCATTGAGGCAAGTGAGTCGATGTACTGTCGTTTCTCCCGTCTTACACTACGCTGCACTTCCTTCTTTTTGACGCGATATTGGGCTTCTAGCACGGCACTCTCTACTGTTGAGGGTGCTGTAATTCGAGCCTTGATTGCTTTACGCTCATCGATCTGTCTCCAGGTGTCTGCTGATAACCATGTGCGGTGTTTATTCTGCCCTTTACCGACGTAGGTGCGTGCCCCAGTTACAAAAACCATTTTTACAGCATTCCAGTGGTCATACACGTTCTCCTGCGGTATGCTGTTGATTATTTCTGCTTCTAAGGCAAGTTGATCCCTGTATTGTTGACGCACTTCTGGTTCTCTTTCATTATTCATTATTAAATCTGGTAATGTTGAGCAAGTTTGAGCGGTTGCTGTTGACGGATGCAGTGCTTAGGCGTATAAAAGCTAATATAAGATGGTAATCTCGCTCTTGACCTATATCGGTTCCACGTCTGTTACGGACGTCTAAAAGGCAATTTCTGAAGTGGCGGCTGATCGCAATGTGATCAATCTGGTTCAATGTTCGCTGCCTGTCAGTTGAGACCCAACTGATTTTGTGGCAGGTGTTAGGCTTAAACATTCTTAGAAAAATAATAATTTTAAGTAACAACGATAAGAGGTGGTAACGTTTTTAACGTGCCTATCCCACAGTTCTGACGGTACACATCAACCGACAGTTGGATAATCACGATGATGATGATGATTGTGAGGATGCGAATATGTGTACCACGCATAGTAGTATTGTACACACTACTACAGAGATTTCTTCTATTATACCTTATATAGAATATATATTCTTTACCTTGACTTATAGACCCTCTCATCACCCGCCAGTGGGTTGGCTGTTGTGCGTAAATATGACAAATGCCAGCACATGAATGTGCTTTTAGCTTTAACTTGGAATTTAATTATTTCAAATTCCTAACACACATATTCGTACAAATTTGATCTGATCGGGGATGTGACGGGACGGAGATGTGACAGCAGCATTTTATTTGTGCGAAATAACGAAATAATATCTCTACTTTATGAACATTGGCCATGCCTACTGAGGAATGTACTGCTGTATGTGCGTAAAAAACATCGAATCCGGTCCGGATGCTGGAGCACAGTCGGGGTTGCCTTTAGCTTTTTGTGAGTTTGACTTTGTGTCAGAGTTGCTGTGGGATGTTTAAATCCTAATTATCCGCACAAGTTATAAATGGGGGTTTGACGCATACGAGGGTATACGAGTTCGTCTTGCTTCTGCAAATCAAAAGCAAAAGGTCGAGGAACAAACGATTTTTTGCTCTCTTCCTAATTAGATTTACGAAGCATCATGGAAAATTACTAAATTGCTCATCTGTGTTGAGTGTGAGTGTGAAAATCCTTTTTCGGTCTCAAGAACACTCTCAACACCTCAACGTCTTTGTGATCCAATCCAATTAAAAAATCATGTGGTGGTAAAAGTTTTCGCATCATACATAATCATAATCTACAAATGGATGCATTCATTCATTTGCGTTGATAATTAAACCGCTCGCCCACAAACACTCACACGCACGCTTGCGCAACCGCGTGTAAAAATTGGTTTTATCTTTTGATTTGTATTTCTTTTGAGTTTTCCAGTTAAAAGAATTCTCGCCTTTATTTTATTTTTTCTGTGGCAATTTCCTTCAGATTATAATCAACGCAGTTTCCAACAGAGATTTTTTGATGTTGTCGGGCTCGCCTGTTCTCATCGGCATCATCAACCATGGTGTCCTATTGCTGCGATAACAATATTTCTCATTAAAAACCTGTAAAAGTGGCAACGTCACGCCTGTAATGGCGTTTCAGTTTGCTACTTGAAAAAAGTTTACAGAATTACATGTAAAGCGATTGGGAGCTGGGGAAAATACATCGAGATTACATGGAGGCTGGCTCATACAAAAGCGTTATTGTGTCCTTTTTTCTTGTTACAATAGTATGTAATCTTGTATGCGGAGTTTTCATTAAAATCGAATGGTATTATCACCGATAGTCGTGCATATCTGTATGTATTTTTAGAGACGTTGTTTCAGTTTAATTTGATTTCAGTTCTTCGTAAAGTTTTGGCGCTTTAAATGATCAATAGGCTTAAGTTCTTGAGTTAGTTTGATCTCGTATTATCAGCTAATTTCTTGTTGTCGAACCACGCAGTTAAAGAGAAAAATCCTAAAAGAAAACTATGGCTACACGAGAAAGCTGACTGGATGACGTATTTGTATTTGTTTAGAAATATTAACTGGCCACTTAATATCAATAGTGGTGTGGATGCCATTTTTGATATGATGACAAACATAATCCACTAGGGTACGAGACAGTTTAACCCTTCCAGTACAAAGTATAACAAACTGAAGAAAAATGCTTGGTATGATTTAAGCTGCAAAGAGTCTTCCAGGGGGTATGCTTTCGGATATATATAAAAAAAGCCACTGTGGAAAACCGAACCAAATTTAGAGTTAGGAATGATTGCAATGCCCGCCTTAGTTCAATGTTCCAAAAGATCTTTGGTCATTCCTCAAAGAAATTAAAAATACAGGCTCGCCATCAATTCCAACGCTTATTCACAATGACATTCCAGCCGTCAGCTCTATAGACAAGGCCAATCTGTTTGCTTTCCATTTCGCAGCTAGCTCAACGCTACCAGGTTGCGCGTTGCTGCCGCCTGTACTGCCAAGAGTCGAAACATCTATGGAACAGATCTACTTTCGTACTTATGATCTCAACATTTAAATATCTACTGGGCTTAACGGTATTTTGCCACTATAGTTTTGTAGAGATGTTTTTCAACGCAGGCATTGGCACTACGCAGGCTTTTCCATTTATCTTGTTCTCCTGGAGTCTTGTCAAGAAATTGGAAAACAGCCTAGTGGAATAAAATATAAAGTTCCACTTAATAACCCTCCCTTTATTAAAGGTATAAGCTTAACGTTGTCTGATAATGCCAAGTATTTGGGTCTTATTTTGGACAGAAAACTAAGCTGGAAACCTAACATATAAGAGAAAGTTCGTAGAGCTACAGTGGCACTCTTCTAATACAAAAAACCATTGGTAGCAGATGGGGTCTTCTACCCCATATAACTGATTGGCCATATACAGCGGTAGAAAGACCTACTCTTCTATACGGTGCGCCTGTATGATGGACTACATTAAATAAGAAAGTAAACCTTGATAATTTTAGCAGAGTCCAAAGATCAGCTAGTCTATGTATGAGCGAAGCACTTCGTACAACCCCCTCCGTGTGAAATTGGTTAAAAAGGACATCAGAGTAGTCAAAAATACAGACAAAAAGGGGTCAAGTTAAATAAAAGTTTAAAAAAAAATAAAAACACTGATGATAGAAATTCAATAATGTCTGAAGTACATTAATAATAACTAATATCTTCTTTTCGTCTTTCTCCATTCCAGCTTCGATGTAGAAAATGGCCAGGGCGCTCGATCACCGCTTGAAGGCGGCTCACCCAGCGCTGGATTGGTGTTACAAAATCTTCCACAACGTCGTGAGTCGTTTCTCTATCGTTCTGATTCGGACTTTGAGATGTCACCCAAGTCTATGTCAAGAAACTCGAGCATAGCAAGTGAAAGGTAAGTCCGCTTATGAAAATATTTTGCAGTTTTTCATCATTTTTGTCGATTCTTTTTTGAAAAATGTTTTCATCTTCAGTAAGGCACTCACACACATATTGATAATAATTAATTTTACTTTTTTTCATATTTTTTGGTTTAATTTGTAATTTTTGTATTATTTTAAAAAATTCTAATCCTTTCCATTCAGTGACACAGTCGATTTTATTTCCTGTGAAATTTTATTGTTCCTGGGTAAAATAAACACTTAGCACACTTTACAGAAATATTTTATCTATTTATTTGAATTACCTAATATACTATTGCATTTTTTTTTTGTATTTTGAGAATGCTTGTATAGTATTTGCCCCCTTAACACAGATCATTTTCCATTTTTTTAAAAAAATAAATATATTTCTCCCTCTCGGTGTTTTTTGCTAAATTAATAGTTACTCTTTACATTTCCCTTTTAGGAAAGTTATTTCCTTTCTTGGCAAAATATAGCTAAATTAGTTATTATTTAATGTATTAAACTTTTGGGTATTTCGAAAAACTTTTCATTTATGTTAACTTTCTAATGTCGCACAAGTGTCCTTTAAAACAACAAACAAATACCTAAGGACTTTTGGAATTTTACCTTTCTGAAAAGGTATTTCTGTATTGTATTGTATTATTTCTTTAAACTTTTTCTTATAAGGACAGTTTTGCATAATTTAAGCGTTTCTGTTAGACCAAAATATTTTTTTTGGTAAGCTTTCCAAGGAAAAGATGCACCTCTGGCACTCAGGCTTATGTTAATGGAAAACCAACGAATAAGATCAAAATTTTTTGACATTTTTTCTTAAAATTAATTTCTGGACATTTTTATATTGACTTGCCCATCCATAGTATATTCCCTAAACTACTTTACTTTGTGTTTATCATTAGGATTGTTTCCATCTTTTTCATTCTATCCCATTAAATTGATCTGAACTTTTATTGAGTTATTTTCCTCTTTTGATGTATGATGTGATGTTTTTTTAATTACTTCGCTAAAAAGAGATTTTCTCCCTTTGGACATTGAGGAATTTCCCATTCGTGTCATACGACTAAAAAAATTAATTTCGTGACAGCACGTATTAAGATGAACTGAAAACTTTTTGGAACTTTTTGTAGATTCCAAACTTTTCTCAGTATGTATCGAGTATATTCCACTCGATTATGCTCTCCGTCTTTGTTCATGCTGTGCAGGCTAACATTAAACGCGACTTTATTATTTAACTTACGCGGATGTTCTAGTTCCACTTCCGAATTGCAGGAAATTGAGCTACGAAACACAATAAAAAGCTGAGAGTACTTAACTTTTCAGCAAAAAATTATAAGAAGTAGAAGAGATGAAATTTTTTGTGAAAATAATAATCATTGTCCTGGAAAGTGAATATCCTCTTCAGTCGAGCAGAATAAAATCGATTTCGACACTCAAGTGTAAGTGGTTTCTAATCATCATCTGAACCATCGCTGAATTCATACGCTTCCATATGTACTCCCGCAGCAGTGCCTTCTGTGTTCTTTGATCCATCAGTATACCATTTTATTGCTCTCGGATGTTGCAATTTTAGCTTAGAACCTGAATTGGTGGTCAATCTGGCTTTTATGTTTTAATAGAAGTCAAGGTTTCGCACCATGTTTTCACCTAGCATGCTTGCTAGTAGAATCAACCTGAGTGAGTCTTCTTGCTTTAGCGTCCGTGCTGTCACCATGCTCAAAAGTAGTCTAAGAATCATTTCCTCTGTGGGATAGGTTCGAATTAACCCTGCTATTAAGACACAGGCCAACCTCTGGACTTTATCCAGTTCATTTCTTGCGGAGCTTATTTTGGTCTGCCCATGCTCGTGCTCCATTATCCAAGGTTTTCCTGCAAATATTTTGCACAACATTAGCGCTCTTTTTAATTTTTTAGTACTGCATGTTGGTGTTTGTTCCATAGCAGCCAACTAACAAATACCTGTTTAAGATATTTTACGCCTGCGCTGACAGCAATCTTTTCTTATTTAAGGTTCAATGGTAATTCGGTGCGTGCGCCCATCTTCTCTTTTTAAATTCTCTATACTAACTTAGCGTGCCCGTGGCTGGCGGTCTGGCTGGCTGGCTGGTCAGATCTTGTGATCAATTTTTAACCCACTTCCCAAAGACCGATTTTATTAAAAGTTTGCACGGATGTATATCTCCAGTGACAATACTTTCTATTAAAATTTTGTGAGTGGTCGCGCCGCGGGGTTGGGGCCTCCCATAAAAAAGAAATTTCCCGTATAGCGGCATCAGATCATTTCATACTATAATGACTGTGTTCTGTGTGCGTTGTGCGTTGTGTGCTCTGAGCAACGCTGCTTGCTTTACGATTGGGATTGTTTTGTTGTTGGGTTGCAGTGCTTCGTATGTATTTTTATATTTCAGCATTTATAGTTGAATTCAGTATACTTTTTAAATTCTCTATATTAACTTCGCGTGCCCGTGGCTGGCAGACTGGCTGGCTGTTAAGAGTGGTCGGGGGGCTCCCATACAATTTTTTACCGGCATTATATCATTTCATACTATAATGACTGTGCTCTGTGTGCGTTGTGCGCTCTGAGCAACGCTGCTTGCTCTACGATTGGGGTTGTTTTGTTGTTGGGTTGCAGTGCTTCGTATGTGTTTTTATGTTTCAGCATTTATAGTGGAATTCAGTATACTTTTGGTTATTAGCGAATTTTATGGGTTGTTTTATGATATTTGGGACCAGTGCGGTGTTCCTTGCGTTTAACCTGAGTTCTACTGTGTTATTATGTTTTGGATTATATCACAGTTGAAAGAAGTGGAACTTCCCTCCTGCCACGATAACTATATCATGCCGGTAGCGCTGGTCACAGTTCCTCGCTTCAGCTATTTGCTAAAATTTACTAAATACATTTACTACCAACCTCGAGAAAAAAAGAGGAGGTCCACTCCTCCATGTGGACCGTCTCGTTTTGACAATATTGATTTTGTCCCCAGCTTTCAACCGCTCTTCTTGTCTGCAACATTTCGCACATCCGTCTGATGGTTGTGCTGTCTACTTTTCTTTTCTAGACGCATAGCGCGATTTCCTTGTTGGCTAGGAATTCCTCGATGCTTCTGTCAGTTCCAACAGTACGGTCTAGGTGGATGTGCGGTGCCCCCTTAGAAATGAAATTCGCCTACCTGATTAATATAGTGAGGTGAACACTAATCATGGCCCTTCAATTTCATTCTCTATTTGTATGTATTCGCCTTGGTAACATAAATTACCTATCTATAGGGTTGACAATCTAAGTGAACCCTGTAAATAGTTAATAATGTCTTTATGAATTAGCAGGCTGTTGAAACGATTCTCGACTAACTTACTAACGACCACTGTATTGCTCAAACAGTTGAACTCGCCCAATGGTCACTTTGTAGGCCAAAATAGTCTTTGTATTTGTGTAACCAAAATCAACATGAAACCGTCTTATAATAGTACATATATTCAACCACAATTATTCACTTGTGTACTATGATGGGCAGTTATTTTATTGTGTTGTGGTTAACTATGCCATATCCTTAATATAACAAGAATAGCACAAATATTTAAGAACACATGGTCATTGAATGTAGGTACGTGTACAGAACACATAATATGGTACGCCTCAAGCCAAGCTATGTCAAGTGTTGTTGTCGTACAAAGAGAAACAAATATGCCCAACCCGATCCCTGCATGTTCTGTTCTGTGCTGTGTTGTTGGTCATAATGTTTTCCACTTCATTATATAATATTAGGTATACGTAGTATATGTAAACAACCGCACTTTATTGTCCCTAATGTTGACCGCCCATCAGCCCCACCGATCAAGTGCAGAATGCAGAGTATGACGGAAGTGGTTTGCCGTCTTTCTGTTTCTATTTCTATTTTCTGCATCCACCATGATTTTTTTGTTTTATTCAGTTTTTTTAATACAAATTACAACCTAAAATCCCTTTACAATTTCTGTTTTTATACTTACATTTTTTCTTACATAAGTATTGTCGAGTGGTAGCAACAAGCAAGACAAGCGAGTAAGGAAAAATTAAGAAAGAACTTTTCAATAGAAAGTGAGATTATTTCTCTTTAATGCTCAACAGTAGTCCTTCACGTTTATCTGAAAGTCCTAGTCTCAAATGGGATCTCAGTAAAAGCCTAATATAAATCTCTTGAGGACGAATTAAGAAGTAGTTTTAAAAGCTATTTGTATATACTATTGGTATGTATATAAAAAAGATAAGCGTAATTCTTGCAAAAATGCTTAACTTAAACGTAATCTCCACTCCAGGACGCAAAAAATTTTATAATTTTAATTGCATTTCACCGAACGAGCGTAGAGAATAGACTAAATGCCAATTGCGATGACAATGGCCGCAGCTTTTCGTCCTCGCTGAACAATTTTGTTTGTAGGTATTGTGTTTACTCCCCTATGCCTTTCGGTCTCACATCATGTGCTACCGACCGTTACGTGATATAATTCCGTAAAATTAAGAATTCTTGTTCTAAGCTGTAGGAAGGAAGTTCAACTGGGAAAACCAGTTTTGTAATGCAGTTTGCAAGATAGAGTACTGAACAAACCAATTGCGTAGAGTTTGCTCTGACATAAGGCTCAACTAAAGTAAACTTTTGCAAACATAAGCTAGTGTCAAATCGAACGAAATATTTTTAATTCCGCATCTGAATTAAACTCTAAGTTTTACTCTTAACATAACATAAAGCTAAACCGTAATAAACTTTTGCAAACATAAGCTAGCGTCAGTCCGACAAAATATTTTTAATTCCGCATCTAAGTTTAAACTCACTGGGCACCTTAAGACATAAGACAGTTTGTTCTCTTCTGCGCACATAAGGCCTAAACCGTAATAAACTTTTGCAAACATAAGCAAGTGTCAAATCCCGCATCTGAATTAAACTCTAAGATTAACTCTTTGGGCACTGTAAAACATTAGATATTTTGTTCTCTTCTGCACACATAAAGCTTAAGCGTAATAAAATTTTGCAAACATAAGATAGTGTCAAATCCCGCATCTGAATTAAACTCTAAGATTAACTCTTTGAGCACTGTAAAACATTAGATATTTTGTTCTCTTCTGCACACATAAAGCTTAAGCGTAATAAACTTTTGCAAACATAAGATAGTGTCAAGCCCGACAAAATATTGTTGATTGCGCATCTGAATTAAACTCTGAGTTAAAACTCACTGGGCACTGTAAGACATTATCTAGTTTGTTTCTCTTCTGCGTACATAATGCTAAACCGTAATAAACTTTTGCAAACATAAGCTAGTGTTAAGTTGGATGAAATATATATACATTAGACAGTTTGTTCTCTTATTTTAATTTACATATACGTACGTTATATATTACTCTCTCCTCATACTCGAACGCGTACAATGTGCGTAGCAAATTGCCACACTCATCTTCACTTCTCATCTCTCTGGGCTAAATATTTTCTAAAAATAAACTTCTGTGCAAAAATCTCATTTCAATTCATGTCTGGATGTTAATGTCTAGATGTATAAATAAAATTAACCCGACAAATAAAAACAAACACTTAACATGCCACCACTGATGCATGCCGCACTCTTAACGATGGCAAACTCAAATTCAGTGTAAAGATCTCGGTGTACCGTGAAATTTAATTACGTGCAACAAGATTGGCAGTAGCACAAATTGAATTTTCTACAACGTACGTACACGTTTCTCGCCTCGGCAAGAGTATAGCGCATTTGGGTTTGTTTGACGTTCCAAATAATAAAAAATAATACAATTGTTTTGTAAACTTTTTTACTAAGAACCAATTGTACAAATAATTTACATTGCCGTAAACTTTCTGCAACTTTTTGTAACATAGCCTGCGATACAAAGCATCCTAAAATGTAAATTATCTATCTATGGTGTGCCTGTCAAGAATTTTAATCATTGCAATCATTGTATGTAATTGTATATATGAGTAATTGTTAAAAACCCGAAGAATCCAAACGATGTTTTATGTAACAATTTTCAGTTATTTAGCCTGTATTTTAGCGGGTTACCCTGAGGTGGCCATTTCTAACAGCAAAAGGTGTCAATTCAGGTTATATTGAATATTAGACTCCTTCTGAAATGCACACTAAACTAACTCTTCATCTACCAGTGTAAAAATAGGAAGTTTGGTGGGCGTCGTCAAATACTTAGCCTGCATTGTGTCATGTTTAGCTTTTATTCTTGTGGATAGAAGTAAAAGAGCTCAGGCATGTTAGTAATACTTTTGGCACACTGACATACTTATGTTTATGTCCCTTTTCTCGTTTTATTTTGCGATTTACGTTTATTTTATTATAAACAAGTTTGCGGAACTCGCTCATAGCAGTTAAACGAATTTAATACAGCTGATTTTAACACTTGATAGAAAATGTTGATTTGTTGAATAAATTAAATTTGGCAGCCATGGCCGCCGGCAGCGGGATACAAGTGGGTGCACTTGCACCCCCTGGCTTGGAAGAACAAAATATCCAATTTAATTAATTAAAAAAGAAGTTTTTTATATCATATATAAAACATAACTTATTTAAATAAATGGTTATGTATTTTATACACTTTAGTCATTTAGTTAATAAAACCTTCTTGTCATTCTTCTTGACGTGAACCTAATCATCCATAATTTAAATGATGAATAGATATAAATTATATCATATAGATGCACCCCCTGCAAATAATCCTGCCGGCGCCCATGGTGCCTGGATATGTAATAACTACATAAGTCCTCGGTCTAGCCTCTGCATAATATTTAAGCAATTATATTGTTGTTTCACACAACAAAACAATTTATAATCTTATATTTTTTTGTAAACTATGCGAGAATATAATTAAGTGTGTCAACCTCAACAGGTATCTTATCAACTAGTTTTAATATGACAGTATGTCAAAGGTACTGTTGACCTTGCCATATATGCGGCTAACCCACTCTGTTTTCTCTGGACTCTATTTTTTGTGATATTTAAAAACTTTTATTTAACTTTTCGTGACCCCTTTTTGTCTGCATTTTCGACTACTTTGAGGTCCTTTTTAACCACCTTCCATACGACCTATAGAGCTGAAATTTTGTGAGTCTCTAAGTCCAAGATAGCATTTATATTACCCGTATGACGCGTGTCGCATGTGGCGCGTGTGATGGGTTGACCTTTTTTCTCGACTTCTTTGAGGTCCTTCTTAACCAACTTCCACACGACCTAGAGAGCTGAAATTTTGTAAGTGTCTACGTCCAAAAAAAGCATTTTTTATATTCCCCGTATGACGCGTGTCGCGCGTGGCCCGTGTAATGGGTTTAAATTTCGTTTTTTCGACTTCCTTGAGGTCCTTTTTAACCATCTTACTCACCACTGATCTGAAATTTTGTGAGTGTTTAAGTCCAGAATAGATTTTTTATATTCCACGTATGACATGTGTTACGTTTCGAGTGTGGCGTGTGTGATGGTTTACAGTCGCGCCATTTTCTCGTTTTTTCATGTCATTTTTAACTATCTTTCGCACCTAGAGTGCTGTTATTTTGTGAGCGGCTCAATGTCTGAGGCCAATTTTGATATCCCGCTATTGACGCTTGTCGCGAGTCGCGTGTGGTGCGTGTGAAGCGTGGAAAAAAGTAAATACTTTGAAACAGCCCCGACCTAAAAATCAGATATTTTGTCGATTATTACAAAATAATAAACGACTGTGTGGCGTGTTTCAATGTATACAAAAAAGTTTGTACCCGAAAATCGAAGTTTTTTTACATTTATTTGCCTTGCTTCTACGAACACGCTGGCTACAAAACCATTCGGTAAGAGCTGGCCATCCTCAGAACTTCTTTTCTCTCTATACGGAGTACATTAACTTACCATACTTTTTCACCTTAAAAAAGTTGATCTAGATTTCAAATCCACATTGCATGACCTGCAGTTCGTTCGTTCGTTCCACTTTCGTGAAAACATACAAGTAGTTTACTTTTGACGGCTGTCAAACGTTATACTTAGCAGTTGGGATCCCATTCGTTCACCCTTAATGGTGCGATCCGTTAATAGCTTCAGTGTATTATCCTATCTTATGTAAAGAGAACTTCTTTTATTTCAATGTATAGAAGCATTTCAGGGAGTTGAGGCTGAAGTCCATACTGAGACTTTTTTTAAAGGGTTTTTGCTTTTCTGTAGAACAACGATTTTAGCGATTTTATAAAAAAAAAAAATATTAGGTATGACGCAATGTCAAAGTATCTTCCCGTAGATCACTCCATTTCACCCGACTTTTGTTAACTCTTAAATGTCTATTCGATTGTTTTCAACAAAATTGGAGCTGCTTGCGAAAAAACAACTTGCCACGCACTATTTATTCTAAGCCAAATTGAAACATTGAAGGCGATTGCCTCTATATTACAGCAGCCCCCATCTATATGTTAACCAGTCAAGCTGTGACCAGAGATTTTCGTCTTCTCAATCAATTCTCTAACAAACAGCAATTTAATTCAATTGGAAAACGTTTCATGTCTTGAAATAAATAAACAGAACAACACTCTGATGAATCGCATAAACATTTTTGATCGATTATCGAAAAATAATTTTTATAAACATTTACGTTGTTTTGTTTTTTGTCAATCCGTTGGAAATCGAACAACTGTTGGTTTGACTTTTTATAGAATACGAGCTTACGAATTAGTTCTTTTAATTTTTGTTTTAAATTTCATATTGAAGATATCCAAACCATCCTGATACTTTATTTAGATATTTCTTTCAACATACGATTTCAATTTCAACAGCTCATCCCCACATACGAGTATTTGGTGATCTATTCTTATTTATATTATTATTTTCATTATCACAACTTGTTTCGCCATTTAAAGGTTAACATACCTATATATAATATTTTTTCTGTACTTAAAAAAGTTGTCACCCTTTCAGGTTTAAAGAGCAGGAGGCATCAGTCCTGATCGACAGATCGTACGTATTTCAGATAAAACTGATTTTGTTCTAAAGTTTTTCTTCTTTCTTTTTTATTTCTTTTTTTTTGCGGATTTGTTTAAAATCAGAGCATTTTTTTTTTCAAAACACCCTACCTATAGCGGCTTCACAATAGTAGTGCACAGAGAGACCACACACACACACACACACAAAATAAAAGGCCAAACAAAACTATAAATGAAAACTATTTGTCGTTTGCCATTTCCCTCATTTTGGTTAATTTCAATATTGGTTTGTTTTTGTAAAATTTGTTTTGAAATAAACACAAAACAACTTTTCTCTCTTGTTTTGTTTATAATTTGAAAATACGTGATACACTCAAGTGGAATAAGGAGAAAAAAAAAGTCTTTTCATTTTACATTTTATTCTTAATTGCTCTTTAATAGAACAATAATTCTAATTCTTGTAAGAAATAAGAATTAATTTAATTTGTTATTTCAAATATTCCCATATTTTTTTCTTTTGTAAACCTCCAAACCAACCTCTTGTGCTGAACATTTGCATAAACAGATGCTAATTGCTTTTAATTTGATTTTGTTTGTTTGTTGTTTTGTTTACTTCGTTGTAAATATTATTAACGTTAATTACTAGTTTGGTAGTAATTAGATTACAATAAAATAAATATTAATACATAAATGTTGATTTTTTAATAGCTTTGCGCAGTTCTTAAGCTAAAATGCGGTAAATTTTATAATTTTAAATTTTAAACGTTAAATTTGAAAGCGATTGCAGATTAGATATGAACATAAAATAAACATAAAATAATAACTAGCTGGTTGTAGCATATAATTTACCAATAATATACAAATAAAAGAAGTATGTATCGTAACAGAAAACAGAAAAAAAGAGTAAGAAATTGTAAAGTGACTAATGCTCGGCAGCAGTTTATGGAATTTGTTTAGTAGTACATAACCCAATAGTGTCTAAAAGAACCAGCCTTGTTAAACAAAATCCTATAGACGTACCACTTCTACAGGTCTCAGTGCACATTACTAATCTAAGGGTCTTTCAAACCTTTCAATATCTATGACGGGTGGTGCACTGGCCTGCTCAGCTGTTCAGCTTGGCTTGGCTCTGATATAATGGCGAAAGGAACAATCCTTCTATCCAATCCATTTAGATACAAAAAAACGCAGACGATATAATTAGTAGAAAGCCAACCGCAAACAGCTGTGCGCTAGGTTCTCTACTCTGTAGCAGAGCAGACAGTATGTGTTGTTGAAAAGGCATAACACTAGCAACGGTTTGTTTGAATTCACGCCACGATTCGTTGCGATGAAGTCGGAGTGTGTCCTATTTGACTGATGTGGAAGTTCAGAATCTACGTGTGCAAGCCACATTCTCAACTCCAGTGCCACCTAATGGGTCAAAAAAAAAAATAAACTTATCAGAGAAGCAAACAAACATATGATGTGAATATGAACCAAATCCAACCATTAACATAAATTTTCGTTAATATCTGGACTCCAACGCCGGGTCCAAAAAAACATAAACTTATCGGAGCACCAAACGATCATCATAATCATCATACATATTTGGCACTACAACCGGTCCTGGCCTCTCTCTCTCCACCGGTCCCGATTTCGAGCCGATGTCATCCAGTTTCATCATCATCATTACAGCCGGGGTCCGGTCCTGGCCCCCCGCAAAAAGTCTCTCCACCGGTCCCGATTTCGAGCCGATTTCATCCAGTTTGGTATCCCTAAACTCTGCCCGTCCTGGTCTACGCCATCCTTCCAGCGTATGTTTGGACGGCCTTGCTGTCGTGTTCCACTTTCTCCAACGCCAGGTTGAAGAGGACGCAGGCCAGCCCATCCCCTTGTCAAAGCCCGTTATAGATGTTGAATGGGCTTGAAAGTGATCAGGATATTTTTACTTGGCTTATAACATTGGTCATGGTCAACCTACATAGTCGTGTCAGTTTATTTGGGATGCCGAATTCTCTCATGGCTTTATAAAGTTCTACGCTGGCTATGCTATTATAGTCTATAAAGATGATGTAGTGAATTTTGAAACTCTACACATTTTTCCATCACCTGCCTAAGGGTGTAAATCTGATCCGTTGTTGATTTGCCTGGAATGAAGCCACACTGGTATGAACCAATGATGACTTTAGCGTATGGAGTAAATATAGCTCCGATAAATAGAGTGGTTTAGGCGTGATGAGGTGACATAAAAGCGTTATATCCATACAGACAAACAAACAGACAACGGCAATTATGTAATTAGACGATACTTACATATATGGAGCGAAGGCTTGGGTGCTCAGAAAAAATTACTCTTACCTCTTGAATTTTCGACCCTATATGTGGGCAAGGACGATTCTATAATGATGCATTCTACGAGCGTTAACACGATGTTGACATCGTGAAGATAACTAAGCTCGGTAGGCTTTGATAGGCAGGACATCCAGCTTGCATGACTGAACATGAAACTGAAGATGATGATGAAGACCAGGACGCCAATAGTTTAGAGATGACAAAGTGGATTAGATTATCTAGAAATCGGGACCTGTGTTGAGACTTTTTGCGATAAACCCGGACCGGTATCCAGTTGTACAGCAACATGTGATGATGAAAATGTTTTCAACTCTCCAGTGATACACCACGTTTGTTTAATTAATATTTTAGTATGGTAAAAAATAACACCAAAAAGCACATGGTATGAATGCATCCAGAAGGCGGTAATCGATCCATAACATTTTGTTAAAGAAATTCAATACTAAAGTCATTATTCCCCAGCAAAATTATATAAAGAATTTTTCAATTGGTTTCCATTTTTATGAAATTTCATAAAAATATTTATAGTCACCCAGAGAGCGTGAATATAGAAAAACGCCGTACTTCACCGCATTACTGCCATATCATCGATGGCGTGTCGATGCGCGTGCTATGGAATAATTAATTTTGCTTTCATTTAAATATTAAAATGTGTTACGACAATTTGTTGTCACAATCATCAGTGGGAATTTAAACAACGCAAAAGGAATGCAGTCCGGACATTTTCCTCCACATGGAACGGCAACAACAACGCAACTTGTTTTCGAGGTAACCGCCGCATTTCCTGTCATCTCTTTTGGCGGATTTATGTCAAATTAAGTTGATCGAAAGAATAAAAATAGAAATACTACAGAATAATTACTCACATACGAGCACACTCATGCTCGACATGCTCGAAACGAATTGACAATTCTGTGGAAACAACCCACTCGCATTAAATCTTAGTGCTCTTAGATTGTGCTCTCATTTGCTTACTAACTAACAGTTCAACTTAATTGGGTCGAAATACTAATTTTA
The DNA here is from genome assembly GCA_947095585.1 of Nephrocerus scutellatus. Classification (NCBI taxonomy): domain Eukaryota; kingdom Metazoa; phylum Arthropoda; class Insecta; order Diptera; family Pipunculidae; genus Nephrocerus; species Nephrocerus scutellatus. The sequence goes on from OX352763.1 coordinate 3,340,935, forward strand.
TTCTCCTGACACATACGACGACGGTGTGAACGAGAAATAGCAACAATAATAATAATAATTGTTGTTGCTTAGAAATTTTTTGAAAACAAAACTTAAAATCTACAGCGCCAATTGCTGATGGCTGCGTTTTTATTCATCCTTCCTTCCCTCTGGGAAATCATTAGCAAAGCGAAAATTCACTTCGATTGTTAGTCTGTCCGTCCATCTTCAGTCAGTTCGTCCGGCTTGACGCGCGTTTGATCGATGATTTGTTCGATTTTCTCTAATTGCTCTCTCGTAGGCAGTGGACCAGTAATTATTATATCAATCTTTCTCGACAATGATGTTAAGGAGCAGCACTCTTGGGTCCAGTTTAATACTTCGTATGCGATGTAAAAGTCGAATTGATTGAAAAGCCATTAACCCATTTCAAACTTTTAATTGCGTCCCATGAAGAATCATCACCTACCTACACTTGGTGACACTTAGCCATGCATTTATTATCGCAATATGATCAGTTACCATTTAGTATTTATCCTGTGCGAGATGACTTTGTGTACTTCGTTAAAGGACGATAAATGGCTGAATGGTTCTTTGAAAGAATCTCATTTGACGGAATCGAAACAAATGAATGGATGGATGGAATTTGCCAGCGCTCGTGTGGAAGTTGGTTGTGCAAATTTGAAATTTTTGGTGTAATAATTTAAGCTCTTTTATGAACTTGCATATTGAAAATTCCATCGTTGATAATCTTACCGATTGAGTCTGAAAATGACACACTTCTTTGGATCCATAAAATGTGTTTCCATTACTTTCCAAAAAAAATATTTGTTTATTGAAAAAGTCAACTAACTTGCTCAGCAATTTGCCTTTATATCCACTTTACAATGTAAAATGGAAAACAAAATCGAGAGAAAATGTCCGAGAGCGGAAAAATATTTTTATTAATATTATGGTAGGTTAGTGCGCATCAAGTTATCGAACCGCCCAGATGGGTATCCCCATGAGTTAGCCAATTTGTAACACCGCTAAAATTATTCGCTGAGAAAAACTACAACGTCCCAGCAGCAGTGAGTGTGTTGCTGCATTATGGTTACATAATTCACTTTCACGCGCTTCGAATCAGTCAAATGTTCAGTCTAGATACGTATATCTTTTCAGTTATAAAGTTTAAGGAGAATTTAATGATCTAGCAGCGAAACGGATAAATCAATCTGCTGTTCATCTGGTCAACGTAGCGATCGTAATTTTTGTGTGACATTGTAAAGCAAAGCAATGATTTCGGAATCTTCAGAGTGATTACAATTAGAGCGGAAAAGTGTTCGGAAGCAGCGATGTGATATCTACGCTTAGGCGGAAAATGATAAAAGATAAAAATTCGTCCAATTTCAAAAGTAAAGAGATCTAAAAGAAAAAAAATTAAAAAGTTGTGTAAAATACTAAGAAACAAATCAAAATAACCCAAACACAAATCGCTCCAATGTCGAACAAACTACCAGTTCCAACTGTCCAGTCATTTTTTCATATGTTTCCAACGATCTTCGAAGACGATTTGGCGGTGGCCATAGAGGCGGAACGCAATAACATGTTCTACAAATCAAGGAGGTACGCGTATGTATGTGAATATGTGGCTTGATAGCACGCTGCGATCGTTCATTCAAATTGTTACAAAAAATCCAAGAAAAGTTTGCCATTTCGTATATTGAGACTTGAGTGTCGCTTTTATTGAATGTTTACTTCAGTCGTTAGTCGGAATCTTGACAGATTCAAATGCAAATGAAAATACATTAAGGTATACCTCAGTAATTTAGGCACTTCTTCTTCTTCTTTCTTTCCTATACTCCGCGGGGGAGAATAGGTTTTAAACAAATACCCGCCAACGAACTCGATTTATCGCTACTCTGTCCCCTGGGATCTTGCTTCCTCTTCTATTGTTCTTTTCCATATCTTGCTAGAGCGGCCCACTCGGCGGCTTCCTTGTGGATTCCAGTCGAGCGCTAGTTTCGTAATATCGTCCGCTGGCTTTCTCAAAGTGTGGCCAGTATTATTAATCATACTATGGGAGTATCTTGCCTTTATTTTACAGGAGAGCACACATCCGAGTCAGCACCACCATTGTTTGACATCCAGCTGCCCAAGTAAAAAAAATTATCGACAATCGAGAGATTACATGTTCCACTAGCGTTAACGCGAAGTAGTTTTGTTTTTGACCAGTTAATTTTTAAACCCACTTTGTTAGCGTGGAATTCTAGTGAGTTTAATATTCGCTCCATGTTACCTAGCGATTGTTATAAGAGACAGATATCATCGGCATCGTCTAGGTCATCTAGGCTGTGAAACACATTACATGGCAAACACGATGGAGTACGGGTTAATATTTTCATCAACCAGTCGATGACAATTGTGAAAAGCAATGGTGAGAGGGTGCAACCTTGCTTGACTCCCGAGTAGATGTTGAAAGGTGAGCCAAGATGACCGTTATGAATGACACAGCATGTTGAGTCGCGCTACTACAGCTCCTTAATGATGTTGATAAGGTTTTCCGGAACACCATAGCTATACGAAATCTGCCACATCATGTTTCGGCCTACGCTATCAAAAGCGCGTTTAAAATCTACAAAAACCATATATAGAGGAGAGCGATACTCAAGTGACTGTTCAATGATTATACGCAGGATGTTAATTTGATCAGTACAAGAACTGTTTGGGCGAAATCCAGCTTGTTCATTTCTCAAATTGACTCTAACGCATTCCTAGCTATTATAAGGAGATCACTTTGTTTATGGTGCTTAGCAGGGTAATTCCTCTCCAGTTTTCGCAATTGCTCAAATGACCGTTCTTGGGGATTTTGTCTTTTAAACCTTCTTTTAACGATGAGGGAATGGATATAATGTTCGGGTATAGTTAACTCGACATCGGCTTGAAGGAGTTCTGCGTAGATGTGAAAGCCTGCTGCTTTACATGATTGCAGTGAACGAATTGTTGTCCTTATCTCATCCAACGAGGAAGTAGCGACGCTGATGTTAAGTAGCCTATTAGGGTGCATATGTGGGTTGATGGACGTGACTGGCGAAGTACAGTAAAAAACATTCTTAAAATGTTCTGTCCAGCGGGTTAATTGTTGTTCCTCCATAAGGACCAAAGAGCCGGCTATTACCTTAACAGTTGATGTGGTGTTTCTTGTTGGCGAACTTACGAGCGAGTTGGTAGTCTGTGCTATATTGTGTACTATCAGGCGCTTGCTGTGCTTGTGTTGTGGTGTCGCTTAGCCATGCTCGTTTGTCGTTCCTAGCTGAACGGCCAACTTGCCGGTCCAGATCCCGCGCTAATGTGCTTCGCTCGGCACCCGAGGCCACGTTTAACTCTGCATTGATGGATTGGCGTGCTATCTGATATCCATTATTTTCTTGTTTTGTCGGGATAACCTAAAATGGTTGAGGCTGCTTCCGTATATGCATTCACCGATTTATCCCATTTAGACTCTAGGGTTTGGGGCTGTATCTCAGAGAGTGACTTGTATGCGGAATACATACTGCAGTTTCACATCTGGGTCTTTCAGTACAGCTGGCTTTCTCGTTGTACGACTTCGTGTGGTTGAGCGGACCGCAAGCTTCAGTAGCACACTGCCAACCACAAGGTGGTAGTCGCTGTAGACGTCGGCTGCTCTTCAGGTTCTAACGTCCAGCAACGATGCTCGCCACTAGGAGCTTATAGCGATGTGATCAATCTAGTTGCTGTACATGTGATCAGGAAAGGTCCAGGTGGCTTTGTGGATTTTTTTTTGGGGAAAATTTGTGCCTCCAATGATTAGGTTGCGATCAGAACATAGATCAGCAAACCTTTCTCCGTTGTCATTCATAGAACCAAGGCCATGCTTTTCCATGACATGTTCCCAATAACTGTTGTCGCTTCCCACTTTTGCTAAAGGTCGCCCATCAAAATAACGATGTCACTCTTCCGTAGTTGATCTAATGAGTTACTTAGACGCAAGTAAAACGTGTTGTTTTCTTCAGACTTGTCTTGTCTCGTTGTCTCGTTGTCTCGGTGTCGTAAGCTTGAACTAACCCGACCTGTCGAATAGCAGATTTATATCTTACAATAATAATTCTATCGGATATTGCTTGCCAGTCTTGTAACGATCTTCTCGCGGCTTTAGAGAGTAGAAATCGCACTCCATTCGCATGATGTTCTCCTTCAGGCTTACACGGAAAATTTAGAAACTCGCCGGTAGATGTTCGTTTTTCCCCTACTCCAGACCATCTCACCTTACTAAGACCAAGAATCTCTAGATGGTATTTACGCAATTCTTTTGTTAATTTTGCAAGCGTTGCTGTCCATTCAACATTGTACGAGTACTTAAGTGCCTGGCCTATTTCAGGGTTGTTAGCGTAATATCGTTATTTATCGGCACCCTAAGAAAAAGAGTCCAGCAGCCTCAAATCGTAGCTCTCAGCGTTACACGATTGTTGAACAAAGTGCTCAAAAGATCTTCTCTGGAACGTAGCACTACCCTGCTGTAACCAAATTTTATCAAAGTCTACTTAATATTTTTATGGTAAGAAAACGGTTACCGTGCCTACGTTGACTGTAAAGCTGTTGCCATCTTTATATTCGAAGAAAAAACCAATATTGCCGTCATTCCAAAAATCACACCAAACAGTAACACGTTAAGAATGCACTGACTTCTCTACGACTACACGTGGGTTTCCAAATATGGCAATTTTGCTATAGCCGTTGAGATAAAATTGCGCCTCATCCGGAAAGTTAATTTTTTTAAGCAAAATCGACGTACATTTCTAAAGTTTTTTTCTAATTTTTATTTTTTTATTTGTGTAGTTTTAGAAGTGAATATCGGCTCGGTAGTTGTGCGTGCCTTTTCGTTTGTTAGGCCTGGTACTACAACCGAATTCGTTACTGTTAAGCTGTTGGTTTGTGTAAATTCTTCTTATTGTTAATATTTTTGTATGTTCTTATTAAGAAAATTCGTGCGCCCAACTTACACTCCCCTCTCATTGAGGACTATTTGAGGACTATTTATGGGACCGTATAATAAAAGTTGTATTGAACGGTATATCTTCAGCTTCACATGTTATCAATGCTGGCGTGCCGCACGGTTCATCTTTGTCGCCTACGCTCTTCTTGATATATATCAATGTCCTTTTATCTTCTACAACCTGTGATATCCATTCATTTACTGATAATACAACGCTATCGGTTTCCATTGAGTTTGTTAGTCAAAGAGAAAGCAATTCTCGCTTGTTCATTTAGCGAGATTCAATGAATACGGCTATTTTGTCGAACATTTGACTCATTCTTGATTGGGACAGATCTAATGGGGCGAATAAATTCCATGCTTGTTTTTTTTCTCAGAAGGTAGCTCAACATTACGTGCCACAGTAATTAATGGTGCTCCTATTACGAGATCTCATAATAAGACTTATTTTAGAATTTAATTCATATGGAAGGGGGGTCTCCAAGAACGCATTTGCTTATCTCAATAGAATTCAGAATAGAGATATTCGTATTATAAACGTTAGACGAAATGTAGGATCTTTAACTGTTTTCTACAAATTTTACTACGTTACTTTTCAGAAACCCGTTTTCTAGTTCCGAACTAAAATTACTGGGCTTCTTTTGTCAGCAACGTAAACGCACGTTTCAGTTCTAATCAACATAGATTTGCCTTAAAACGTTTTTTATGTAGAACCCAACAAATCCTTCCAAATCCTCCTATTTTCCGAGAGTAACTTCGATGTAGAAACAATTGATCGACTCCGTCTTTCTCAGATCGTTTAACCTACAGGCTTTCAAAATTGACGTCAACAATGTCCGTATTGTACAATAAGGACCTAAATATTTTGAAGTAATTTAGGGAGCTTTCCTTTGGCAATAGTGTATGTATAAAAGAAAAAAAAACAAAAAAGCTCGCCTTCTGATATTCTGTGTGAGCATTACTTGAATGAATATGATAAGAGAGTTATTTATTAAAAGATTTAAGGGATAAAAATAAATGTTTGGGCATTCCTAAAGTGGTCAATCCAATCAAAGTTAAGCGTTGATAAGTGTCGTATACAACATTTTCAACACCAATAACATTTGTCGTATAATTCCCCATTTTTTTATACCCTCAATGGATATTAAAAAAAATGCAATCCAGCTTAATAAGTTGAATTGTTCGCATGTTATTTTCTTTTTTGCTGTCACACACAACACAGATTGTCAGCAGCAATGTTCTATGTGTTCGTTTTGCTTGCATTTTAAGCTCATACGCCCCATTACATTTTCTCCCAGTGGTAATTAATTAATTCAAAAGAATCTGCGCTCGCGCGTTTCCGTCATATGTATATGGTGGTTCAAAGGATTTAATTATTCTGTTCAGTTAATTGAAAGAGGTGTGAACGCAATGGTTACGAAAATAAACGCCTTTCGTCAGAGTCGTCAAAACAATGGAGAGCAATGTAACCTAACGTCGCTATCATCATCGCATAAAAACACCCGCATTTCCTCTCATCATTCTGTTAACAAATTTCAACCTCAAACCGTGCTGATCGTGCGTCGTGAATGAGTATTTAGATTGAAATTTTTTACTTTTACTTTGAACAACCAATCACTTTCTAGGGCGAAAAGCAATTTTCCGGTTAATGGCATTCGCCTTTGTTTAAGATAATATTGTTCTAGTTGTTCGAGATTGTAGTTGTGAACTGACAAAATGCATTTTATGTAACACTATGCATCAACCTTGACCAATTTACTCGTTAATCACTTCAGGAAATATATTTAATAAAATACACAAATCTCTATCGCATTCTGTGTTTGCATTTTATTGCAGCTGTTGCTTTTATTTGAATCTTTTTTGTGCCAACTATAAATGACACAATAAATAAAAATTCGCCCAATAGTTCGTCGTTATTTTTGGGAACTTTCATATGGTTGGTTGCGTATGTGTCACATACGCTTGTCTTTTCACTGCGAAACTACATCCTTTACATCAATCCGCAGTTCACCATGCCATCAAGACAGAAAATCTCTTTTAATTTCTGTTCATCTTTGCCACACGTAAAAGTTTATTGGCTCATACAACGACACAAGCGGGCTATTTACTTAATTGCACGCCAACACGACTTTTACTACGAGTATGCTCTTCAACATGTCACTTTCGGGAATAGATTGACGCCACCACCGATGTTGTTTGCGTTGATGGGAAATTTTTTATTACTATTTATAACAATAGCAGATTTTCGCACATCATATCAAAGCGTATTAATCGCAAAGTTCTCAATTAAAAATTCAAATTTGTTCGTGGAATCAAATGTTGTCTAGACACAACGCACTGCTCGAAGGAACTCATTAATTTTGTTTGCCATGCAACTGATTTAATTTGGGTTATCTGGAATCAAAGCTGTCTTTTATCCAGAAAGTAAATGCTGACGACATTGATATCGTTGGCAGGATTAAGTGAGTTGTCACTGGCATATTTGTAGAATTAAGGCAGAAGCGAGGAAAATGGAATCCCCAGTTTACGAGGGAAACCTTACACCAGCGAATGAAAAAAACCGGGTAAGCTTATCCTTAGAGGAGCTGAAGCGCCGAAACAGTCCGAGTAGCCCTAATAAGGTGTTCAACAAGTTCAAGTGAGTACACCACCGTTGACTCCATTAGTGAGTTCCTTCACTGCCGTCTCATCTGTTAGAAGTGCCTTGGTAGGAATGCAGGCTAATTGGGTACTATGTGTTGAATAATTTGCTAATCCACTTCAACCTGTCTATCTTAAACCGGCCTTCTACAGATCGCAAAGCTCTAGGTTTTTTGTAGCAATCGCGTAACCTCTTCATGGAGAGGTGGTTAAAAAGGACCTCAAATAATTCGAAAAAATGGGACGCAATTTAAACGCATAACACGCGACTCGCAAAAAAATACCCTAGTTCATGTAAAACTTGGTTAAAAATTACCTCAGATAAGTCTACGCGATGGGGCCTATTTCAAAGATTAATCCATTTTCCACGCATCACCTACGACACGCGTCACACGCGGGATCTCAAAAAACGTTCAACGACGAGACTAGGCCTCTCAAAATTTAAACTCTTTAGTACGTGTGGAAGGTAGTGAAAAAGAGATGATCCCATTTTACACGTCACATGTTACGGACACTGTACATGACACTGAGCTGCTCACAAAATTTCAGCTCTAGGTTGTGTAAAAGGTGGTAAACATTACCTCAGGGAAGTCTACGCGGTAGGACCTATTTCAAAGATTAATCCATTTTCCACGCAGCACACACGACCTACGACACGCGTCAAAAATCTAACGACGAGACTAAGCCTCTTAAAATTTAACTCCCTATGACGTGTGGAAGGTAGTTAAATACAGATGTAGATTATTTCAAAGATAATCCCACTTTACACGTATCGCAGGCATCACACGCTACTCGCGACACGTGTTATTGACACTGTACATGACTCTGAACTGCTTCAGCTCTCTAGGTCGTGTGTAAGTTGGTTAAAAATGACCTCAAAGAATGAATGAATGGGACTAGTTTTAAGACAACAATTGTGGCGCGTGTGACGCGTGTGGTGCGTGTTTAAATTTTTTTTTTTTTAGAGAAATAAAAAATTTCCCAAAAAAAAAAAGAAAAAAATTGTTTTGAAGTTCGTGAATTAAATGGTTAATATTGGGCTTTTAAGATAATTCAGTGTTTGGACTGAACTACAACTATCCATATGGCGAGCTGAGAAGCTCGCTTTACTATCTTATTCTTATGCTATTCAATCCTGCCATAGATCCTGTTTTTAATATAAATTGTATATCAAGCCAACAAGTGAAGGAATTTTAAATCTTATGAAGAAATACATTTTAGAATTTCAATTTTGGTTTTTTTTTTCGTTGCTATAAAACTAGATGCTGACAGAATTCCCTCGCTTTTTGCTTTGAATTGAGATGGATCTTGAAATTTGTTTGTTTGTTTTAAGGTTATGCTATCCCATTTATTCCTTTACCCACACGCTCATTTTTTTTTAATTTGCCAAGTTCTGTTTCTATGCATGTCAATAAAAAAGTTAGCCTGAGCACAATTCTTTTTGAATGACTAGCAAATGTTGCTTCTGAATTGAAGTTTAACTTTTTTTTAGTTATGTAAAGAAAAATTAAAAATTTATTAATCGACTCCTTTTTTTATTGTTTTTATTTTATGTTTCTTCAATTCAACATCCTCAACTCAACGCGCAGCCATGGAGAAGATCTCATAGTGACTCCGTTTGCCCAAATTCTTGCCAGTTTGCGTTCAGTGCGAAACAACCTTCTAAGTCTGACAAATGTTCAAGCGTCAAATAAGTAAGTGATGTCCTTATTGATTTTTTTAAACACTCTTTTAGACAATTCTAATAGTTTTATGTGTATTGTTTATGCATTTTGTAATAAAAACTTAAGAAAAATAGTGAAGTAATTTAATTTTGACCAACAGATGTCGCAACAGTAATTTTAAAAAATTATCATTCAGTCAGTGTGTTGTTCAAAAATAAAACCTTTCAATATACATATTCTGGTTAATAGTATCCCGCCCTAATTGTCAAATGTGGTTATGTATGTACTCGTACTTGTGTGTGAAATTGGAATGATAAAGTTGAAATATTTAATAGACAGACATTTTTGCAAAATTTTCAATTGATATTTTAAAAGAAAAATGTCCATCCAACATATCATTTTGAGTGCATATGGGTACTTTACCAATAAGAAAAGCGCAATTGAAAATTTCGCAACTCATATCCTCTGTTGTTTTTTTTATATTTACGAGTATATATTTTAGATAAGTCGAGATTTATATTCTTTTTTCATTTTCGTTTTTTCTTTTTCTTTGTTTCTTCCCTTTTTTCTACTTCTTTACTGTAATTCTTCTGATTCCGTCTCTTACCTACGCTCCACTGAACAACCAACAAAACGTCCAATCAACCAACCAACTAACCAATATATCGTCCATTCGTCAACCCACCACCACTGCAACTGACCCTCCCATTATTTAACTGAAAACAATGCACGCTACCACAACTGACGACCCACCGAACACAACAAAACCATCTCGCTATCGCACGAACATCATCATCATCATCCTCAATATCCTCATAACACTATGGACCAACACTACTATAATAAAATCGTTTGCGTGTATGCATTAATCCCACTTTGTCCTTGTATTTGGATGTGTGCGTGCGTGCTTGAACGATATATCCTTGTGTGCCTCCTTCACCTACTACTACGTCATCGTTGTCGTGATTTTCTTTATCGTTGCTTGTTGATGTTTTGATGTTGATGTGCTGGGGTTTTGTGGGATGCTGTGGGTGCTTGCTGTGCACAACAATGTTATTAACCGAAAAAGATCCAGGCGACCCACACAATCGTCACAGGCCAGCCGCGGTGTTGCCCAACTGGTCCAGGGAGATGAGGCGTACAATCGCCTGGCCACAGATACCATCGAGGAGTTTGACTGGTGCCTAGATCAATTGGAGACGATTCAAACGCATCGCAGTGTATCGGACATGGCATCGCTTAAGGTGCGTAATACATCCCACGACCCTCATCTCGTTATGTTCTTATGTCCCCCATAATAATTCCTTTGCCTCCTCTTTATATTACTTTCACCGAGCTTTCACCACTACCTACTTCTACTTCTTTCCACTTGATAAGCAATCACTATTGTTGGGGAAATAATTTCGGTTATCATTAATTTTCAATTTTACAGTTCAAACGGATGCTTAACAAGGAGTTGTCCCACTTTAGTGAATCGAGTAAATCTGGAAATCAAATATCAGAATATATTTGTTCGACATTTTTGGGTGAGTAATATGACAGCCCTTGGACACAATGTTATTAGAATTAGGTCGTGACTAAGATGCCTTTATCATGAGGCATCATCAATTAATATTGCCTAGCGAAAAGATTTTTATGGTGGAACAGTCAAAAGTCAAGTACTTTTGTAAAGATGGCGGCTTCATTGAATACAGTAGACTCAAGTTAGTAATTTAAAGGAACGAATGTTGACGCTATACGTCGGTAATAGAAAATAGAAGACGGTTCGTCTTGCTTAAGGTGCAGGCTGGATGAGGACTCTTTTTCAACACTCGGTTAGACTCCAGAAGAATAGAACAGAAGAAACAGCTTTCACAATGCCAACGTTGAAGAATACTTCTTGAAAAATAAATGCTGAAAAATGAGAACACATGACAAGCACTGGAACACAACCATAAAACAACGCCAATCGTAAAACAGCGCTTCCTACAGCGCACACAGAACACAGTCATTATAGTATGACGTAATCTGATGCCGCTATATGACCTGATTATTAAAAAAAATTGTATGGAAACCCGGCGGCCCGATCACTATCGAATTTTAACAGAAACCACTTAAAATACCCCAATTGGTCGCCACGAAAGTCTATTTCCTTTAAACAAAATAATGTATAGCCTCTCGCGAATGGATGACAAACGTTCCGAGAGTAATACCTTGTCATGGAAAGCATGGTCTGTCGCGCGAATATTATTATTATTAATGTAAAGCCTATGTTCAGCCTGAAGGTCCATTCTAAATATTAGTTAAAGAATTTTTGAAATCGGTCCAGTAGTTTCGAAGAATACCTCCTACATTACCTTTTTAATATTCGGCGCGACAGACCATTGCGGTCCAAGGCCTAGCTACTCGCGACCATTTGTGTTGCGCATTTATATTTTTGGGCACAAATGGATGGATACAATTTAAGGCCGGCTCCGAACGGCGAATTGAGAAGCTTTCCGTGACATCGGAATGTTTGTCACCCATTCGCGAGAGGTGGGACACCGTGAAAAATACTTTTGGTGTTACTGGGATTCGAACCACAAACCTCCTGCTCAGTAGCCAAGCGCATTTCATTTTTATTTATATGGATTCTATCAAGATAACACAAATTCTAAAATTGGTCTAACGTGTAAGTCTTATAAATAATCTTCATACTTCAGGGCGCGTAAAGTAAAGGTTACAAAGTCTTATTATTACATTGACTCGTTTTTTTAAATTTTATAAATATGATCCTTCCAAGGAAGTTCACTTGAAACTTAAATACCTAACATTTTAAGTGAATCAGATCTCGCAATAGGGGTACCATTAATTACTGGTGGCACGTAATTTTAAGCTCAAGCTACAGTACGAGTACAAAAGTAGATCTGTCCCGTACAGGATTAAACTTTTAGAGTTTCGGGCGCAATCTGGTAGCGTTGAGCTAGCAGCGAAATGTAAAGCAAGCAAATTGGTTTGTTGGAATTTTATTGTTAATAATCGTTGAAATTGACGACAAGGTAGTATTTTTTATTCGCTTCACGAATGACCGGCATTTCTTACTTCCTTTGTGACATTGAAATATATTTTTTCTCAGTAGGCGTTGGTAGTAGGTAGGTAGTAGGCATTGCTAGTATTTCTAACTCGTCTTTATTTGGTTTGCTTTTTCCCATTGGGGTTTGCTTTATATAACCGAAAACATACCTCCCATTTTTGCGCAGTTTAAATCTATGAATATATGGCAAGTCAATGTGACTTGGTTTTATTATTAATTTACATTTCATAGTACGAGTACATACGGTACATGGTAAATTGTGTCAAGTACGATAAGGATATCATTCACCTGTGCTTACAAGTACCATTAGTCCTAGAGCTTCAGATATATTGGAACGTCATAAAAATGTCCATAAATATTCGAAGCCCTGCAATGAAATAAAAAATTCAGAAATGAATTGCAAATTCAGCAAGCTGCTCTGTTGAGGAGGCGGAGGAGACAAACTGGTGGCAACAACTTGAAACAAAGAACTTTCGAGAAAACTCTCCTCCCTTCAGGCACACAGATTATTTCTTCATATCAATGAATCAACAAAACAAGCAAAGAATAAACTGGTACAAGTGCTATTCAAGCTAAATCAGCGTTGACAAACAAATTCAAAGCGAACCTAATAAAAATAATAATAAAAACCCTAAGGAAAACGACAAAATATTTTCGCAATGTTCCTTTCTTATCCCATTTTAAGAAACGACTTGATCTATGTATCGGTATGCTAGATAGCTAGAAGGAAAATACATTAAATAACAAACGAAAGGATGGATGCTATTAATGCATCTTGAAGGATACTACAATAACTTTACCTGTTCGTCACAGTGGCGTAAGTGGTAGGATAGATGTTAGTTGGTCCAAAGAGGAACATTATTATTATCAACGCAAGTAGATATTTATTTGCATCAGTAGCATAATAGTATCACTCTTGACATCAATCTATAATCAATTTATGCAACAACTTTTTTTAAGTTGTATGTACTTTTAGAAATCACTGATTCCATGGATTTGTAAGTCCCTACTAATTACTTAAAAAGTTATTACTTGTCAATTACAACTTTAAACTTTGTCACGTCTGTTCGTTCTTACTTTGTACCTTCATTTCACCTTCTAAGTTTTACGATCGTTTACTAATCGATTATTGTTGGTGTCTCCTTTCGATTTTATTCCATTTATGGAAGAACAATACTACAGTTATCTTCAATACAAAGTTTTGTAATTGCGGCTGTTGTTTTGCTTATATCCGCAATATAAAAAATAATCGCTTATAACTTTAACAAGCAAGTTAACTTCTAAAGTAGCAATCTTTTCTAAAATTCTCATATTACCTTTAGACACATTTTTTCACAATGAAAATGCTAATACAGTAAATATCGACCCAGTGATATTATAGAAACCAGTCGTTGTTTTCTATAAGTTCACTTCATCGCGCGTTTACTGTATAAATCAAAACAAACTAGAAGCCGGGTATCTCAAAGAAGTAAAGACAGTAAGAAGTTAAGGAGTAGTAACAATTAGGAAAGACGCCTACCCTACGCCTGCTATAACATTCAAATCAAGGAATAAAATAATTCCCAAAATTTTGGGTTTATTTCATTTTGAAACGAGTCCTACGAGTTACTTTTGAAAATAACTAAAAAAAAATTCTGTTGGGAGTTATTTCATTTTAATAATTATGTGATTTATTTCATAACGATTTTTAAAAAGAAATAACTTCCAAAAATAAATGAATTAAATGCCAACCTTTTGGGATAACTTCCGAAAAATGTATCGAATGTGACGGAACGGAGTCCCCGTACACAGCGTCCACCTTGTCTTTGATCATTGCCTTTAAAAAACAAATATTTAATGACAGCTCGATACTCGACTCACTCAAACGATTGTCAAACAACAATTGTGCGTCAAAAATGGCTGCAATTTTAGTGAACACCTTTCAAAAGATTCACAAACACATTCTCTAGTTATTGTTGACGAGTGCTGCCATCTTCATGTTCAGGTCGGACACTTTTCAGCCTACCCTCGTAGAGAGCTAATTTGTGTGTGAGCAGCTTTGTCTTTTGAGTGTGAGGCATTTCTGAGATATCCATATCTTTTACATTTACTTGTTATTACCAAAGAAAGAATTATAGCGGCACAAACAGGTACAGGCATTTTCTTTCGTTCATATTCAGGTTTCAAAGGCCGTTTATTCACACTGTACGCGCAGTTTATTTGGACTTTTATCATCATCATATTTAGCTCTACAACCGGAGTTCGGTCATGACCTCCCGCAAAAAGTCTCTCCACTCGCAATAGAGCAAAACTGGATGACACCGTCTCAAAATCGGGACCGGTGGAGAGATTTTCTGTTCCAGTTTTGCATCCCTTAACTCTGGGCGTCCTGGTCTACGCCATCCTTCCACGTAGGCTTTGCCGGCCTCGCTGGCGTGTTACATAAATCCTACCGCAGGATCCTCTTCACCCACGCGAGCTAGGTGTCCTGCCATACGGAGCCTATCGTGCTTAATTCTCTTCACGATTTCGACATCGCGGTAACGCTCGTAGTTCTCATAATTATAGAGTCTCCGGAATCGTCCTTCCTCACATACGGGCCGAAAGTTCTCCGTAAGACTTTTCTCTCGAACGCGGCTAAGAGGTCAGAATGCTTTTTGTTGAGCACCCAAGTCTCCGATCTATATGTAAGTACTGGTGTGACCATTGTCTTATACACCAGCAGCTTGGATGTAATGGTTAAATTCTTGGATTTGAAGAGTCTTGACAGATTACAGTAGGCTTTGTTGGCTTCGAGCAACTGTGCGCGTATTTCTGGCTTCTTGCTATTTTCGGCTGCTTCAGTGGATCCGCGATAGTTAAAGGATTGCGCTACATCGCACTTCACTATTATAATTGAAGGATCAATGTTTGGATCTTCTCTTCGCAGACGTGGCCACCATCTACTCTGTTTTGCTTTCATTTTTGTGCAGCCCCAGATTTCGTGCCGCCTGCTCGAACTGGATGAAAACTTCCTGTACAGCTCTTTCGTTTCTACCAACGATGTCAATATCGTCTGCGTGTGCCAGTATCTGAATGGATTTATAGAGGATTGTTCCTCTCGCCGTTACATCTGAGTCTCGGTTCACTTTTTCCAACGCAGACCAGACCATCCCCAAGGGAGATACATATTTACTCAAAACTACAAGTACAGGAGAATTAAAAATTCTGGTAATAAATGGAAAGGGCATTATTAAGTTGACATGATGCTGCTCTCTATACTACTATCGGAATCACTCGAAAAAATTCATTTTTCTGAAGAAAAAAAAAAGTTAAGACTTTGGATGCTCCTCCCTCACAAGATGGCGGTTTTCATGGACTGACAATGTGGGCTTTCTGGGAAGAGGTGTCTGGAAACCCTAATCCTTTCCTGAGCTGCAGTTTAACTGCACAATTTCACTGCGTGCTGCCACCATAACAGTCAAAATCCAACGTCAGCGTTCTGTTTCTTTTGCAATTCAAACGTCTCAATGTTTCCAGATATCTAACAAGATATTGTTTAGTTTGGAATAAATTTGTTATAATTTGGTTTAATTATTTCACAGATAAACAACAGGAATTCGATTTGCCTTCTTTGCGTGTCGAGGAAAACACCGACCAACATGTTGTGCCATATCCTAAATGTCGATCGCCGCGTGGACCGCCAATGTCACAAATATCGGGCGTCAAACGTCCGTTGTCGCACACAAACTCATTCACTGGAGAACGTCTGCCCACATTTGGCGTGGAGACTTCAGATGAGAACGCCCTGGGTACACTGCTGGGTGAATTGGACACATGGGGCATTGATATTTTCCAAATCGGTGACCTAAGTAACAATCGACCGCTCACCTGTGTTGCGTATACGATATTTCAGGTGAGTTTGATTTCTTTGATTTAATAACCAAATGTTTACAAATTTTTTCGTTCTACCTTTCGCACCGGTCTCTACAGAGTAGGGAACTATTAAACAGTCTTATGATACCACCGAAAACTTTTATTAACTTTATGACTACTCTGGAGGACCACTATGTCAAAGACAATCCATTTCACAATTCACTTCATGCAGCCGATGTCACACAAAGTACGAACGTCCTGCTTAATACTCCGGCGCTGGAGGGTGTTTTCACGCCACTTGAAGTTGGCGGTGCCCTATTTGCTGCCTGCATACATGATGTCGATCATCCGGGCTTAACAAATCAATTTTTAGTTAACTCAAGTGAGTTTAAAGTAAACAATCAATCAAATTGTCAAACTAATTACATTGAAATTTTTTGTTTTCTTCCATTGTGACCTCAGGTTCCGAATTAGCCTTAATGTATAATGACGAATCTGTTTTGGAAAATCATCATTTAGCTGTTGCCTTTAAATTATTGCAAAATCAAGGATGTGATATATTTGTTAATATGCAAAAGTAAGTATAAAGCGGATGTGGTGATGATAGAACGGAAAGAGAGTAGGATGTGGATAGAAGGAAAGTATATCAAATATAAGACACAGACTGATCGTATCATTTTATCAGCTTACAGTGTCGGGGCGTGAAATTCTGACGATAGTCGAAGTAGCGAGAATTCTTAAAATCAAAAAATTCAAATTTAACATATAAGTAGTTTGTATGCCTCTTATGGTGGACAGCACATTTTGAGTGACGTCCAATATATTAAGGCCGGTTTGCTCATACGAGTCGTAAATATTTAAGTTATAACACGCTACGTTCCACTTATTCGTTTTCAACTGAATAAAAGTAGTACTTGAAGAAACGTAAAGTGGGAATCCCTCGTAACTCAAACTCAAAGTTGAACTAAGTGCTTATAGCCTCGAAGTCATTGTTTCGCATAACGATTTTACAATCAGCTTCATGAAATGTAAGACAAACTGCAAAACATGAAATGATAAAGAACGTTATTGGGGGATAAAAAGAGACGTAAAATCGAAAACTACCCGACTTACTCTACAACTAGTTTGGGGTGGCTGTCGGCAAGATACCGACCCACATAGACCACTGATTGTTCATTGTGATACCACAAGGATCGAAAAGGATTTTTCACCCTACTCGTTAAACCAGTCGGAACTTCGAATGAAGCGTAGAAGACTTCTAATGTCAGTATTTGACAAATCATTTAGGTCATTGAAAGAGAATCCTCCCAGATGGAGCTTATGTTTTAAAGAAAGAGCTGCCCATGTGCAGAGAAGGTACAGAATGGTCTCTTCCTCCTCCTCATCCATGTGGCTTCTGCAGAAGTCACTGCAAAATACACCAAGCCATGCTGCATGCTAGCCTACGAAACAGTGCCCAGTAATGACACCTATTTTGGAACAAATGTGCAATCTGTTAAAAGAGATCAAACACTTGGAGCTTTTCGGATACGCTACGCAAGTTGTTCCCCTCAATAGCATCCAGCATTAACACGAGTTTGCATGTAGCGATCGTAAGCGATAAGGACCCATTTTCAGGTAAAAGGGGCTAGTTCATCAACCCAAAATGTCTCTATGCCCCGGCACCGAGCACAGGTGTATGTGGAACTGCTCCGCTATTTCCTTGAGAGATGATCGGCAGTCTAGGGCTACAATAGAGTTCATAGAGGCTGATTCTATGGTTTTCAGAGCAGCTTGGCTATCCAAGAAAATGTGGAATTCTTACCGGATATAACATTTCTCTTCAGCTAAGACATGACTTTTTTTACCGACATGATTTCTGCTTCCTCATCTAAATCACTGCAGTGATTGGAAAGACGGAAAGAGAGAATAATATTAAGCCTTTTTGAAAAGACACCGCCGCCTACACCAACATCAGTTTCTGAACCGTCATTGTCACTTCATCTTCCAGCACAAGTCTTTTTTTTGGTGGATTTAAAAGATGTTTTTTAAGTTTTGAAAATATGCACATAAACAGACGTGAAACAATTATATTTTTAGTACTCTGCCGCATTCAGGTTCCTTAGCGTTTCTCTTAAAAACAACTTAGCTTCCCGTATACAAAACACATGTTTTTCCCATCTTATCAGATCGATATTCTACAGGGAGGAAAAACCCTCAATAAAAGCAAAAACTTACTTTATATTATTCACTTGTTACCTTATTAATAAAATTTAATTGCGCAGAAAACAACGCCAAACATTAAGAAAAATGGTCATTGACATTGTACTCTCAACGGACATGTCCAAGCACATGAGCCTGCTGGCCGATCTGAAAACAATGGTCGAAACCAAGAAAGTTGCCGGATCGGGCGTTTTGCTTTTAGATAATTACACTGATCGCATTCAGGTAAGCACAAAAAAAAATACCCAACACTCCTTAGCGAATGTACATTTGGCTATTCCAACGAAATAGGTTCTGGAAAATCTGGTGCACTGTGCCGACTTAAGCAATCCAACTAAACCGCTTCCTTTCTACAAACGTTGGGTTGGTCTACTGATGGAGGAATTCTTTTTGCAAGGCGACAAGGAGCGTGAATCGGGAATGGACATTAGTCCGATGTGCGATCGCTTCAATGCAACAATAGAAAAAACCCAAGTTGGTTTTATCGATTATATCGTACACCCACTGTGGGAGACATGGGCCGATTTAGTTCATCCAGACGCACAGGACATTTTGGATACCCTTGAAGAGAATAGAGACTATTATCTGAGCATGATACCACCATCGCCACCACCATCGACCGAAGACAATGACGATGATAAGATTCGGTTTCAGGTAAGATCAGCAAACTTCGAGTGTGGAATCTATGCAATGCGAATCTAATTAAAAATCTAAAACAGGTAACACTAGAGGAGTCGGAACAAGAGAATTTAGCTGATCTTGTAGAGACCGATGAAAGTGGTGAGAACAAAACGGAACAAATCAACAAACCGTCGGGCAGTCAAAATCAAACCCATCACACTGGAATGTGACGGAGAGTCGTGGGGCTATGCAGGAAACTAACTGAGAAAGCGCAAAACTTTTTGCTTATTCGTTAGAGACAAACAAAAAATGAAAAAAGGGAAAAAATTGACAAAAAAATGCAACCAAAAACAGTTTTAGTGTAGCGCTAGTGTACATCAGACAACAAACAAGAACAACCACAACAACACAACACAAATAAACAAATTTTTGAACTTTTAGAGTGAAAACCCCAAGAAAAAAATTATTTATATACCAAACTTTAGAATAAGACGACATTTCACACATTTTGAGAGAAGAGAATCATCGTGACTCCCAATCACATTGGATTTCTCCTCCAATCAACTATCTAACTAACTAACTTACTATAAAGCTAACTAATTCTGCAGGATTATTATTAATTATCATTATTATTATTGATTAACTTAACTGTATATGCATACTAAGCCAAACTTTAAACTAAGCTGAGGAATGATGAATGATTTTATTTATAGTTTTTATTTTTGACTAAATTTCTAAATTGAAATACAATTAAATTTTTATGCATTTTGAACCGACGAAATGATAAGACGACTAAATTTGTATTTATATTATCGAAATTTCAAATTTCTAACGACCTATAGAGATTTTTCCTTATGTGCGTGTTAATTCAAAATATTTATATGAAAAACAGCAAAGCAATTTATTTGACAAAATTTGCAAAAAATAATAAAATAAAAAACGTTTTATCATACATATACGTAAATAATGAAATGAAAACAAAACGCGATAAGCAGAACATCATCCCTATATAGTTGTAATGTAACCATTTGTAAACCTTTCGTGTAGCTAGTCATTTTAAATATTAGAATGAAATGCAAATGCGGAAACTGTGGAATAGATATCAGAAAAATACTAAACATTAATGAACTAATGAAAATAATAATATTATCAAGTTATATTATTAGCATTGCAAATTAATGAGACGTAAAAATTGTGACTCTGTTGAACTGACGGACGGATGGACGGACGGATGGATAGGACGGAACAAAAAACAGTACTCCGGTTATTTGTTGGACTCGAATTTAAATAATTATAACGTAACGTAAATAAAATTATAAAATAGCTAAATGTTTACATTAAATAAGAGGAAGAGAGAAGATCAAAAGTAATTACCACATAATTTTAAATATCTACTATCAAAGTCATTTTTCTTCCCTACTTTTCATAGCAAGAAAGAATAATCACAAGTTGTTATTGAAGTCTTCGAAAATTTATTGAAATTAGTTTTGTGTAAAATATATTGTTAGTTGTATAAGGAATTATTATCATGTTTGTGTGGTAGTAGTAGTAGCAGTAAGTGTGTGTCCACCAACAGTCGGAAAGTTACCCTGCGCTCACAATGAAAAACTTAAAAGAGCTCGAACAATGAAAACATAAGTTTTAAGTTCTTACAGAAATATTTTAAATTGTGACTGACTTTATTGTTATCATATTGAAGTATTAACAACAACAATATCATATATTTCACATCCTTTTCGAAATGTTGCGAACTTCCTTCTGTATTTCTTCAAACGTTTGTAAACTTAAGAACTAAGATCTACCAACAAAACGGGCAGAATTTTTTTTGTCAAAACCAATATCCATACATTTTTGTAACTCTAAGTAAGTCTTAAGTTTTTCATTGTGAGAGCGTCCTTAAAGGACTCAATTGACAGAATTTTTGAAATAAATGAAAGGAATTTACGAAACAAACAGTGCTGAAAATTTCACAGAAACCTCACAACAACTATTTACTCACTATCATTATTGAATTTGATGCAGTTGCGTCAGAGGTGATTTACAGTTGGAGAATTTCAGATAGTGAATTGGACTAAAGCAAAGCGATTTCTTATTCCTTCATCACTTAAGGGGTTTAACTTTCACTAAGAAAGTGCACTCTCACAATTGACATAAGACTTACAGGATTGTAGGGATTTTATTTGAAGCGCCCCATATATTTGATATCAAAACACCTTGTGTTTGTGATATCCAAAAAGTTAAAGTACCATTGCTTGACAGAGGCTTGACAACATTTGTATTTAGTTACGGTCAGTTTTACTGATAACGTACGTGGTCAGATGTGCATTATAGGGTCTATTCTTTTGTTCAACCCGAGCGAGTATAGTTACCCGGAGTACACCGAGCGATTGTTGCACGGCGTAAAAATATTCGGTGTGTACACTGGGTAACTTTACTCGCTCTTACTCTCCTTCATTTCAGAATAAAAATTAGGAAACTGTGGGTCTATTCTTTTATTCAACCCGAGCGAGTATAGTTACCTGGAGTACTCCGAAAAAATGTTGCAAATGATATTCACTTCAGAGTAAAAAATAGGAAACTGTGTCTACACCGTGTCATGCTCAGTTCACAACAAAAAACACAGAGTACAGAGTAAAAGTACCCCGGTTGAATAAAAAAACACAGAGTAAATTTTTGACGTACACTGCTCTGAAGCGTTTTTTTGCGCTCCGATAATTCTCGGATGTGATCTTTTTCTTGACAGCTGTAGTTGTTTGTTTCTTTAAACATTAGACATGTCGACTACAACTATGGAGCATTCATATTAGAAATGAACTTTTCTCTGATATTAAAAAAAAAAACAGCAGATAATTTTTTTGTTCTGACAGATCTGATGAGAGAAAAAATTATCGGATATTTCTGATTTCTCCGATTTCTCTGACACCAACAAAGAACACGGCCATTGTTTTGTTGCAAGTGGTAATGCGTAATTCTGAAGCGTAGTTTTCTGTTTTTGTTATCTTCTTCCATTTCACAAAACTGTTTCCTCAAATTATATACTAATAAAATATATTAATTCAGTTTTCTCTTTTGCTAAATATTACTACAAAAGTAACAGAAGACAGAAGATTTTTAGAAGAATTTGTGTGCGCCTTCGAAAATAACCGCTGTTTTTGTGACATAACGAGCCCCAAATACGTCATATTATGACAAAATACAAGGCAACGGGCGGCAGATGGCATAAATGAACAGCAAACAAGCTATTTGTTGGTTGTCCAACTTTCCTCTTCGAACATTAGAGCTTGACTGTTGCTTTGACTGCCAAACCATCCTACTAAAATGACCGTAAGGCGCATCAGTCAAAACTGAAATCAGGGCTGGGATGTTGTTCCGTTCGATACTATCGCTTCGATAGATAGATGGAACAACATCCCAGCCCAGGTTTGTTTTACAGTCAGGTTCGATTGTCTGTCAGCGGCTTTTCTCTTCCTTACACTCATCTTCATTTTAAAGTAAAAAACTGGAGTACTCCGAAAAAATGTTGCAAATGATATTCACTTCAGAGTAAAAAATAGGAAACTGTGTATACACCGTGTCGTGCTCGGTTCACAATAAAAAACACAGAGTACAGAGTAAAACCACCAAGTAAATTTTTTGATTTACACTGCTCGCTCGGGTTGAATAAAAAAACAGGCCCAATGACTTTACTACCTGTCGGTGATCTTAGGACAACGACACTGCACTCAAAGTGACGCGGTTTTCATAACCGAAAATGGAGAACCCCATGTAACTGTCAAAATGTCCTATACTATGCATGATATTCACAATGAACAAGAAACCGTCGACATGACAAAATGGGAGGAAGAGGTATTAGTTCTCGATAACCCTTAACCAAAATCGCAATGAGACTTTTTTAGACGACTCATCGTGATCTCACAATGAAATACTTAATACTTACAGGATTGTATGGATTTCCAACATAACGAGCAAAAAAAATTTGTTTGTCAAAACCAAAATACTGTCAGTCTTTAGTGTTAAGTTTTTCATTGTAAGAGCATCATTACAAAACAACCACATTGTCACCACTTTTAATTGTAAAAATTGTCAAACACAAACACGCAACAAAAACCAAAAAGTTAAGATTGAAACAGAAGAGTGAAACAAAAATCAATTTTTTTTTATTAATTTAAGCGAAAAACTGAAAAACTTTTAGTTGATGAATGGAAAAATGAGTAAAAGTTTAAACAAAACAAAAAAAACTAAATAACAACCAACCAAATCAAGTGAATTTAATTTATTAATTATTTAAATTATTATGATTATACTATTATTAATAAATATTCTTATTATTATTATAATTATTGTATTATTATTATAAGGGCAGGATCCCTCCTTTTTGCTATTTATACAAAAATTTAATGTAACGTTATTACAACAACTAATATGCAGGTGTGTGTGTAATTAATTGATAAAAAAAAGAAAGCAAACAAAAATTAATTTATGTATGTATACGTATTTTTAAAGAAACAACACTAACATTAAACTATAGTCCCTAGATTTCCTTACCTATAAACATAAATAAACATTAAAATCCCTTTTAACTAAAAAACTAAATATAAAACAAATTCTGCAGCTAAACACATTATTACATATGTATGTACATTTTAAAGTAAGATTTCATGTTAGTGAAGGTAACAACTACCACAACTCAATATAACTATAATACATTTACATAAATATATATAACTACGACGTATATTGTTAACTAAAAGATAACAAAAAATCCACCCATAAGCAAAATAGATTTTTTAAACTTTCGGAAAATTCAAAACTACAAGTGTTGTACACATTTCACAATTTCTAATTCCCGATTTTATGTTTTGTGTTTTTTTTTTTATAACTAACTTTTAACCAAAATTCGGAAACTACTTAACGGCGTGCATGATTCTGTTGTCCATAATTTTGCTTTCAAATATTTTTATTCGAGTTATGAGACCCATGAGCCTACGATGTTAACCAAACTTATTTCGGACTTGGATGGAAGAACAACATAGGTTTAAAATGAACCCAAAGCAATTTTGTGTTTGACAAAATTAATTACTAAATCATTCTATCGATATTCCTTACGGCCATTAGGCCATTAAAACAAATAACAAAGTATTTAAAAAGAAACTGTTATTTAGCTTGACTTGTCCCCAAAAGTCTGTTTCAACTTCTTTGAGATCGTGCTTGTGAAAGTGAAATACAAGGTACTCGTATGCAATTTTCTAAATTGCCAAATAATAAGACAGGTCTTCAATTTTTTTTTTCAAAATATATTTCGTTCTTCGCGATCATTTTAGTCGCCAGTCGCCAACGAATAAAAAAAATTTTTCATATTGCCCTTACACAGTCGAATCAGATCTGAATTCTCCATGAAAAATTAAAATAATTTTGTTTAATGACGATGTTTAGGACAATTATGCCAATGTGACTACATAAAGAAGTATTTTCATTAACACACATACGATGACTGCTTCAATCGATTGATTGTGCAATGCGTGCATAAAATGCTTCTTAAATCATCGCCATTTATCTCCATGTGATTGCATACTGTCGTATTTTCACTAACCGACACAAGATTATTGCTTCAATCTGTTTGCACAATCAATCGATTAAAGGAGCGCATAAAATGTTTATTCAAGCATCGTCAACCATGTGGATACATGCAGTCGTATTTTCACTAACACACATAAAACTATTGTGCACGGAGCATAAAATTACAATTAAAGTCTTCTACTGATATAATTACGTTATAGCGCTCTCGCATACAAACTAGTACGCCTCTTTTTGCCAACCAACAACACAACATATAACTTTAAAATAAACTATTGATTTTCAACTGAGAAACAGTAATACAACAAAAAAAATACTAAATTAAAAAAAAAGTAAAAAATAAAACAATTAACCTTTTTTCATTCTCTAGAATAAAAACAGAAAATCATTGTAAATATTTGTGCCCTAATTTTAAAAACAAAATGACAAAAACCAAATAACTTTATGCAAATGTCTTCATTAATTAAAAAAAAAGTTTAATTATAATTTCTTGGCCAAAGTAGAAACAAAAAAAAAGACAAAAACAAAAACATCAACATCAGTATAAAAAAAATCAAAAAGCCGCTAACAGACGGATAAAAAACAACAAAAACCATAAGTGAGACATTTCGAATATGTAATTAATGGGAATATTTATTAGTTGTAAAAATAATGTATTTAAATTGACTTCAATTAAAAATCAAAAACAAAAAACTACTATATAATACATGCATACATCCAGTTACAATAACACATACAAACAACAGGCAGGCGCACAGCTTAGAAACAGCCAAAAAACTCAACTATACATTATGTGCAATTCTGTTGCTATGTATGCATGTATTTATGTATACATACACAACACATACATTTGTGTATAGATACGAGTATATTCGATGTATATGTATAAAAAGATCATTTTAGTGACTTGTGACGCTGGCGTTACAATCATAATACGTTTTTATTTTCAAAAAATGAAAAAAAAAAAAATGGAAACAATAAACAAAAAATAAATATCATTAAAAATTCAAAACAATAATAAAATACAAAAACTGAATTATAAAACCAAGAGAAGAAATTAAGGATGAATTTGAAATAAATCTAATTGAGAATAATTCAAATGGATGCTTTTTGATAGTTGCGTTTTTTGTTTGCCCGGCGTTGGCAAGGAGAAGAAACTCATAAGGTCATCACAAACTCGAAAATTTAAATTTTTGATCTCACACTCATATAAGCTGTGTTTTCCATCGTTCTAGAACTAAAAAAACTTAGGGAAAAATAAAGGGATATATGTTTTTAAAAAAATGTCCATTTGATTTTCCCCCTATTCTTTTTGTAATCCAGAAAGTGGAGCGTATTGGGATAGTGAAACGCTAAGGATTACTACTTTACTATTATTTATTTAAGCGCGATGTGAACTGTGCAACATTACAATGTAATGTTAAATTTTTTTTCGTAAAACTCTACCCCAGAATCGCGCTCGACCCCAGAACTTTTCAAAAAGGAAATCGAACATGAAAGGCGAAAATCTTTTGTTTACATTTTTTTGCTGCATGTGTTGTTGTTGTGCTAGTATAAAGAGGGGTAAATCTCCCAAAATATCGAGAGCTGTTTTAGCTCTACGGTAGAGGCATTTTGAAGGGGAAACGAAACGAAACGAAAAATCTGGGGCAGAGTTTTACGAAAAAAAAATTAACATAAGACTGACTTCCATTGGTGTTGGTGCTGAAAAGAGGATGTGCAACAATTCTCAACTGTTCTATATGGTTAAAAAAATTAAATAACATATTTGTTAAACTCGATAACTTAAAATGTGTGAGTTAAGATGTTGGCATTCTATACATGGGTTAAACATTTTTTTATTTATTTCGATCATCTAAAAAAAATCCAAATAATATGCTGGTTGTCAAATGGATAACGCAGCTATAGTTTACAAGGCGTGTGGAAAAAGGGTTGCCGGTACCAATTTGTGACAAGATAATAATTGTAGGTTATGTTTAATACGCGCTATAGTATGGAGTCTACTTTTACATATGATCTCTAGATACAAAGGCTTTCGATAGAGTATGGCATCATTGTCTTATAAATATGATTCGTTCGCTCAATTTATACACCTCTCTCAATAAATGGATTGGGGATTATTTATGGAACAGAAAAATAAAAGTTTTATGAAATGGTATCTCTTCAGCTTCGCATGGGATCGATGCTGGCATGCCACAAAGGTCATCCTTGTCGCCTACGCTCTTCTTGACATATATCAATGACTTGTTGTCTTATACAACCGATGCTGGCATGCCACAAAGGTCATCCTTGTCGCCTACGCTCTTCTTGACATATATCAATGACTTGTTGTCTTCTACAACCTGTCATATTTTCATTCATTTGCTGATGATACAGCGCTTTCGACTTCCATTGAGTTTTTTAGTCAAAATGACTGGACCAGGTGGCTCTGTTGACAGTGGACCAGCAACTAATCCGAATAGTAAGCGAATCAATTACGCACTTTATCTTGCAATTCTTATGCAATTCTCGATCGGCAGATCTAATATGGTGGTATTTGACGCGAATAAATTCCAGGCTTGTCTTTTTTCTCAGAAGTCACTTTAACATTACGTGCCACCAGTAATTAATGGTGCCCCTATTGCGAGATCTAATTCTCTTAAGAGGTTCAGGGTTATCGGGAATCGAATTTTCCATGAAATTTTCCCTATATTCGAAAAATCGGTATCGTAGACCAGTTTCGAAAAAAATCCGAGGGAAAAAATATCTAACGTGAACTAAGTTTAAATGGGAATTTTATTGCTTTTCCTCTCGGAACAATCCCCTGCCATTAGGGAAACATGTTGAAAGTGATAACTGTTTTTGGCCACACATTAAGGCTAATGACACACGAGCTTCCTTTGGCGTATAGTATGAGTATGAGTATACAGAGAACCAATGGAATATTGCACACGAACGCCCGCGACCAGCGAAGGAGTCGGTATGGACGCGCGAACTTCCAAGCGACTTCCCTCCACGGCGAGCGAACCGTAAAGCGTCATGAGGGATACTGTTATATATAAGAATGAACACACGAGCTTCCAAATGGGAGCGTGTCATTTAAAATTCCTTATGCACACCAAAAATGTTGGTCCATCGGAGATACACAGGTGTTTAAAATTTGAAGAAAATCGGGTTATTTAAAAAAAAATTATATTTTGTCCATTGGAGGTACACATGTGTACAGGTCCCATAGTTTTAATAGATAGTGTTGTCATCGGAAGAACACATGTGTGCAATTTTTTAGTCAAATCAGGCTTTGGGAAGGGAGTTAAAAATTTATCACAAGACAAACAAACAAAAACACGGGCACGCGAAGTTAATATAGAGAATTTACAAAAGAACCATGGCTGGAAGCTTGCCGATGTCTATTCGATGGATTTGATCCAGAAGAAAATAAATTTAAACAACTTTTTTATTTGAAAGTATTCCAAATGTGCATTCGACATGTCACCGGGCCAGAGTCAGACCATAGTTCAAAATCCTAATCAAACATAATATGCTGTCGACCGGTCAAAATGCAGCTCGTGTGACAACAACGAAATTCTTCCCGGGCGCGCGGACAATTGGGCACGCGACCTTTTGGCCTAATGACAATGGACAACGAGTTATAGAGATGGCATCAAGCAATAATTCAGTCGTTGCGAGTACAAGGTTTTCGCTTAAAAATATCCACAAAGTCACCTGGGTTTATCCTGATGGAGCCGGTCGAAACCAGATAGACCACGTGTTGATAGACCGCCGCCACAAGCAGAACCTGATGACGGTACGAACGTACCGAGATGCCACCGTCTACTCGGACCACTATCTTCTTGGTATGCGGATCCGAGAGTGGATCTTATCATCACGTAAGACTGCATCCGCGAATCAGGTTCGAGTCAATAATGCTGCCTTTCGCAACGAAGAGACCAGAACAACTACGGTCAAGCGATAGGACTCGCCCTAAATGCGGAGAGAGTAAGTCCTGGGGCTGTGATGCCGGGCGTAGAAGAGAAACGGACACGCCTTGAGAATACTGTCATTAGTACTGCTGACTCCATCTTAGGCAGTAGTCGTAGAGATCGGAATGTTGCGTACCGAGAAATGCAACAATCTCACAGAACGCGGGCACGCGAAGATGAATATAAAGAGCTCAGAAGATATAAAAAACAGTTCACCGGTGAAATAAAGCAGGCTGGGAGAAGAATCTTGTCCGTCTAGAACAGTACAGAGAGC
This sequence comes from Nephrocerus scutellatus, assembly GCA_947095585.1. Classification (NCBI taxonomy): domain Eukaryota; kingdom Metazoa; phylum Arthropoda; class Insecta; order Diptera; family Pipunculidae; genus Nephrocerus; species Nephrocerus scutellatus. The sequence goes on from OX352763.1 coordinate 3,369,727, forward strand.
AAGGACCGCACCAGGCGCGGAAGTTCTACCAAAGATTCCGCGGTATGACGCAATACACACTGCGTTGAACATACTGCAAAGACAAAGAGGGTAATCTGATCGCTGATCTCAAAGGCATCGGGAAGCGATGGGAGAGCACTTTGTTGAGTTGCTTAATAGCCAGCTAACTGAGGAATTGGAGGCTCCACCAACGACCGAAGACCACACTATGCTGCCGTCACCAAGCATAGACGAAATTAGTGTGGAGAACTTTATTTCATTTTCTATTTCTTTCTTTTATTTTCCTCTCACCAAATAAGTCTCGACCTTCAGTCTTGATTTATATTTCATAGAGTTAAGTTCTAATAAAATAGCAGTTAGTTTGTACCTCATTCGTATGACTACCGAGTTACAACAGTTAACAGGGCAATAAATCGGCTCAAAAATAATAAGGCCCCGCAAGCAATGGTTTCCCAGCGGAGCTGATCAAAAGAGGAGGACTCGCAATACACCAAGCAATTCATGAAGTGCATGTAAGGGAGGAAGAAGCGATCCCAGAAGACTGGCGAAGAGGCATCCTGTGCCCGATACGTAAGAAAGGATGCATTGTTGAGTACCGCATATAAGATTTTATCCTCTATCCTTAAAGACAGGATAGCCCCACACACTAGAGTCATCATTGGTCGATACCAGTGTGGCTTCATCCCCGGGCAAATCAACAACTGATCAGATTTACACCCTTAGGTGATGGAAAATTGTTTCAAAACTCACTACACCATCATTTTATAGACTTTAAAGCCGCCTATTATAGCCTAGCCAGAGTAGAACTTTATAAAGCCATGAGAGAACTCGGCATCCCAAATAAACTGACACGACTGTACTAAACGACCTGGGAAAAACGTATATCTGTGTATTAAAGAAAAGACTTCAATAATCAAAACTTGGCGTTGTGCGCAAAACCCTAAATCTGGTCCTGCCATCTAATTAAATAAAATGATTTGATTAAAAATTTCGTACTCAAAATATTCGAACATACAAACCAATTTATTTATTTTAATATAAAACATGTAATGCTAACGGGATATTTACACAAATAAAAAAATCATCAAATCAAAGGATCCAAACACATAATATAAATAACTCGTACAACTATATTTTTAAGAATAAATTTAATTATTATAACAGAATAGAGATGAGGAAAATCATGGTTGACAAAATGGCGACCTCGAAATCGAAACAACCGTTCTTTTGTCAATGATGTGTGGTTCGTTCCTCTCTTCGCCAGACTAGAACATAATTTTCCCACAGTTTTGCAAATGCCCGCTATAACGGTGATGCTAAACGTTTTTTTTAACAAAAACAAAATTCCGTTTCGTTGGCTAGAAGATCACACTTAGTTATGGAGGCGTGGTCTTCGCCGGCAGTGTTTGGGGTGGCCTAAATGTAGGCAGATCGATGTGAACAGCTTCATAGTTGGCGTCCTGTGGCTTTAGCGCCCGCGAATCCGACAATTCGTTTGTGTAGTAGGTAACCTCGTTGAAGGAGTGTTTTTGGTCGGATCGTTTCGAAGCTGCCGACGCCCAAAACGCTGAAAAGATATTGCGATTGATTTTCGATTCCTCTGCGACGAGATCGTGATCTTGATTAACAGCGGACGCAGCAGCGGATTTGGTCAGGTTCCTTCTGCTGCTTGCAGCTTTACGAAGGAATGCTTTCTCCTCAAATCGCGGAATGTAACGCGGCTTTCGTGGCTCCTCTTTCTTTTCCTCCGTTGTCGCTGTTGCGGCGCCATTGAACCCAAAGAATTTGGGCGCTTGCACCGATATAAGTGGAAGTAGAGTTTCGCGCGCATAACGCTCAGCTCTCTGCAGAAGCTCACTCAGCCGAAATGGAAAGAGTTGAACCGTTTCTAGTTGTTGGTTTAGCCCAGCGGCTGTTTGCTCTTGCTTCGCACCCACAGAAGCTTTTCTGAAATTAATTTCCTTTGGCTTTTTATGCCGCGGTGTAGTCGATTTAAGAATCGGTTCAAGAATTCCCTCCTTGTCGTCGCGACTGTTCAAGTCATGAAAGTTGCGTCCTTTATTTACGGATAAGCGCCGGTCTTTCAAAACTGGCTCGAAAATTTCTGAAGGCTCTGACGAGAGGCTGCGACTAGATTCGGCGATCGCTTCCTTGTCTAAGGAATTTCCCTCCAAAATAGGCTGCCATGGTATATCATTGGATTCCTTTAGTTCGTAGGTTTCGTTTTTGCCCAGCTTAAAGGTGGCGCCCAGGTTAAAGATATCCTTACGATGTTTCACACTTTCCACAGCATCTACGGCATCGATGCGATCAAGCCCGTCTGATGAGGTTTGCTCTGTCGGTGTATCCGTGGTAAACGTTCCGTACTCGTCCTGATTGGGCAGATCACAATTTCCAAGAAAAAGTTTAATGTGAACTGGACTGCCGGAAGATAGCTTAGTCGACGGTTTGCATAGGGAATGGCTGCGTCCAAAGCTGTCGGTTAGCACGACTTTGTCAATGTCCCAATGTGGCAAACCTTTCGAGAGCCACCCGCTATACGATTTGTACTGCAGACTAAGACTCGTCGGAAAACCAAGTGCAGGATGAGGAACTATTATTTTAGACACAATGTCGCCGGCAAAGAATTCGGTGTCGTCCTTTCTGTAATTGGAAAATTATAAAATCATTAGTTTACTATTAGCTGCAACCTTATCACTACAACTCCAATATCGAGGCTGATTTTAAAAGTTAAAGGGATTCAGGACTCAATTTAATTAACGGAACGGCTAATACAAGCGATGAGCACTTTTCTGCGAGTCATGTACGCTATTTTTCACGCATCCAAATCGGTTTTTCTGCTAAATCGAGAGAGAAGCAGAAATCACAAACGACAAACAAAAGAGAATTCTTGCTCATGCGCAATGTGTTCGCTGAGATTGTAGTAAATAACAAAAGACGTTTATATCATAACATAACTAGTGTTGTTATGGGCTACTTTCGAGGCTAGTTTATAGCGTACGAAACAGTCACTTTCGTCTATGGGCGTGTGAAAAATACTTTTTATATATAGGATGTCCCAACAAGAGCGCCGGATTTAAATTTGCCGCCATTTTGTTAATACGAGTTGTACGGTGATTTTTTGACATTTGTCACGTGTGATGCGTGTGGTGCACTGAATATTTTTTTCTACTTTTTGAGGTCCTTTTAAACCAATTTCCACACGACCAATAGAGCTAAACTTTTGTGAGTGTCTAAGTCCAAAGCAGTAAATCCGGCCCTCTTGTTGGGACACCCTTTACAAACTTTAAAACCTAATCAGGCCATGTTGAAATTCAAGACGGTTTAATATAATATTTCTGATTAGATTAGACAAATACCATGGGCCCCAAGTGACTACCTTGAAGAACTCAAAATTTAGTTGCAATGGCATAAGATACAAATGATCGAAAAAGAAAGTTGTAAAGACACCACTATCCAAGTAAGAATGAATCCAACTAATTAACGCTGATTGGATCTCAAGAGCTTACTAAAATCGGCATTAAAGCCGTGCTCTAATGCGCATGAGACATGAATTCTGCTAACTAATCTACTCTTAAGATAACCGTGTTGGTTAGTGGGGAATATTAAAACTGAAGGCTTCACAAAACTTACTCAGATATTTTGAAGGTTTCATTAAGACCCCCCTCGCCCTCTAGAGTCGCCTCCAGACGGCCAATGGTTCGCAGCGGCAAAACATTAAACGAATTAAAAATCTGCAATTTAAACTGATGAGCGCAGAAGGGCTCCTCCTCGCGTGTCAACAGGTATAGCTGGCCACGACCTGTTGACCGATCAGCGTAGTAGCCCATGTTGCCACATCGGGAAGCTCCGCCATCACCATCGTCAGTGTCAGCTTCATCATCCTTCGCACACGGAAAGCACTTGCCCTTCAAGAAATCATCATAATTGTCACAAGGAAATGCCGGAAACAAACATCTACGGGCAACAGAATCAATAAAAAATTTGTACGCTCGCCGATGATTGCACAATGATCGACCCTCCTCATCTTCAGCAGTTTGAGCTGAAAGAAAAGTTCTTTAGTCTCGTCTTGGCGTGGTAAGATATCCCTTGAGCTTACTTACACCAAATGAAGTCTGTGACCGCTCCAACGAACAAATTTGAACATCCCGTCTGAACACGACCTCCATTGGGATAGAAATCTACATCACCCATTGGCTGCCATGAGCCCAGTCCACCCAGAATTAAGTTCTCCCCGTTTGAATGGATTACATCCACGAAATCTGCATCGCTGCTGTCCAAACGAACCTTGGGATGTTGCGCTTCGAAGAGTGGTCCAGCTGGATCCAATCCGGTGATTCTACTTAAGCCAGGCAACTCGGCGCCTGCAAATCCTGATACGTGCGCTCCCAAACTGAAGCCGATTAAATGGGTCTTGGTCAGGTTAAGACCTTTGTGCTCTTTCAAATTATTAATCAAAAGTGCCACCTGTTTACCAACAAGGCGCGTGTTTGCAGCTGCACGCACGTAGTTCGGAAAGTTGGCTCCGTTCTCCCAGTCGATGCAGATCACTATACAGTCTTCCTGGTGAGACATACAAGGAAGCCAACAGGGAAATTGAAAGTAAACAACAAAAAACATCTAATCTATACTCTCAATAACGCCTCTTACCACAGCCATCAGCGCGGTCTTCATCTCGTAAATCCAAACATGTGGACACGCTGACCCGAAGCCATGAATGATCACACGAACCGACAACTCATCGAATCCCTGAAGATTGTCCATTGTGAATGGAGTTTTCGTAAACACAGTCGTGGTTGGAACAACTGGCTTTGTTGTAGTCGTCGTCTCATTGGTTGGAACATCACTTTTGGCTGAACGCGAAACAGATTGCTCCTCCTCATTCTCCGGCTTTCCTCGTAAATTGCTGAAAGCCTCGGTCATGTTCAGAAATGGCAGCTCCATTAAAGGACGATCGCTCCTACAGTTACAAATGAAAGATTTAAAGATTGTACAAATTTTATTCAACATCTCGATATCTTACCTATTCTTCGTTGAGTAAAAGTAAAACTTTGTATTGATCTCTTCGGGTGATGAGGGAAGCATCTCTAAATAGCTAAACGGACCCGAGTCTTCGAAGCAGCCTAACTCACGATAGCACACTCGTTTAATTGCTCGTTTTTTTCTGTAGTTTTCAAGGAATGGTGGGGAAACAGATAATAAATTGATTATTAATTTTCAATATTATTTGTTTTGTAACAAACCTTTGGTGTTTTACACGATTCAAATTGTATTCCTCCATCGAATCTTGGACGGCCTTAAGCAGTCTTGCTGGGGATTCGACCGGTCGCAGTTGAACGGCATCATCCACTTCTTGATTGCTGCTTTTGGTAACTTAAAAGTTAATATTAATTAATATTTTAGTAGAAAATCTTTGATTTACTTTGATTTACTTAACAAAAAATTATATGTAAAGTTAATGAAAACTGTTGTAATCCTGAAAGTGGAGCGTATTGGGATAGTGAAACGCTAAGGATTACTACTTTAATTATTATTTATTTAAGCGCGATTCCAACTGTGTGCAGTACAATGTCAGACACACTTCCATTGGTGTTGGTGCTGAATAGAGGGCGTGCAACAAAAACCAAGCTATTACTCTATGGAATATTTAAAATTATCATTTAAGTCCTCGAGCCTTCTGATAAATTCTGACAAGTAATTACTCTCGGAAGTTTGTCAGACATTCGCAAGAGGTGGGACACCGTGAAAAATGATGAAAACTTCTAAAAGAAAAGTATGGCTACACGAGAAAGCAGATAGTAAGTCTGTTAAGACTCTTCAAATCCAGGAACTTACCCATAACATCAAAGCTGCTGGTATATAAGACAATGGTCATACCAGACGTAGGTGCTTAGCAAAAAGCATTCTGACCACATACCCGCGTTCGAGAGAAACGTCTTACGGAGAATTGTTGGCCCCGTATGTGAGGAAGGACGATTCCGGAGACTCAATAATGATGAGATCTCCGAGCGTTAAAGCGATGTCGACATCGTGAAGAGAATTAAGCTCGGTAGGCTCCGGTGGGCAGGACGCACCTAGCTCGCATGAGCGAAGATGATCCTGCTCGGAAAGGATTTATGGAACACGACAGCGAGGACGGCCAAGCCTACGCTGAAAGGATGGCATAGACCAGGACGCCCAAAGTTTAGGGATGCAAAACTGGATGACATCAGCTCGAATTCGGGACCGGTGGAGAGATTTTTGGCCGGAGGCCAGAACCGGACACCGGTTTTAGAGGCAAATATGATGATGATGATAAACCGAGATCAAGAATGCATCGGCGATGACAATGTTGACCGCTGAACCTGACTTAAATGAGACACCTTTTTTCTGTTTTGGCGACATCTAGAATAACACAGCAGATTGTTTAGAGTTAGTTTACTGATACTCTTGTTGTGCGGAAATTAAATCATGAGATGTGCTGCGTGTTTATCCGGGGAAATCATGTAAAGAGCGGACAATACACCATATTAAATTGCGCCAAATATATGTGTTTCGTTGAACACTTGCGCTGACCGACAAACCGACCAAACTAACTACATATGTGTTCCGTCTTAGAGAAGAGCTGCAAGTATTGTAACGGACCTGCCTTTTTAAATTCTCTATGTTATTTTGTTCGATGCAAGAGACCTTCTGGGTTGAATTGGAACTAAGTGCACAATTATATAAAGCATTGAGTTAATTTGAAATCTGCATGCTAATGGTGATTCAACTAAATGACAAAATTAACTCATCACGAGCAACTCGAATAAAAAATTCCATATCGCGACAATAATTAATTATCGTACTCATTTATTTTTTACTTTCATTTTCACTTAAAAAAATTATTCGTTAAGATAATATGCACTATAATACCTCAATAAATGAATAGTGACGGATGGATCACATTTATAATGTGAAACTCCGCACTCGTCTTTATAGCCGTACTCAAGCAACAACAACAATAGCAATAACAATCGACAATATAACAACAGCAGACCTTTTTTCACCTTTCCGTATGGAATTATACGGTTGACAAAGTTAATACCGACGACCACATTACGTATTGTTGTCGATGCGTTGTTTGGTATGTGGACGCACCGCAACTATGTGTAGCACTGGCAGATACGAGTACGAGCTATGAGGTACATCGAAGACACAAGCACAAAAAGAGACGAGGTTCCATTGTGACATAACCTGTTACATATTACGAAATGTTTCATGCGCCAACGATTCAATTTCAATTTTTCATATCAACTTTTTTTTTTTAAAAAAATATATAATTTATATAACAAAATAGTGCTAATTTCCGATTTGTGGGATCTTCGGAATTGCGGTTGTGGTCACAGCGAAGCAAGCAAAGAAAATTGTGCAAGAAAAGTCGGTCAAAATCTGTGTTTCGCCCACACTTCGGACTTTTGGTTTATGTTTTAGGAATTATTTTTGTAGTTCATGGCGAAAACGATCATAATCATACCATTGAGATCAGTAGGAGTATTTTTTGTATAGGTTTGTTTAGTGCCAAATTTGCATTTTGACACAAAAGAAATGCGTTTACGGTTTAACAAAGATTAAGTATGTAGTCTCAATGAGCCAACGTCCACATTTTGTGGCTTTAACTTTCCTAAAAGGAATAATGCTGTATTCAGTTTTAATAAAATTTTTGGGTCCATTTATTTACGCACGAAGTGTCGATTACTATGAACAACCGAATAAAACTCTCCCTCCTTAACTCCCTCTGGACGCCTTCCATTACACTCGATAACTTCTATAACAACTCGATAACAGGTGTAATTAGTAGCAGAGGTCTCGAAGACTCGACCAACAAATCGATAAGGGCCATGCTTGAAAGTCGAGATACTACTTCTTTCTCATGAGAAGTGTCTGTGTGTATGAACGCAGTTAAGGCTTATCCCCAAAGAGGAATCCTTTCTCCCCTTCTGTGGTCACTAGTTATCGACAATCTTCTAGTCGAATTACATAGATCAGGCTACATCGCTATTGGTTATGCAGATGACTTGGTGATTCTTATTAGTGGTAAGCACAGCACGACCATTTTTAGTGTCATGCAAGGTGCTCTACTACTCAGCAGATAATGAATACCCATCAATCCTTGCAAAACTGATTGGTCAATCAAGGATCTATAAAAAGCACCACTTTACTTTATTCCAGTGAGGTTAAATATCTCGGAGTTTTTCCTGGTAAACGAGCTACCTGGAATTCTCATATCAAGTCCGCCATCGAACGCGCGACTAGGGCCATGTTGGCCAATACACGCCTTTTCGGCGGAACTTGGGGTGTAAATCCTAAAATGATACACTGGATGTATACAATGGTGGTAAAGCCCATGTTGGCAGTGGACGCCTTTTCGGCGGAACTGGCGGTGTAAATCCTAAAATGATACACTGGATGTATACAATGGTGGTAAAACCCATGTTGGCCAGTAGACGCCTTTTTGGCGGAACTTGGGGTGTAAATCCTAAAATGATACACTGGATGTATACAATGGTGGTAAAACCCATGTTGGCCAGTAGACGCCTTTTCGGCGGAACTTGGGGTGTAAATCCTAAAATGATACACTGGATGTATACAATGGTGGTAAAGCCCATGTTGGCAGTGGACGCCTTTTCGGCGGAACTGGCGGTGTAAATCCTAAAATGATACAACGGATGTATACAATGGTGGTAAAGCCCATGTTGGCCAGTAGACGCCTTTTTGGCGGAACTTGGGGTGTAAATCCTAAAATGATACACTGGATGTATACAATGGTGGTGAGGCCCATTATCATATACGCGGCCTTTATCACGTACGCGTTTGGTGTTCCGGCACTGGATGCTAGAGGTCTGGTCTGGTTCACAGATTGATCGAAGATGGAATCTGAAGTTGGAGCTGGTGTCTTTGGACCCAAAGTCAAAGTCTCGATACCAATGGGAATGAGTCCCACGATTTGGCACACTTAACTACATGCCACGAGATCTGCGCTAAGTTAAACCTAGCAAAGGTATTAAGGGCGCTATGATCTACTCGTATATATTCAGATAGCCAGGCAGCACTTAAAGCGCTGTCTTCCAACTTAATGAACTACTATATATTAGTTAGTTGCTGCTACGAGCACTGCAATCTGTTGTCAGACATAACAGTGTGAAACTCAGATGGGTCCCTGGTTATCAAGGACTGACTTTTTTAAATGCAAACAAATCAAGAAATAATAAATGGAATGTTTTAACTTTGATTTTGGGATGTATGAGCACATCAGTCCGCTTGTGACACACTGAAGAGAACAATCTGTTGGAGATGGAATTGGGTTTATTTTGCTGTAATGCTGATGTGGGCAACTTTTTTTTCATGGTGCGAACTTTCTGTTAAAAGTGTAAATAATACAAAAAATGCGTAAAAACATACAAATATGGCCAGTCAAAACACACTCTTTCGTAGTTGTGTTGTGTCTGTGTTAGTGATAAGAGTAATGCTTGGTTTTTGACCAAGTACCCAAATTGCTGGGCTATTATTATATATCGTTACGATTCGGAAACGTTGTAAAGATCAGTGACATATTTCAACAACTTACAAATTGGTTATTTGTATCAAATTCACATTATTGAGTTTCATTAAAACATAAAAAATTGCATACATTTTGGTTGGTAGTGCATAAATAAATACGATACGTAAGATCTATCATAAGTCTTAAATTGTTGTTAATGTGGGCCTCATAAAATTGGCCTGAATTTAAAATTTAATACAAATTAGATATGATATTTGCATTAACTTTGACATAAATTCCCTGCAGAAGTCATTCACTTGTTATATGGTATGCAACACAATTTTTAAATATGCAAAAATTTATCGAATTTAATTTGTTTTGTTCAAGAACGTTATTAATTATGCAAACCGGAAACTAAAATGAAAAGGAAGAGTTGTGAATTTCCCACTTCCTATGAATTGAATTATTCGCTGCTTACCTGTTGTCTTCGCAGTCTCCGCAAGCAACGCCATCGAGAAGATCACACAACATGAACCGAAAATCAAAATCATCGCATCGCGCATTTTGTATTTGATTTTTAAAAAGAAAATTGTATATTTCGGTTACTTCAGTTCAATGAGTTTGGATGGAAAAAGATGATGATCATCTCCGTGCATTATGCTTAAGGAATCTTTCCCCTTAATCATCCATATGCTTAAACACCACACAAATGTCCAAATATTTGTCCAAATATAAATAATGAAATTACATAAAAGCAAAGCGATTCGAACTTTCCCACCGTCGCACTTGTAATCGAATATTGGCAGAGGCACCGTCTTTCAAGCTATCAAAAATTTCACTTTCGTTGAGTTGAGTATTTGTTTGTAAATTAGAGTCACCCGGTGTCTCCTGGGGCTTTTGTTTGTCGATCAAATTCTCATCTGTTTGTGCATTATTATCATTAATCTGCTTTGCTGCACGTTATCTAGATGAACTTATCAGTCAGTGTAACAGAGTGTCTCGCTCGAATTACGAACCACAAATTAACACGATTATTTTAATTTTTAAGTAACCGTTTTAACGACGCCCATTTCGAGTATAAGTTTTTACTTGAGTTTTAAAGAATGACACAATGTTGACGAAACAAGATCGGTGGTGTCACTTAGCTATTTGATTCGACTGCGACGGCACAAGTCTACTCACTTTCACGCTGAGCTGAGCTGCGACAAACTGTTTGTAAACTTGGCTTTCTCTCATGAAAACTGTAGACATAACAAACAAACAACTTGCTTGTGACTAGGATGCCGCGCCACCAGTTTAGGTATGATGGTGATGATGTTTTGGTTGTCCGAATGAATGAATGAAAGCAGGAAGTCTCGCTCGTCGCTAGTCGATGGTCGACTAGTAGTACAATCTGTAAAAGCAAAAGTTTTAAAAAAGCTTTAAATTTCAAACAAAATACTAGACAAAAAGGAGTGTGCAAAAGCTTCTTTCGCCCGACTAATCTGTTGATAACTTATATAATTACTTATAACCATAGAAGCAAACAAGTTAATTATTCAATGGGAGCGAACTGACAAATATACTAACTGGACAATACATTTTTCGAACACCTTCAGTTTCAGTGCATATTGAAAAGTTGACGAACTAATTGAGAGCGGAAAGAAGAGTAAATACCACATAAAAAATTTAAAAAAAATCGAATGAATATTTTGCAAAATGAAGAAATGAATCATTAAGTATAAGTAATTGTTTTTGATATAAAAACCCACCAGTATTTTTTTATACATAAACTTATTGCCAATGGAGAACTCCCTGAATGGCTTGCGCCACGGCAATAAGGTGGGCTATACCCTTTATTAAAATTAAAATTAAAATAAACATCGAAGGGATGTAATTTACAATACATTCCTTACGTTTGTAGCCGGTTTAAATTTATTTTCTCGGAATTCACCCTGATTCATGGAAAAAGCAATAACGAAAAACGAATACGAAGCTAAAAATACGCGAATCCAAAGGCTTTAATCAATGGATCATGGTTGGGAAAACTATAAAGACTGTGACCAAGGAAATATAACATAAAATACAAAATGTAAGTCAGCCTTGAAAAATTCTTGGATCCTCTATTGGACTTTCCGGATCTTCAGGAACTGGTTGGCGTCAATTTTGAAGGCCTGTAGATTAAACGATTCAGAGAAACACGGTGTAGTCTAATTGATTCCACATCGATTGAAATGTTGGGCTCTACATGATAAATGGTTCTAAGGCAAATCTATGATGATTAGAACTGGACCGCTGGAACTAGATAACGGGTTTCTGAAGAGCATCTACTGTAGTAAAATTTGTAGAAAAAATACTTAAAGCTCCTACATTTCGTCTATGCTCCAAAGAATCAAGAGAAGAAGTAATGGTTACATCGTTTATCATACGGACAGCTCTATTCTGAATTCTAACAAGATAATGCAAAAGCTATTTTGGAGCGCCACCCCATACATATGAATTAAATTCCAAATTGGCCTAACATAAGTCTTATATAATCTTAATACTTCAGAGGGGGTGAAATAGAAGTTACAACGTTTCTTAAAACCCAAGCATTGGCTCGATCTTTTTGAAATTTCATAAATATGTTCCTTAAAACTTTTAAACCTAACACATTTTAAGTGAATCAGATCTTGCATTTTGAGAAAAAAGACAAGCCTGGAATTTATTTGCGTTAAAATTCAAATCAAGAATGACTTGAATGTTCGACAGAATAGACATATTCATTAAAGCTCGGGAATCAATCAAGCGAGAATTTTGACTGACGAACTGAATGGAAGCCGATAGCTTTGTATCATCAGCAAATGAATGGATATCACAGGTTATAGAAGACAAAAGGTCATTAATATATATTCAGAAGATATGAAGAAATACCATTCAATACAACTTTTATTTTGGGGTTCCATAAATAATCCTCAATCCATGCTATGAAAGAGGTGTCTAAGTTTAGAGAAAGAGTCTTATTTATAAGACAAACATGCCGTACACGATCAATAGCTTTTGAAATATCCAGGGATACGATGCTTGATTCACCTAGAAATGCAATTGCTCCCAACAATGACTCATGCACGTCATGAGTTCACCTGATGTTGTTTTTATAAAGTTCCCTTTTCTAACTATCCGTTCTTAATGTTTAAAACAAAATGAATTTAACCGTGGATAATTTTGTTGAAAAACTGTAAATTTAATTACAAGTGTTCACTGTCACAACCAATTTAAAATTAGTACAATTATCTCTATTATCTTTCTTTTGAGCTATGCCATGAAAACAAATAAAGGCACTGAGAATAGATAAAAAATTCATAACAAGAAGACAATTACAGTGAAAAAAACAGAAACGACATAAAATTATTTACTTTAAACTAAAAGATTTCTTTGATAATCATTGACTGTAGTTTGTAGTCACAGTCATCATCATCATGGCCAACATAATAGCTTTATGGGTATAATGAGCATATATCATCGCGTGCGTCACTATACATATATGTAAAACGTACACCAGTGCCAGTTCATGAAAAGAAAAACATTTATCTCTTTTATCATCTCTTTACTTCACTTTAAGACCGTTACTATAAGCCACCAGTCTCAGCAGCGTCTCACCCATTGAGGTCACAACTCTTTTCTTAAGAAATTCATTGAAAGCTCTTTAACAGTTTGTAAAACAAATGTTAAGGTGACCCTTTGACTGAAAGTCATTGTCACCATGCACACGACACACAAATAAGCGCTTCCATGCATCTGTATGATATATGGCGAACAACCCTAGCGGCATGTTCACAACCTAATGTCGGGGGACATCAGATTATTAGATATAGAGAAGATAATTATCTTTGAAAAGAAGCTCATCAGTCCATGTTTGTTGAATTGTACGGAAGCCGAACATTAAATTTCCCATCATTGCTTTAAAAATTAAAAATTCTTTTGGATTATTAAAATTGACACAATTTTAGTTGTTTTGGTATATCAGCATTTTTCACTTTGTGCAAAATTTTAAATTAGCAATAAACAACAGAGAATTTTATAAGAATCAAAAATTAAATACAGAAAAATGTTTCATTTTTCCAGTAATGGAAATTAAGCACGCGGCTTTGTTAAGTAGTTGTAAAATAAGTTTCAAAGGTAGAAGTAAAAGATAGAGCTTCAGATTTGTAATCATCAGTACAGATGCGTTTATATGTATGCATGCCAGAATAGAGTATTTTCACGTCGACGAACACAGAAAATGATTTTACTTTGAACAGATGTTCTCAAGATAATTCATTCTTGTCATTGTGGTTTACCCACAATGGAATGTTGTCGCAGTAAAATCTGGTGTCACAAAGTCGTATTGTTATAACCAAAAGCAAACAACTAACAACTACAATGATAATGCGGTAATATTTCAATTTGTTTTATTACTGTGAGTTGATGTAATGTCAAGTAAAGAAAATAACGCTTAGAAGTTATTTTAAGAGCAAGCAAGACACTCAAGCCAGTCTAGAGCTACAGAGTGTACCTATTTGTAAAAAAAAAGTGCGTGTCAGCTCCGACGCGCGACTAAAGTTTACACCTTAAGAACGATATTTCTTGAATATATACGCTACGCAAAAGGGGGGAAAATATAAGCATCTCTTATAATACTGAAAGCATGTATTTACTTTACATAAAAATATATTACTTTCTCGTATATTACATAAATATATTGTTATTTCCTTCAGCATTAACATCATCTTGAACATTATTAATTTCGTGAATAGTAACGTCATTATTAAATACTTGGTGTAGTGAGTTTTGAAACTCTAGACATTTTTCCATCACCTGCCTAAGGGTGTAAATCTCATCATTTGTTGATTTGCCTGGGATGAAGCGACACTGGTATGGACTAGAGCCCTGCATCGGATAGTAACATCCCTGTGACAATAGGTTTGTGGTAACTAAAATACGATACGTGAAGGTCGGAAGTTACATGAGTCACGAATCGTGAAAACATCGCATCAATGGTTGTACCATATCTAGTCGTCCCCAGTGTTCTACCAGAAACTAAATCTAAATTAAGTTCTTTTTTCAAAAATACTAAGCGCAATCCGTGAATCGAATCGAATATCGAAATCGAAGTGAATATTGAAATTGCTGCCAAGTATGAGCGGAAGTTCATGATAACGCTTCTTCGACAGTTTTGAGCCCCCTTCAGTATATGCTAACAATGACTCGTGCAGAAAATCTATTACGAGTGTGTCTTTAACGTTCTGATTGACTGAAATAAATACTGTGACCGTTAAGCAAATTGCATATCACGGCGCATATGTCCCCAAAAGCAGATTTGTTTTTACAAACGTGCTGCGAATTTGATCCTGGATAAGGCTACTCATCGTCAACGTCGATGTTTATGTTTATCATGTAGGGTTTATCTACAAAGAAAATAATTTCATATGGTAATCCTCCTGTGTCAATCGTGCTGAGTTTGTAAAGCTTCTCTCTAGTGACTAGCTCCACACCCGAATATATCGTCATCAGCAACCGAACTCGATGTTTTATCAGATGAACTCAAGATTCTCAAATTATACGCATCGTCTGAACGGTTATCATTGAATAATCGAATTCCATTACGACAGCGTTCTTCCGCTTCCATTCCTGAGCAGAATTCGATCAATTGGAACTCATGTTTATCTAATCGATCTCCACTGCCAAACTTTGTTAATAATGATGAGAATACAGCATTCTCCTGCCGCATAGCTTCGCCTCCTGCCTGCCTCCAAATGGCAGTGGCTCTAACCGGTGGCAACTGCCTCAAATCACCAATAAAAATTATGTGCAATCCACTAAAAGCGGCATCATAATTTCCCGTTATTTCTTTTAGTCTATGCGTTCTTATATTTCCGCCCCAGTCATGCTGACTTCATCGATAAGTATCATCTTAACATACTTGAATAAATATCACCCTTGATCTCGTCCGATTATTGCATTTGGAAACTCAAAAGGGTTATTTTCAACGCAGTATGAACAATCGTGCGACTTTTTCTATGGATGCACATGCAAGATAGGCATTACAATAACCATCCGTATCTATGAATCGATTTCAAATTTCCATGATGAGTTTGATGAGAAAAGTCTTCCCACATCCAGCAGAACCATCCAAACAGTTGTAACGGGTGTGGGTTTTTTGATGTTAACGACCATATAATATGTTGTACCAATTGCTTTGCGTTTGCCTTTCTCATGATATCGAGAAACTCTGGAGTCTCCATCAAGTTGTCTATATTTTTCCTTCGTTTTGTGAGTTTGTTGATTTGTATTAGCGTTTTGAACTTTCGATTGATATTGAGTCTTGATATGAAGTGAGTGTTTGTATTTCTAATTTTAGTGTGTCACAAATTTCGTCATCGCAAGCCGAGTGCTAACCAATTGTTTTCAGACAAGTCTCATTGAATTCTGACTAACAGAAGCCGATATATACAAATTCCACTTTTACATTCATTAGACGCGCCACACACGACGCGCGACACGCGTCTCACGCGGAATATTAAAAATGTTGTGTGAGATATAGCTGTTCATCATACATTACGTCATCGCAAGCCGAGCGCTAACCAATTGCTTTAAAACAATGATCATTCAAAAAGAAGCCGATAAATACCAGTTAACATTTCCATGCATAACACGCGCCACACACTACGCGCGAAACGCATCACACGCGAAATATCAAAAATACTGTGTGAGATATAGCTGCTGACAAAATTTCAGCCTCTAGGTCGCGTGAAAGGTCAAAAACTAACGACTTAAGTTTTTGTTAACGCGTAACAAGTCAACGCGTAACAAAAGTTAACAATCTATTTTACTCCCCATAATTTGTTTTGTGTAATTTTTTTCTATATATGTATATATATATAGACTAAAAAAACATAAAATTTAATCAGAAAAATACAAAGTTATTTTGTTACAAAATATACAAATAACAAAAAACGTGAAAATAAAAGTTTTCCACACAAAAAGCCCCCACCGGGAAACGCAAAGTGATAGGATTCTCAAGAGATCACTAAAGAAAGTTGCTTACTGCTTAAAATGATTTTTTTACCAACCGCTAACAACACACGTTCGTGCTGATTCCCGGGTGATGATTATCATGCTGGGTGGTGCCGACAGAAGACAATAATCGAGCCACCAGGTGAATGTACAAAGAAATTTACATTAACCTACTTATTGTACTCTTTTCGACCCAAAAACACCAAATAAAATGATCACGGCGCTAAATGGGTTCTGCTGATTTACTTCCGATTGAAATTTTAATCAACGCGAACTGACACCAACTGACATTAAAAAAATATGTCGAGTAAATTATGCTGCAAAAGAGTCATAAATTCAGGTTGATTAGATTTTTTGTAATTTTTACATTCGTGCGAAAACAAAAGACTTAGGAAAGAAACTTGATTCATTTTGATCACTCGATTGTCTGCTTCCATTCTTTTTGCCAGCCCGCTGTTGGAACAATACACTGAATAAATGCAAAAAAATTATCAATAAAGCAACCTGCCGCGACTTCGCTGTTCAGTTTCACGATTTTCATGTGGAATTTTTCAAAAGGAATATCGCAACTACGATTCCATGTAACCGTCCATTGCTTAAGAAGACGGTTATTGGTTTTTTTTATATGCAATTACATACATATATGTATCGAAATATTTGTACATGTACATAATGGTAACTTTCGAACACTTCTTCCTCAAAATTCAACCTGTTGTTTGTTGTTTCTGCAGTCGCAGCAGAAGTGCCGATTTTTGCGGAAGTTACGCGTGGGTTAGTGCGCATGTACATCACGTCACGTATATTGGCAGTTTGCTCAATTAATTGAGCAATATGTTGTACGTTTAACTTTTTTTTATTAAATCGTCATGCTTTCCGGCTTTGCGTTTTAAATTTTCTTCTCTTTTTTATGCATTTTACTTTGCTGCCTGATTAGATAAAAATCACAGAAAACAAAGACAACTCATATTACAAATTTTGTTTTAAAAAACTAGTCAGCCTAAAAATGATGGTAAAAGTTGAAAAAAAAACGATAGCAAATAAATTGAAAACTGATGTTGACTGTAAAAGTTTTTTGAATAAAATTAGAAGCTTAATAACGAATGATCAAAATTTTTACGATTCTTTTCTTGTGTTAATATAATTATGGTAATAAAGAATTTGTTTTGTTCAGCTTCTAGTTTCGTCGATGCTGAAGCAATCAAGTTGAGGTATATTCAGTTTCGCTTACGGTAACATGTAGTAGACGTTTGAAGAACAGTTACCTGCTCTTACATTTTATCTTTGTCTGACCCTGAGAGTAAGCAATAAAGTTCATTCTGGAAACATTTACTATCACCAGCCAAACCGAAACAAATAGGTTAGTCTTCCTTTTGTAACACCTTTTCACATAGCTTCAGCTACAGGTAAAGTATTATAAAAAGCGTTTTACAAATCTTAAGGAAACATATCAGGCGCAAATAAACATGCGTTATATTATCATGTGTAGTATGTGGACCACGTTACATCACGGTAAAAGTATCAAACATATTGTTTGATTGAATTAAATTTTTTTAAAAAACCATTTTATGCGGGTCTTCAGTCTTCAAAGATGAAGTTCAGGCTGAGGGGACTACCTCCAGCATATCTTTAAAGGAGAAATTAAATGAAAATGTTTCAGCATTCATATTACTTCGCCCATCTAGAATCTCGAATTCAGTGACGCTTATCAGATTCATCTAAAAAAAACAATTCTCAAGCGTAATTTAGTCAAACAATACGCCGCAATTGTCTGGCTATCCTTTTTTAGCCAGGAAATTTTTTTCTTTTATATTCAGTTAATTTAATCGTCTCTATTAACTTATCTTCTATAAGTAGCAATGCATTCATAATTTATTTAGAACGTGAAATGTTTATCAAGCTCTCCAATTAGGCTAAAAAAAAGTATTAGTTAAACAAAAAAAAAGGATTTAATAAAATGATTCATATTTTGCACGATTGTCTGTTCACTATTTGCAAAAAAAATAAAAATTAATTGAAATATGTAGTTAACAGAATGGAATTACAATCTCAATTGTCATAGAAGGGGATCTAGTTCTTGGACTGTTAAGTAATACGAAGTTTCCATACATTTGGTTTCAAAACAATTTAAGAACAGACGCGCAATTTGTCAAGCGTAGCAAACAAACAAAGAAATTCCTCTTTTAAATACAGAATTTATCTCGATCCAGACTTAAGCGACTTTGATATCCGCTGGTGCATAAAAGGCCGTGGTAGTAGTTCTTAGTGTAGTGGTACTTTGCATAGCAATAACCTTTCATGCCGCTTACCAATTTCTAATACAACATGACACGATTTAATACTTAAAATAATTAGAAAGCCATTGACCTATAAAGCAAAAAACATTGTATTTAGAGGTTCTGTGTACTTTAGGCATATAAGAATTATTAAATAGCGAGAGAGACATTTCAATTTTCGACAGTTTTTCCAATATTTTCGAAAAATTATTTGATGCTAAAATGCGATGGAACATATTCCCTTATTTCGTTAAATCAACGATCGCATCTGCATGAGGAAATTCACATCAAACGTACGAGCAATACACAAACCAAACTGTTATATAAATAACATATTGTTACGAAATTTAGTCTATCTAGAATTCGTAATGGATTTTGAAAATAAAAACACAATACAAGAACGGTAATTCACAATTTTTTTCAGTATACAGCAATAGTTCACAAATTTATACTGGTGATTACTTAATGTTCACATATAACACTAATATTCACAGAGGCGGTATTTACTTTTAAACTTTTGAAGTATTCCGGTTCACTTCCAAATATTAACAAACTTACTGTGATAAAGTTGCTGTATTTATACCTAATCAATAATTTGGAAAAGGTTCTATTCTTGGATAACTACCTAGAAAATACAATAGTATATTGGTATAATCTTTGTATATAATAATATTAAAAATATTTGTCGCGACAGACCGTTGCGGTGCAAGGCCTAGCTTCTCGCGACCAGTTGTGTTGTGCATGTATATATTTGCATGGAAAAGACCTACAATTTAATGCCGTATCCCGTCAATTGAGAAGCTTTCCGTGACAATTTATTACCCTGTTTGTCAGACATTCGAGAGAATATACTTTTGGTGTATTCTGGAATTCGAACTAAGAACACCCTGCATACTGCATACCTGCAAAAATGCATACACTAACCACTCAGCCACGGCGTAATTCAAATGCAAGTTCCACACGTACCTGTTATATACAATTTATGAGCCTAAAGATAGGCAATGTTTTTTTTATACTTAATTCTAATGCTAATGCTCACTGTACGAGTATGTACAGTGCGATATAAGATTTTTATTCATTTCGCAACATTATTGAAAGTTTGCTCCTAATCCACTAAAACTACTTTTAATTTACTCATTTCTATAGACTCGTCAAATGCCATGGAAGTATCGAGTGACAACCATCGAAGTGCCAACTGCTCACTTCATTTGTAAGCCTAATAGTTATATGCCATTTTCGTGAAACAATAAAAACAATACGCCCGGATTTTTCGCAATTGAACTATTTGTGGCAATTCACTGCTACTTGTTTGTGAATTTTTGACAAAAACAAAACTGTTATGATGAATCAGCCTTCGTGTTTGCCGGATCAGGCTTCGCGTGACTTCCTTCTATTGCCGAAGATTACAAAAACGCACATTAAGGGTATAAAGAAATATCTAAAGGAGCTATAAGTTATTTCTGTTTGTGTTTTGTGTTTTGAAAAATGGAAATAGATGACTGATGGCAAATCTGATGGGGAGTACCTTAAATGAAGGGACAATGTAATGTCCCATGTTTTTTTATCAAGCTTCGTACATCGCTTGTCATGCGGCTCAAAGTTTTTAACTTTTCACTATTTTCGTTTTGTTATTACCAGAAGAACAAGCCGTTTTGGTAGTGAAACATTAGAATAGAATACGTGCAAAGAATTTCTAATGCTTTGGGGTTTTTATCTATCTGTGTATGTAAAAGTTTAGATATTACAAAAACGAGCGCCACAAGACTGGTGATAATTAATCTGTTTCTCCACTGCTTCTACATCATTTTTGACGTCAATTCACGCTGACAAAGTTTGTTTTCAAAGTACAGACACGCACTGATACGTGATAAGTTAGAATTTCAGATAATGCTTCCTTTGCTAATCATTACTAAGAATTTTATAAAAGAATGGCCATAGTCAATTGTTTTTAAGCAGCTTGTGCTTCGTTCTGCAGAAGGCAGGCAGGCAGTAAAGTACACGAAGAAGATTGATTCTTTATTTTCTTACTTCGCCCCTGAGTGATTGTTGAGCACTGTAAGTAATCTGTATCTATGACATTAAAGCAACTAGTAATAACGATTTAGTTAGCTAGCCTGCAAGCTACATCAATCAAGTCCTCTTCTGTTTTATAATTACTATAACGATTAATGATTTTAAACAATATCTGATTAACTTATAACAAAAATACGAGCATAAATGCAATCAAGCTCGAACTGCTGACCATCAACACATCTTTCAATCAAAGTCATCGTAAAACCCGTTTGGAGACCTTACCTTACTGCAACATCCAACTTTACGAATTAAGTTCATGGCTGAATATGGATACGAATATTTATGTAATTGAGATTGCGATTTTAATTTCATTAGGTGGATGGATGGCAAAAAATTATTTTATTGGTTTCTCGTATTTTCGTTAGTTGACACAATGAAATAAACAAAAATATTGGGCGTACTGATGATGTCAACCAGTTTTTACAAATCTCACACCAATTGGCTACGCTGCGCATGTTGTAAAAACATGAATTTACCTCAAGACTTTCCTTTCTCCGGATGTGCCATACGTAAGTTATGCAACCGCTACTTTTAATGGCAAACCTTAAATCGTTTTAAACTTCCTTGTTTCGTTTCTTCATTTCCCCGGTTTTTATTACATTTAATGGACAAATGACAGGCACTTTAGTTCGTGTTTGTATTTGTGTTGCATAACTTTATGTTTGCTTGCAAAATTTTAACGATTCTTATTGAAAGAGATCAAATCGATCAAAAGTATAACTGTGCAAATTGCAAGAATTAGAAAAACATTAATGCAGTGCCACCTCTAAAAAACGAAACAAATACAGGGTGCCAACTAAAAGATTGAAGAATTTGTACAATTCATAATTTGTTTGTTTAGAGAATACTTTTTATTTTCTTTTATTTTATGTTATAGAGAGCATCCTACGAAGAACGTGTAAGGCATATCGAGTTTATCTATTCAAAGAAAGAACAAATATTCAAGTTCTTGGCAAGAAGTTGCGGCGTAGTAGTCAACTCAGGCAAAACTGAACTTCACCACAAAATCATAGACACTTTTCTTCCCAATCTTAAAGGACCAAGACTAAGACTTTTTTGTGCGTCCTCAGTAGCAGAGTTTCTCAACCCTGCTGACGAACATATTATTTTATTGAAAATACGCCTCCTTAAGCAATTTAATACTGGGCGTTCAGAGAGAATATGCTCGGAGGATGACGAAGCATTCGAGCTCATTCCACAGAGCTTATAGCAGAACCTACATTATATTCCGTATCTGATCCTATATTAAGTTTATTAAAATAAAAACTTGAAAATAATTTCTTTCAGAATTTACATCAGCAAATACATATACTAATGCCTTTAGTTAAATAAGTCTTCTGTTTGTCAGAAAAACGTTCATATGCAACACGCATTGTCTAAATATAGCAAAAATTAGCAAAACTAAATATTAGCAAATAAAATTCCAATTATTTTTGCAAAGTGTTACAAGGTATCTGCATTATTGTTTGTGTTTTGTCAACTTAGGTATAACTTCAGATAGGTGTAACTCTACCTATAACAGACAATGTATGGTTCAGCTTCCAACAACATCATCATGTTACAATAGTGCAACATTTCTTGAAGTCAGTTTCCATAGCTCATTTGGTCTCTCGATATTGCAGTCACGGTCAATTGTGAGTTGCTATGTAGGAATCGACAGCTTCAACAACACAACATACGAGAGTAATGCAACTTTCAATTAAAGTCTTAAGTTCTATTTTTTTTTTTGAGTTTGCTGTTGTACTTTTAACGATAAGTTGTTTATTTATGCGTTTAACAACTTTTCACAGTGCATGCCGCAGTAACCTCGTTTTATTTTCAATATTTAAATCTGTACTTAAAATCTTTGCAGTACGAGCTGGAAATCTAATAAAAGGTCAGTTTTTTTAGACTTGAAATAATTTACATTTTTATGACGTTCTCCACATGTTTTGATAAAAAGGTAATGTGTTAAACAAAATGCAAACAGCAACAACAAAATCTGGAACTATAATAGATTCTGTTTTTACACGATATCGGGAGAATCTTTAGTCAAAAACGTACGTTTCATATATTAGTTATAGTGTCAACTATACGAATACAAACATCATTAGATAAAAAACACTATAAATATTGAAGAAATGAATTTTACAAAAAAACTAATTGTTGTCTTTCATTTTCCCATTTTAGTCCTTTAAACAATATCCTTAAATCCAGTAAATACTTTAAGTACATATTTTAAAATAGTTTTTTTTTGAATTCTCTATATTACCTTAGCGTGCCCGTGTGTTTGTCTGTCTGTCTTGGACCTTAGGGCCGAGGGGTGCTCATATACACTTTTTAAAAATTAGCCCGTTTTTCTTTAAATGTGGTGTGTATCTCCGATGGACAACACTTTTTTTAAAAAATGTTGAAGTGAGTCTTTTATTAATTTTTTACAAACTAAACCGGTTCAAACTTAGCATCTGTGTCCAAATTATTCTCCTATTAGAGAATTAACATGAACTTTTTTAATACTTATTGGTTGTTTTTTTATCGCTCTCACCCTCTCTTTCTCTTTCTGCAATCGTACCCCTTCCTACATTACTACAAGTCTTTAAGATTAAATTAAAAGATTTATATTGCTCAAGATGTTTCAAGCAAGATGTTTCAAGCAATAATCATTTATTTTATGACGGTTCTAGTTGCTCCAGATCTACCACTTATTTTATTTTCTAGCTTTTAGAGGGCTATTTCTTCTTCAAGAAAAGCATTTTTTTTATGTTTTATATTATTTTATTTATGGATTCGGTCTTCTGATTGCAGACAGGTATGCGGTCCATTTTGACGACTTATTGCTTGGGAGCCGATTGTCCGCTCTGCTAACTTTTTATGTGCTTGGTGGCAAAATTTAGTTCATCAGTTATTCGTGGAGCCCCCCACAGTTAGTTGGGCCTTAGAAACCCATGAAAATGCTCTTTCCAAAATACCTTTGAAATTGGCAAATGGGCCGTGGCTCAGTGGGAAATGCATGGACTTCTGAGCAAAAGGTTCGTGGTTCGAATCCCAGCGACACGTTCCCACATCTCGCGAATGTCTGACAAACGTCCGAGAGTATTGACTTGTCACGGAAAGCTCAATTCGCCGTTCGGACACGGCATCAAATTGTAGGTCCCTTCCATTTGTGTGTAAAAATATACATGCACCACACAAATGGTCGCGAGAAGCTAGGCCTTGAACCGCAACGGTCAGTCGCGCCGAATATTATTTATTATCATTGCACTATTTACAAAGTATGATCATATGGCCATCATGGCTGTCAGGCCAACTTTGCATAAACTAAATGTTTCTTTTTTAATTTGGGCCAAATGCAATTCTGTTGTTTAAATTATACGTACAAGATTTTTCTTACAAATGCAGACATTCTTAAAAAAGGTGATATCTTTACCTACTTCTGCTCTTTGTGGAGTTTAAATTTAGAATTTTATTATAAATAATTAACAACAGCAAATATGTAGCTTACCAATGGTAACCGCAATGCTCCAAATACTCCCAAATACCACTCTTGACGTCGCCAATTGTATTGCAGAACCGATAACGATCAAGATGATCACAGCCAAGACAACTACTAATGACGATTTTTATTTTCTCTCAAATTAAATGAACGTTGTAATGTGTGGTCATTTATTTATTTATATAAATAATTGATAATAATTGATTGGAATTATATTTCATTAGACCACGGAAGAAATCATTTAAAGTGAAAATACAAATCAATACGCTATTGACCCGTTTTTATTTTGACATTAAATTCAATTCACCAATATATAGACGAGTAGGTACTAAGCCAACTGTAGGCAACGGCAATGTGAAAACAACAACAAATTCAATTTCATAGCCACTTTTCCGTTGAGTTTTCATACCATCGCTCGATCGATGAACGCAGTAGATCGCTGGATTGACTTGACACTCGCGAAACCTTTCGAAATTTTGTTTCGTGACGAAAAACCCTCGTTCGTCACAACAACATACACTTCATGTACATTGATATCGTTGTTAACTGCAGCAACTGTAAATCATCATCAACAAATTATTCGCTTGTTGTTGCAATCGCAAATCAAATATTAACGGACTCGGACCAATCAATCAACCAACCAACCGACTGGGACGCTGCAATATGGACACTTTGCGGATGGTTTCTTTTTTATTTTGGAACGAAACCGAAACAGACGAACGACTCAATGATACTGCGGAGCAAATCGATGAAAGTGGGAAAACTTGTTGCCAGTTGCCACTTGCCACTGCTAGCTGCTGTTTGCTGCCAAAGCTTAAAATTTTGCTCTCAACTCTTCGTGCTGTCGTTTTCTCCTTTTGTCTCTTCTTTTTCGTTGTGCGGATGTAAAAGAAGAAGCAAAAGAAGAAAAACTAAAATAGTAATAATAAGAAGAAGAAAACAATGAAGAGAAAGGTGGGGGGCGCTCCAACTACAGTTGGAAATGTGGGTAGGTACACAAGCGATCCAGTGAGTGCATGTCATGGACAGACAGTTCGAACAAAAAGATATCTAATATCGCAAGATCGCAGGAAAATGCGGATCTTGCGATACAAAATTAACAGAGTACGCTGAAAAAAAATGTAGTACCAATTTGTTGAGGTCGACGGTATTTTTGTAAAGAAATTACTAAAAAAAATTAACATTTTAATGTTTTTATGTTGATAAGATGATTTCTCTTCATGTAACTGAATGGACATAGAAGGTGCTTTCGATAATGCAGGATATGACTCAATGGAAAGAGCACTAGATAGAATAGAAGCGAATCCGACCATAACGAAATGGATGAAAACTATGCTTGAACAAAGGAGGATCAGAGCAAACGTCCACTTAACTGTTAAAAGAGTAAAAGGATGTCCCCAAGAAGGAGTATTTTCTCCCTTACTGCTGATGAAATTCAATAATAGAGGACTAATAAAAAAAACAAGCTGAACAAAATACAAGAGGGCTGGCATGTGTAAGCATAACAGGGGCATTGAGAACTACACCTACTACAGGTCTAGAAGCTCTGTTAAATCTAACTCCGTAACTCATAGCCAAACAAGAAGAAGCAGACAGGCAAGCTATATCCCTTAACAAATTATTTAAAGTTCAACCAAGGAAATCATAAAGGGCTCATGAGTATATTAGAAAAGGTTAAAACCTTGAATGAACTATCCCGAACCTGTGACCAAACAAGTATAACAATAAGCCATCAAAACCAGCATTCCCAAAAGCGATGAATGGAAAACAAACCCAAAGCAAATCCGGGATGACTTCCAATAAATTGATCATCGACGGATCAAAAACAAGTGTATGAATAGGAGCAAAAATAGTGGGATAAAGGTAGCACAAATACATTCGTCACTATGCAACAAAGACTCCACGATATTCTAAACGAAACTTTGCGCAATAAAAACTGCAACTGAAAACTTGGTAGCAAGAAGGCTAACAAGGACAAGAATAAACATAATGTCCGACAATCAAGTCGTGCTAAAAGCACTTAACAAGCTTTCTGAATTCTGGTTAAAGGCGGTAATCGAATGCCACAATGCCCTAAATAAACTGGAATAATAAAATTATAAATGATATCGTGAGCCTGGACGATGTATGAGCCCTAAATGATGGGTGAGCCTGAACCATGTCTGAGCCTTGAACGACGGTAAGCATCGATGAGCAACGTAAGCCTGGACGATGTCAGGCGGTAATGATCGAATCGTCGGCAGCTACCGGTTGCTGTGGGTAACATTGTAGCCTGAGATTCTGCTGCAGGTACAATATTTTTCAAGCGGTGGTGATCGAATCGTCGGCAGAGACACGTCGGCCGAGAAATGTCGGCAGAACAACGAAGATTGTGGTTTTTGCCAATATATCATCTCACCTATTTTGATCCGAATAGCACGAGTTCACCCAAGAGACTAAGAGAGCGACTGACGTGTAGTTCGCCCTTTTATAGTGTTTCCTTGTGTGTTGAACTTATTCGCAAATCCTCACGTGCTCTGGTGGCCATTTATGTTAAGGGCCAACTATAATTGGCTGCAGTGGGCTTATCCTCACGACAAGACCGAACGAAAAGCTTAGCTAATTTCTCTCAATCTTTAATTTACCCATAATGAACTTTAGCAACTACTTGCATTTCAAACAATTTCTCTCAGTTGTCAAATTTCCCGATTGAAAGTCTCACTTCACTGACACCTTGCTTAATCCCGCGTAAGTTAAAAAACATTTGACGAAACCGACTAAAATTACATTATGGTCACAGTATACGAATTGCAGGTAATGAGTCGTTCACATCAGCTAAATTAATCCAACTCAAGTCCATTATAGTTGGCCCTTTATTGTTTTTCTGCTATTGTCTGCACTGCAGGGGGTATCAAAATCGGTATTTGAATAATAAAGATAAAATCATGTATGTTTCTTTATTAAACAAAAGATGTATTGTGGGAATAAAATTTATCAAAAAATTTTGCTCCTCACTATGTACTGAGAAAATTTAGAGGGGCTAAAAAACACAAACAAATTCCTAAACTTCAACCACACAATAGCCAAAGAGGAGACCTTAAAAATCAAAAAAAAAAAGGAAAAGGAAACAAGTTCAAGCAACGGTATTAACGCGGCATAGTCATAGCTCAGTTTACACGAGCTTTCTAACTTAGATTTTCCGGGATTCGAACTTCAAACCCTCCACTCAACAGTCAATCGCACCAACCACTTGAGCCTCGGCGCCATATATCATATAATAATACTTTCACAAAAATTGCATAACTTTGTTATTGTGTCAAAAAAATATGCGATATAAAATAAACTCGTTTTTGATTGAAGACAAAAGGTCATGGACTAAAACGAACAAAATAGATCCTTCAAGATTTCGAGAACTTATTTAATCAGCTTGCGAGCCCAAAGAGCGAAGCTAATAATCAGACAAAGGAATTTTTTTCGCCGTGCGTGTGTTTGTCAGTTTTTCGGTTTGTCTACCCATATATCTCGACTTCTACCAGTTAGAATTTCATAAGACTTGTTTTAAAATAATTCCTTAGCGCTTGGCTTGCGTGTATTTTGGGTGTAATTTTGAGAATTTTGTTATTTATAGTGGTAGTTTTAGAAGAAAAAGTATACTACTTTTTTATCATAAAACTTATATCCTTTTAATTTTCAGTCTTTAGACTGAATTACAACTATCCATATGACGAGCTGGGAGCTCCGGTTTACTATATTATTTATTTAATATAAAGTTATATCTGCAAGTAAACTATGAACTAGGTATTTCTTTAAGTGCACCTGCTCTTGTTACCTGAATATACCATTGTGCTGTCTCTAATAGTGCAACATCAATTCCCAACTTTTAAATAAATTTATCAAAGCAATGGACAATTAACAATCGGTATCCAGCCACATAGAAAACTATGCCGCCTCACATACTTTGTAGTTTCGCATGGCATAAGCACTGAGCTATAAGTACAGAAGCCACTGCTCTGTTTTTAGTTGCTCCCACACATTGAGTCTATAAGTCTTTGTAGCTGGAATGTAATGTCGATGATGATGAAGTTTTGTGAGTCGTCACATCTTTTTCTTCTCCTGGCTCTGGATGATATGTAGAGTGTAGATCAAAGATCGGTATGAAAATTACGGGGCAACAACAAGTCGTAATACCATTAGGGAGAGATTCGTGCAGACGACTTTCAGTGTACGATTCGTTGCCAGGCTTGGGAAATTATATGTATTCCTTTTGTTGTACGTTTGTCTGTTACAAATATGATGTTGTTCTACATTATATACGCGTACAATACCATAATTTTGTAATTTAATCCTCTATACGCTATGCTATGGAATAGCTCTTACTATCCCAGTACTAATACGGTCAGTAAGTTATAATACCGATCTGTCCATTGGTAGATCTAATAGTTATCTGGAATGTATTGCATACACATACTCGTATATAACATGAGTTAAATATAATCAATTTTATCTCTTTAACACATAACGTTAATTTTATTCCCACTTGCTACTCTACACTAGAATCACACAATTATTTTAAATGTACATAAATACACATGAATCTTTTGGTTTCTAAACAACAGCAGCTTGCGGTAAACTTGAGTGCGATACTCTGGCGTGATTATTGTGCTTTGTTCTCCCTAATTGATTTTCTTCTACATATTCATCGTTAACTTCTAAATTGTAACATTACTATCAAAATTGCATAAATTGCAATGGTTTCATCAGCATTAGAATATTAACTTAAAAATCTGAAGGACTACTAATAGGAATCCGATCATATCAGAGCACATTTACACCCAATTCTTACGAAGTGTGACTGACTTAAAATCAGTCTTAGCTAATAAATACTGTAGACTTTTTTTCATAATATGTGTGTAGTCTTAGCTTTAATAAAACTTTATAAAAAACTACCCATAAAAATTAATGTTGTTCATGCAAATTCTCTTATCTAAGGTACACATATGAGTGCAAAGCAAAATCGGATACATTTTAAAACAATTTATAAATTTATTTAACTCACTCGAAAGCTTTTTACAGTTAAAGAAACCTGAAGTGACAAACAAATTTTATAACGAATCTGATCATTTACGATATTTTGGGTTCAGTGAACTTAATTGAACAAGTAAATGAGTAAATTTCTTAGGGGCAGATTGATTTTTTGGCTGTCAAATTCGAAATTCCCCTCTAACAGATCTGTATATTTTAGGAGATTTACCCCTCTTTTCATTAACTAAAACAACAACACCTGCAACAAAACAATTTCAACAATTCGTGTTCGAATTGCGAAGAAAAAATCTGAGCTCGAGCGAAGTTTAAATAATTAAAAATACTTCCGTAAAATTAATTTTTTCTGTCCAATGAAAATAAGCCCCTTCGAAATGATAGATTGCATCATCGGAAAAGACTGCATCCGCGTATCAAGTTCGAGTCCAGAGACCAGAAACAACTACGGTCAAGTAATAGGACTCGCCCTAAATGCAGGGAGATTAAGTCCTGGGGCTGATATGATGACTCCATCTTAGGCAGTAGTCGTAATGATCGGAATGTTGCGTACTGAGCAATGCATCAATCTCATAGAAAGCGGCATCTCGTCAGTGAACTAGAACAGTACAGAGAGCAAGGACCGCACCAGGCGCGAAAGTTATACCATAGAGTCCGCTGTATGACGCAATATACACCGCGTTGCACATACTGCAAAGACATAGAGGGTAATCTGATCGCCGATCTCATAGCTATCTTAGAGCGATAGGAAGAGCAGTTTAATGAGTTGCTAAATGGCCAGCTAACTAGGGAATTGGAGGTTCCATCAATGACCGAAGACGACACCATGCTGCCGCCATCAAAAATAAACGAAGTTAGCAGAGCGATAAATCGGTTAAAAAATAATGAGGCCTCGGGATCAGATGGTATCCTAGCGGCGCTTATTAAAACAGGAGGTCCCGCAATACAGCAAGCAATTCATGAACTAATAGTGCAAGTATGGGAGGAAGAGGCGATGCCGGAAGACTGGCGAAGAAGCATCATGTGTCCCATACATAAGAAAGGAGATATCACAACATGCAGTAATTATCGTGTTATAACGTTGTTGAGTACCGCGTACAAGATTTTCTCCTCTATCCTTCAAGACAGGATAGTCCCCCCATACGCTAAAGACATCATTGGACCATACCAGTGTGGCTTCGGTGCAAAGCCTTAAAAATCACCCTTCCGGATAACACGACAATAAACACCAAGTCAGAGACTAAGTACCTGGGAATCAACTTTACTGAGAGGCTCAAGTTTAACTCTCACATCGATAAAACATTGAAAAAAGCTAACTACGCTCTTCATTTGGTGCACCCGCTACTAAGAAGACAAAACGGACTGTCCAACAACACCAGGCTGCTCATCTACAAGCAGCTCATCAGGCCAGTGATAACCTATGGCTATCCCATATGGTTCACTGTCTTACTAACAACGATGAAGAAGATCTCCCTATTTAAATGAAGGTACTTAGGATCTGTACAGGACTCTGAAGGGTGCCAAACAGCTATAAGTTTGTGTCGACTGCAAGACTTTACGACGCGGCAGGTCTCCTGCTAATAACCGACCACTTGTTCCAAATGGCAAAGAAATTCGTTGATGGGTTAGAAACACATCCAAGTCCGGAGATGCAAGGACTGAGAATCGAGGAAATCGCGCCAAGCCACCGCTACATAAACATCAGAGGATTCACAGATGCTAGATACAACGACACCCTTAATAATCAAGACGCCTCCTTCTACGAGAAGGCCAACAATCAACATTACAGAGGCTGAAGATCGCCCTGTTTATACCCTCTCATATTCTTTTCATTTTTATTTTATTTTAAAATTTATCGTTTAAAATTAAATTACTTTAAATATAAACATGTAGTAGATTAAGTAGTAAATAATATTGTTTAATAATAAGCAATACAAAAAAAAGGCAATGTAAATACGTCGGGCCCCTATTGTTGAGCCGACACTTATTAATAATAGTTATAAGTTTAGTTTTAAGTCAAAATTGTATATTACTTTAATGTTAAATAAAATATCTTAATCTTAATCTAATCCAATGTGGCTTCATCGCAGGCAAATCAACAACTGATCACATTTACACCCTAAAGCAGGTGATGGAAAAATTTCTAGAGTTTCAAAACTCACTACACCATCTTTTTATAGATTTTAAAGCCGCCTATGATATCATAGCCAGAGTAGAACTTTATAAAGTCATGAGAGAATTCGGCATCCCAAATAAACTGACACGACTATGTAGGTTGACCATAACCAATATTATAAGCCAAGAAAAAATAACCGGGTCACTATCCAGCCCATTCAACATTTATAACCGGCTCCGACAAGGGGATGGACTGGCCTGCGTCCTCTTCAACCTGGCGTTGGAGAAAGTGATCCGGGATTACTACTCAGCGGCGAGAGGAACAATCCTCTATAAGTCCAATCAAATACTGGCTTACGCAGACGACATTGACATTGACATGATAGAAACCCAAGACATGTGCAGGAAGCTTTCCTCCACGTCTGCGAGTATAAGATCACAACATTGGTCCCTCAATTAAATAGTGGATTGCGAATTTGATGTAGCCCAATCCTTTAACTATCTCGGGTGTCGGGTCAACTGAAGCAGTGGCTGTGTTCTTTTTTGATCTCGGAGTACTCGGAGAGATAATTTAACTGTCAGAATTCTTATCTGTGTTTTTTTTTTCATTCTTCGAGAAATCTGTTTTCTCCGAAGCGTCCTTTTTTACGCTCCAACAATTCTCGGATATGATCTTTTTACTCAGATATAATTTTTCACAGCTGTAGTTTTTTGTTTCTTTAAACATGGGACATGTCGACTACTATGGGGCTTTTAGGTGAAAAATGAAACTTTTATCTGAAACACAGTAGATAATTTTTTTGAACTGATAGATCTGATCAGAGAAAAAATTATCGAACTTATTGGATATCTCGGATCTCGGATTTCTCGATTTCTTCGATTTCTCCGACATAAAAAAAAGACGCAGCTGTCAAAATTATTAATATTATTTATGTGGTGTTTTTTTTTTAATCGGGCGCAGATTGATTTTTTTGCTGTCCAGCTGTTCGTTTATTTCAAAAAACCAACGGTAGATCGGATTTCCCCTCTAACAGATATTGATATTTTGGTAGATTTACCCCTCTTTTCAATAACTGCAACCACGACACATGCAACAAAACAATGTAAACAAAAGATTCTGGGCTTTTGTGTTCGTTTTTTCGAGAAAAAATCAGAGCTCGAGCGCAGATTTCTAAAACAAAAAAAATACGACATTACAGTCATGTTCGATAGTCTAATATTAAAATGAAAAGTACAAACATTTTGAAATGAAATTTGAATGCAGCTATTGAAGAATTGAAAGTTTACACTAAATTTTTAGAACACAAATTACCAGACGCAAAATTATATGTTTTCTTATATACGATTACTTATGTTCTAATAAATTCTTTCATTTATACAATGGGAGTATTTCAGTGACAGCCCTATTTTACCTTCACGAACAAATTATTGCGTTGTAGCATCATTGTAATTCGATATTTTGAAATTTTGTTTTGGATTGTGGAAACGTTGAGAAGCATAAAGGCAACCGGTGAACTGGATTCTGTGATTTGTCGTACAGCAGCCTAGTCTATTACTTAAATTACTATTTACTGGTTCATTCTTGAGTTAACTCAGTGTTGGTAAAAATCTAAGTTGTTTTATCTAAAAAACTATATAAATAGTGCTTCAAGATGTCGTACTCGTACTCTGAGACCAGCATGACACAATCCCTTGACCGGAAAATCCGACTGAAGCATCTTATTGACGAAGGCATCATAATTGGTAACAACATAAGTCCAAATTTAGAAGATTTTAAATGTTTTCGGTTTCAGAGGGCATGATCAACACGCATAGATTGGAGGAGACAATAGTCGCCATCAATAATGTGGTCAAGGCTTCTGATGAGATCATATCCGAAGGAACTGTGGAGGATCGCGTGCAGCACACAACTGAAGTTGTTATGGACGCACAAGTACTGAAAATGAGCCATGAATTAGTGTCCAAAGTATTGCAAACTAAATCCGAATTTAACGATGTATTGTATCAGAATGCAATTGTAAGCTATCGCGTTGCTCATATCCAATATGCATTCATTTATCTGCTCATCCATTCATTTCCAAAAAGATGGGCCTTGTGTGGAAAGATGACACCATCAACTGGAAATCCATCACTGAAAAAGCCATTAAAGTAGCCCGACCGGTGAGAGTTCAACCAACGATGCTTGGATCGGTAGATGCTGAAATCAAAGACACACAGGCTAAAGAGCGGCAGCAACGACGCAAAACTAAAGTGGTAAGAACAGTGAACCTCTTTCACTAATATTGAAATGGTCACACATTACACACATTTGTACATTTCCAGTCTAAGGAACTTCAGCCGGAATTAATTGATGCGCCCGTACGTGAAGATACAGTCTTGAAAAAAGTCCAGAACACTTACAAGCAGATTAGTCGTATTTTTAAGAACGACCGCACCCCAATACCATTTTATAAATTGATCATTGATCCGGATAACTTTATGAACACCGTACAGAATGCTTTTGAGTTGTCGTTTTTAGCAAGAGATGGTATCATCGCTATTGAGGAAGGTGAAGATAATTATCCAGCTGTGCGGTTAGCAACATTGGCTGAGCGAGAGTCGGATAAGGAAAATTCGCAATCGATTTGCACATTAACCGTTGAACTATGTCAAGTAAGAGATTTGTTTTGAAAATTTCTCCTAGAAAACTTTTTTTACTCAGCAACTTTTGTTTCAGCAAATGATTGTATTCTATGAAATCGAGGAAGCCATGTTGAAGGTATCCCACGGTGACTATCTTAGAGCGATAGGAAGAGCAGTTTAATGAGTTGCTAAATGGCCAGCTAACTAGGGAATTGGAGGTTCCATCAATGACCGAAGACGACACCATGCTGCCGCCATCAAAAATAAACGAAGTTAGCAGAGCGATAAATCGGTTAAAAAATAATGAGGCCTCGGGATCAGATGGTATCCTAGCGGCGCTTATTAAAACAGGAGGTCCCGCAATACAGCAAGCAATTCATGAACTAATAGTGCAAGTATGGGAGGAAGAGGCGATGCCGGAAGACTGGCGAAGAAGCATCATGTGTCCCATACATAAGAAAGGAGATATCACAACATGCAGTAATTATCGTGTTATAACGTTGTTGAGTACCGCGTACAAGATTTTCTCCTCTATCCTTCAAGACAGGATAGTCCCCCCATACGCTAAAGACATCATTGGACCATACCAGTGTGGCTTCGGTGCAAAGCCTTAAAAATCACCCTTCCGGATAACACGACAATAAACACCAAGTCAGAGACTAAGTACCTGGGAATCAACTTTACTGAGAGGCTCAAGTTTAACTCTCACATCGATAAAACATTGAAAAAAGCTAACTACGCTCTTCATTTGGTGCACCCGCTACTAAGAAGACAAAACGGACTGTCCAACAACACCAGGCTGCTCATCTACAAGCAGCTCATCAGGCCAGTGATAACCTATGGCTATCCCATATGGTTCACTGTCTTACTAACAACGATGAAGAAGATCTCCCTATTTAAATGAAGGTACTTAGGATCTGTACAGGACTCTGAAGGGTGCCAAACAGCTATAAGTTTGTGTCGACTGCAAGACTTTACGACGCGGCAGGTCTCCTGCTAATAACCGACCACTTGTTCCAAATGGCAAAGAAATTCGTTGATGGGTTAGAAACACATCCAAGTCCGGAGATGCAAGGACTGAGAATCGAGGAAATCGCGCCAAGCCACCGCTACATAAACATCAGAGGATTCACAGATGCTAGATACAACGACACCCTTAATAATCAAGACGCCTCCTTCTACGAGAAGGCCAACAATCAACATTACAGAGGCTGAAGATCGCCCTGTTTATACCCTCTCATATTCTTTTCATTTTTATTTTATTTTAAAATTTATCGTTTAAAATTAAATTACTTTAAATATAAACATGTAGTAGATTAAGTAGTAAATAATATTGTTTAATAATAAGCAATACAAAAAAAAGGCAATGTAAATACGTCGGGCCCCTATTGTTGAGCCGACACTTATTAATAATAGTTATAAGTTTAGTTTTAAGTCAAAATTGTATATTACTTTAATGTTAAATAAAATATCTTAATCTTAATCTAATCCAATGTGGCTTCATCGCAGGCAAATCAACAACTGATCACATTTACACCCTAAAGCAGGTGATGGAAAAATTTCTAGAGTTTCAAAACTCACTACACCATCTTTTTATAGATTTTAAAGCCGCCTATGATATCATAGCCAGAGTAGAACTTTATAAAGTCATGAGAGAATTCGGCATCCCAAATAAACTGACACGACTATGTAGGTTGACCATAACCAATATTATAAGCCAAGAAAAAATAACCGGGTCACTATCCAGCCCATTCAACATTTATAACCGGCTCCGACAAGGGGATGGACTGGCCTGCGTCCTCTTCAACCTGGCGTTGGAGAAAGTGATCCGGGATTACTACTCAGCGGCGAGAGGAACAATCCTCTATAAGTCCAATCAAATACTGGCTTACGCAGACGACATTGACATTGACATGATAGAAACCCAAGACATGTGCAGGAAGCTTTCCTCCACGTCTGCGAGTATAAGATCACAACATTGGTCCCTCAATTAAATAGTGGATTGCGAATTTGATGTAGCCCAATCCTTTAACTATCTCGGGTGTCGGGTCAACTGAAGCAGTGGCTGTGTTCTTTTTTGATCTCGGAGTACTCGGAGAGATAATTTAACTGTCAGAATTCTTATCTGTGTTTTTTTTTTCATTCTTCGAGAAATCTGTTTTCTCCGAAGCGTCCTTTTTTACGCTCCGACAATTCTCGGATATGATCTTTTTACTCAGATATAATTTTTCACAGCTGTAGTTTTTTGTTTCTTTAAACATGGGACATGTCGACTACTATGGGGCTTTTAGGTGAAAAATGAAACTTTTATCTGAAACACAGTAGATAATTTTTTTGAACTGATAGATCTGATCAGAGAAAAAATTATCGAACTTATTGGATATCTCGGATCTCGGATTTCTCGATTTCTTCGATTTCTCCGACATAAAAAAAAGACGCAGCTGTCAAAATTATTAATATTATTTATGTGGTGTTTTTTTTTTAATCGGGCGCAGATTGATTTTTTTGCTGTCCAGCTGTTCGTTTATTTCAAAAAACCAACGGTAGATCGGATTTCCCCTCTAACAGATATTGATATTTTGGTAGATTTACCCCTCTTTTCAATAACTGCAACCACGACACATGCAACAAAACAATGTAAACAAAAGATTCTGGGCTTTTGTGTTCGTTTTTTCGAGAAAAAATCAGAGCTCGAGCGCAGATTTCTAAAACAAAAAAAATACGACATTACAGTCATGTTCGATAGTCTAATATTAAAATGAAAAGTACAAACATTTTGAAATGAAATTTGAATGCAGCTATTGAAGAATTGAAAGTTTACACTAAATTTTTAGAACACAAATTACCAGACGCAAAATTATATGTTTTCTTATATACGATTACTTATGTTCTAATAAATTCTTTCATTTATACAATGGGAGTATTTCAGTGACAGCCCTATTTTACCTTCACGAACAAATTATTGCGTTGTAGCATCATTGTAATTCGATATTTTGAAATTTTGTTTTGGATTGTGGAAACGTTGAGAAGCATAAAGGCAACCGGTGAACTGGATTCTGTGATTTGTCGTACAGCAGCCTAGTCTATTACTTAAATTACTATTTACTGGTTCATTCTTGAGTTAACTCAGTGTTGGTAAAAATCTAAGTTGTTTTATCTAAAAAACTATATAAATAGTGCTTCAAGATGTCGTACTCGTACTCTGAGACCAGCATGACACAATCCCTTGACCGGAAAATCCGACTGAAGCATCTTATTGACGAAGGCATCATAATTGGTAACAACATAAGTCCAAATTTAGAAGATTTTAAATGTTTTCGGTTTCAGAGGGCATGATCAACACGCATAGATTGGAGGAGACAATAGTCGCCATCAATAATGTGGTCAAGGCTTCTGATGAGATCATATCCGAAGGAACTGTGGAGGATCGCGTGCAGCACACAACTGAAGTTGTTATGGACGCACAAGTACTGAAAATGAGCCATGAATTAGTGTCCAAAGTATTGCAAACTAAATCCGAATTTAACGATGTATTGTATCAGAATGCAATTGTAAGCTATCGCGTTGCTCATATCCAATATGCATTCATTTATCTGCTCATCCATTCATTTCCAAAAAGATGGGCCTTGTGTGGAAAGATGACACCATCAACTGGAAATCCATCACTGAAAAAGCCATTAAAGTAGCCCGACCGGTGAGAGTTCAACCAACGATGCTTGGATCGGTAGATGCTGAAATCAAAGACACACAGGCTAAAGAGCGGCAGCAACGACGCAAAACTAAAGTGGTAAGAACAGTGAACCTCTTTCACTAATATTGAAATGGTCACACATTACACACATTTGTACATTTCCAGTCTAAGGAACTTCAGCCGGAATTAATTGATGCGCCCGTACGTGAAGATACAGTCTTGAAAAAAGTCCAGAACACTTACAAGCAGATTAGTCGTATTTTTAAGAACGACCGCACCCCAATACCATTTTATAAATTGATCATTGATCCGGATAACTTTATGAACACCGTACAGAATGCTTTTGAGTTGTCGTTTTTAGCAAGAGATGGTATCATCGCTATTGAGGAAGGTGAAGATAATTATCCAGCTGTGCGGTTAGCAACATTGGCTGAGCGAGAGTCGGATAAGGAAAATTCGCAATCGATTTGCACATTAACCGTTGAACTATGTCAAGTAAGAGATTTGTTTTGAAAATTTCTCCTAGAAAACTTTTTTTACTCAGCAACTTTTGTTTCAGCAAATGATTGTATTCTATGAAATCGAGGAAGCCATGTTGAAGGTATCCCACGGTGACTAACAAAACTAATAAACATCAAACCAGATTCAAAAGTACAAAAATATCCTTGATATACATAGAATGTAAAAAAAAATTGTATAAATCCATACATTACTTATTACCTTCATTAATTATTTTCACTGTTACAAATAAAAAAAGAAATAATATTTTTGTTTATTTTGTTATTCATTTATTTCAAAGGCATAATTAGTGCAAATATAATAATTACTTTAATAAGTTTATAATTTTTAACCATTTCATATCTGCTAACAACCCCTGATTTACAATTTTATTCATAGAAAAATACTATAAACTCTTCACGCCGGTTTTTCATCGTTGGTTTTATTTTGATAACTAAAATATTTATTTGACAATTAAAATCTAACTTTAAGACGGATTTTGGTTATTAACTCATTCTTAAAACCTGAACGGATAAAGAGATTTCCTTTTGTTAAATAAAAAATTATGTGAAAAAAAGAGCCCGTGAGCAAAACCTGCGAATTTAAATTAATATGCAATAAGTAGATTGGGTTCTTTTGCTTTAATGTCTAAAAAATATTTAAAAGTTGTTTAATTTTCCGCATGTAACGACACAATGCAGCAGCGCAATTATCCCTCCTGTCCAAAATCTTCTGTAAATTTCCGTAACTTCAGTAGATCATCATCATTTACGGTGGGTTTAGTGCGGGAAAGAGACTTGAGCATGTCTCGCTAAAGGGGAACAGTAATAAATAGTTATTGAATTAATCGCACAAGTCGGCAGTTACCATTGTCACTGGAGGTTCAAAAAGTTTGTCACCAGGAACATCCATCCAACACATTTCAAATGCGCCGGCGTCACCTGGAGAGCATGGCACAAGCAGATCATCGCATATTACATCTTTGTTTACAGGCGATGGACCAGTGACTTTCTGTAATGATGGAAGAAAGACAAACTTAACATTGAAAAGTAATATATTTAAAACGGTTCAGACTGTAACGACCTTAAAGTGAGTGGCGGATTGTACTTTTCGCACTGGCTCCATCAATGCATCCCGTACAACAATTGAGATATCAGCGCCAGAGTAACTGCAGAAACATTTAATATTTTAGCTTAGTATAGAAAATAAAACATCGTTCTTTAAGTTACCCATCTGTCTTGCCAGCAAGTTCTTTTAAATCAGCCTCACTAAGGACATGCGATGTACTTCCTAAATGAATCTTAAACATCACTAAACGGGCGTGAGCTTCTGGCAGCGGAATGTAAATTCGCTTCTCAAAACGTCTTCGAATGGCCGAATCGAGTACCCAGGGAATATTTGTGGCACCGAGAACAAGTATTCCATCCGTGTCGTTGCCAACACCCTGCATCTGCACAAGGAACTCTGTCTTGATGCGACGCACACTGTCGTTTTCATTGTCCGACCGCGCCGAACACATAGAATCAACTTCATCGATAAAAATGATGCTCGGCTTATGTTGGCGAGCCAACTCAAATAGATTCTTTACCAATTTCTCTGATTCGCCAAGCCATTTGGACATTAGATCCGAACTCGAAACCGAGAAGAAAGTCGAGTTGTTTGCTTCTGTTGCTACCGCTTTGGCCAAATATGATTTACCAGTACCAGGAGGACCAAAGAGAAGTATTCCCTTCCATGGTATCCGCTTTCCGGTAAACAGATGAGGAAATTTAATTGGTAGAATAACGGCTTCTTTGAGAGCCTCTTTAGCAGCTTCCAGTCCGGCTACATCGGACCACTTAACATGTGGTTTCTCAATGACGATGGCCCCTTCAAGTTTGTTTTGGAGTTTCTTCTTTTCAGGATCTTCTCCATCTGAATCACTGTCGCTTTTTTTATCCTTGTCATCCCTAGGGGAAAAAAGGATTAAAAAACTTTATATGTAGCCAAAGAAACCATACTTTGAATTTGATTCACCCTCCTTGACGGGCTTCTTCTTTCCTTTCTTTAAATATTCCTTCAATTTTTCTGCACGATCCAAGTACTGCAAACACTTGGCTCGTATTGAATCCTTAGCTTTATCGCCCTGCGCTTCATCTTCAATCGAATGAAAGACATTAACTAAGTTGCAACAATGCCGTTGTATGCCATTTACTTACATTTGATTGCATGAAGAAAATACTCCACACCGTGCTCATACAAACGCAGAGCTTCAGCGTAGTTTTTATTGCGGTCCTCCTCAGTGGCTTTGGTTACCAAATCGATAGCTTTTTGTAAGGTTGTTCCAGATGCCATTTCTTCTGTGTGACAGGATGACAAGAAATATAGAAATAAACGTTAAGCCTTGCCTGGAAAATCTCAAGTTTCCACAGAGTGTAGCCGCATATAGCAGCGCTATGATGTCATAATACAAACTATACACAAAGGAGGATGGACAACTCGATTTTAAAATCAATATTATATTGAAAATAGTGAAATTTGAAAAAATTATATTC
Organism: Nephrocerus scutellatus; assembly: GCA_947095585.1. Lineage (NCBI taxonomy): Eukaryota > Metazoa > Arthropoda > Insecta > Diptera > Pipunculidae > Nephrocerus > Nephrocerus scutellatus. The sequence goes on from OX352763.1 coordinate 3,410,534, forward strand.
TTTAACAAGCCTAGCAGATTTTCAAAATGTCACCAGGGCAAAATAGCCATACTGCACTGAACAACACAAACCCAACGCCAAACTAAAATCACAATATGACTAATTTATTGGAAAGATAACTTTTCACTGCATTTTGTTTTAGAGACAAAAATACAACAAAAACTCACCAAACAAATATTTCGTTTCGTGTTTTCAGTGTTGATACGGTACAATTAATTCGCAATCTGCATTAACAAGTTTTAAACTCTTTTTAAGTGTTTTGAGTTTATAAACAAAAATCAATGGAAATATTTTTTCTACAGAAAAAATTCTTTATGTAAAAAAAATAAGATGCTCTATGGCTCTATGCATTCATGAGACGTCGAATTAATTGACAGCTACTGTCAAATTGCAATACAACAAAAGTTTTTTTTATGCACGAGTGAGTGACACAATCAATATTTTATCAATGGGATTGTTGGAGCTTGTTATAAGAACTGATGCGTATTTTCTTGGACATTTCGTGATTAATTCTACCAAAACCAAACAAATAAATTTTTTAATGTATGTGTATAAAGAATTCAAGGTAAATACACATATTTTCAGTCATGTAGCCAAAATTCAAGACCCACATTAAGATACCACCTCCCCCACAGCAACACATATAACAGCACTATTGTTAATATTATGTTTATTTTAATAAATTGTATAGCCCACCGTGGATGTTATTCATTTATTTAAGTAGCCTAGCCTAGCTTCTCGCGACCATTCGTGTTGCGCATGTATATTTTTGGACACAAATGGAAGGGACCTACAATTTAAGGCCGGATCCGAACGGCGAATTGAGAAGCTTTCCGTGACAAGTTATACTCTCGGAACGTTTGTCACCCATTCGCGAGAGGTGGGACACCGCGAAAAAAAACTTTTAGTTTTACTGGGATTCGAGCCACGAACCACCTGCTTAGTAGCCATGCTCATTTCCACTGAGCCACGGCGCGCCCACTATTTATTATTATATTTTATTATATTTATATGTAAAAACAGAATAATGTCGTCAAGTTTTGATTAACCGTATCTTTATATATATAATTCTACTGTACGTGTGTATGTCACTGAACTCCTCCCAAACGGCTGTACCGATTTGAATGAATTTTTTTGTATGCGTTTGGGTGACGCCCTGGATGGTTTAAATTCACAAATCAGTCCGGCAGATGGCGCTTGTATCTTTTTTTCCGAAAATTCTTATTTATGGAACGATTTGGCTCAAATTCACACCATATAATATATAAATAAAAAGAAAGTCGTTGACAAAATTTGGACCCGATAGGTGGCGCTGGGGTGGAAAATGTAGTTTTCCCTGTATATGATCTTCATATAAAGAATATTCGAACAAGTGTGCATTTTTGGCCTGTATAGTGTCGATTCTATAGTTTTCTGAATTGGTGAGTTGGTTAGGTAGTGGGGTGTAAGTGGGTGGGAGGTCAATGGGCGGAGGTCAGCCGGGAAACACGGGTGTAAGTGGTCGTGGCGTCAGTGGGCTGGGGTCAGTGGGATGGGACAGCCGGGAAACGCCGGGTATTTCTGCTAATACTGATGTGACTAATACTGTGACGCAAAACAAATAGCTTTTCACAAGTTCACAAAACGATCACAAACAAATTTATTGAAAGTGGGACAGGACAACGTCTGTCGGGTCAGCTATTAAATATATAATATAAATAGATATATAAATAGCTACGAAAATAAATTTTTCCCCATGATTTTTCTATGCTTTTTGTTGATAAATATTCTTGTGTTCTGTACTAATACGTTAATCGAAACAAGCATTAACACCCCCAAGAGAACCCCAAAAGACTACCAAAAGAGCCCCAAAAAAACCCTTAAAAGACCTCTAAAAGTCGCCCAAAAGGCCCCTAAAAGACCCTCAAGAGACACCCAAAAGACCCTCAAAAATTCTCCCAAATACCACCAAAATACCTCAAAGATCTACAAAAGGGCCCAAAAACACCCCCAAAAGACCTCACAAAGACCCCCAAAAGACTTCCAAATGTTTCTCAAAAGATCCACAACAGACCTTCCAAAAGACTCCACAAAAGATGAAGCTTTTGAAATTTATATTTTCCTGGCAAATGTGACTGTGCGTGCTTTGAACTATCGTAATTCAAAAGAGAATTCTAGGTCATGTGCAATAAAACAACGAGTATAAATTATAAATTACAAACTACTGTCGGAATGTGTGTTCGACGAGGCTGTAGTAAATCTCAATAACGCACGGTTGATCGATGCATCTGGTACTAGCTCAACAACGAATGTTGCATTATTCTCTCTTTTTTTCTGTATGGCCAGGTACCTTTTGGCGTTCTTCATGTTCAAAATCGTTTCGCATAGGACGTCATCAAACGCTGCAACGTTATTTCCAATTTTTTACGAAAATGTGTGCGAAGTTTGAATAAAATCGGGCTTTAGAAACTGGTTTAAAATTGATCACAAGATTCCACGACAGGAAGACAGGCAGACAAACAATTCGACGGGCACGCGAAGTTAACATAGAGAATTTAAAAAAAAAAGCTTTTCAACGGTTCCATTTCTCGCGAAAGTCCGAGAGAAATAACTCTTATGAGAGTTCGCCTTTTTCGGATACAACTTTAAATTGTAGGTTTCTTTCTTTTATATGCAAAAGTAAATAAATCATAGAATTAATTTACCCCAAAAAACATGTATAAAACCGCTGTAATTAGACCAAAGCCTAATACCAAGTTTACAAACATTTACTGAACTGAACATGTCCATTGTATGAGAGTTTCTAATAATATTTTGACGTTTCTTATCTTATCAAAGTAATTCGATTTAACCGCACAAGCACAGATGATTTGTAAAGGCTTTTTGTTTTAATAATTGTAAATGGTTGTTCTGCTTTTTGTCTTTCATCTCAATTCTACTTTTTTAATTTTGAACCAAGCAACGAAAACTAAATTAATCGTAAACTAAATAAACAAATGAATTACAAATAGTACGACGTTTTGATTACATAACAATCATTTCATAATTACTGTTTTTACGAAATACAGGGTAATCGGTATGAAAAAAGACAGTGGTGAGAGCGATATCTATCGTGACAGTTACATCCGGTACTTGGGTAAGTTATATTCAAAAAATTTGACTAATAATTTCAAAATTTAAGTCAGCTTTTTAGTTAGGTAGTAGACATTAAACATCGTTGAATGCTTTGTTTATGTAATACATAAGTAACATATGTAGTTCAATTAATTTGCAAAAAACTTTTATGAATTCAATTTATGTTTTTTTTATGAAAACCCAACACAAATATTTGGTACTCCATGAAAACAAACTTCTGATCAAGGTGTACTATGCAAAAAAATTCAAAAACTCTGGTTTGCCAGTGGTTTTCGTGTAGAAGCTACCTGAAATTTTACACAGATATTTGGTATTCCATTAAAACATGATCTGTCATATAGCCCATATAGAAGAAACTGCGACCTAAAAGATCTATTGTATCTTAAGAGACGTACCACCTCTCTAGTGAAGGTTAGTAGGTCCTTAGTGAGAGAATTTCTCAACTCTAGCATATTTTCTTATGAAAAATGCTTTTCCTTAACCAAAATAGTGCTGGGCATTTACAGAGAATATGCTTGGATGGCTGATCATCTTCCGAACAGAACCTATCACCAGATTTTCAACATTATACAGTGTTTTTTGACCTCCGGGTCAGGCTACAGTTATGCGGTCAGAGGTAGGTGTTAGTGAATGTGGGCTCAGTGTAGGGATCACTGGGTTGGTAGTCAGTTGGATGGTGGTGTGTGGGGTGGGTGGCCAGTTAGGGGTTTGTGAGCGGACTGGGGCAGCCGGTCGGGAATTTTAGCTAATTTTACATATATAGAGTATATATATAAAACACAACGTCTCTTTCTGATTTCGTGATTTTTCTTAATTCATTTTTTTATTTTCAGGATACACAAATGAAGTCGGTGAAGCTTTTCGTCCACTTGTACCGCGAAGTTTTGTAAATCTTTCATATGCTATTGCCGTGGGATATGTTTTAGCCGATGTCTATGACAAAGCAAAAGGAGTGCACAATAGAGCGAATACAAAGATCAAAGATGTTGCCAAAGTAGCTGGAGATGTATTTATTTGGCAAATTCTAGCATCTGTTGTTATTCCAGGATTAACAATTCACAGGTTCTTATAATATTTCTTAGTTTTCAACATCACGTGCTTAAGGAATTGTTCGAAATCTTTCAGAATTACTCGAACCACCGGCCTGCTTGTACGAAAAATGAAAGTTCAAAAATCATTCGCAAAAATCATACCAACTGGTGTAGGCCTTGCTTCAATTCCCATCATAATTAAGCCAATTGATACAATGGTTGATATTCTTATGGATCACACCTATCGCAAATATTTATGAAGTTGCCTTTATCGATAGTAAATGAATAGTAATATTATTTAGCCAATACAAGTGATATTCTCATTACGAACTTTTTGCTAACAAAATTTAATTAAAATTTTTTATTAGTTAGTTGTTAAAATTAATATATGGCTTTTTAAAACCTTGCTCAATGTTACTGTAACTGTAATTTTAACACTGCAAAGTACAACAGATTTTGTCTGTTGAATAAATGAGTCGTTATTTAGTGGGCGAAAAAGAATCCTCTACCATTCGGACAATATACATTCGAAAAAGATTTGAGGGATGACACAATTTAACATAAATACTAAACAAAGAAATATTACAAATACAATGCGACGATCGCTTTGTATATTATAGTTAATAGTGAGGGGGACAAAATATAAAGTGCAATAACTTTTAGTTAAGTATTAGTAAGCTTATGTTATGTAATTAATTCTAAAAGAAAGGAGGCTAATAAAATTTTAAACTTAATGAAACACTTGAAAAATTTATAGCCAGAAAACTAACAATCGCTCTCAACAACATTACAGGAAACAAGCCACACGGACACACCTATTTGAAATGTGCGAAGCACAGTTGTCCTACAAAATGCTTTTGACCATGTTCTTTTCTCTTCACACACTGCAACTTTATGCCTGGAGAACACCACTGGTTCTTTTGAAATTGATCCTTTCTATCCATTCGAACAATTTACAGTTTCCATTGTAGGGCATCAACTCATCTAACGTGCTACATATGCCGATTTTTATATTCTATAAAAATCTTCCTAAAAAGTAAGAAGTTAAGAAAAATCAACAATCCTCTTAAGGAGGAGATGAAACTACTATATCGATATATCGATTTGCAAGATTGTAGGTGGTGTACTTCTGCAAGGGCTGACCATCTTTGGCTGCAAATAACTCTTTTTTTTTAACCAAAATCAAACTAAGTTGCCCACACCGGTTAACGCCCTTAGGTAAGGTTACGTTAAGGGGGCTCTCAGTGAAACCGGCACACTTAGACCAGTAATGGTCCATTGTGATACCACACGGATTAAGAAAAATTCCCTCCGCCTACTCGATGAACCAATTAGAGCTTCGTATTAAGCGTAGGAGACTACCAATTTCAATGTTGATGAGATCATTGGTGTCATTGTAGAAGGAAGCTCCCATATGGAGTCTACGTTTTTCGGAGAGGACTGGACAAGTACAGAGAAGATAGACGATCTCTCCTCCTCCTCATCCATGCAGCTTCTGCAGAAGTCATTCGTGAAGACTCCAAGTCTTGCTGCATGCCTGCCTATGAGACAGTGTCCACTGATGACATCTACAAGAGCAGCGATGTCCCATCTTTTTTGAGAGATCAAACACTTCATCTGTTTTGTCGATATGTAAGTTGTACCGTTTGACCAGCTACAGTTAGTTTTTTCATTGGCATGCCGCTTTAACAAGACTGGTATGCCTATGGAACCATATTCAGGTAATAAGGGTAGTGTAGTTCCTTGCTTAATTCGTCAGCCCGGAATGTCTCTGTGCCCCGGCACCCAACACAGGTGGATATTGAACTGGTCCGCAATCTTCACGACAGATGATCGACAGTTAAGGGCTAGAATTGGATTTGTAGAGACTGATTCCAGGGATTTCAGTGCAGCTAGGCTATCCGAGAATATACGGACATCCTTAGCGGATATGACGTTTGTCTTTAGCCAAGACAAGGCTTCACTGATCACCATAATTTCAGTCTGCAAACACTACAGTGATTAGAAAGGAGGGGTAGGTGACCTGGAAGTTTCTATTGAAATGGAGTTGCGGAGTGGTGTAGTAGTTGTTGTCTGTTGACTAAATTCAGGATAGAAGAAAGACCGATTTCATTTCTAGTCCACTGGGATATAGTATTAAGGCGAATAGCCGAACTAGCAGCTACTTGCCTGCTGTAAATGTCGAGTGGTGAAAGGTCGAAAAGAATGTCCAATGCGGCGGAGATGGTTGTAGAAAGTGCTCCGCTCATACATAGACTAGCTGATCTTTGGACTTTGCTTAATTTGTCAAGGTTTACATTCTTATTTAAGGCAGTCGAACATACAGTCACACCGTATAGAATAGTAGGTCCGAGTGGTTAATAAGTGGAACTTTATATTTCCTGGTGAATGGGACAAGCTCAGTTTTGTAAGGATTGGCCCCTAAAACACAGCGATCTACCCAGCAAGTTAGCTTGTTGAGAACATATTCGGGTATTTTCCTGAGACGGCAATAGCAACGTCATCCGCATAAGCGATTATTTTGCAGTCCTCACCTCTGAGGCATACCAGCAGCTCATTCACCGGTAAGTTCCATAGAAGGGGGAACCCGTGCCTTTTGCTTTCATTGATCCATCGTATACCTCTTTATGGCTCCCAGATATATCTGGTATTCATTTTCAGATCAGAATTCCTTCTCGGTGCTTATTTTGATTTTAAGGTTCCTCTTTAATTCAAGCTTTTGCATCATGTTATCACACTCTCTTGCTCTCTACTACTATGTATAGTGGGGCAGTTTCTCATGGCCTCCGTAATTAAAATCTATTCGCCCATGCCACTGCTCGATGGATAATCATTGCATTCTGGGATCAACTCCCCAGGATTTTCCTACCACCCCTCCTATGGTGGTAGGACCTGTGCACCTATGGTGTACTTTTTGATTTTTGTAGTACTGTCTGTTAGTGTTTGTGCCATAGCAGTCTACTATCAAACATCACTTCAAGGTACTTGACCTCTTTGCTGATAGTAATTTCTTCACATTGGCATGTTTGGTGCATTCGCACCAGCTTACTTCTATTAGTGAAGGGAACCAGTCTGGTCTTGTTTGCGATTACCCTAAGTCCCATCTTATAGCACCATCTGCTCATGATGTTAATCCGTTTTCGACTATGTCACAGAGCACTTCCTCGAACTTCGCTCTTGCCACGCGATCATAATGGTTTTGTCATCGACTATGGTCTCCACTGTTCTGGTGCACAGCATCTCGCACAACCATTTAGTGATTGTACTGTCTACGTTCTTTCTTTCCACAGCATTCTTCATCGCCGCATAAGATGCGTTGTCGAATGCTCCTTCGATGTCTAGAAAGGCGAATGGCGCGATTTCCTTACTGTTAAGTGAGCCCTCTATACATTCCTTCGTTGTTGACTTGTGGTTAAATAACATTGAGGGGTAATTGGAAGATGAGACATCGTGAATATCTCAGCACTCGAGATATGAACAGAAAAACAATTTCAAAATTCCGGCCGGTTTCCATGCTTCTCTTAAGGATCTTGGATCTAAATATGTTCTACTTAACATATGTAGTTCTCTTAAGGATCTTGGATCTAAATATGTTCTACTTAACATATGTAGTTCCAAGCTGAATTTAGTTTTAGTTTTTTCGTCAAAAGTGTCCTCTGTTCACTTCTAATACAACCGATTGTATTTTATGTTCACCTTACCAACCCTTAAATTTAATTTTTCAATTGCAAATCACAGCAACAAGCGTTAAACTTTTCCCTGGAGAAATTAATTTTTTTCATTATTTTTACTTGAAAGCCAAATTTTTTATCTTAGTTTTTTGCTCTTAGCAAAATAATCTTTTGGACAAATAAAAAAAAGAAAATATTAAGTATACACAATTAAGACACTTGGTTACCAGCAGAATGGAACTATTTCGAGCAACAAATTTGATCAGCAAATCTTTGAGATTTGGTTTAGCGAAAAAAATTTTCAGTAAAAATTTACGTAACTATTCTTCGGAGGACCAGCAAAGGCTAGCGGTTAAATAACAAAATTTCATTGCAAAAATTAAAGCCAATATTCAGTAACGATGTTTTTTTTCCATCACCAGAAAGGGCTTGTGATTGGTATTTATGAGAAGGAGGGCGACAAGGGACCGCGACTCACAACAAGTGGTGAGAAATTTGATGAAAAAATACAGGGCAAGGTCACGGAACTGGTCAAGGAGTAAGAATAAATTTTCAAGTTTTTCCCGAATGTTGGGAGAATTCTATACATCCTTCTACAATAACAGATGTGGGATCACGGGAAAACTTGGTATAGGTAAGGTTTTTACCAACATTGATAGTGAATATCGTGCAGTAGCGGTGGTGGGCCTTGGTCGAGAGGGAGCCGGGTTCAATGAACTCGAAATGATGGATGAGGGAATGGTAAGATAAACATTTGGAAATATTTCACTTAACCAAGTGAATCATTCCAGGAAAATGCTCGCATTGCCGCTGGGGTTGGAGCTCGTAGTCTACAGCTTCAGGGATGCCAGGAAGTTTGGCTTGATTGCATGGAGTACGCAGAACAGGCAGCGGAAGGTAGTGCTTTAGCTATTTACCGATTTCAAGACAACAAAAAGAAGCAAGACAAAACTAATAATCCGAAGCTGGAGTTGTATGACTGTCCAGACATTGATACATGGACGAGGGGCCTCTTTAAAGCGGAAGCTCAAAATCTAGCGAGACGTTTAACTGATACGCCCAGCAACCAGATGACGCCAACGGCATTTGCTCAGGTAAAATTTTCATTTTTGGCAAACCGTAGAAGAATTTATTACAAACAGGAAGCTTTTAGGCAGCCGTTGACGCACTGTGTCCGTGCGGTGTGACTGTGGAAATTCGTACAATGGATTGGATTGAACAAAATCATTTAACATCATTTCTTACCATTGCGAAGGGTTCATGTGAACCTCCCGTGCTGCTGGAGATCAGCTACTGCGGAACCTCACCAGAGGACAAGCCAATTCTGCTGCTTGGAAAGGGAATGACTTTTAATAGGTAACGAGGAATATCATCACATAAAGAGTTGCCTTACAGTTATTATTCTTCTGTGATAGTGGAGGCATCTCTCTTCGTAAACGATATGACATGGATGAATTTCGCGGATCAATGGCTGGAGCTGCAGTTGTCGTGGCCTCGATTCGGGCAGCAGCCGCACTTTCCTTGCCCATCAACATTTCTGCAGTAATTCCGCTTTGCGAAAATATGCCCTCGGGAATGGCCTGCAAGCCGGGAGATGTTGTCAGATGCCTCAATGGAAAAACACTGGCAATTGATGTAAATTTAATGGATGTTGAACATAGTATTCTGGAGGTATAACCTTTGTATCTCTCTCTTTAAAAGGAAACTGGTAATGCCGGAATTGTCGCAATGGCCGACCCCTTGATCTATGCTCAAAATACGTACCATCCACGTTTAGTTATTGACATTGCAACTATGGGGGATGGCATTCAAGACGCGGTAGGCGGTGGTGCTGCAGGTGTGTTCTCTAATTCGCATTACATCTGGAAGCAGTTGCAAAAAGCCGGCTCAATAACTGGTGATCGAGTATGGAGATTACCATTGTGGGCTCACTACAAGAAGCAAGTGACAGGTGAGTTTTTTGTTTTTTTTTAAAAGGATCATACATCAGGCATTTAATGGCGTCCACTTTTAATGCAGAACAACTGGGCTACGATGTAAGCAACAAGGGTCGCGGTACAGCCACGGCGTGCCTATCAGCGGCTGCCATTCAAGTAAGTTTTTTTTAGTTTCGAATGTTGTTAGCTGAATTCGCTGCCAATTAGAACTTTGTGCTAACTTCATTTAGGAATTTGTACCCTGCGCAGATTGGGCTCACATCGACATTCGCAGTGTCGGCACAATAACACAGACCGGACATATTCCATATTTGCTGGCGAATCGCATGACCGGCCGGCCAACAAGGACAATGATTCAGTTCCTGTACCAAATGGCCTGCCCAGAACAGCAAACTACTACTTGTACATGAATAGAAGGAAAACTTGTGGTCTAAATTCATGTGCAAATTACTTGTGTGTATATGTAGGATTGTTTTTTTTTTACTGTTTTTCCAAATATATTTACATAAAAAATATTAAAGTTGTTCTTCATTGCATTTTATATTAATACATTGCAAAAAAATTATTATATTTAGGTTGCGGATCGATCTGAGTGTCGATTTGAAATCGTCAGCAGCAATCATCAACTAAATAGGGGCTGTCAAGAGCGCCAAGACCAGCTGCCACGCCACCCTCATTTGCCGTCGACAATTTCGTCCGTAGCATGTGTCCAGCTTGGTAATTGCAAAGAATGTTGTCGGCATCGCCGATAATTACACCGAAAATACCTAACTCAGAAACTAAATCAACAATTGGCGGTGGTACTGAACCGCCCGGACGAACCATATAACCCTTTGTGATCGGCGGTTGAATGAGTTCCATTAGAATCCAAGCTGAACGTTCAACGCGACTCATTTTCTGCAAGCAAAGCCGATTCAAAATATTCAAAATTGCAAATCAAACATTGATGTATTTACCCTCAAAACATCTGGAATATCTGCACCGTAAACATTGTTACCGCCACCTTCACGCTGCGGCTTCAAAACAAACCTGGAAAAGGGGAGTCAGTATTCGGTTAATTACATATGTGTAAGGATTATGAATGCTTGGCTAACCTTTCGGGTTCCTTTAGAGCCATTTCGTATGTAGCGATTCCCGTCTCGTTATCATCAAGTGAGTAGAGACCTGTAAAAATGCTTCCAACAACTCTGACCTAAACGTGAATGACGAAGAATAACAAACTTTTGCGAAAAACTCTAAATAATATACTCCACCTGTTCTGGATCATCTATAAACCTTTCCAGCATTCCAGGTGTGGCAAGAGATTGTTGAACTTTCTTTGTGCCAGCCAAATGATAGTGTATCGATGGACATTTGATTGCCTTGGAACATTCCATGAGATACCTTGCATCCCATTCGTTTTGCGAATGATAGTGACCCGGTTCGTAGCCGGCACGAAAATATATAACACTGACTTCATGACCGCCACTACATGGTAAATAGGAATGTCGAATGGAAAAAATACAACAAATACAAAATAATTCCCACTTACATGAGGAGCTCTTTGGTAAGACCCAATTTTCCTTCGTTAAAGACATCTGTTAATGTTTTGCGTAAAACTTTTATGTTTGGTTTTGTTTGCCGAATGTAAAACTCATGGAATCGCTGAAATGAAATGAAATTACATATGGATTGAATACTTGAATTATCCACACACACACACCTGATCGCAGATGTTGTAGGAAACATCCTCGACGACAAACATTATCACTGCATTTGAATTTCCATAGATTTCCCATGCCTTGATCATTCCGTCGCATAAACCGGCGAGCGCCTTATTTGCAGGCATCTGGCAAAAAAAAAGAAAATACGTGTGAACTCAACAATTAGCTTTTCTTTTTGAAAATCTACTAATAACTTACATTTTTCACCTTGTCCCCTTGGCCCAACTCATTAAGCACAAAACTGAAAATGAAGAGAACTTGTAATGAACATTGCAAGTTTGTCAACTAATATTGATGCGGTGAAGAAGCTACGACAAACTACAGCACTACTGTACGCACTACAAGAAAGCACAAAATTAATAAACATAATATATACGAGTATTTAGAGAGAAAAAGAGGAAAATCTTAACATTTACATAATTCACAAAATTACATTTGAAAAGTTGTTACTGATTACCGCAAGCAAAATGTGAATAGAAATGATCGGAGTAAAACACATTGACTGCCTGACCAATTTTGGAAACATTCCCTAAGGGATCAACATACAATATGTAGTTAATTACGGTTTTTAGTAAATAAACTACCTTCAGACATTTTTTATATTTGAAATAATAAATATGGTGCGACGGACCGATCGGTCCAAGTGCCATTCGTGTTGTTCACGTTATACTTTTGCACACAAATGGAGGGGACCTACAATTGAATGCCGCATTGCATCCCTCAATGGCTAATAACAGCGATATAGGAACATTTCGTGTAATATCTCAGAGAGTGACTGTTGTATGCGGGATACATATTGCAGTTTCACATCTGGGTCTTTCAGTGGTGCTACAGCTGGCTTTCTCGTTGTTTGACTTCTAGTGGTTGAGCGGTTCACGAGCTTCAAAGGGGAATTGAGAAAATCTCTTTCCGTGACAATTAATACTCTCAGAAATTTTTCAGACATTCGCGAGAGGTGGGACCGTGAAGAAGATTTTTGGTGTTTCTGGGATTCGAACCACGAAGCTTCTGCCCAGAAGTTCAATAGATCCACGGCACCCACTATTTGTAAAACAATATCATTCCTTTATTTGTGGTCTTCCCTTATTCCTCAACCAAGTACAATTAAGTACTAGAATGATAGATGAAACGCAACTTTTATATTTGAAAGGAAAAAACTGCACAACATATCCAGAGCAAGTCCAGTTGAGTGCAGCAATAGGTAATTTATGCTTAAGAGAATACAGCAATTGGGAGCAATGACAATGGCTATTATATTTGATAGCCAGTTGATTTTTTTTTGTTGATTGATTGATTGGATTACAATGCCTTTGCACAGCAATAAAAGGAAACAAAGTATTATGTGGTGGTTGGAGTTGAAGTTCACACTCGAGTACTGAATAACCAGAATATTGTGCTCATAAACTGTTGTCCATACATCTTGATTACTTCCTACATCAACTCAACCGTACATGTGAATACAGTAGTATACGGCAACTGTGCATCACTTGTAAATTTAAGCGTTTTATTCCAAAAATAGTCAGCCAACATGACCCGGTAATGATCTCCATTGACTGTGATTACGTTTCCACCACCATTGAAATAGAAGTATTGACCAATGACCTCCAGCACGAACGCGCATTAAACAGTAAGTACGTTTTTGTGGGTGTAATGGCAGTTCGTAGCTCCGTGTTGCTGAGTTGACTAAATGGACAATTCTGCTTATTAACAAAGCTGTTGAGCCAGAAAGGGGCTTCATCGCTGAAAACGATTACCTCAAATGATATAAAAAAATAATTTGCATAGGTGTAATGTTCCAAGATTAAATAGGAAGTCGAGTTAAACCTTCAAACAAACCGCAGCTAACATTACGCAAATCTGAGAAACCTTTTTATAATTTGCGCACGCTTAATGGAGCTTACACTATTATAACGCTAGGCCTAGCACAGCGTGGGGGTTAATGTTTAGGGAGATATCTGTGAGCTTGTGTTTTAAATGCCTGCGCATTGTAGGTATGAAGAAACACAGAGCTTAGCCGAGCATTCCACTTATGTATTGAACAGTTAAAGAACGAATCTCTGAACTTAACTTTATGTGTCCGATCATGGATGGGCTTGACGAGTATTGCGGTTGAATTCATGGGAGCGAATCTATTGACTTCGAATAGCTCGCTTTTGTATTCTATTTTTTTTTATATAATTCGCGCACGCTTAAAGGGGTTCGCACCCTTATAATGCTCGGCAAAATATACCGAGAATTGCTAGTTTTTCAGTTTCCTCGATGCAAGTTCCATTCATGGATAATACCTGAGGTTTACTTGGATGACAGAAGACAGCATTGTATTTGGAAGCGTTAAATTCTACTCTATTAGTTTATAATACTGACCTCTGTGCAGATCAGAATTTAACGAGCTTAACATATGCAACTTCATGAGGGAAGGAAGGACTTTCCTCTAACTTATATGAGAAGCTGAGAGTGCTTGCTGTCATCAGCGAAAAAGTGAATTGGATAAGAAATAAAAGAGTGTTCGGGAAAAAACAGAGCTCTGTGGAACACCAGCATTAATGCGATGAATTTTAGAATTTCAGTCAAATTTTCAACCGCAGACCTTAACTTGCATTTCATATTCTATTTCCGAAGAGGACGTGAGCCAGGAACATATTTTTTATATTTTGTAAAGCTGTCGAGAGTGTTGTCGTCAGCACTCAATAGCAAATAATAATTATTGGTAAAAAAAAGTGTCGGAGTTTAAACAGAACCCTGGGGAATACCAGCATCCATGCGGTTAATTTTAGACTTGAATTATCGATCAGGAGATATATGATAGCCTTGGTAGTCAATGTGTTACTACAAGAACGGAAAAAACTTTCGAAAAACAAAGATATTCTTTTATACAGACAGCAAACGTTTGTATTAAACATACTTTTGAATTAAGAGAATTTGTACCATAACTAAATTAAATTTTTTGTAAAAGATTTCAACAATCATTTAAATTAATACGCTTTTTGTTGGAAAATATAATCTTATATAAACCTATTACATTACATGCAACAAAGAAGCAAGTAACCATCTAACCAAAATAAACAAACGCCCGTAGCATATCAAAAGGAATAGCTTTACAATACGAGTAGATAGACTAAAAATAAGCAATCAATGAAATAAATAGTAGCAGTAGTTAACTTATCGTATATAGTATTGAAAGTGGTGTAAAGAGTTATAGAGCGAGAAGAAAACAAAATATTTAAATACAAAAGTTTTGGATAGTACCTCTGCAGAGGCATCATGTTTGTGGATATGCCACCAAAACTAGAGGCAATTGTGTTGATTTCGACTTGTTTGATATCATTGCCTTCGTAGCAGTGAGCCAAGTAGTCAGATCGTAACAGGCCGAGGGAATATGTTGCCTGCAAGTGAAATGATCAATTCATTCGGTTGATTTAACTATGAAATTCAACAACAACAACAACAACAACATACAATGGTTAACGATTCGGTAACGATTTCGGATGGATGTTGTTTGATGGTAAACTAAATCTTTCTTTTTTACTCTCTTCTTTAGAAAAATGATTTATGATTTCTATGTGCAAAACTAGAAATTGTTCACGTATTGAAAGATTATTTAAATGTTTGTGTCTCTGAAAGCTGATTAATATGAATTTTAAGAAAATTCCCTGGCCAAACTGTACGCCTTGCAATAAGTTATTTCAATTTCGATTTAAAAAATGTTAATAGTACACTAAGAGGCAGGCACAACAAGCAAACACTGAGATAGAAACCAAAATTAAAAGGGCAAAGTGCATTGTTTTGTTATGTGTGGAGGGGTAAAAAAGTAAAACAATTCTCTACGCACATCGATTCGT
Source organism: Nephrocerus scutellatus (assembly GCA_947095585.1). Classification (NCBI taxonomy): domain Eukaryota; kingdom Metazoa; phylum Arthropoda; class Insecta; order Diptera; family Pipunculidae; genus Nephrocerus; species Nephrocerus scutellatus. Next base: position 3,425,829 of record OX352763.1, read on the forward strand.
AAATTTTTTTTAAATTTTTTTTAAAAACACCTCACATGCATCATAATTTTTAAGTTAATGCAAAAACTATTTGATCCAAAACCATCTAACATGTAACGATAGGGGGGGACTAGTAAAAGTTCGCTTAATTGGGATGGAAACGAGAAAACAAAAATCAATTGGGAAATAATTAAAAATTCAGAATCTTTTATATTTTTAATATCTTTTATATTCCCAATCAGTCCTTAAATTCATATTATTTTCAAATTTTCCCTTTTAATGCACTGCATTGCATTAGTGCATTTATGATCTACTCATTAGAGCTGAATCAACTAAGGAAACACTTAATTTTAAATGCCAAGCAACACTAAACAATATGAGAATGGCAGCTAATACGATTTATAACAAATTTACAAAAACTTTTTCGTTTTTCTTCTTAATATAAGAACTATACGATAATTGATTTTTGGTATCATAGTTTTTCTTACTAAGCGAACTTTTGTTAGTCTCCTCGTATTGTGATTAGTATGCATAGATATTTATGCTGAACATGTTAATAGGCCAATTCAATTGCTACAGAAGCACTCAATCATCAAAATCAAGCAAAATCAATTTGATCGGTACACAACTTTAAGCTTTTTTTGAGTATTGTTCAGAAAATATTTTTATTAAAAAGAAATACAATAATTAAATAAACAACAAAAAAACACAAATTATGGTGCACCTTTGAATTTCTTTACTAGCTGGTCCTAAATGGCCAAAACCAGAAGCTATTGTGTTAATTTCAACTTGTTTACAGCAACAGTAGGCACAGGGTTTTTCGATACTATTTTCTTGTAAATCGTTACATCTCGTCTCCAACATCAAATCACATCGTAATAATCCCAAAGATAAACGCTTAATTACAATATAATATTTATATCTTGTATATGTATGTTTTAATGTATGATTACAAATATTGCATATGATTAGTTTCACTCGAATTGTATCATATACCTAGATATTATTTATTATTTAAAAAATTTGTTGTTTTTCTAATTGAGTAGTTGTTTTACAAAAATTTTTTTATTGTACTTTCTTTTTCTTTTTTGTCCATTTGTTCTTTTTAAAGAAATTGTTCGAAATAATGTTGCTGAGGGGGTGGTTCACTGAAATGTCCATATGGGGGCTTAATGAACTCAGAACGTGACGTATTACGTAGAATGTTTCAGCGTCGTTAAAAGCCCATATAATAAAACAATCACAACTATTGAAGTTAGTGAACGAATCTAGACTAATTCATCGCATAGCAATTCATCGCATATGCGATAGTACAAAATCAAATGCATCTGCGTATATCATCATCATCATATTAGGCTTTACAACCCTCCTCCACCCCTCGAAGAAATGTCAAGCAATAGAAAATAAGTTGATATTTTAAGCTATATTTTAGTGTTTTACTTTTGTTTTCTGTATTAAAGAAGTGAAACCTCGCTTTACTTATAAAAGATCGAAAGTTAAATAGCGTTGGACGAGCTGGGTTATACAAAATAAACTCCCAGTTAGCATGTGAGGTGGATTTTAAGTTTTAAAACTGTTGGAATGATTTGTATCATCTACACCTGCACAAGCTAATGTTTGTGCAAGCAGCTTCACTTTAACTTCTATTCTATTTCTGCAATATTTTTTTTATTATTTTTATATTCCCTGCCCAGTGATTGCAACCTAATAGATCTATTGTATAAGGATTTTATTATAATAGGATCCATACGATCTCCATATATGATGATATCCCTTATTTCAAGTGCAAAAAACTTCTTATATTCGACGCGCCAGTGTCCCAGAAGTGGTGGATCAAACGAAGCAGGGTGCTAATTTCCAACAAAAACAGCCAAATTTTAGCTGGTTTGGCTTCACAAAACCATTGTTTTTATTCGACAGAAGATAATACAGTTCATAATTGGAAAGGTACACATTTCTAGATCGTATTAAAAACGAAAGTTAAACCAAAGAACCCTTGGTTTTTTAATTTATTGGTGGGTTTCAATAAAAAACACTAGAAGTGGAATAACTTTTGAACCATCACCAATTGGAAAAACTTTGATGGGCTGTTTTTGTTGGAAATGAGCTCCCCTATCACCCTGCTTCGTTTGGTCCAGTTTTTTTTGGATAGTATTCTAATTAATAAAACGTTTTGTGTACCAAATAAATTTTGAGAAATATTTGGCATTTATTATTTTACATACTCATATGTCCAATGGCAAAATGGTGAATGGCAATGTTCACTAAGCAATAAAAGCTCTGCTGACTGTACCTTCTATGGGTAGCCAAAATATAATATGTTAGCCATAATTTCAACAATAATGAGTGTTTTTCAAACCATGCAAAGACGCATTAGACATGAAAGTCAAAAATGTAAGTGATTCGATAAGATTAATTGCTGCAAAAAAATTCTGGCTACTTTTATAACCACGTAATCAATAATTAACAATATATTTACCTGTCCGACACCATTGGATATTACTTTTTTATAAATATTAAATAAGTTTCTTGTGAACTCATCAACTTTGATTGTTTCAGCAAGTGTTGTTGTTAGGAATTCTTCGTCGTGTGCTACACTATTCATCAAACTATTCAGAATCACTTGAAGATCGACTGCCTTTTGGAATTCCTTGCGAGGGAACGACGATGGAATCAGAATGAATGGCGCAAACTGAAATGACGAATTTATGCGACGTTTAACACATAAAGTTGGTAATAGCTAATAATACTCCTACTTACGTTAAGAGCATCCTCGCTAAAAGCTGTCTTAGAACGCATGGCAGCTCCATGCATTATCGCATAATCCTTGGCCTTTGAGATGACTTCAGTCAATGTTTTCTCATCGACAGGAAGTGGAATGCAAGATTCGAGTGATGAAAGAGACATTATTTGTATTGTAATTCTTTACTTTTTTTACTTGGATTAAAAAAACAAAAAGATGTCACTTTCGTGCCACTGTGTGATGTAAGCCAAATTGAAATTTTAAAACAATTTTCACTGCTGATAAACTGTGAAAGCAGATATTATGTTATGAATAATGGCGAAAACTAAAAACCTTCTGATAAGAAACTATTTTTTCATTAAACAAACATCGTCCAGTCTGCTGTGTGCGTCAATCAGAACGTCAAAAAATAGTAAAAAGCTGTACACATTTAACCCCTTTTTAAACCAAAGTTGCATCAAATCAGCTGATAACTCACAAAAGGACAAAAGATGTCTTGATGGTTTTGCTTGAATGTTTCTAGTAAGTGTGTTCACATGGAGCGTACTCATAATTAAAAAACGCACACTTTTTGCTAAAATTTACAAATTTTAATAAATCTGTATAACAAAAAAAAGTACTAAATCACACTACAATGTTAACCACGTGGAACGATTTTCAAAATCCACTATGATAACAATATGAAGCAAAGTGTACTTTCTGTTTTTAAGATTTAAAGAGACTCGTATTTATACTTAAACTTATTGCCAATTAAGAACTCGCTGAATAACTTCGGCAATTAATTTATCAAAATTAAAATTAAAAAACGAAGAAATGTAATTTACAATAAATCACATTCCCAAAGTTATAGCCGGTTTCAATTTAATTTCTCAGAATTCTCTCTGAATCATTGAAAAAAGCAATACAGAAAACTATCACGAAACTAAAACGACGCGATCCAATCACGTAAATCAATGGATCCATTGTCAGGGAATACTACAAAAAAACCTTGATGGAGAAAATATTGACGTAAATATTGCTTTAAACTTGAATCCTCTATTGTACAATTTGTTCCTTTAGAAAATTATTTGACGCCTTTCTTGAAGGCCAACAACGTGACAGCGAATCGTACATTCAGGTCTAACAAACGAAAATGGACCGCACGACAAATGTAAGCCCAAGTCAACCTAGCATTCGGAAAATTTAAAGGAATTCTCCTCGCCGGCATCATGATTGAGAAGGAACTTAAAATGCACCTTCAAAAAATTGAAAAAAATCAAAAATGTTGCAAATTACACAAAATCAATGCTATCTTACTTATGTCCTATATCCCCTTGTAGGTGCTAGGGCCTCTACTACGCCTACGCGCCATCGCCTGTGGTTCCTAATTGCCGTGACTCCTCCCCAACTGTTCTGCGCCATGTATTTCTCGGACGACCCTTTCTACTACCATCTTGAGATAACGAATTACATTGCATTGCGTAGTTTGCTATGGAACTGTCGCCTTTTCGGAGTCTATAACCAATCCACTGCACCTTCCGTCGTTGGATGGTTGTGCCTATTGGTTTCTGTTCGTTCTCTGGTAAAGATGTTCGTTAGAGAGATGGTTAGGCCAGAAAACCCTTAAGATGTTCCGAAGGCACCTATTTACGAACATTTTTAATGTTTTTGTGATAGTAGCGGTCACCTTCCAAGTGCCGCACAGATACAAGAGCACAGATTCAACATTTGAATGAAACAGTCGCAGCTTGGTGTTTAAGCTGATCGCATTGCTTCGCCATATCATGGACATCATTCCATCCACTGATTTTGCTTTGCCGATTCGGTTGACAATGTCCTGTTCGGTTCCACCTTCGGTCGAGACAATACTCCCAAGATATTGGAAACTCTCTACTCTCTCTACCGGCTGTCCAGCAATGTTAACTTGAGTTATTGAGTTAGTGCCGAGGTTGATGATTTTGGTTTTGACAGTATTAATCTTCAAACCCGCAAAATTTGCATCCCTTTGCACATTTGTTGTCATTTGGCGCAGCTTCATAATCCTGAGTGAGAGTAAACAAACGTCGTCAGCGTAGTCCAGATGTTTGAGTTTAGATGTAAGAGTCCAACGAATTCCTCCGTTTCCAGTAGATAAAGCTGCGCGAAGTACATCGCTAATCACCATTAAAAAAGTATCGGCGATGGAATGCAACCTTGTCGTACCCCACTTAAGATCTCGAATTCCTCTGACAGCTTTCCTCTATGCAGCACATGACATCTAGAGCCATCATAGGTTGCTTTTATAATAGCTATTAGTTTAGCGGGTATACCTCTCCTGCGCAAGGCGAGCCAGATAAACGGTATGTTGACACTGTCAAACGCCTTCTCAAAATCGATGAACAGCAGGTGCAGTGGTGACCGGAATTCAACACACTGTTCAATCTACACAGGAGGTTCTAGTGCGGAAACCTGCTTGTTCGGGATCGAGTGTATCTTTCAGATGTTCCTTAATTCGATCAAGTACTACTTTGGCTATTACCTTTGCAACTGCAGGAATAACGCAAATGCCTTTCCAGTTTTCGCACTCCATAAGACTACCTTTTTAGGGAGCTTGACAATCATTCCCTTCTTCCACTCGTCGGGGAAACTTTCTGCCTCCCAAGCTCTCTCTACAAGAGGATATAAAAGATCTGCTGATGTCGTTGGAGCGGCGCGCAGAAGCTCTGCGGGTATACCATCTAGTCCTACCGACTTGTTGTTCTTTAGTGCGTTGATCGCGGTAGCGATCTCATCTTTACTGGGAGTTGAGGTGCGAATTCGGGAATTGTTACTTCCGGCCACGATGTGGTTGGATGATTGGCTGTCAGTTGACACCCAGCTGACCTTGTGGCAGGTCTTATGCTCAAACATGGTGCCTCCTATAACAAGGTGGTTGGTGTTGCAGAAATCAACAAATCTTTCACCATTGTCATCCATCCTTTCCGCTGGAGGTTCTCCTGCTTGGTGAGCGTCGCGACCAACTAAGAGTTACGGATCCTGCTCACCGGCGATCCAAGTGGCTGAGTCATCTTGGGAACTGCACGCTGGGATCCAAAAAACTCTGGTCTACGGTGGCAAACCCGCCCACGAAGGATCGTCTTATAGACCAATTTCGCTGCTCTCTCCTATAGCCAAAACTATAGAGACACTCCTCCTCCCCAGCGATCATCAACACTTTAGTCTCGCCTCCCACCAACAAGGAGTTAGGAAACATCGCAGCATTACTACCGCCTTAACGGAGCTGACGACCTACATTGCGGACGGTCTTACCAACCGTCGCCCGCACTGCTGTCGTGGCACTCGATTTGTCCAAGGCATTCGGCACAGTTAACCAATCTACTCTCTTACAGGGCATACTGAATTCCACTCTCCCCGACTCCATCAAAAGGTTCCTGTCAGCTTACATAAATGGCAGGAGCGCACATGTGAAATTCAGAAATTCCTGCTCAACTTAAGATGGGAGTCCCACAAGAAGGGGTTCTCTCCCCCATCTTATTTAATATCGATGTCTCGATGCTTACTACTCCCCCAACTGGCGTTAAACTCATCACTTACGCTGATGATTGCTCTGTTGCTGCCTCCGGTGCAGATGTAAACGAGGTCACACATAGGATAAATTCCTACCTGAAAGAGCTATCTGAATTTTTCAAGAAAATGAAACTCCACTTCGCTTCCCAAAAATCATCTGCTACGCTGTTCACCTCTTGAACTAAAGAAGTCAGGCTTTCACTTGACATTCGTATTAACAACGAAATTATCCATACAGTTTATAACCCCAAAATTTTAGGAGTCATATTCGACAACCTCCTCACCTTCTGTAGGCTCCCAAAAAATATTTGCAATAAAGTAAGCAGTCGAGCCCTAGCCGGAACCGCATAGGGTAAGGACAAAGAGGTCCTTGCGACGACGTATAAAGCTATTGGCCGCTAAATTATTAACTACACCGCCCCCATCTAGACGTCATTTTCAAGTGACACTCAATGGAATAATATCCAGTCCAGACAAAATACAGCCCTTCGCATCGCAACTGAGTGCCACTCCATAACCAACCCTGATCATCTTCATGGCGAAACGTCCATGCTCTCCGTCAGGCAACACAATGAACTGCAGTCAAAGCAGTGCTTGATAGCCTACCACAACCCCGGACACCCAGTTCACGACATCACTGTCAGTAAGCTGCCTTCACGCTGCATACGTCAAGACATCAGGACGTATAGAGACTGTATAAACCCAGTCATACCGGCCACCTGGAATACCGCCACTGTCCGTCCAGCCTCAAATAGCGTACACTATGATACAGTCTCTGCAAATTTGAATAAGTTTATTTGTACTGTGAATGAGAGTTTAATGTTTGGAGGGTTTCCTCTTGGTCTCGTTTCAGGCCTGGAGTTGCTACAACAACAACAACAAATCAACCGGCAAGTCAAGACATCAAAGCTGATAATACTCGTTAAGCGGCTTTTATAAAAAAAAAATGTACATAATACTTTTCGTTGGTTTACAGCTATGTAGGCCGCTGCTTCTTAACAGGTAGCAATTGCATTAGGCTTGTCTATAGAGCGAATCATTCTGTGAGGTACAGCAGTGCAATCCAAAAATAATGAAACATAAACCACGAACATTACATTTTGTTTGTATCCAGAGAGCAATTGCATTGGCCTCGTGAATCATTCCTTGAGATACAGACAGACAGCGGTTCATTCCAATGAATGAAGAAAAAGAAACCCCGAACGTTGCATTTTTTGTATGTATTTTTCATTTATTATTATAATATATATCATGTAGTTGCAATTTTATTATAATAATCATAATTTCTAAGTAATGCAGCAGCATTTTCTCTGATACTTATGTATACTCTTTAGGATTTTACAGTTAACCAAAGCATTTAAATGAAAGTACATAATTTTACTATTCATAATAGTAACAAGTAAGCAAACAAACAAACAAACGTAAACCAGTAGAATGTGTAATAACATTTAAACGGTACGGTAAGGAGAGGGGGGTGGGGGACTAAATATGTAAGTGAGCTAATCAATGAATGATTTGTGACACAGATAGAAATGGACAATTTCACGCGTTTTATACGTAGTTGAAAAGAATGAATATTGAATTATTTAGGAAAATCCCAAAATGCATAAATACAAACAATTGAAAGCTTCAAATCAGGTATCTCTCGTCTGCCTACCTGATGGTTAATGATACTATGGAATTAAACTTTGCCTTGGAAAATGTGGACAAATTATTTCATTTCGTTTCCTGCCGTTTTTTAAGACGCGCGCGTAGTTCTTAAAATATGAAATCCGTTCAAAATAAAATTGAAATTAAAATGTTATTCGTACAAAAGCATAAGAGAACATCGAAATTAATGTTATAAGAAGTTCAATACTACATAAGGCGAGGAGGAGAAGGAATTCGTTAAGTGTTTTTTGTATGTCAGCTGGAAAGGGATTTTTTTGTTATATGGCGTTGACTTAATTTCATTTACATGAATTTTCCCCAATAATAATAATAATAGTTATGTTAATATTATTACATTTATATATCCTCTCGCGTTGCGTTTTTCTTTTGTTAGAATTATTAATAATTTGTTTCTTTGTTTTTGTTTTACAATTAATGATAACAGCTTTTAAAGAATCAGTTTTTTTTGTTGTTTTTTGTTTTTTTTTTTTTTTAATTTTAATTTACTTTATTAAACGGGCTATTTTATAGTTTTGTTCTGTTTGTTTCAATTGAAATTACATCTTTTTATTTATTTATATATTTAATGCTGTGGTTGTTGTTGTTGCTTAAGTGGTTGTTGTATTTTCATTAAGTTCCTTACAGTTAGGCATTCGTTTTATTTTCAGTGTTATTGTTGTTGTTGTTGTTGTTTGTTGATGGATGTTGCTTGCAGTTTTTGTTTTCACTTTAATTTCTCATTTCACAAATAACTTAACATTTTCCTGTGTGTTTATTTGTTTGATTCAGAGCAAGTATTTGCCTAGCAATATCCCGAAAATTGCTGCAGCAATCGAGAGGGCTATGTAAAACATTGGAATTTGTTTCTCTACCATCGGTGAGTACGGTTCATCCATTGTTTGCTTGGTCGACGAGCACCTAAGTCGCACAACTTGTTCCTGCAAAAGAGAAGAAAAATCTTTGGTTGATGTTTTGTTCATTTTTATTTCATTTGTCTTTCAAATTACCTTTAGATTAAGATTTTCCTTTCGTAACTCGCTACCCTCATCTCTCAACTTTCGGAATTCTGCTGCAATCTCTTCTGTCTGATTTTGAGTAATGTTTATCTTTGCTTCACCTAATAAAGCCTTTGGTGAAACTTCCTTAGTGATCACTTCATCTGGAGCTAAAAGTGTAATATAACCAATATATTAGTTTCTATAATAAGGATGTGATTTATTTGGTGTAAGGTAGAAATTCAAGAAAATTCGTGTAATTTCTGTGGAGATTTGAAAGGAAGACTGACTGGGTGGATAGCAATGTAGAGGGGAATTTTAAGAGAATCTGGAGAACAGGTTGAAGAGCCAGATATAATGATGATTGTAAAAGATCGAACCGATTCCATAATACAATTTGTTATTAAGGAAATTAATAAAAAATATTTACGTTCTATTCATAATAAGGATTTATTTCAGGTCTTACAAGTTCTCAATGTTTTTTCATATTGAAAGCGATATGAAAATTTCTCCCAGACGCGTCGTAGCATGACAATCCACGAATTTAACTGCTGATTATATTAGATTTAAGACAATCTAGCTTATTGGGTAATGAGGGAACATAAACTTGATCCTTACATTTACCATTAGAAAAAAACAACCCATACAATTTTTCATGTTATAAGGCATGATTTAAAAAGAAAATTTGTATGGGATCCACCCGAACCGACGCCGGCGCTCCGATCACTACCAAATCTTAATAGAAAGTGTCCCCGGAAATAATCATGTGTGCAAAGTTACAAAAACAAAATCGGCCTTTGGGTAGTGGGTTAAAGATTGATCGCAAGATTCCACCACCGAAAAATAGAACCATGCCTTCGCGAAGTTAATATAGAGTAAGGCCTTGCAGACCAAGCATAAAGAGCAAGAACTCAGTCCATCTTCCGACAAGCAACTGAAGGGAATCACTCCAGGACTCCAGGGCCAGTGTGGCAGCCATTTGAAACTTAGGAACCGCCTCTTTCAAGTCGTCAGAGACTAATTCTGCTTGAGAATTCGAACATTGCATCACTAAATCTGTTATAAAAGAAAGGAATCCTTGTATAAAAGACTAGATTATACATAGGGTGCCGTAAATGTTTTTAGATAATGGTAATACTAGTGTTTTCCGATGCAAATCTCTATGTCAGTCAAAAAGTAACATTTTTGGGGTTTATGTTTCCCAAAAGTAATCTGTCAGTTCGCTTCGCAACATTGTTTTTTATTTACTTGAAAAGTTGAATTCAGTGGAAAAAATGGAAAAATTTCATGTGATGATCTTTAACGATTTTCGAAAGGGGCTAACTCAACAACAGTGCTTCGAATCACTTCATTCGACTTTTGGCGACGAAGCACCATCCTTGACTAGTGTTTATAATTGGTACAATGAATTTAAACGCGAGCGACGTTCACTCAAAGACGAGCCTCTTGACGGTCGTCCAAAAACAGCTGTTGTGCGAGAAAACATGGATGCTGTGAGAAAACTGACTGAAGAGGGTCGTCATGTGACTTATCATGAAATCGAGGCATGCCTAGGAATTAGTAACACTAGCGTACATAGATCTTACATGAACATTTAAAGGTGAGGAAGCTATGTGCACGTTGAATTCCACATTTTTTGACAGACGCACAAAAAAAGGTTTGTGTCGATTGGTGCCGCCAAATGCTTGAAAAATTAGTTGAAGGTACTTCCAAAAACGTATACAAGGTCGTGACAGGTGACTATTCATGGATATTAATAGAATTAAAAAATGACCAAAAACTATGGTATAAAATTAGTTTCAGTAACATCAAGGTATATAAATTGCATGTATCAGTAATACGTGTGGAACATGCATAACAAATGTTATACAAGATTTTACCAGTGTTTTGGTGTTTACTTTACTGTTTTTAAGTGGAACAGAATAGAATAGAAAAGAGTAAACAAGTCTCGAAACAGTAAATATTGTACGAACACAGCAACTTTGTCGCGGTGAGTTTGGAAGTGAACCAGACTACTTAAACAACTTGAAAGTAAATAAAGCTACCGCCTCTGTGAATAACTGATGTGATCAATAAGTAATCACCAATGTAAATTTGTGAACTTTTGCTATTTTTGTTGTTTCTTAATTGAAGATGAATTTGTGAATTAATAAACTTGTGTTGTATTTATATTTGCACAATTAATTATGAACTCTAGAAAGCCTAAATTTCGTAGCACTATTGTAATATAAACATAAATTGCGTAAATTATAATGGATCTTTTTAGTCCACCGTTTTTATATTCCCTTAACTTCGCGTCCGGATGTGTTCTTTTTATAATGCGTGTTAGCGTCTGTCTGCAAGGGATTTGCACCCTTATAATTTTTAGGACATCGTAGAAGTTAGGATATAGGGAGAGCAAAAGATGAGTTGTCTATGCACATGTGTCTGAAATGACTGCAGATCATACAAATGTGGAAACACAGTGTCGAGCAATTCATTCCACATAACTATTGTGCGGCGAACGTAGCGATGTCGAAAAACAGAGCTTGGCAAAGCATTCTACCCGTGGGCTCGAGTTTAGGTACGGGTATTGCGGATACGTTGGGCGATGGGCGGAATACAACTGGATATTTCTTTTCAACACCGCTATAAAACAGTGACAGACAGGAATCATTCCGACGATGTTCAAACGATCTGATTGTCTTCGCGATAACTTAATTTGCATAATTCGGAAACCGTCTAGTACAGTTGTATTCAAGTTAATATGCCTTGTAAATAGTAGTCAGGTCTGAGAAGTGAATTACATCTTCTTAAGGAATCCTTAACTTTTCGCAGGATTCTTAGCGAAAGCGAATATGTAGTTCCAACAAAGGTTGTTGTGGTTGCACATACCGAGTATGTCGAGTTTTTCAATTTCGTTGATGAAAGATCCATTCATGGATAAAGGTTGGGGGATAAAATTGAACTTAAACGACAGAAGACAGCATTGGGTTTTGGAAGCGCTAAATTATACTCTATGGCGTAGTCCCTACCTTATCATACTGTCAAGGTCAGAATTTAACGGATTTTACATACGTTGTTGATCCAAGTTCCACCTGCGATGAAGAGGAGCGTGCAGAATGCGTGAAATCATATGAAAAGCTAAGGGTACTGTCGTCAGCGAAAGAATAAATTAAATTACTTGTACAAGAAGCAGATAGGAGATTATTAATGAAAATGAGAAATAGTGTCGGAAATAAAACAGAACATTGGAACACCGGCGTTTATGCGGTAATCGTTGGATTTGAAACCGGTCTGGATTTAACGATCAGAATGGTCCAATCAAGCAGCGCCTTATCAATTGCATGTGCATTCATTTTCGACAAAAGAGCATGATGCCAGACTCTTTCAAATGCCTTGGAAATATCGAGTGCAACAATTTTGCTTTCACCAAATTTGTGAATAGACTGATTCCATTTTTTGGTAAGATAAGCCATCAGATCACCTTTATTACATCAGGTAAGGGTGGTTTGTGGCTGGCGAAATATTGTGATCATTTTTTAATTCAGTTTCAAAAACCCGATTTTACTTTTTATAAAAATTTGGAAGTGATTGGGGTCCCATATAAATTTCTTAAAATTTGCCTCTTTTAACTTTCGTAATAGAGACGTGTACAACAAATGCAAATATAAAATTTAAAAACATGTATCCTTCCTTACCTGAACCACTAGTCGGAGCAGCTGGTGCTTTGGCTGGCATTTCAAATACACATTTTAGCTTAGCATCCATCAATTGATCTGGTTCGGCTGATTTCCACTGAGCCGGAAAAGCCAATAACAAATTAATAAACAAAACGAAGACGAAACGAAAGTCAATGAAAGCCGCCAGGCACACATTTTAATTGACGTAACTTACCAGCTGGTTATAATCTTCTGAATCTGCTGGTGCAATGAGACTTTGCACCATGAACTTATGTTTGTTTTTCTCATTTGCATCGTAAACAAAGGCTTGTAGACAAACTGCAAAGAAAATATTAATTAGTTGTATTCAATGTTTGTAAATGTGAAACATTATAATGCACTTACTTTCAACACGAGTAGTCGATTGTGGTGGTATAAAGCCAAAATTTGGACGAACACAATATCTTTTTGGAGCAGTTGTTTTGATTTTAAAAAGTATTAAGTGATCTGTTGGATTCGAAAGTTTCATTACTGTAACTACCGGCCGAGTAAATGGACCTGTAAAGGAATTATTTTAATTATGTCATCTGTATGTCGGCTTAAAATATGTGATTTTATTACTTTTATACTAATATTATAAAGAGGTAATGTTAGTTTGTTTGTAAGAGGTAATCTTCGGAACTACTGGACCGATTTAAAAATTATTTCACCAGTATTTAGAATGGACTTTCAGTCTGAACATATAGCCTATTATTTTTTTAAGAATATTAATAATAATAGTAATAATATTTGGCGCGACAGACCAAGTATGTGGTCCAAGGCCTAGCTTCTCGCAACCATTTGTGTAAAGCATGTATATTTTTGCACACAAATGGAGGGAACACACAATTTAATGTCAGATCCGAATGGCGAATTGAGAATCTTTCCGTGACAAGTTATTACTCTCGGACGTTGGTCATACTTTCGCTCGAAATCGGGCCGGTGGCGAGCCTTTTTGCAGGTTGACAGGACCGGAACCGGTTTTAGATCCACAACCAATCTATACTAATATTATAAAGAGGTAATGTTAGTTTGTTTGTAGGAGGTAATCTTCGGAACTACTAGACGGATTTCATAAATTCTTTCACCAGTATTTAGAATGGACTTTCTGCGTGAACATAGGCTATTATATTATAATAATAACAGCATTCGGCGCGACAGACCATTGCGGTCCAAGGCCTAGCTTCTCACCACCACTTGTGTTGCGCATGTATATTTTTGCACACAATCGGAGCGGACTTACAATTTAATGCCAGATACGAACGGCGAATTGAGTATATTTCCGTGACAAGTTATTACTCTCGCAGGTTTGTCAAACTTTCGCGTGGGTGGATATCAAAGAAAAAACGGTCGCGCATCATAATGACTCTGTGCTGCACTGCTCGCTGCGCTGCTTTCTGCGTTATGTTTTGTACCTATAGCGGTAATGACTGTGGCTATATGCTGCGTTGCTTTGTACGTACTATAGTCTATATATATATATATATATAAACAAAACGATATATATATATATATATATGCATATTAAATTGAATGACACTAATAGCCATTTCTATAGCGTTCTCTGGTTTTCGTCGAGAACGCTGTCGAAATGGGACACCAAACCTTAACTTTACCCAGCAAATCGAAAGCGCTGTAAAACTCAAAAACTAGACAGCCGGATGTGCTGAAACTTTCACAGAATATGCGCCTTTAACAAAATCTCGGAAACTCCATAGTGCGAATACGATCGAGGTGGCGCTTTGTTTAGGACTAGGAAATAGTACACCGCTCCTGTGGGGTACTATTGCAAGGCGGGGATTCATGTGTTCGGGTGGCGGAGCGCCCGGGAAAAGCTAGTATTAAATAAAGGAAAAAATTGGAATTAATAAAAAAAAAATGTGAGAAAATGAAAAGTTGTGCAGTTTCGATTTTGTTATTTTTTAGGGTGTGTACGTATTCATCTATTCGGATGACGTCCTCGTCGAACAAAACAACTTCGACTTTAATAGAACAAAGTGAACTATTTTTGAATGGGCAGATGCCACTTGTAGTATTTAAGTGGATCAAAGAAAGACGTTTAACAAAAGCTCTGGAGAGCGATCTGTTGTCGGCTTTTTGTCCCTTCTCTTGTAATCGAATTTACTTAGGACATAAAGCACAGCAGAAATGTTGTTATCTTACTATTTATGGAAATCAATCAAAAAAGTAATAACCCAAATTATAACCCATTTAGTTTTTTTTTTTTTTTCGATGCATTTGTAGATACAATATTGATTACAATTTAGTTTCAAAGAACAACTCATTTAATGACATTTCTTATTTGACCGAAATAATAACCATAGAACCAATTAACAAGAATTCGTAAAAACATTCCAAAAACATCAACGTACGTCTAAGCAAAACCATTGCGTTATGATGATAAGAAAATAATTAAAATTCCACAACAAGTGCCAAAAGCTCGTGCTGCTTAAACAGAGAGCTATAACAAAAGGGGAAATTAAGTGAAGGGTTCTTTTGATTGAATGCTTTTATCATTTATTTCTCCCTTGGCATCACAATTTGCTCCGCTTAATCGAGCGAGCTTGAAAAAGTTACGTGTATGAATCATTTCACCTTTTGGAATACCTTGACTTCGTGTTCTTCAGTACTACTTACGGTGGACAGCAAACAATATTCACACATGCATATATCTATCTATGCACACATAGGAAACAACTAATAAAGAATGAAAAGGAATCATACCGTAGAACAACTATTTATAATTTCCCTTATTAGATTTTGGGTGCAAGCAACCTGAAAAACAACAATGAACCACCTTTTGATGCAAGCCACAAATTTTAAACGTGGATCATTCATCCACCACTCACCTAGTCGCCTACATACGAGTACCACTTGACAGCGCAACAACAATAGATAAAACAAAAACAGCCCAACAAGATGAACATAAGAACTTTTACTTCAAGGAACGAGCGTTTGCAGAGTATGCAGAGATGGTATGGCTGCGTGGAAGGTGTTCAAAGGAAAAAACTAAGGCAGCTAGGGTATGTGATTCTTTAACCAGCCAGGTCGGTATTTTTGAAATCGAGAGAAATTTTTTGTACTATCCACGCTACGTTGAAATTATTAAGTTTGGAATGGGGATACTACTGGAAAAATTAATCTTTAAATATATATAGCGGCTTTATTAACTTCGGTCTTGGATACCTGATTGGAAAGTGAGACCTATGTAATAACATGACACCTGGTGGTAGGATTCTAAGTGGCGGCCATCGCGGAGAAAAATGTCAACATTTTACTTGCCAAGGAATTGGGAATATGAATTAGAATTCAAATAAAATCACTTATCACAATAACTCAATCGAAATTGGAAATTAAGCTTTGCGTTTCGCGATTTATTTGGAACCTTCTTAACCGAAACTGTAACTGCGCTACTCAGCTGCGATCGATTCGTAAGATTTCTCTTCAATACTTCAGTAAAAACAGATATTCCTATATGACGACGTATGCCAAGAAGATTTCGGGTCGATTTGATTCTGATTTTCGTTCCGTTGGCAGAAAGTGACACGAAAATCAGAAAACTTATTTCTTAACCATGGTTGTGATTTCAATTGTGGTTTGTGTAATAGTTTGACGTTTATGTAAATGACAAACAAGATAGTATGCTCTCAAAATAGAAAAACTTAATACTTAAGTACAGGATTGTATGGATTTCCAACATAGCAAGCAAAACATTTCTTTTTCTCAAAATCAAAATCCATACAATTCTACGAGGGGTGTCGTAAAAGTTTTTAGAAAATGGTAATACTAGTGTTTTCCGATGCGAATCTCTATGTCAGTCAAAAAGTTTAACATTTTTGTAGGTTATGTTTCTCAAAAGTAATCTGTCAGTTCGCATCGCAACTGTGGTTTTTTTAAAAACTTTTATTTAACTTGACTTGACCACTTTGAGGTCCTTTTTAACCGACTTCCTCACGATCTAGTCTCCAAGTTCAAAATAGCATTTCTTTTATTCCGAGTATGACGCGTGTCAAGTGTCGCGTTTGGCGTGTGTGACGGGTTGAAATTTCTGTTTTTTCGACTTCTATGAGGTCCTTTTTAACCACCTTCCACACGACCTAGGGAGTTGAAATTTTGTAAGTATGTAAGTCCAAAATAGCATTTTTTATATTCTACGTATGACACGCAAAACGTTTGATGGTTTAAAATAGCGCCATTTTCTCGTTTTTGGATGTCTTTTTTAACCACCAATCGCACGACCTAGAGGGCTGAAATTTTGTGAGCTGCTCTATGTCAGGGGACCATTTTGATATCCCGCTATTGACACGTGCCGCGAGTCGCGTGTGAAGCGTGGACTGCGTGGCGTGTTTCGATGTATATATAAAAGTTTGTACCCGAAAAACGAAGTTTTTTTACATTTACTTGTTATTTACTTGAAAAATTGAATTTAATGAATAAATGGAATTATCGCGTTAGAATTTTCGTGTGCTGATTTTTTACGATTTTCGAAAGGGGCTAAACTCAACAACAGTGAATCGAATCACTTTATTCGACTTTTGGCGACGAAGCACCATCCTTGACTAGTGTTTTTAATTGGTACAATGTGACTTACCGTGAAATCGAGGCATGCCTATGAATTAGTAACAACACGATCTTACATGAACATTTAAAGGTGCACGTTGAATTCCACATTTTTTGACAGGCGCGGAAAAAAAGGTTCGTGTCGATTGGTGCCGCCAAATGATTGAAAAATTCGTTGAACGTATTTTCCAGAAACGTATACAAGATCGTGACAGGTGACGAGTCATGGATATATGCGTATGTGCCGCAAAGAAAATCGACTGTTTTGGTCCTCGAATTCGAAGAAAATCCAACAAAAGTTGTGCGAGCTCGGACGTTGGGAAGCAAAGGGCGGGTTTCTTCACGAAAACCGGTGATGTGGCTACTGTGGCTCTTGAAAATCAAAAGACAGTCAACGAGCATTTGTTGGACCGAGGTTTCCAAAAAATTCGTATAAGGCACGTGAGGAGAGCACTCCTACGCATCAAAAATCAAAAAACAACAGACGACGCTTAGAAATAAAAAATCTATAAATAAGCAATACAATTAAATAATATTGTAATTAATATGTACCATTTTATTTTTTCTGAACTTAATAATTGTTGAAACTGTGCTTTAAGAAATTATTTTGTGTTGTTATAAAATGGATACGAAAGTTGTTTAAAAGAACTGAAAAAAATGTCCAGTAATGTGAATGAACCCCTCTAAAATCCGAAAACGCCTTGTTTTAAAATGGTTCACATTATCGAGGGACTACTGTATAAAAAAAATTTGATGAGATTTTTGAGCGTCGTTATACCAGTAGGGGTGTTCACCCTATGAGAAATTGAGTGGCGGAGCAATAATAATAGAACACACGAAGATCGAGGAGACACTACATGTCGTCGTTGCTGTTTTATTTCTATTTTCTTTCACCAACGACACTAACAGAGCAGCGCAAAAGCAAAGCATGTCAGTTGAATTGCAATTATTTATTATTTTTGTTGTTCAGTCAGTCGGTTAGTCGGTTGACGGGGTTCTTCCTTTTGCGAGTGAAAAATGGAAAATCGATTTTGGTCTTTGTCGTCAACCTTATATTGAAATTGAAATTGAAGTGCTTTGCCCTGAGAGCAACCACACAAAAAAGCGCTAAACAACAATGTGTCTGTAGAGCAAAGTCAGCGCAGCGGCAAAATGCGATGCCACCAAAAAAATTAATGGACTACTGAGGTAATGAATGAAATAAGCTGTCAGCGATGCGTTGCCATAATTTTGGAAGTTTGCTTGGCAAAAGGAGGTGTATGCGTGTTTGCTAAGCTACACACAATCGAAAATACCTATACATACAATAATTGAGCAGCCTAAAGAGGGAAGCATTTTGGTTTTGGTTTAGGAAACAAAAATTTGATAAAGGAATTAATACGAGCTCACTTTATTATCAAAATTCTGATGAATATTATGCTGTTATCGCAGATAGTTGGACGGCGGTTGTTGTCAACGAAATAAATGAATACGCAAGGGAGGTTGAGTGGGCGGCAGGCTCCAACACAGATGCCTTGGTGGCGATGTCAGAAAAGCACACACACACACATCATCATCTCATGTTCATTTTTTTGTTTTTCTTGACGCACACCCTGAGAAAATGTGTTTATTTTCTTAGTCAGAGCGAGCTAATGCCATTCAAAAGGACAACTTTTCTATTAATTCCCTAGCTTATGATGATGACACGTTTACTACGTTAGCACTTTTGAAACAAAAACAAAAGTCCTCATCTTTTCATTGCTCAAAAGGCAGTAATAAAATATGGATTTCTTGTGAAATATACCATACCGCATAAAAAGCAAAATTAATAACATTTTCTTAATTATTAGTACATAATATGATGTAAAAATACTATTACTACTTTTGTTATTCAGTTAAATTTTTAATTTTTCTATTTTTTGTCAATAAAATAACTTTTTTTTTCCTCTCTTGCAAAGGAAGTCGTCTAGTCTACTTTAGTGCGGCCATTTCACGTTTGTTGCTTTTTAAAAGTAAAATTTAAAATCCGTAAAATCATGAATAAAAACAAAAGAGCGATAGGTACCTTAATTTCTACAATATAGACGATATCATATTTTTACATTTTTTTGAACTTGTGTAAGAAATCATTCCTTCTAATCGGAATCGTCACACTGTGACACAAGCGTTTGCGTTCTACAACACGTTCATGGTGTAACGAATAGTGAAAAACATGACCGAACACATTTCACTGACGCTATGACGATGATTTAGGAAAATATTGTTTCCACTTTTCAGTATAAATTTTCGTATTCACACAACATGCCCTGTCATTTTCATTTTATATTAAAGAAACCCCATATAAAAAACCAATAAAAATTAAAATTAGATACAGCATAGTGGAATTATCCGTTTATGAGTCAAAAGATTCGGCGTAGGGAAAAACGCACTGCCGTAGTGCCGTAGCCGCCGTTTGACAGACCGACGACCGACCGAGCTAACCGACGATAGACGGACGACCGAGGCAAATAGCATAATACATGCTGATGAGAAATTGATTCCTTCCCTTGGCGTTTTTATTATTAAACGATTAAATTTCAATATTCCGTCTCATACATAATAATAAAAATATATTTCATAGAATTGCATATATCCATCGATTCATTTAGTTCGATTGCCTAATTGAATTTCACACAATCTTGAGATGGAAAACTTTTTGGTAACGCAATTTCAAAGAATTTTTTTACAATTATTACATACCACAAAATCTTAATTCATTTGGTGGGTCAATAATAAGAAGTTCCTGTGGTTTTTCCATTTTGATTTTTTCTGCTTCCGTCTTGAATGGGATTTTTTTTAAAGAATGGAATAGAACTGCGAATTTTAATTTTCAATTTTTCGTTTTGAAGAGCCGATTCCAAAGCGTACTTCGAATTTTTCTTTTTTCCGACTTCTCCAAATCCAACAAGCTGCGTGTTCTTACAGATATTGTTTTTTTTTTTGCACAGCAAAATTAGAACTGTTTTTCTATTTTAATTTAAACGAATTGGACTGCTGATGTTGATGAAATTTTTTTATTCAATTGGTGGTTTTTATTATTTCACAGTGAATTTCTTTTTATATTTTTCTTTCTTATTCCGTACTTCTTCACAACACACTATACACGAGACAGAGAAAAATTGTTAATAAACTAAAGATATGCCTGCAGCCCCAGCCCAACGAAATTGCTCGGTTTTTCTCTTTCGCACAAGTTCCAGTTTTCAGCTTTCTTTGATTATTCAAAAATTTTGGCAAGTAATTCAGCGCTTGCGTCACTATAAACCTGCTCGCAAATTTTTTTGGTTTCTTCTGAAAATTCGTCAATCGAATACTGTGCTGACGCTTTGAATGTGTTAGAGCAAGACGGATGGTGGATTGGCAGTTATTGGCGCTGCAATTCTTCGATGATTCAATGTTATTTTTGTGCCATATGACATTGAGTGTGTGCAGTTAGTATAAAATTAATTATGTTCATATAAAGCCTTTTTTGCATCTATAATTCTGCGCTTCTTTGCCTACTCTAATGAGCAAATTAAGGTCCAATTCGAAGGAAGTAAAAAAATTTTACTTTTAGTCGTTGATTTTTCGAAATCAATGTTCGAAAACTATATTTTTAAACGTGAATAACGTGATTAGTTACGATATTGTTTGAATTTTTAAACATAACTAAAAGTCATTGTTTTTCGAATAACAACATAAAAACGTTTTTTCCATCGAACACAAAAATTCAAAATAAAAACATAGCCCATTTAAAAAAGTAATCGAGAATTTTATAACAAAATGTACCAAAAATTAATGTTGTGAGAGGATAACTATGGAGTACACAACATTTCTGGAAATAAAACGACCCCACAGCTAAAAGCAGCGTATAGAAAAACATCGGAAAACAATAGCCAGCAGGAAACATTGTACCGAAGGCATGGTCGGTGATCCGGGCATATAAAATTGTTCCGTATTTATAAACACGGAATAGCAGTGTATTAGCACTAACACATCTGTTAGCTTTTTTATTTAAATGATTTTGCTGACTTTTCAATAATTAATTACTGAAAAATCAGAAAAATCATTTAAAAAATAATTTTTTTTTTGATAATGATCCGCAAGGCCGAAATATTGCATTAATTTAATTTTTTTTTTTTTTTTAAATAATAAAGTCTATAAATAATCTTAATATATAAAAACGTTGATATGGAGTTCGTTGTCATGACAAAAATTGGACTCAATGTTGTTGACTACCTAGTCAAAGCTCTTAATGTAGTTTATAATTTTTTCTCATGGTTTAACAAGTCTGATAGTTATACATGCGGTTGCGGTAGCATCAATTAAATCTCCCGACACTGTTTGGTAAGAGCCTGTGGCATTATATCGCATAACAATCATAATTCTTTGCTTTACTATCGAATATTAATTTATTCTTTTTTTTTTCTAATACATACTAATTCACTAATTCTATCATCGAAATAAAATAATGGATGTCGTTTTTTTTCGTTTTTAAAAATCTTTGGCTGTATTTTTTTATGTCAGAGTACTCGGAGAAATAATTTATCTGCCAGAATCGGATCTGTTTTCTGTTTATTCTCTGAAATTTTTCTTATGCTCCGATTATTCATCAGATAATTATTTTTTATCTGGAAAACTGATCAGAGAACTCAGATTTCTCTGATTTCTCCGACATAAAAAGAAGCATGGCCTTTGTCGGAGATGTCAGTTGTTCTCAGCAAATCGACCACGAAAAGCGAAAATCTTTTGTTTACATTGTTTTGTTGCATGTTTGTGTAATATGTATTTCCGAAGAAAACTCGCAGAGTTTTCAATGAACACAAATCTAATTTTTTCTGAGTTCAAATTCAACATAAAATTAGGTGTGAAACGTCATTTGTAACAATGACTTTAGCCACTGATATCGGCGGTTATAATCATAACTATGCTCTAAAAAAAACGACGAGAAAGCAAGCCGCAAGCGTAGTTATGTCTTCATAGCAGCGTTCGATTGGACTGAAGAGTACAACTATTCAGTTTACTCAATTAAGCGCCTCTATACTTAAAGTGAATAGACTGTTCGATCGGTATTCTTCAATTCAGATAATTGTCATTGTTACTCATCTGAAGTAACTAAACGAGCAGAACACGTCTTAACTTACTTCAGTTGCCCAATTTCACCCAATTGTAACTCAAGTAGAGTTGTCAATCGAACAGTCTCTTCCTTTCTATTAACTCATATACAGCTACTTATTCAGTTCAATCGAACACGGCTCAAATAAGACATCGTTAACGTGTCGCTTTGGCGATTCGCAAACCTACCGTAATCGTAAATGTCAGAATAAGACGAGTGGCCAAAAAACGAAATGATGTAAATGTATTGGTGATTAGTGGAGTACAAACAAAACCTTCTCTATAGAAAGCCCAACTGTTCAAAACCTTCTCTATAGAAAGAGAAATTTGGACCCGATATGTGGCGGTGGAGTCGAGATATTTACGAAAAACTACATTTATTGTTCATATTAGAATGAATATACGTTGGCTATGATTATTGAAATGTTTATAATTATTTGAATTCTGCTGCATTCCCAATTTTTTATTTGTTGGACTTTGAGTAGAATCTAGACTAGAATTGTTGCATGTAGTTAAGCCGTGCGCACAAACAAATTGATTGAATGAAAATAAAAATAATTTATCGTTGTTTTCTTATTTTTGGGATGTGTGTGGGGTGTTGATGACGGGGATGTTGAGGTAGGTTTGAGGGTGGTTAGTTGGTCAGTGGGATGGAGCAGCTTTAAAACGCTAGATATTCCCGCTAGTAAATAATATTTATTATTCCCGTAATACCAGCTGAAATAAACAATGTTGCCCATCATTTCCACTACACCATCCCATCGGTAACGCCAAAACTTTAGCCTTTTACCACCCTGTACAATGACGATCGACTATTAACGGTTCAAGTGCATATTACATACATACATATTTTTGTTAATAATTTTTCTTGCAACAGTTATGAATCGTTAATAACAGTTTACGAGTACTAACCTATCTACCAGAAAGGAATCAGCTTTAAACCTTCAATTTACATAAAATTTGGTCGAATTTGGGATAGTTACCTACAAACTCCTTTATTGAAACACCTCCTTAAATTATTCCAACTCTTAGAAACCGGTCAGAAATAACTTAATAGGGGAATTTGGATTTTTTAAAGTGCTTCATTGTAGGTAGATAGCAGGATAACTTTTGATATACTTGTTAATGTCAACATCAGACATCAGAGCTACATTCATTCGGTTGATTTGATTAAAAATCGAATAAGGGAACCAGTTTAAAAGAGTAAATTGGAAGTTTTCCCGGTTATTCCGCCAGGTACAATGAGAGAAAACAATTTACAAAGCTAAGCAAGTTATTGGAAAGCGTTAACTTTTGTACAGTTAATTTGAATTACAACAGTTCGAATCTTTTAAAATCTGTTAGAAAACCAGTGGAGCGTTGTTAAGGTCCCTTTTTTTAAAGAGTGTGATTTAATGAAATACATCAATCATCATCAATACATCAATACATCACTTAACAGCCGTTGATAGATTAAAAAGGTTATCGGAATTCAATATTTACGAGAACATAATTATTTTCTTTTTGTTTGAGTTTTTCATTTAATTCAATAGACGAGTCTGATTTTAATGAAATGTATTCATTTTTCATGTTTGTGTTAAATGAGGTTCGTCCATTCCAACGCGATATATACATATTTCTAATTAGTAAAATGCAAACCTATGTATATACCAAAATATCGAGTTGGTCAACGTTTATCTAACTTAAGCACTCGGAAACAAGCCCTTGGAATTTCTCCTGAAAAATCTGTTTAGCCTTGCAGTCCTTCATTGTAGTGACACTTTTCTTAATCGATTTTATTGTGCTTTCTTCTATCGGGGGTACAGCATCTTTGATGATGTCTAGGAGTAACAATTGGAAACTCATAAATATCTCTTCGTAAATTTCCACTGGAGATGATTCGACAATTTTAAGAACTTTTAATTCAAGTTTTTCAATTTTTTTTGTATCTCCAGAGGCTTGCGGAAGCAAAAATTTTGTAACTATATTCGCATAGTTTACCATGCAATGACGGTAGTTGCGAATTGCATTAGTATTTTGTGTTTCGGTGACGACGCTGCCGAGAATCAGCATCATATCGGAGATGTGAGGCAGAAGTCGATCGCTGCGTGCTAGCCATTCAGTTTCTTTCATTGTGCATCGGACATAATTCTGAAATAGAAAACATAGATAAGCTGCATTAATAAAAAAAAGGAATCTGACTTAATATTTACGATGATGAGAAACATTTCCGCCTCGGATTTATCCTGAATTTCCAACGGAATAAGAAATCGATCAAATGTTTTTTGCGGCTGATCGGGAAGAAGAGAGAACTTCTGGAAATAATATTGGGTAATTGGCCGATAAGAGTCTTTGATAACTTTGTTTATCCATTTGCGATCTAGCAAAAGAACAGAAATATGTGTGAATACATTGGTATTCCATAACATTTATCACCCATTTCAATACCCTTTTCTGTTGCCAATGGAAGAAACTTCTTGGAAGTGTTCTGTATGAAAATTATGCACTGCCGGACGATTTCGTCTCTTTCGTCCGAATATGTGATTAGATCCCAGCGACATTTCTCCATAATTTGTGCGGCCATTAAAAGCACTGGCGCAGTTACTTCACCAAAATTTAGCGGTTTATGCGATTGCGTTTCTGATCGTTCAGCGATTAAATTAAGTGTTTTCACAATCGGAAGCAAATCTTCATACCGTTCAGCATCAAGCAGCTCATTGACATTTTTATTGATAAAAGTCTTAAGAAAATCCGTTTTGCGATCGGTAAAATACAACTGGAAGTAAATCTCACAAAGCAATTCGGAAAAGAACTTCTCGCTAGTCTTTTCGGTGTTTGCCATGGCTTTGCTAAGCAACGACTGAAAATATGAATTCGATAAGGGACGTGTCTTAAGGACCGTGAAACAGAAATTCTTTACATGCACCAACGAATTGCAGGCACAATCAAAAAGCTTTTCCCACATCGCTGTGGGATTCTCAAAGCAAAGTTGAAGAAATGTTTGCAAGTCAAAGGAATTTGAAAACTTATTTAGAAATTCTGTTGCGCGTTCGGTGAAATCATTGGCCCGACAGCAAATGGACGTTCCCTCGCCAAACTTCTGAGTTTCATACATTATCAATGTGACTATTTGATTGCAATTGAAATTGGGTAGAGCATGGAGAATAACTGATGACAGCTCCTCATAGGGAGAGTCAACTTCATCATTCTCTAAATCCATACCATTATTGTTGTCAGTAATCTCTGCAATTTGTCGCAAGTCGTCGTTTTGTTTTTGATTTTCTTCTTGCTCATGGAAAATGTAGTCGAGAACTTGCTGACAGTTTTCTGGCGTCATAAGTTTAATGTTATTCTTAATCGATTGAAGGCACTCATCATTTCCTAAAGCCACAGTTCGATTAATAAGCTCATCGAACCAGACTTTCTTTACACGGTACTGGCCAGGCTCATCAAGATTAGTTAAAATCTCTCCGATTGTTGCATCTCTCACTGTCTCCTCTAGAGTCTTTGGACGTATTGCAATTGTTTTTAGCTGCTGTTCCACATCATGACCGAATGTTCGATTGGCCAGCATTCGTTCACCAACAAGATAAGCATTCTCACCTATGGCCATCTGTAGATTGGTGTTCTCTGTTAAATCAACTTCTACCCAATAGATGAATGCATCGATCTTCACAAGCATAACATTGTACTGAAGGGAATTAAGCAAAGCTGTGATTATCTTCAACTGATGCTGATTGACCAAAGATGAGACTTTTCCGTCGTAACATAAATTTTTACCGCAAATTTCCTTACAAATTTCATAGATTTCCACATCGATTTCTGGTTTTACCTTTTGGGGCATCTCATAAATATCAAAACAGAAGAGCAACATTTCCAACAAATGTTTGAGAGCAAAGCCAGAGTATTTGAATAATTGATTCTTTGTAAAGCGCTGGAATTTTTCCGCATCAGGAGTGTAAAATTGACGAAGAAAGTTCATAGTGTAGTCGTTAAGTTTGCCAAATATTATATTTTTGTCCACCAAATCAATTTGTCTCATGTCAGATCGTGTAATGCTTATGTAGATAGCCTTGACTAAGTTCTCAACCTTGACGAGGACTTCATATGGGTCATCGATATATTTCAGCGAGTCGGAACTCACATCGAAGTACTGAAATGTAAACCAACATGGACAATAGGAAAGTGCTTCATAGAAGAACTTGTCTAGCTTCAGAGCCCAAACGATGGTGACCAGTAGGAATTTAGGCAAGAGTGGACATACTTCTAGTATATGACCCATCAAAGGGTCGTCGTAAAGGTTGTATTTATACGTTGTGTCTGTGTTGACAAAAAGAAACATTGTAATCTTTCGCAGAATCGAATGTGCCGGTTCCTTTGGCTCCTTAGTCTCCGCATCGACAAACTCTTTCTCTACAAGGTACTGCTGTAGGCGGCTCGTCAATTCATTGATGGATTTTTCGTTGCCTGTAGAAATCATAACATAATCTGTTGCAAGAATTAAACATTCTGTCTTTTTACTTACCCCCTCGAAAGTGAAGCTTTTCGAATAACTTTACATGCTGATTGCAATATTTAAGAATTGATCGGACTTCGTCAAATTCTTGGCAGTAATCCATCACGGACCCCTCCGCAAACAGTTTAAGAATTTTGTGCATATCACGCATTACTTACGATTTGCAATGATTAATACAACAACAGTTGGTAATATTTACAAAAATGTTTCCTTTTGTCGCCAAAAATGGATGTATGTTCTGAAAAACGCACCTATATGTAGCTAGTACCTAGTACCGTTCCGTAACCGTAGTCTACGCTCCTAGTAAAGCACAGGCTTGTATTGTAATTGTGAATTAAATGCAAAAAAGGATGCTGTCAAAAATCAAAACAGTCCGAGTTAGTTGTCAATTGTGAATGAAAAATTCGATAACAAACAAATTTCTACACTGAAAATAATGTTTAGTTATGAAAATAATTAATATTTCAATTTAATATAACAAATTTATTATGTAAAACATAAAAAGTATTGCGTTTATGCACCTGTTTGGTATTAAAAGAAATTAATTGCAACATTTTTCTTTAGAAGTCTTTAGGGTCAGGGGCAGAGTTGTTAAACTACAAGAAAAAACTTTTAAAGTATATTAAAAACATTGACTACGTAGTTGTTGTTGTCATGTAGTAAATGCATAGACAATGTAGACTATAAATGTCAAATTGGCGTTTCTACGATGTCCTCGAGAACGGTATTTTTGCCCCACCCAAACTCAAAACTTAGGATGCCCCTCCCACCTAAAGTGGGCGTCTCCCCCGAATAAGATGGCGATTTTCGCAATCTACTCAGTTAGGGCTTTATGGTGAGGGGTGTCAAGAAGGCCAAATCGAAGAACGCGTGTACCGTAGTTTAACCGTAAAATTCTTTGTGGTCGTTTCTTTTTCAAATTAAATTCAGTTCATTTCATTCACGTTTGTTTTCAATTCGGAAACAATTTTGACGTGACAATGTGTTACTACAAGGTTTAAGGGGGTACATGTACAAAATGTTGAATGTCACATTGTTAGGTGAAACACTTTTAAATTAGACACTGTTATGAGACATTGTTATGAGACACTGTTATGAGACACTGTTAAATGAAACCATGTTGAAACTATTTTGGGAACTAAGCCATTTCTCAATAGGTTTGTATGAAATTCGGAATGCAGGGAAGACGTCCCGCGAAGACGTTGTCACGCACAAATCCCGCGGCCGTGTATCCGACACAGCCTGGCCTTTTTAAATTCTCTATACAGTGCAATTGTTGTTGTTATTCCTAATTCGAATTCAAATAAAATATAGCTTATATTAACTTACCCGTGGCTGGCTGGCTGTCTGTTGAACTATGTCGGCCGTTGTAAACACACTGGTTGTGTTCACTAGAAAAAAGCGATGTCGTTATTGTGTTATGTCGAAAAGTCGAATCGACATCGACATCGACACCTATGCCAGTGAACAACATGTTGTTATTTTGTGTGGATACTGTCACAACACAACAACTAATGTCGTATTTTTTTTGTTTTAGAAATCTGCGCTCGAGCTCAGATTTTTTCTCGTAAAAACGAACACTAAAGCTGAGTATCTTTTGTATACCATGTTTTGTTGCATGTGTTTTTGTTGCAGTTATTGAAAAGATTGGTAAATCTCCTAAAACATCAAGATCTGTAAGAGGGGATATCCGATCTACAGTAGATTGGTTTTTTGGAAAAAACGAACAACTTGACTGCCAAAAAAAAATCTGCATCAAATATTTTTTTTTTTTAAAAACCCGACTTTATAATCAAATGACTCATAAGACATAAACTATCAACTCTCGCGACTTTTGTTAAAAATGTTATATTTTATGTGGTGAACACTGAACTACAAAATGTCCAAAAAAGTAATTTTGTGTAACATTTTGTTGCACAGTGAACACACTCACTGTTTATCGTGCGGCACAGCCGACGCCGACAGCTGACTGCTAAGTTAATGTCAAAACCTATTTCTTTTGACAAGAAGTTGAGAAAAGTAAACAAAAGAGTTCAGCGAAACTTGGTGCATTATACGAAAACAGTGAAATGATTTTGCAATAGATATTCAGTTTTAATTGTTAAACAATTTTTGAATGTGCAAAATCTCCTTAATTGGCGCGTACTTTCTACAATGGGTGACGAAGTAAACTCTAATAACGATTGTGGGTCCAGTGTTAGTAGCGGTGGACCATCAAGAGCTGAACATTTAATTCAACAGCTCAATGCAACAAATGCAAAAAAGGTCGCACTTCTAGTAGTTATTGGCTTTTGTGCATATCATGGAATCCTTAACTGGCGATTTGGTAAGGTTAGGTTCTTCTAATAAATTGCACAGGAGAGTGATTTTGTTTTTTAACAGGAAGCGACTCATGCAATTGGCTCCTCTCGAAAGGCCGATTCAAAGGGGATAATGAGTGGCAGCCATATGGTTGCATGATGCATAAATATTCCCAAACGTAAGTACATATTAAGGAAATATTAAGCAGCAGTTGCCAGTGGAATTATAAAGAGGGTTTTGTAAGCACGATAGGGATTTAAATTGAAACAAAAAACACAACAAATTAACTATAAAGCTGTGATTTCAATAGATCCATGGTTTACATTTATTATTTTCCAATTTTAGTGATACCCGCCGTTGCCTGCGCTATTTGGCCTTCTGGGGCAACAAAAATCACTTTGTCTTCATTGGAGACACGCGAGTACGTATGTTATACCAGTCATTTATAAATCACCTCCATCCAAATGACGATGACAATGGGTCGCTACTTATGCCTGAGAGAAAACCCGAAAACACTGATTTCGAAGAAAACAAACTGAACGTGAAAGCAATTTTTATATATGCCGATGAAATGTCCAATAGCTTGCAGGACCAACTAAGTAAATTTGAATCGACTAAACAGCCACCAGCTGTGTTCGTAGTCGGCTTTACACATCGAAACTTTCTTGCTGGGAATGTCACCGACGAATTGCTGAAATCATATGCAACAAATTTGACTCGTCTTGTTATTCCATTCGACATGATAGTAGAAAAGAAATCAAAAATTCTGTGGAAGCTACAAGATCGTGTTAATGAAGATAGACTCTCCGAAGCGTGGAAAAATGTTCAGAACAATGACATTGATCGCTTCAATCGAGTTGCTCGCGATATTTTTCGTTACTCGCTGGCCTGCGTTTGGGAATCTTCGTGGCACATAGCCAATGGTCTGGTTGACATTGCTGTTGATGGCCACCAAGTGAATTCGCTTGGGCTACGGCATGACGTGCAGATAATTCTCAATATGTATTGCAATGATTACATGAATTATAATGACGGTACCTGTTGCAGCAGTGCGGAACCGTATACCAATTTGCAAATCGTGTCGTATGCTGTGTTTGGAGTCTGGTAAGTATAGGATCTCATACTCATACAGTAGAATCAAAGACTAACTAATGAATAATCGATTGTTTGTTGTTTTAGTTTTGCCCTTCTCTGTGGAATCTTTTTGCGTCGATGGATAATGAATTTGCGTGGCATAACGCTGTATATGCCATTGAATCAGCACGGTGTTCCAGTTGTTGTACAGAATGGCCCACTAACGGTCGAATATTCAACTCCAATTGCTGCAATTGCCACGCTGGGTATCATTCTGGCATACTTTTATCTTTGCGATCGGACAAACTTTTTCATGAAGGAGAACAAGTACTATTCGGAGTTTAGTTTCTGGATACCTGTGGGTTACGTTTTCGCACTGGGACTTTTCTTTACCGAAGATAGCCGCTTCACCAAGGTACTAAATCGCGACCAAACAGATGAGTTAAAAGGATGGATTCTCCTAGTTGTTCTCATATACAACATGACTGGAGCGGATCGTGTCCTCCCAATTCACATGCACATCAAACTTCTTATTAGTGCGTATTTCTTTCTTACTGGATACTCTCATTTTACGTACATGTGGCAAACAGGAAACTCAGGTTTTGTGCGATTCTTTCAAGTAATGTTTCGCATCAACTTTATGACGATCGTGCTGTGTTTCTGCATGAATCGTCCGTATCAGTTTTACTACTTTGTACCACTGCTATCGTTTTGGGTGTGCATCATTTATTTTCTGCTCTCTCTTCCGCCGCGCATCACATCACAAAGTGTCGACTGCAATGGATATCATTACCTGTATATGGTTGGAAAGTTTGTCGGGTGTCTTAGTGTGATAACGGTCCTGTTTATGTCGGAGGTATTCTTTGAGCGGATTTTTGTCACACGTCCATGGAAAGCCCTGTTCGTTACTACTGACGATGACATCCATGAATGGTGGTATCAATGGAAGATCGACCGCTACACGATTACATTTGGGATGATTTTTGCCGCATGCTTTCACATTGCACAAAAGTATAATATTTTCGATGACAACAATCATGGAAACCTCTTCGCTCGACAAACTTCGCTGACAGTGACTCTTTTGGCGATTTGCGGCGTTGGTTTCTATACGACATTTAGTTTCCTCTGCCGCAACGAGCAGAATTGCGAGGAAATTCATTCGTATATTGTTTTCATTCCGATTATTGGTTATATTATCCTGCGTAACATTTCGGGAATCCTACGCACACGATACTCGACGTTTTTTACATGGTTCGGTCGGATTTCACTCGAGCTCTTTATTTGCCAATATCACATTTGGCTGGCTGCCGACCGTCATGGCGTGCTTGTACTTTTGCCGGGCTTTCCCACATTGAATATGATCATTACAAGTTTTATCTTTGTTTGTGCATCGCATGAGGTTCATCGGATCACGCAGGTTTTGCTACCGTATGCGGTGCCAAATGATTGGAAATTTGTGATGAGAAATTTCGCCCTTTTCTTGATTGTCCTTATACCGATTGGACGTTCGGATGGAATGTTTTGAAAACCGTAGAAATGAGCATATGATGATAATATAACGAACAATTGTGACTTTTTAACCTATTTATTCAGCTTTAATGTTAAAGATTGAAATCTGCTTTAGTTTTTTTTATTTCTGTTTTTCATCACATCACCCTTTTGTGAATTTACCATGAAAACGCACAAATAATAAATAATAATAATAATAATAATTTCCTTAACTTTTATTTGAAATGTCCTGAGATTTGTTTCTTGTTGCCTATTTTTAGCTTATTCTCTTGAAATAGTCTGGGATCGAAATCAGTCTTAAGAAAGCGGCTGAAAGCTCTTCTACCCAAGCTGATTCTTTAAATGTTTCTATTATGGGGCGGAAGGATAAGATCTAAACTTAAATCTACAAGTTGTAAAGCCAGTCTATGTGTTAACTAATAACGCAAAATATGCCTTCGACAGTTAAAATTTTAAACACTTCTCATTCTAACGAGCCACTTGTAAGTGTCATCTATAACGGAACAAAGTAGACTTTACTTAGCTGATGTAAACGAGGGATTGTATGCCGATTCTAACGACATTTGATTCTTTGTTCCAGTATCGACCCAGGATTTTCCTGGCCAAACAATGTCAGCACTCAACTTACAATTCGTGCACTCCAAAGGTTTTTCTTTACAGTGGAGCAAATTACGCAGGCATCCTTGCTTCGCACACTACTCTTACAAGGTATCGAGCCAAATCCAGGTCCCCGGATATGGGTATGCTCTGTCTGTCACACATGTTTCATCAGAAACATCTCTTCAGTTAAATACAACAACTGGTGCCAATTTCGACGATGCTCACTAACGGTTAACGTGGGAAAGTAATCGAAATGACAAACTATATGGAGCGCCATGGCATCTCAATTGCCGCCATACAAGAAACAAAGCTCACTCCCTCTTGCATGCTATCCAGAAGCACCAATTACAACATCATACGCATGAACAGAAACAGTGAAGGCGGTGGAGGTCTTTGATAAACTACAGACTCATGCCAACACAGGCATCCACTGCACCCGACCCACATCTCGAAACACAAACTATTGCAGTCAAGTGCATCGACACCTTAATCGAAATAAAAAAAATTGCTCCGGCAGCCTGCTGCACTCCTGGCTACCTTATTTCCCTAAGCCATCTACTAACAGATGGTAACCGCCTGGATGTAGGGGACTTTAACGCTCGCCATGACTGTTGGCACTCAAATCTAGGCAGCGATCGTCGCGGTACGCATATTGCTGAGCAAATCGACGAGTCAAAGTTTTGGTACCATAAATGCAAATTCTCCCACCAGGATCTGTGCTACCTGCTCCAGTTACCCAGACATCAGCATCGTGGGCACCTCCTATTAGCCTGTACATCCTGCAGAACAGATATAGCGTTAAACTCCGACCATACCTGATCAGATTATCATCACCGTGGATAAAGCCGATGACTTTGTGTCTGCTGATAAACGCACTTTTGTCAACTACGCTAGGGCGGAGTGGCCAGGTTTCATTAGGTTTGTTGACAGTTAGGACAGTTAATACCCCCGAGCAACGAAAACTTAGGGGAAAGGATTTTTTGTTGGATCGTCGTAAGAGCCGCTTTCCGATTCATTCCAGCTAGCAGAATCCCTCCACAAAGGCCTAACTTTCCAGCCGAAGCAGTGCAGGTCGTTAACGAACATGACCAGATTCGCATCAACCCCGCGAATACCAGAATTGTCGAACATAATCGCGAAATTGATCGCTTAGTCAACCAACACCGACGAGCTAAACGTTTGGAGTACCTACAATATTGCGACAAAAGCTGAAGGACAATTTTGGTCCACCATCAAGGAGCTTTCCAGCTCTGCAAGAGAAGGCGCAGAAGGAACTTTCACTGGTCCAGAAAACCCAGCATTGCCTATTCCAAATGTTATATCAATAGAAAAATTTAAGAGTGGGAAGACACTACTGTCGAAGCGGAATGGAATTCATAGGATGAGACAAGCCAAGAAGCTTCTAAAAATACAACATTAGTCATATGGACAGGGCCCTCAAACTGGACCGCCATACACTAAGAACACTAGTCTGGTATTTGACCATCTTTTGAAAATGGGTCCGCTGCCGAAACGGCAGAGCACATCGTATGCGTAGCCCTCACCCAGAAAATAATAAAACATTTCAAAGCTCATACAGTTCCCTGGCCGAATGCCAGACCAATCGCATTGTCAGATGTGGTTGCGTTCACGAAGGAACTGAGCAATCACATATTGTGGTAAAACATCAGAGACGCACAATAGACCTCAAGGTCGCAGTACACAAGGCTCTTTAGTCCTACCTATTATTATAATAATAATAATAACAAATAATATTTTGGACTTAGATACACACAGAATTTCAGCTCTCTAGGTCGTGTGGAAGGTGGTTAAAAAGGACCTCAAAGTAGTCGAAAATACAGTCAAAAAGGGGTCAAGTCAAGGTTAATAAATTTTTTTTAAAAGACTGGCAATGACAGATGACAACCTTCATTTTGGGGACCTTAAGACAGGAGAGAACTCAGCGCAGAGCTTTTCTTTTCCTTCGTTTTTGACATAAGCTTAAGCTTATAGCTAGTTCTTTAACGAAACTCCTTCAGCACATTTTAAATTGAGTTAATCAGCGTCGTCAAGCGTCGAATTTTAAGTTAAACAAATAAATCTTCAGATCCGAACTCAACTGACACCAGGACACGTAAGTATTTTGTTGAAATTAAATCTCCCGATGGAGCATTACTTCCTCATCCTCATACATATCCGATATGCGGTGTGTTGTGCCTCCTAGGAACCACCATGTAATTTTCTAAGCGCAGTCATTCATTTATTATTTTGTAAAAAGTTCATTGACTTTGGGCAGACACAGAGGCATCCTTATGCAGCGTACTACCAACTACGTCATCATATTACGGGACAATACAAAAAACATCAATGACCTCCCTTCCACATCCGCAACCATCTATCCTCATGTAGATGTGCGAACATCGGCGTCAGCACCTAGGGGATTTCTCGCTCCATGATGCATCATCATGCATGCAACACTAGCTGCAGATTACAGTTGTTGTAGCACAATTCTAAAGGAATATTATTATGCACGTTATTAAGGATTTATATTCGCCGCAACGACAACTAAAGTGACTTAATAGCGCACCATATCAACGTACGCACTACTGTAGACTGTATCTGTAATGCTGTCTGTTCGTTCGGCCCATCGGGTTTGGCTCAGATAGTTGTTATATTTGTTTGATTGCAAGTGTGATGTGGTGTGTGTTTTATTTTACACCTTTGTCATCATTTGTGATACATATATCCATACAATTGCATTCACAGCAAAATGTAAAAGACAACAGAAATAAATGCATTCATCTGCAACTTCCATAATTCAAGTAAAAGTCTGTAAAATAGGTAACCATTTTCCACACATTCAATTTTTCACTAAGAGAAAGCCGGAAGCAAGGTAGCTTTGGGGCATTTGCTTGAAATCTTTGAAAATGATTTTTATGTAATGAGTTGATTCCAAGGGTAGCTTGAGAGTTTATCGACCCTTATATGTGATCTCCAGTTATTAGCATCTTATGGGGCTTGGGGTGAGCTTTGGTCCTCTTCACTACGGAATGTCCTATAGTTTCAAACCTCCTCGTGTTGCTACCTGTGTAATGTTAATTGACACAGGCGGTGTCGAAATTCTGTATATACTGAACGATTCCACATGCTGGGCGAGTCATTGGCGCCTTAAAACCAATAAATCTAAAGCGTCTGTTACCCATGCTAGGGACGGCTTGGAGCGGGCGACTGTCTTGTAATAAGCGGCTCGATATACAACGGCACGTCTGGAGTAGTGATGAGCAAACGCAAGACCAAGACCATTTCATATCGGTCTTGGTCTTGGTCTTGGTCTTGCAAGTCGAGTCTTGGTCTTGGTCTTGCATTCGTGCCATTAGTCTTGGTCTTGGTCTTGCAGCCTGACTCTTGGTCTTGGTCTTGCGGTCTTGCAGAATAAAGTATTTTTTGAATAATAACTATATAAGTATGTATAAATGGTTGTTTGTATGTACATATTTTTGTCCAAGCATAACGTCAAAATAAAAAATTAGCATGGGGAAGAAAACTGGTACAGGCATTGAACTTGAACGTAGTTACAATGCCTAGTATTTCTTCTACAAACAAAGACCTAAACGAAGTTTCTACCATAAGTATTAACAGAGCAATTTCCGTTAACATGGGTCAGGGCGCACCAAAGTAAGCTTTTTCTTAAATCCCCGATAAATGATGTCAACATTGGAGATAGACCCTTAGTGTAGAACGATTTTTTTCTTAGAATATACACAAGAATCATTTCCCAAATTAATGTGCACGAATAAGGGGACACCCCTATATACACACAAAGCTATCAACATTTATGCTTAGCGGTTAATTCGAAAAAAAATAGTTCAAGAAAGTCGAGACTTATTCTGTCAAAAGAACTCAGTCAATTTCAACATTTCTATTTGCAACTGATGCCATGACATACACGTCTTTGTTGACGTCTTTTTTTTATATGACTTGTCTAGCATGAAAAAACCTATAACAAGAAAAACCCAAAAATATAAAATTATGAGGAAATAGCATGTGTGTATGAACATCCATACATACATGCCTGTTAATACTATACAACACAACAGACTCGCTGAAGATCTTCTTCTTGGGTTTTTAAGTTTGGTATTATTATATATATACCTACTCGTATATAAATAAACTTACGACATATGTAGGTTTTAAACATAAATATCAACAGAGAAATTACATAACTTTAAATGCAAGAGTCTTGCAGTCTTGCAGTCTTGCATACATATTTTTGGTCTTGGTCTTGGTCTTGGTCTTGGTCTTGCACACTAGGTGTTGGTCTTGGTCTTGGTCTTGCAGACCAATCATTCAGTTGCAAGACCAATTTTGCTCATCACTAGTCTGGAGGCCCGAAGATGTGAACCAATCACCAGTACGTGACCAGAACACGTAAAAAGAAGGTTGCACAGCGTAAGTAGCCCAGTCGTAAAATGAATTTACTCAAGCAACAGAAACTAGCCTCGGATATCGACCACATGCAATGAGTTCGATGACTTTTGGCTTTCAATAATAAAATAATAATAATATTCGGCGCGACAGACCATTGCGGTCAAAGGCCTAGCTTCTCGCAACCATTCGTGTTGAGCATGTATATTTTTGCACACAAATGGAAGGGACCTACAATTTAAGCCCGGATCCGAACGGCGAAATGAGAAGCTTTCCGTGACAAGTTATTACTTTCGTGAAAAATACTTTTGATGTTACTGGGATTCAAACCACGAACCCCCTTCTCAGTAGCCATGCTCATTTCCACTGAGCCACGGCGCCAATATACCACCCACATAAATGAAGTAGAAATCTTAATAACCCCGAATCCGGACAGAAATTTGCCACAACAGCAAAATATCTACCACAACCTAGTAGAGACGAAATCGAAGCTGCAGTTAAAAAACTGATAACCAACAAAACACTGGACTCAGATAATCTAGCAGCCGAGATCTTTGATTGCAGCTCTAACAGCATTTGAAAGAACTGGCGAGTAATTACATTGTTAAACACAATTCAGAGAGTGTTAGCTTTCATCATTTTAGACCGAATCTTGTTAACAATCGAAAATTCGCAGCGAACGGAATAGGTAGGATTTGGGCCCAATCGATCATGAGTCGATCACATAAATACCCTCAGAATCATCGTAGAGAAGTCTGTTGAATAGAAATCACCCCTTTTCTTTTCATTCGTCGATTTCGAGAGAGCTTTGGATACGTGATAGAAGATCCGCCATTTGGAAGGCGCTGCAGAACTGTGGAATACCGCAAATAATCATAGCTTTGATTCAATAACTGTATCGTGATGTTAGATGCAGTGTAAGGAGTACGACAAAGGTGCGTTCTCTTACCTACACTCTTTTTGATTGTGCTGGGTAGTGTGATGAAGCAAACTAATATTGATGGTGTTCAATGGCGTCTATTTCAAAAGCTGAATGATATCGATATCGCTGATGACATCTGCCTGACTCCACCTACTCTGACGGACATTAAAATTAAACTGGAGTCACTGATCTGTTATCCACAGATAGATAGATAGATAGAATATGAATAATACCAAACTGCTGAGAATGGGAACCCAATTCCTGTCTCCACTAACAATTAATATCTCTAATAACGATATCACCATTGATGAGTTTTGCTACATAGGAATAAGTGTGATAACTAAAGACGGCGGTACTGAAGCCGATATATCGTCACGCAATAACAAAGCCAGGTAACCTTTTTTTGAACTGAATAAAATATGGCGCTCCCAAGTAATATCAAGACGCACTAAAACCAACATTTTCAACTCGAGAACTTCAGTACTTCGAAACTTGTAGAATAAGACAAGCATCAACAAAAAGAGTTTTATCAATAACTGTCCGAGAAGAATATGTGGATCTTTCGACCCAACTCTTTTCTAAGGTTTATCTATTTACACTGAAATTCCGAAGCGCTGTAAACGTTGAAATGGAAATGGATTTGTCACACGTTGAGAAAGCCAGCAAATGGCGTTGGCAAAATGGCATTCGAATGGAAACCGCAACGATCTAGAAGACGTGGACGCCCTAGGATAACATGGATGTGGTCCGCAGAAATAGAGTCTCCATCAAAAGGTGTGGCTGCAAATTAAACGGATTGCACAGGATCTACGACAAGGAAGATAGCTTGTTTCTGCACAAATTACAAGTTTTATTCACAAACACTTCCACAGAGTTCAAAAATTCACACTGGTGATTACTTATTATTCACACAAATAACACTTATATTCAAAATAACACTTATATTTACATGAAACACTGCTCTATCTACTTGCGAGTAATTTTGTACAAATCGAAATCATAACTAACTCATACTAACTGCGATAAAGAATGTACTTTATACCGAATCAACAATTTCGGGAAGATTCTATGCTTTTGTATTCTATTCGAAGCATCTAGCAAATATACCAAAGCATATTGGTATAATCTTATATACAATTCACCACATAATTTTACACAGATGGTTCTACAGATGGCGCTGTTACACTTAACAGTATATATATAAAAAAATTTAATATGTATACATTTACTGAAGATTCCGGTCCCGTCCGTAAAAGAAAGTCGTGTTGTGCCCACACATAAGACAATGGTCATACCAGTACTTACATATGAATCCGAGACTTGGGTGCTTAGCAAAAAGCATTCTGACCTCTTAGTCGCATTCGAGAGAAAACTCTTACGGAGAATTGTTGGCCCCGTATGTGAGGAATGACGATTCCGGAGACTATAATGATGAGACCTACGAGCGTTACCGCGATGTCGACATCGTGAAGAGAATTAAGCTCGGTAGGCTCTTGTGGGCAGGACACCTAGCTCGCATGACCGAAGAGGATCGTGCATGGAAATTCCTTTGCGGTACGATTTATGTAACACAAAATCGAGGCCGGCCAAGCTTACGCTGGAAGGATGGCGCAGACCCAGACGCCCAGAGTTTAGGGATGCAAAACTGGATGACAACGGCTCAAAATCGGGACCGGTGGAGAGACTTTTTACGGTAGGCCAGGACCGGAACCCTGTTGTAGAGCCAAATAGGATGATGATAAATCACGAAAAACTGTGCAAAAAAATGACCTCAATCAAGTGATTGGGAGTGTATTTAGGGGTGGTATTAGGATTTGTTTAACTCAAAAATACATACGTATACTACTTAAAATTTACAATAATTGTCAACAGTTTTATATTCTTCGCTGTTTTGAAATTAAAAATGTTGACATGTTGAGCTAAGTGAATGGTTAAAAGAATTCTAGACACTTTTAGCACATCGACGATTTACAGATTGTTGAATATTTTATAATTCATTTTTAGGTTTTATGTTTATCGGGTCGGTAGTTTTTGTAGAAAACATTCACAGACAACTGGACGGACAGATGAAGCTTGCTAAGAAACCGTTACAACAATAAGAAAGAAAAACTGACATACATTTTTATGGAAAAAAAAGGATAATATGTCAAATCTTGTTATTACTTTGTATATGTATATTTCATAGTCCTTGAAAACGCAACACAGGAATTGATTTTTTTGTCTGGTTAGCGGAAATCTTCTATTGTTTAAGTAAAAGGAAATTTTCGGACGTTATATCTAACGGGTGTTTTTTTAAGAGGTTGCCGATTTTTTTTTTGAATAAAACACATATAAAATTATGAAATGACCAAAATTTTTTTTTATTTGGTAGATAATTTTTTGGCATTTAACATTTAAACACAATTTCTGGCATATGGCTACCACGACTATTTTTCACAAATGTCATTTTTTTTTTTTTTTTTTTTTTTTTTTTTTTTTTTCATAATGATTTGCCAAACAATACTGAGTAGAAATGCCACTTTGAGCTGTCAAAACAACTGTCATAAAATAAAACGACATCTATCGGAAAAACAAACCTCCCAAAAAAACACCCGTTATTTGCCTGACGCAATCGCACCCATCTTTAAAAGAAACCGCTTGCTGTCCAATACGCCAGAACAAACACGTATAGAGGTATCTAGAAGTAGGGTACGTTTGTATACATATCTATGTATAAAGTATGTCGCCTTTGAATAAACCAAAAATATTAAATAAAAAAAGAAATTCACGTTGAGTGCTTTTGTCAGTTGTGCAAATGCGGCAGACATTTGGGTCAATTCGCATTTCACATGAAACTTCAAAAGCCAGAGGCGATAACATGATAGTAATAACTATGGCCGTGAGTAAGCGTAACATGCTAACAAAAATAAGATACACGTCAGCTTATGATTGCATATTGCTTAATGATTGTTGCATAATGATTGTTGTTAAAGAAAAGAGCAAATAGCGAGATAACGTTAACAGAAGCCGAATTTTATACAACGACGATAGTGGCGGTTCAACTTTTACTTCTTCTTCTAAGTGCATTGTAAACAAATTTTGTATAATATGCTCGCTTTTCTCTGATATATCAATGCAGAGGAGTCCTATAAATAACCCTTTAGTCATTTTAGATTCTTCAACTATACATTGGTTTTGAAGAATACAATTTTTTTTCGCAATAAAAAGCTTTATCCCTCTTTTAGGTTATACTCATAAACTAATGTGTAGCCGGATTGTTGCGTCAGTTATTTCATCTGTTGCGAATTGTAATTTTTTTCTTCGTTTGTATCTTTTTCTTTTTTATAAAAAGTGATTTTTGCTAAGCACCCAAGTCTTAGAGCCATAAATAAGTACTGGTATGAGCATTTTCTTATACACGGGCAGCTTGGATGTTAAATTCCTAGATTTCCTTACAGACTAAAGTAGGCTTTGTTGCCTTCAAACAACCATACTCGTATTTCTGCTACAACTGACCCAAGATAGTTAAAGAATTTCACAATACGCGCCCCACTATCTTATTTGAAGGATTAATAGTGTATCTTCTAGTAGCAGACGTGGCCATCATGTACTTTGTTTCGCTCTTGTTTATGTGCAGTTCCAGATTTCGTACCGCCTGCTCGATCTAGATGAAAGCTGCTTGTACAGCTATAGAGTTTCTACCAATGATGTCAATATCGTCTGCGTAAGTATCTGGATGGAATTATAGGGGATCCCGTTGTTAAAATAAAAGTCTTGGACCATTCTCTTTGCTCTGCTAACTTCGTCTATGCTTGGTGGCGCCAGCATAGTGTGTTCGTCGGACATTGTTGGCGAGACCAGCTCCTTAGGGTAGGGTAGGTTAAGATGGCTGTCACACTTAGACCAGCAATGGTCCATCGTGATACCATACGGATTAGGAAAATTTTTTTTTCTCCACCTACTCGTTGAAATAATTAGAGCTTCCTGTCGAAAGTCCGAAGAAAGCTCCCATATGGAGTTTACGTTTTTGGGATAGGGCTGGACAAGTACAGAGAAGATGGATAATGGTCTCCTCCTCCTCATCCATGCAGCTTCTGCGGAATTGAGAACAGTCCAAGTCTTGCTGCTTGCCTATGAGACAGTGATGACACCTACAATAGCACCGATGTGCGACCTTTTTTGAGAGATCAAACACTTGGACCATTTCTGATCCAGCTTGGGCCAGATCTGTTTTGTCGCTATGCAAGTTGTACCGTTTGACCACTTACGATTCGTTTTTTCATTAGCATCCAGCTTTAACATGAGTTTGCATGAAGCGATTGGTATGCCTAGAGAACCATATTCAGGTAATATGGGTAGTGTAGTTCCTTGCTTGGCGAGTTCGTCAGCCATACAGTTACCCGGAATGTCTCTGTGCGCCGCCGCCGGTACCCGACACAGGTGAATATTGAACTGCTCCGCCATCTCCATTAGAGATGATCGACAGTTAAGGGCTAGGATAGAATTTGTAGAGACTGATTCCAGGGATTTCAGTGCAGCTTGGCTATTCGAGAATATAAGGATATCCTTAGCGAATATGACGCTTCCCTTCAGCCAAGATAAGGCTTCACTGATCGCCATAATTTGAGCCTGGAAAACACTACAGTGATTTGGAAGACGCAAAGAAAGGCAAAGACTTAGCTCTTTTGAGAAATCCGACGACTCCGTCATCAGTTTTTGACCCGTCTGTGTAAAAATGAATGTGTTCATCTTTAAGGTAGGCATATTCTTCCCAGAATGATCTGGAAGTTTCTGTTGAAATGAAGTTGCAGAGTGGTGTAGTCTATGTTGTCTGGGATCCTGACCAAAATCAGGATAGGGATGTGACCGATTTTAATTTTAGACCACTGGGAGATAGCATTAAGGCGAATAGCCGAGCTAGCAGCACTTGCCTGCTAAAAATGTCGAGCGGTGTAAGGTCGAAAAGAATGTCCAGTGCGGCGGAGTAGGTCGTACGAAGTGCTCCGCTCATACACAGACAAGCCGATCTTTGGACTTTGTCTAGATTTACTTTCTTATTTAAGGCATTCCACCATACAGTCTCACCATATAGAAGAGTAGGTTTAGTACCACTGTATATAGCCATGAGTTATATGGGGTTGAAGAAGGTTTGCATGAGATGAGTGCCACTGTGGCTTTACGAACTCTTTCTTGTACCTATATTTTGTTTCCAGCTTAGCTTTCTGTCCAGAAAAAGACCCAAATACTTGGCTTTATTAGAGAATGCGAAGCTTATGCCTTTTATAGAAGGAGGGTTAATATGTGGAACGTTTAATTTCCTGGTGATTAGGACAAGCTCAGTTTTGAGAGGAGTTACCCCTAAACCTCAGCCAAGTAAGTTAGCTTACTGGGAGCATTTTGCAGAAGTTCTTTTAAGGTATTCGCCGGATGTTGTCCTGAGACGGCAACATAGCAATGTCCGCACACGCGATTACTCTGCAGCACTCACCTCTTAGGTATACCAGCAGCTCATTCACCTCTAAGTTCCATAGAAGGGGGACAGGACTCCACCTTGTAGGGTTCCTCTGCAGACAGATCTTTTGGCAGACGACGCGCCCAGTTCCTTAGTTAGCTAGACATTTAGCATCTAATGAAAGAGCAACGCTCCAGGGTGGCTTTTAGATCCAAACTCAGATTACCCTCTTTGATTTTGTAGTATGTGGAACCGCTGTGTATAGTGCGTCATACCGCGGTCTCTTTGGTTAGAGTAAACCCTAACTTATCTCATTACTTTGTGTGACAGAACTAAAAGAAGGGAAGCAAAATCCTCTCATACAAGGAAATATGTTTTGCTATAATTACTTTAATATAACCCTACATACAAAAACGGCTTCTGGCTTATTGTGGTAAACTACTTAACACTTTATTATTCACATAACATATATCATCATAATCAGTAGCGGTTGAAGGAACCGCCATTTGTGTTTCTAGGAGGTAAATACTATAAATACAGCTATAAAAACCAGTCCTTTCAATTTCCACTGCAAGAAAAAATAAGGAAAAGTATCCATAATTACTACGTAATTTGAAAGTAACCTAGAGTACAAGTCCCAAGGAGCCTGAGTGCACATAATGTTCCTGATTAACCCACTTGTGAAATGTGCTGAATCCTAAACTAGAGCACACTACAAACTTGTATTACTCGTACAAGTTTGTTGGCTTTTCTTCGCCATCTAAAGTCGTATAAGCATAAAAATACTCGTACTTTTGGATATGTTTCAAATATTGTTTCAGAGCAGGAAAGAGAGAGAAATTAACCGCCATTAAAAGCTTATTGTTTGACATCCGTCAAGCTTTGGGACGGACGATTTTTTGTGGTTTTCGAGAGACAGAAATAAATGCCTCAATATAACAGACGGACGTGAATTATCTGCACAAAATTGAAATCAGTGCATAGTATAGTTATTTTTGTTGTACTAAGTAAACTCTTTAGTTTAGTACATTTCTCCAGGACTAACTAATCAAAGTGAGAACAGACATTCTGTTTGGTATGGTTAGGTGCTAAAGCTTTTGTAGCCATGCACAAAATGCACTGAGAGAAAAGCATTGAATAAGTTAGGTGCCAAAGTGGGAAGACTTACTAAAAAACATCCTCTATATCCTAATTGGCTATCTCCCTCACGCACAAAGTGGTTCTTAAACTGTGCATCATCAGCATAGCAATTCAGTGGTTCTCAAATTTTCACAGAGACACAAACAGTAATTGCACAAATAAAATTGAAAAATAGTTCAATTGTCATTATTAAATTGATATAAATTGAATAATACAAACTAGGGGCCCGTTTATTTGTATAACGGGCTGAGGCCACATTCGCATTAACACAACGCAAATTGACTGTGCGGTAACCCTAAAGCTTTAGCTTTTCTTAAGCAAACTAATTGATTATGGTTTTTTTTTCTCACATTTTTTCTTTTTTTTAAACCCCAACTTTAC
This sequence comes from Nephrocerus scutellatus, assembly GCA_947095585.1. Classification (NCBI taxonomy): domain Eukaryota; kingdom Metazoa; phylum Arthropoda; class Insecta; order Diptera; family Pipunculidae; genus Nephrocerus; species Nephrocerus scutellatus. The sequence continues at coordinate 3,470,327 of OX352763.1, forward strand.
TTCAAATAAAAACAACCCATAAAAATTAAAATTTTTAATATAAATTCTCTAATAACCACAAGGCCTAGCTTCTCGCGACCATTTGTGTTGCGCATGTATATTTTTGGACACAAATGGAAGGGACCTACAATTTAAGGCCGGATCCGAACGGCGAATTGTGAAGCTTTCCGTGACAAATTTTTACTCTCGGAACGTTTGTCACCCATTCGCGAGAGGTGGGACACCGTGAAAAATACTTTTGGTGTTACTGGGATTCGAGCCACGAACCGCCTGCTCAGTAGCCATGTGCATTTCCACTGAGCCATATCGCCCACAATAACCACTATAAATGTGAAATATAAAAACACATACGAAGCACTGCAGCCCAACAACAAAACAACCCCAAACGTAAAGCAAGCAGCGCTGCCCGCAGTGCACAGCGCAAAACGCACACAGAACACAGTCATTATAGTATGAAATCATCTGATTCCGGGGAAAAAATTGTATGGAAGCCCCTCGACGCCGCGTCCCGATCACTCTCAAATTTTAATAGAAAGTATTGTCATCGGAAATATGCATGTGTGCAAAATTACAATAAAATCTAGCTTTGGGAAGTGGGTTAAAAATTGATCACAAGATCTGACCAGCCAGCCACCCAGCCACCCAGCCACCCAGCCAGTCAGCCATGTGGAAGCGAAGTTAATATAGAGAATTTTAAAATGTCTCCATTGACAACACTTACCCTAAAAATCTCGAAGTAATCGGTCAACAGGGTCGAGTTTTTTCCATAGAAATTTCTTCAAAATTAACCCGATTTTATTCAAAATTTGCAAACTTGTGATTAAACAATTAACATGAAAATTTTCATGTCTGAGCGGTGTGCTGTCCAAGCGATGCATGGATTGGGCGGTACGCTGACCGAGTGGTATGCTGTCGAAACGATGTTTTCCCTTTAATAGTTGGCGGATGGCAAATCTGTGGTCTGAGTAAGCGGCCTTCTCTTGAGTAGTTACGAGTTGATGAACGATCTGTAGTCCGAGTGATGCGTGGATAGTGCGGTGCGTTCTCTGAGCGGTATGCTGTTCGAGCGATGTTTCCCGGTAGTAGTTAGCGGATGACGATCTGTGGTCTGAGTTAGCGGCCTTCCCTTGAGTAGTTACGAACTGATGAACAATCTGCAGTCCAAATGATGCGGGGATCGTGTGGTGCGCTGTCCGAGTGGTGCGCTGTCCGAGCGTCCCATGGTTCGGGCGGTACGGTGTCCGAGTGGTATGCTGTCCGAGCATTGTTTTCCGTGTAATAGTTGGCGGATGAGAAATCTGTGGTATGAGTTAGCGGCCTAACCTTGAGAAGTTACGAACTGATCAATGATCTGCAGTTCGAGGGATGCGTGGATCGTGCGGTGCGCTGTCTGAGCGATATGCTGTCCGAGCGATGTAGTGGTTGACGGATGGCGATATGTGGTCCGAGTTAGTGGTCTTTCCTTCTGCTTGGATGAGGAAGAGAAAGAGACCAGTCTTCATCTTCTCTTCACGTGCACAGAACTTTCTCTAAAGCGTAAGCTCCATTTGGGGGTCTTCTTTTAAAGCGACCTAAACGATTTGTCAAGCAACTAACTAACTAACTCGCACGATAACGTCCACTTTCCTATGTAATATACTATTTGTGCACAAATGTAAGAGGGAACTAACTACACTTTAAAGCCATATCCGAAAGGCAAATTGAGAAGCTATGTCATCACAGTTATTACTTTCGGGCCATCAATGAATTTTACCGCAATACTAGTGGCGCTTTGAACGCTCATTAGTTTACACCGATCTTCGGACGTACTGTTAAGTTTATAGACTCTTTCTTTAGTTGTACAACACGAATGTGAAATGCTTTACTAGGCTCTGTATAACCGCATCAATATGATTCGCAGGCATTCAAAATGCCTGCACATAGACATTTCCACTTTCCTTCCTTAATACCTTAGTGCCCACGTTATGCCTTGCAACATAACGTGTGTCATTGGAAACGAAGCCCGATTTTATTCAAACTTTGCACACTTGTGTATCTCCGATGATAACGCTTTTTATTAAAATTTGGAAAGTATCGGGTCCCAAAGCTGAGGTTCTCCCATAAAATTTTTTTCAAAATTAATTTTTTTCAAACTTTACACGGATCTGTATCTCCGATTTACATTTACATTTTTTTAGTGTACTTTTACTCTGCATACCAATCTATTATTTTGCTCAGTGCGCAGGTCCTTGCACGATAACCTCTCGCACTCGAAGTTCTCGGCATTAACGAACGAAACGAGGAACAATGAATGAATGGAGCCTAAATGAAACGGGAAACGGCATTACGCGCCAGATCGTAGGATATTATCATCTCTGAATGGTAAAGTCTGATGAAAACACGAAGCGTACGTAGGTGTAAGACCAACCAGCTCCGGCACCAGCACCCCCAATTGCGAGGATAGTTGACTGCGACTGGACTGATAATAAAATCGCTAGCTGTTGACTGAATAAAAATTCAGTTTGCGATTGGTCGTCGTGAGGTTCAGATGCACTAGCCGGCGCACTATATTCACCGCACGGGATATTCTTGGACTTGGAAAATTTGTGTTATCGTGTGTCATATTCTATACATAGTGTAGCATGCAAATACCTACGGGATTAGAAATCGAGGCCAATTCGGGTCGTTGATGTCCTTCTCGTCATTGTTGCATTGTATTTTTGCGTGCTTTTAACTTCCTTTTTTGATAGACAGCTTATCAAAGAATTAAATAAATTTCCATCTGTGTGTGTCTCTCTCTCTCTAATATCATGTGAAAGATAATTAACCTAGTTACCGGATAGGTCAGGCATCTACTTCGTTTCTGTGGGCTCTTCCAGCTTGCAGCGCTTAGTACGCCAGTGAAGTTAAAGATACGTAAATTTTTTCAAGAATACCAAAATTAAAGTGTGTTTTTGGTATGTACGACAAAGGATATCAGTTCAGTGAATAGCAAAAAAAATAATTTTTTAAGAAATTCGAAAGAAAGTGAAAACCTTATGATGCCGAGACATCTGTTCGGTACGCTTGAAAACACATTCAAGTACCTACCAAATCTTGGATAATACAAATAAAGGACTCCTTTTTCGTCTCATTGTAATGCAGAGAAGATAAATAAATACTCCACCAACACATTAGTCGCTTGAAAGCTATTGTGTTCAGGTATGTCTGTAATGTTGCTTTAAACACACGCACTCACACAAATATGTTATCTGGTTAAAAAACTCATTTCAATATACGATGGTTAATTTAATTCGATTTTTCAGTAATTGCTTGCAATATTTAACCAAACTCTACAAGTAAGCTTGTGGCATTGAACCGTACTTCATCATTTTGAATGACGTGCGGAGGGAGTACGAAGAGGCAAGAGTTACTTGGTGGTATATTGTGTAAAGATAACATTTATCATACTGATGAAGCCTCAAAAGAACAAAGATACTCTGCCAAAGACCGAAGTAATAAGTCCACGAAGAATTTTTAAAATATATTTCGAAAGAGCTGAATTCTTTAGTAGCTCTAAGATGTGTTTCTGTAGAACTTTCTCTAAGAACAATAATTGACATCGAAGTTGGAAATACAACGCCAGCCGTGGGAAACTTTAGCACAGTATATCCATTTTTTGTCTTACTGTGTGGCTTCAACTACACATAATTTATGGGCACTCTAATTCATGTGGCATAAAAATGCTTTGTTCTCAATTGAAAGTTGTAAGTAGCATTGAACAAGAACGGGCTAATGATACCAATAGACGGTTATTCTCTATGGGTGCATTTTAGAATCATTCGTTGGGTAAAAAATCTATTTGTTTTTTGTTAACGACACCTCATCATCATCATCATATTTGGATCTACAACCGGGGTCCGGTCCTGGAATCCAGCGACACATACTACACTGGGCTTTTATGCATTCAGTTACTTTCTTTTTTTAACAAATATTAAAAAAAACCACTGGAACTGCTTTTGCCGTACCGCTGGTCTTTATGCATGAAACGCCTTTTCCGTCTGATTTTTGTAGGTGTTCACTGTTTCTATCTACAAGTAAAATTATTTAAAATGAGAAAGAGTGTCGGTGACAAAAGTGACAGAGGGACAGAGCCCTGGGGAACGTTAGCATTTAAGATAACTTCTAATTCAATGAAGCAGTTTATCATTGACTTCATAAGCACGGACAAAAGAGCCTGATGCCAAACTCTGTACAATTCTTTAGAAATACCGGTGCAACAGCTTTACTTTCACCAAATTGATGCAAAGATCGGTTTCACTGTTCGATGAGATATACCATCAAGTCAACAGTATAACATTGTCCACGAAATTCGTACTGTCGGGGACTAAGGATTTCGTTGATTTCAAGAGGGATCTGTAGTGCGATTGAACGGGAAACTACTGACTGCTCAAAACTTGGTTTGAGCCAGTAGCGCAACAATCAAGTTCGTGATGTAGTGCTTGCTTTACCTCCTAGTGGTGGTCCCCGAACGATCAACGAACTACAGATCAACAAGTCGGTAGGACTAGATGGTATACCCGCAGAGCTTCTGCGTGCAGCTCCAACGACATCAGCAGAGCTTTTATATCCCCTTGTAAAGAGAGCTTGGTAGGCAGAAAGTTTCCCCGACGAGTAGAAGAAGGGAATGATTGTCAAGCTCCCTAAAAAGGTAGTCTTATGGAGTGCGAAAACTGGAGAGGCATTTGCGTTCTTCCTGCAGTTGCAAAGGTAATAGCCAAAGTAGTACGTGAGCGAATTAAGGAGCATCTGGAAGATACATTCGATGCCGAACAAGCAGGTTTCTGCACTGGATCCTCCTGTGTCGACCACATCAACACCCTGCGGATCATTATTGAACAATGCGTTGAATTCCGGTCACCACTGCTCCTGCTGTTCATCGATTTTGAGAAGGCGTTTGACAGTGTCAACAGACAGTTTATCTGGCTCGCCTTGCGCAGGAGAGGTATACCCGATAAACCAACCAAGCAACCTATTATGGCTCTAAATGTCATGTGCTGCATTGAGGAAAGCTGTCAGAGGAATTCGAGATCCTAAGTGGGGTACGACAAGGTTGCATTCTATAGCCGATACTTTTTTTGTGTGTGATTAGCAATGTGCTTCGCGCAGCTTTATCTACTGGAAACGGAGGAATTCGTTTGACTCTAACATCTCAACTCAAACACTTGGACTACGCTGACGACGTTTGTTTACTCTCACACAGAATTATGGAGCTGCACCAAATGACAACAAATGTGGAAAGGGAGGCAAATGTTGCGGGTTTGAAGATTAATACTGCCAAACCCAAAATCTTCAACCTCGGCACTAACTCAGTAACTCAAGTTAACATTGCTGGACAGCCGGTAGAGAGAGTAGAGAGTTTCCAATATCTTGGGAGTATTGGTCTCGACCGAAGGTGGAACCGAACAGGACATTGTCAACCGAATCGGTAAAGCAAAATCGGTGTTTGGAATCATGTCCATGATATGGCGAAGCAATGCGATCAGCTTAAACAGCAAGCTGCGATTGTTGTTGCCTTTTTTTTGTGATTTGTCAATGTTCATCCAGTTCTGAGCTATATTTAAATGTTTCAAGTGTCTAGGTCAATGGGAAGTTAGTTTAAAATCAATTACAAAACTCCACCCGGTGCAAAGAGACATACACGAAAGCGAGCTAATAAAAACGTTTCCGCAATCAACTCCTCAAATATTAACAATTGCAAATAACAATTGCAAATGGCTTTCTTAGTTTCTTCGCGGGCAGTATTCGAAATGGTAAAACGGCTGAGAATTTTTGTGCCACTTTGTGGATTGCTTACATTACCTGCAGCATATTTTAGTTATACAAATTCAAATTTAGTTATCCAAATATCCTGTTTGCCGTCTGACACTATTATTTCATATTCTGCAATTAAATTAGTGTAAACATTCTTTTTGGAATTTTTTCACTTCGAACTTTGCATATTCTAACTCAAATGCTTTACTGAAAATTAGCAAGCACCTCTCATTCGTTAACGTGCGAAAATTTACATTTTCCGGTGCTTCTAAGAACATTGTGACTATTTTTATTAAACTATTGTATCATATATTGAAAAGGAATGTGTTTGATGTATTATGTGTTGATGCGTTTGGTTGATTACTTGGAAAGATAGCTAACAATATGATGTTTTTGATTATCCTTGGGCACCCATTGCATCGAGGTACTCTTTATGTATTTACATTAAACGGAAGACGAGGTCTCCTGACTACAGCTTTCTTCAGCATGATAAATTACATTCGATTTGGAAATTAATAAGGATAAAATCGAGAAAATGCCGGTATTGATAGATGGATAATAAGAAATTGGAATAAAATACTTTTGTCAGATAAATTAAAAAAAGTAATGTATTAGAATTAAATTATAAATTACCAAAAACCATTGCATATCTATAGGCTCAGTAATATTGTTGGGAGCTTGTATATAAAATTACTTTTACTGTTGTGAATGAAATTTCTAAAAAGAACTTGTGTTGTGTTTTTATTAGCAAAATCCATTAGGAACTCTAGAAAGGCTAAATTTCTTAACATTATCGCAATTTATTAAAGATCACGTTCAGTTGCGAACACTTTACTTGCGATGACTCTATTTTTTGGACGTCCTACTTGTTCAGAAAGTGGCAAGCTGCTTCTCTCTTCAGTCGGCTGACCACATCTGTTCAGCAACTAATAAAAATTTAATATTATGTTGTACCATATGGTTGGTAACATCTTTTTGGACACCCCAGTATTTAAGAGCAGCATGATAAGACGTCATTCGTTTAAGATCTACAATATGCTGATCCATTTTAATCCATTTATTCGAGCTTAACAAAACACAAAGCATATGTTTTTTTTATATAGAGACTCATTGCCAAGAGAGGAATATATTTGAATGTGACTTTTATTGTCAGAAATGACAAACTTCACGGGAGGAAATATCAAAACATATACAGCAATAGATGTCGAGCCATCTTAGTAAAATATCAAAAGATTCAAAGGTTTAAAGCCATCTACCTTCCGATGGCTCTGCCGAGAGTTACCCTAACGGTCATATAAAAATCCGGTATGTTGTAGTACATTATATATGAGCAGCTAGCAACAATTGTAAACTTATGACCATCCATGAATTCTTGAAAAGTTTTAACAAGCACTCGTCTGCTGTTAAATGTTTGCTTCGAAGAATGCATGAGACGAGAAACTACAATTTTCTCTAATACATATATTTAGAACGTGAACCAGAATCACTTGTTACCTCCTTTCATACACGTATTTTGTCCTTTTTATATGCAGTCACACAAGCAGTCTACTCCAGACTTCAATAATGTTCTAACACTTTTGCCAACATTTTGGTTAAATAATTGCTGGCTACTATTTCAGTCGTTTAGAAGTTTTTACAGAGTTGTACTATTTTCTCAGAATATTTATTGAAATGTCAAGATGTCCTTAAAGTAAATCAAGACTTTCAAGTTCTTAGAGTGAGTTAAAAGTGATATAAAAATAATGAAGATTGATTAACTTCTTTTACTTTAGTTGTCTTTGCTTTAGTTATCCTTGTAAAAACGTATCTTTTGACCATAAACAGAAACATAAACTGAACGAAATGAATAAACTCTTGGAAATGGCTCATTACGTTTGTTTATTTTCCATATTTGTGGGGAAATGAGGTATTATTAATAGATAATAGAAAAAAATTAATAAATTATTAATTGTCACAATACGAATACGTCGCTATCTCTTGATTTGCTCAAATAACAAAGGTTAACCCTATAGCAAAAAAAGCGTATACGATGTGTATATTTGTTTGGAATAGATTTAGTAGTGAGCTGGAATTCCGATAGAACATACATTTATTGCTTAATTAGATAGATAAACTTGCCAAGTTACCTTGAGATAGCCGAAGTGGCAAAATGAATTCATTGAGCTATAATCGATTCGCTTCGAAGGTTTTTTGTCCTCGGTATCATTATACATTTATATATATAGTATCTACCCATAGATAGCAAGTTTATGTGTTGTTGTGTATTATCGTCAATATTATCTCTAATGGTAGATAATAGAAAGGACACTTTGTTTGGAACAAGGTTTCTAAATAGACAAGTTTTCCTGATCTAATTTGATATCACAATTTGATGTGATATATACTCATACAACAAAAATACTCAGTCATTTTTATAAGCCAATAAAATATGATATTTTCGCTAATGTTTTGTTAACGAACTTTTTTGAAAAAGCTCTTTAACGTTAGTAATAACAAAAAAAATCGATAGCTACCGATTTTGGGAGGCTGTTTTGTAAAGTAGCACTATAAGTATTGTGCTGTGCTGACATTCAGATTTGAAAGTTGAACTTGGAACATCCAATGCATATGAATAATTTGCAAACAATCTGCATGAATCAGTCATCTTTTTAACGAATCATGCAGATTTAACATAATATCGTTGGTTATAAAAGTCTATCAACGGTAACCAGCCAATGTACATCAGCTAAGGGGCTTACCTTAAGACATAGATTAAGTCGGAGTAATGACATCGGAAAATATCTTTCGATACTGTCCCTTTAAAAAAACAATGGATACTTATTATAAAAGGTCTTCACACTATCTATTAATTTTCCAGAGCAATAATTAATAATTAACAGAATGAGTTCAAGAGTTAGAAAAATGTGCCACATTTACTCGGAAATTTTATATTTACCCATCTTCACTTCACAGTAGGAAGCATACGCCATCGCCATCGCACTAACTTTCATCAGGATATCGCCTTTTTCACAGCACGTGTTTAATGATAACGACCTACCTAATTCCAAAATGCAATTAACAGCGTGACGTATTTTCATCACCCTTTTACTCATACGTATTCTAAATGCCCTGGGAGGAAGTCAATTAGCAATCAAACTTTGACAGACCGAATCCTTAATTGGATAATTGCATTTTGCGCACGAAATTAAAAAATTAATATTAGAATTTATTTGAAAACCAGGGTGCTCTTGTAATTGGAACCACTGTCCAATTGGTAGAACTTTATGTGCTATGAATCACATTGAATTTTGTAAACCAAGTACCAACTCATGTTTGGGGCGTGTAGTAAACAATTTTGGGGAGAAATATTAATTTTATCTTAGCACTCTAAGTTTTTTGATAATAATCTTTAAGGCTACGCTACCAACAAGTCATCAGAAATGCCGACACTGATTTTCTAGGTTTCATCCGACTATCATAACCGAACCCTTGGCTTGATGACGAATGCATGTAGCAAAACAAGATACAACTAACGTTGCAAAAAAGAACGAGAGCTGCTCGTGGAGCTCACAAAAGGCAAGAGGAACACCAGCCAATGGAAAAATAAGTGGTCGGAAGTTTTAACAAATAGAATGAAAAAACATGTCAAAGCCACAAAACAAACAGAAACCTTTCGAGATAAGGTGGAAATCTTTTAGTGGAATCACAGTCAGTGCTGACAACATGGGAAGACCACTTTTGAAGATTGTTTACCAGCGGTATAGCTCAACTCTCCGCTCTCAGGCAGAATCTGAACAATGACAGCCAACATTTTCGTCCACCTGACCAGTATGAAGTGAGGATCGCAATATCCAAACTTAAGAATAACAAAGCTGACGAGGTCTTCCGGTCGAACAGCAGGATTTAACTTGGTAGATTGCATACCACAGCTTATCTCAAAAATTTGATCAGATGAAAGGATCTCTGATAAATCGAATCTCAGCATTGTTGTGCCTGATACACAAGAGAGGAAACACACCAAAGTGCGCCAACTATTAAAGGAATAAGTATTCTTAATAAAGCCACTCATCATTATAATCATCATTATGGCTTTAATAATAATAATAATATTCGGCGCGACAGACCATTGCGGTCATAGGCCTAGCTTATCGCGACCATTTGTGTTGCGACTAAATATTTTTGAACACAAATGAAAGGGACCTACAATTTAAGGCCGGTACCAAACGGCGAATTTGAGAAGCTTTCCGTGATAAGTTATTTTACGTTCGGAACGTTTGTCACGCATTCGCGAGAGGTGCCATGCCTGGCACCAAGTCTGTTCAACTACTGGCATATGCTGCCATCTGACAACATTAATATTATTGCCGGAACCCCAAGAGCTGTTATGCTTAGTATGCCAACTTTGAGACAGAAACGACGAAAATGGGAATGCCGGTTAATGAGGCAAGACAAAGTTTTTGCTGGCAACAAAAAAGGCACGCAACGTATCGGCCAGAACGGCACAATAGACAGCAGTAAGGTAGTTAGGGACTTTGTCTACCTTAGCTCCGCTATAACATCCTATTTACAATAGTCTCTATATTAACTTCGGCTGGCTGGCTGGTCAGATCTTGTTTCAGGGATAAAGGATGGGGTTTTAAATTACGCTTAGACCACTGGTGGAAGAAGCGATAAAACAGTGACAAGCAGGAAATGGTCCTGCGGTGTTTAAGCGAATCAAGCGAAAGAATGAATTGGATTAGTAATAGCGGATATGAGATCCAAGCAAATCCTTATCAATTACATAGGCGTTCATTTTTGACAGAAGAGCTTGATGCCTGTCAAGTACTTTGAAAATATCGAGTGCAAAAATTTTGCTTTCACCAATTTTGTGAATAGACTAGAACTTTGTAGACTGGATAACGGCTGTTTTCCAACTACTTGGGAAGACTCCAGAACAGCTCTTTAAAACTATTGCGGGAATACCATCAGGCCCAGCTGATTTGTGAATGTTGAGATCATTTAATACTCTAGCTACTTGACGAGTACGAAAGTAGATCTGTCCCATTAAGGTAGCTCGGCTCTTGAAAGTACAGTTGGCGCAATCTGGTAGCTAGCTGCGAAATGTATAGCAAGCAGATTGTCCTTGTTTATAGAGCTTACGTTTGGAATGTCATTGTGGCTGAGCGTTAGCCAAAAAACGTATATTAGTTGATGGCCAGCTTGACCCTGAAGTGTAGTGCCACATAAGTAAAAAAAAGTTTTATTTAAATCGTATCTTATAATGTTCCAGATATACCTATATATTAAATATGTAGAACATCATAACTTACGGACTACCTTGTAGTGTAGTGTAGTGTAGTGGAGACTACAATACTTTTTACCTCTAAGCCATTGATTTTAAACAATGTATATAAAACAATAACCCATAAGGATTAAATTGAATATAATTACGTTTTTGTAATCGATTTTGCACTGAGTACTCGTAATTTGTATAATAAATTTTCCCTATAATATATTAATGAATTTTCTTTTAAAAATCAGACAGATTTGATATAATAGAATGTATTTCTTCACGAGTATAAATCCTGTTATCAAACGAGGTCCATTTAATGTGCTTCACCATAAACCACAAATGAAATTTCATGTAATTTAACGACCATTTGTTGGTACTTAGGTTCAAATAAACGAATTGCTAATGTGGCACACAACATTATCCAATAAGATGCAAACAGATAAAAGGCTCATTATTCTGTCGCAGGATAACAATAAAAAATGTTTAACGTATCTGCATACAACGCACATGTTTTACTTAAATTCGTCCTTATTTAGAAACTTATAGGAGTTAGCCAATTTTTAAGAATTGAAAAAAAGTCAACGCACAGTGGATAAAATTTACGATAATCAACGTATAGGGAGGAAATCGATGTTAAGATACTTTCAAATGAACGAACGATGTAGGCGGCGGCAGTTGGTAAAAATGTTTTCATCTTCTGATGGCAAACAAAGGAAAATTATGTAAATCGCCAAAGCAATAATTTGACATAAAAAATAGCCAAACATTCAATTTAAGGATGATGATCAGCATGACCATCTCAATGCTTAACTGAGGAGAATTATACAGCATGACTGGAATACGAGCTTACTACCAAAACTGAGACTCATCAAACTTTTCAATTCTGTATGTATTTTCTGTATTTTGTTAAGCTGACTGTGTTCTACTGGGTTTTTCGGGGGAAATAAAAAGAACTTATGTCATGGTGGACGTCGTAATCAATGTGAGCAAAAAAGTGCTCCACTAAAAAAGTATTGTCCTCATTTCACTTGTCATTCCAGGCACGTATTTGAAAGACTATCTCCACAGATTTGCTTTTAAGCTTTCAGGTAGGCTGTTTGCGATTTTCCATTAATAAAACATTACCTTCATTAGGTCTACTCCAATGCTGTACTTGTTGCCTTGTGCTATATACGAGAGGAATACAATTAAAATGGTTGGGCTAAAATTCCTCCATGTCCACATGTACTAAGAACCGATAGATGTGTTTTTGTGTACGAATTTCCCTACGAGTTTCCATTAAATTTGTTGTGCAAAACGTGTTCCATCTTCTTCTATATCGCATGTTTAAAAGTGAAAACTTCATTGCTTTCGAAATTCCTTGCTTCTCGTGCAGTCAAATGTTTCCTTATCCATCAATTTGGCTTCTTTTAGATATTCCTGATAGAAAATTTATGAAATGCTAAATTTACCAACCAGCAAACAACTTGTCAACCAAAAGTCAAAAATAATAATCAAATATTTATATTGGCGACAATTGATGATGCTTTGATGTTCGTATAGATTCAGCTACATGAGTCCCTTATAAGCCTTATATAAGCAGTCAGAGGAAAGAAGTGATTGATCTAACTCTGATCAACCAAATCAAAGAATAGAAAGTGCTGAAAGATATCTTATTGTACGACCATCGATACATTGGCTTTCAGTTAAGCGCCGAATTTAACACAATTCCCGTCGGCAGAAATCCAAGAAGAACTGACTGGACGAAATTCCAAGACTCACTTAAAGCTAAAACTAGTCTTTGGAGATGCGAAAGGAAGCTCACAAATGAAGCTTAAATTGCAGAAAGAGCACAAATTATGTGTAAATCCTTAATGGATAGCTTTGTTCAGTGCTTTCCAGCCAGAAAGCAGTGGAAAGGGAAAACTGTTCCCTAGTGGAACAGTGAACTTCAAAAATTTCACAAATTCTTACAGAAGCTTATAAATAGAGCCTTAAAAGTGACTGGGAGACTTATGGGAGTAAGCAGAAAGAGTATAAGGCAAAAGTAAAGAAGGATAAATTCGAAATAAATGAGCTAAGAGCAAGACTCTGATGACACTTTCACCAACTCTATGCAGGAGGTCAATGACGTTTTACTCCACATTCACTTCGCAGAAAGCAGAGTGCTAAGGGAGACTAACAGTGTCAACTTGGCTACAGATGGAAGAAATGTCAGCAGATATGATTGGTATGTAGCAGAAAAGGTGGCTAAATCGGAGGCAATAGAATTCTCTATTTCGTCCTTCAAGGACTTTTTCGCCCACGATTGAACAGTTTGTAGAAAAGTGTACTATTGTCTACTGTGTCGAAAGCCGCCTTGAGATCTACGGAGAACGCATACAATTTTTTCTTTCTTCTAATGTAGTTCAGTGCAACTGTTGTGGGTATGAAGATTTGGTCTTTTGTTGAGTAATTTGCTCGAAAACCCGCCTGAAACTCAGATGGCAAGTGATTTTGGGATATCCAGACTTGAAAACGTTTAGCGAGAACAACCATTAGAATTTTTAATGAGGAGTTTAAAAGTGCAATGCCACGGTAGTTTTCTGCCTTATTGGGGTCTCCTTTCTTGAGAATGGCGAAGATCACTGATTGCTTAAAATTGTTTGGGATGGCTCCTGCTCAATCAGTTCAATCAGCTCAAAGTTCAATCAGATTTTTATTTGCATATTTGTAAAATTCGTCTGATATACCATCCGTAACAGCCTTTAACTTTTTCTTATGTAATGGGGTCATCCAAAACATCATTCATATTATTCGGTACTGCATATTGGAACCTAGGGGACTCACTGGGTCCAGACGGAAAGTGCTCTTCTAGTTGCGATGCAGTGACATTTAAACCAATTTGAAAAAATCTTCCGTTTTTCTTACTGAGAAGTTTCCAGCCAATCACATTCTAGGTCATAACATGGCTGTTTTCGGTTCCGACCCAGTTTGTTCTGTTTTTTTTATTGAATAGCTTGAAAAGTTAAGTTGATAGGGACTCGCTGAACACAAATTTATCTTTTTGTTGAAGTGGACTTTCAACTTCACTTCTAAAACAAGGCATTTAAATGACGCACTGCAAAGTTCAACAAAATGCCATTTTCAATTAAAACTCGTGGTAAATAATTAATTCCGATAGGCTTTCCAGAAGTTAACGATGTGTTACGATTGTGGTAATACAGAAAATACTCGTAACTGAAGAATCCTTATTGAATCCTTATTCTTACCGCTCGCAGCAAGTTCATACGAGTACAGACGTTACATGTTTGTACATCATTGCGCATTATGACGAGTGCTTAAGCTATTTTGATACTAGATGCTCATGCTACATAACTATGAATATGCCATCGAACATTCCACTACATCAGGTTTTTCAAGCTGAACGCCGCAAATCTTTAAATTTTCCTTAGAGACAATTTAACAACTTATTCTCGTAGTTCTTGGAGATTTCATTGAGAAGGTCTACCGACTGACTTGTCGCCAAATGATGTCAGTTCGTTCACAAGAGAAGTCCTCAAAGTTCTGCACTATTTCACGCTATATCTTTCCTGGATAAAACCTGCCTGTGAATGTGTAATACATGTACACTTTGTATAATGAACACGTATTTCTCAGTGATGATGTATAAGCATGGGATGCACAGTATGAGTATAGTGCGCTTTAGTATTTATTTACTCAAGGATGCGAGTGTGAGATTTTTTGTAATTAGAAGAATTTTCAGGATTATCAAACGTACAGTTTACAAGTAGTTGGAGGTAGTTGCGATGAGAAAAAAATATCCAGGTCATCTTTTAGGTAGTTGGTAGTTTCGGCCCATTCGTTTGTGTATAAAATTAAAGTATTATTTGTTTATGCATTTTTTCATCTAAGGTGCAATATTTTAAAAAAGGGTTTGTTCTTAAATATAAACAGGTGTGCACAGTTTTACAATAAGGAAAAATTTTTCGGGTAAAGTGAAGAAAAAATGCATAAAAGGCAATAGAGTGAAATCAGTTATAGATGACTAGTAGCAAGTAGCCAGAAAACTATCGTTATTAAAATCTCTATTAAAAGAGCAACATTCCACACAAATAATATAGATATGTGGAATGTTGCTCCTAAAAGTATTCAATTTGATGTAGTATTTATTAAATGATTTAATTCTTAAAGAATACAAGAATACAAAGAATACAATGAATGTAATGATTGTTCCAATATTTATTAAAGAATTTTACCGGGAAGGCTCCACGACTTTTATGAGTTACTTCAAGCTGTTGGCCATGCCAGCTGTTGGTTCTGGTGCTATCACAATGCAACGTCCAAGTACTACATTTACAGCACCTCAAATAAAAAGGCTTCTTATCATCATTCGGTTGATATTTTGAGCTTCGATTGTAGCGAAAAAGAGGTTTACAAGATCTTTCAATATATTTCATCGCTGATGATTTTTCCTGAAAAGTGTATTGTATTCTCTGTAGATGATGTAAGACAATCTCATTCTAATAAAAATGCCCTCGGTTTTACGGTTTACTCCGCCAACATTTTATTCATAACTTCGACTTCTCCTCTTACTAAGAATTCTAACTTTTAATTAACTTTAACTCCTGCGGTAAAAGTTTTTATACAATGATTAACGATTTCACTATTACTTGAGAAATGAAGTTAAAGTATAAATAAGTTTGAACAGGGGTGTTAAAAAAAATTATTACCACTTATATGAGATTCGTGATTTCGTGAAACGAATTAAAACTACTGTCTCCAACTGTCAGCTCTATAGACAAGGCTAATCTGCTTGCTACACATTTCGCAGCTAGCTCAACGCTACCAGATTGCGCGTTGTCGCCGCCTGTACTTTTCCCTTTATGGGACAAATCTACTTTCGTACTCGTCAAGTAGCTAGAGTATTAAATGATCTTAACATTCATATATCTGCTGGGCCTGATGGTATTCCTGCTATTCCTGCTCTTCGGTGGCACTGCGCATGATATTCCATTTCCTTTATTCTTCTGAAGTCTTCCCAAGGAATTTGTCTTCATCCCAAGTGGAGCTTGAACAACAACGTATGTTAAGCGAGAATTCTGACATTGACAGCATAACAAGGTGGGGTCTACACAAAGTAAAGTAGAATTTAACGCTTCCAAAACCCAATGCTGTCTCTTGTATTCGGTATGTGCGTCAAGAACAAGCTTCGTTGGAATGACCACATATGCGTTATAGCCAATTATGCTGTGAAATGTTTAGGTTTCCTTAAACGGTGCAAGATGTATTTCACTCCCGCGGACCTGGCTATTATTTACAAGGCATATATTAGCGCCAAACTTGAATACAACTGTATTGTCTGGGCAGGTGCTCCCAAGACCACATTGCATCTACTTGACAGAATTCAGAATCGCGCGATAAAACTTATTGGTGACGTAAATATCGCTAAGACAATCGAATCGCTTGAACATCGTAGGAATGTTTATTGCTTCTCACTGCTTTATCGCCTTTTCCATAAGCGGTGTTCAAAAGAAATATCTAGGTTCATCCTGCCCATCCTCCAACCCGAAATACCCGTGTCTAAATTCGAACCCACCTAAATCTACCATTAGACCTATCTTCGGACGTACCAACCAATTCAGCGATTCCTTCTTTAGCCGCACAATAATTATTTGGAATAAATTGCCCGAGTCTGTGTTTCCGCATTTGTATGATCTGCAGTCGCTTAGGACACTCGTGCATAGACATCCATCTTTTCCTTTCCTTAATTTCCGAACGCCCACGCTGTGCTAAGCATTATAAGGGTGCAAACCCCTTGAGCGTTTGTACCATGGGGGTGGGATTTCCATGTATGTAAAAATCATCCTGAGGGATATAACCGCAAAAATAGGTAGGAAGCCAGTTTTTCATGCAGTACATTGGCACCCAAAGTTTACACGAGAACACTAATGACAATGGACAACGAGTCATTGAGATGACAGCAAGCAATAACTGGTCGTTGTGAGAACAAGGTTCCACAAAGTCACGTGGGTATCTTTTGATGAAGTCACGAGTCGCTTGCAACCAGATAGACCACGTGTTGATAGATTGCCGACACAACCCGAACCTGATGACGTCGACTCGGACAGCTATCTTGTTGGTATCGTGATCCAAGAACGGATTGCATCACCACGAAATACTGCATCCCCAAATAAGATTCGAGTCAACACGGCTGCTTTTCCCAACAACGAGATCAGAAAAAACTACGGTCAAGCGAAGCGCGTGACGTGATCATATGATCTGCAAATTATCTGTTTTTTTTTGGGTGGAGCCTATTTCACTGTTAACCCACTATACATACGTGTCCCACAAATTTCAGCTCTCTAGATCACGTGAAAAGTGGTTAAAAATGACCTCAAGTCGAAAAAACAGACAGAGACTGAGTCAAATTAAATAAAAGTTTTTAAAAAGAAGAATTTCGTCTATGTTCAGGCGTTTCTTTTTTTTTGACGAGTGGGATAACTTAAGTCATTTTTCATTGCTACGGGAATTAAAATGTCAATAAGATGTGAATATTAGAATTGTGACAGGTAGAATATAGATTGGTTTTCCATGTAATCCAGTATTTCGATTGGGATTTTTTTCTTTAATTATTTTTGTTTTCGGTTAGTTTGCAACTGTTAACAGTTTTCCAGTTTTTTCTTCTTATTTTGAAAGGGGCACTTGATGCGGTTCCACTATGACAACGTACGAGCATGTCCTTAATTTCAAACATACTGCATGCCAGTCAAAAATAGTTAATTTAGGCACACACATGCTAACTGAGGCAAACCAAAGTCAGCCTAATTAGGTGAACCGTATTTTTATCATGGGATTAGGCTCCGAGTAACAGTCAGACAAAAGTGCTGAGGCGTTCAAGTGCAACAGTTTTATGCTGCTCTGTTTGTTGCTGTTTGTATGTAGGTGTTCGGAGGATTCATTTAGCGCACTGATGCTTCGATGCCCAGCGTTTGTTCGATGTGGAACACATTCGAAATAAGCACTGAGCATCGGAGCAGTGAGCATGAACAACGAATGTTTAAAAATAAATGGCTATTGAGTTTGAGAACTCCTGCGGAAAGAAAGTGTTAAGCGTAAGGAAAAAACAAAACGAAATTGTGTCAAGAGTACTTAGAGTGCTTTTGCTGTTGTGCACGCCGGCGAGCGAACTAGCGCTCCGGTATTAAAAGCTCAAAAAAAAAAAAAAAATATTCGCCCGCACGGCGGTGTCGTATGCGAGTACCTTTATACGTTATTAAAAAAGCCGGCCTTTGGTAATATTTCGCTGTTGCAATAAACTGTGTCAAAACGTGTTCTTGAAATGGCAAACGCAAAGAAGGACACATACATGCACTTACTCGGATATATAAAAGCTGGGCATATGGTACTCGCTTTTGCATTAATGTCAAGCTAGAAATGATTTACTTATACATATATGTATCTATGGCTTAGGCATATTTTACTTATTGTTGTTTTTCTGTAACTGTTTTTTTTTGTATTCCATTCACATGAAATGTTAATTGAATGTATAAAAATAGAAACGCGATTTATACTGGAAGTAGAGCAATTTACGTTGATGTTTTTCTGTAATCCATCCATTTTCGAGTGCACAGAAGGTTGCCCCAAGCAATAAGATTCTAACCGTCATGCTTTTCGGTAGCAATTATTGTCACTGGAACGCTGGTAGACAGATACTTTAACTGTGAAATACTTCATACGTTAGCCGCACAATGAAATACGGGAGTATACCGCAGTTTAGCAATACCCTAAGCAGATGTACAGCCGCACACTAGAATTCAAACGACATCCTTAACCACTTGGCAATTTTACTGATCCTACTTCACTTCACATGACCTAACATCTTTTGGTGTATTGATTTTTTTCAAAAAACATTTAAAATTTACTTTCCAAATATTTCCTGATATTGGTGTTAGCATTTATCTTTTGCTATTAGCTATATTTTAATGAAACGGTAACCATTTACTGCCGAGACTTGCAGTTCAGTGACCAAAGAGATCTAATTAGTGAATGCATGAAACATGTGATTGGGAAGCACGGCCTCGGCGAAAGAAATGACAATCTGTGCTGTTGAAAGGTGACCGCTACTATCACAAAAAGATTACAAACGTTCGTAAATAGGTGCCTACGGAGCATCTTAAGGGTTTTCTGGCCTAACCGCATCTCTAACGAACATCTTCACCAGAGATCGGGTCAGGAACCAATAGCACAATAAGTGGCAGTCGATTGGTCATAGACTCCGAAAAGGCGACATTTCCATAGAAAACTACGCAATGCAATGGAATCCGTTATCTCAGAATGGTAGAAAAACGGGTCGTCTGAGAAATACATGGCACAGAACAGTTGAAGAGGAGTCACGGCAATTGGGGAAGAGTTGGAGAGAGCTGAAGCTCATTGCCTTGAACCACACGCGATGGCGTGTATGCATAGTAGAGGACCCACAAGGGGATATAGGACGATTCTACTACGTATTGTTAGTTCCTAAATTTGAAGATCCAACATCTAAATTAATAGAAAAAAAAAACATGAACACTCAAGTGGGAATGGGTTTTTTCGCTCATAATGATTTTTGATACGAAATCACCCTCATCTTGTACCAGGTTTAACATAGAATGGGATCAAGTTAACCTCACTTAACCAACAGCAGGCAGCAATTGCTGAACGGGTTGAACTTTGTAAGGGAATATCTTCAGGTCTTTCACCAAAATTCGACCCAACGAAAGTCTGCTGTTGCCAAATTGTGTGCATCGTTGTCTAGTCTATGTTTGTCGACTCTCTCGGACGTCCTCTGCCATAATAGCAATATTCTCGGTCGAACGAGAAATACGGGGTCGGCCACTTCTTGTGACATCTCTATATAGTGGACCTAGTTTGTACGACACGCTCAGCCAAACGCTTTATTGTTCACGCACATGGTGCAGGACGACGAGGGAAACGACGACGCAATTCACACTGCGTTAAAACAAGAGACAGGAAATTGGTCAAATAAGCAGTAACAACAATTCTTCGCTCATCAGGTGTGTATCGCTTCACTGCTTATTGTCAACTAATTTTCTATCTGTCTACAACATAAATGAATGATATTTGACACAATTTGCAATAATAACGGCACATTCACACAAACACAATCGCACAAAACCGTGAGAACTCTTAACCATTAGCAAAACAACGCGAACTACCTCGTCGTCTTCTTCTAAGAAACACAACAATGAATACTCAAGCCGTCTATTTATTGCAGTTTTATATGATATCAATACATCTCTTTGTCTCCTACAATTATAACTGAATCTGTATCTACTATCTATCATTTCTAGCCTCAGACAACAACTTTGCCCCGAAGTTCCAACAATGCCACAAAGGAAAGAAAGGGCAACCGTGCACTTCCTTGTCGTTTTGGTCGTTCTTCTTTTTGCCCCCTCAAAACATAATAAACAAACAATCAAATTGTCAGCACATTGTCAATTTGAAATAATGTCAATGTCCGCATCGGACGGATATCCAATCTTAGTTGAGAGTTCAGAGATGTTGAGGAGCTCGTCGGAGGTACACGAGATACTCATAGTGGTATGAGTAGAACAATCTGTGCTATACAAATAGGATTCCGCAAATACCACATGCCCATCCTAATCCTAAGTCGAACTCGTCATGGTCTTGATGGTGCTATACTGTCGTGGTGCTCTCATTTCTATTACGGTCTGACAACCCTAACTTTCAACGATACAACGATTTAATTGAATTTTGAAATACAGAAAAAAAACGGCTCATCACAATGGATCACCAAACAAAGTGGATTGAAAGGCTGACGAGTAATAGCTGTGCAGATTCCGACATGTACTCTGTATGTGTTTTTTTTGTTAACATTTGAGTGTTATTTGCACAGAGAGTTCGTCTCCTTCTTCAGACAGCAACATTATAAACAATTGAAATTGGAAAAGGTTTTAGTGGGTATTTTTCGTACTTTAACACTTTGACTTCTCAGACGACCTGTCGGTTTATTTTTTAAATTTAAGTCCATCTTTCCACTTTCAGGTTTCCGTCTGAAAACCCCTGTCTCCGATAGTTATAACGGGTGTTTTTTTGGGAGGTTTGTTTTTCCGATAGATGTCGTTTTATTTTATGACAGTTGTTTTGACAGCTCAAAGTGGCATTTCTACTCAGTATTGTTTGGCAAATCATTATGAAAAAAAAAAAAAAAAAAAAAAAATGACATTTGTGAAAAATAGTCGTGGTAGCCATATGCCAGAAATTGTGTTTAAATGTTAAATGCCAAAAAATTATCTACCAAATAAAAAAAAATTTTGGTCATTTCATAATTTTATATGTGTTTTATTCAAAAAAAAAATCGGCAACCTCTTAAAAAAACACCCGTTAGATATTACTGAGTAGAAATGCCACTTTGAGCTGTCAAAACAACTGTCAAAAAATAAAACGACATCTATCGGAAAAACAAACCTCCCAAAAAAACACCCTATATATACTTCTTCTTTGAAGTATTTTCGTTATAAGACAATTTACGTCAATTTGCTAATTTTGTGTATCAAACTTTGAAATTCTTTGATTTTCATATATCATCAGTGTACTAGTTGAATGATAGTAGTTCTCAAATATTTCAATGATAATTGGGACCTATTCCACAATGGCATCAACTCTCAGTAATCCTCAAAATTGTAAATATAAATTGAGAAATATTTTCGTTGTAAGACAATTGACATTTTATCAAATAACTAGCTGAAATACCCAGCGTTGCCTGGCTGCCCCACAACATTACACTGACCACAATTGACCACCAAGACCCTTCAAGATCCACCTCGTGATACCGCCTCACCACTTATAACAGCACTATTACCATAGCCTGTAACCTATCACCACCTGCCAATAATACACATTGAAAATTTCATACAAATCGGTTTGTAAATGTAGCTGATATTAACATTTTACATTTACCCACTCATTGGGAGGGGGAAGGGAGGTTGTCATCATATATGACCTAACAACCGGTGTCCGGTCCTGGCCCCTCCCAAAAAATCTTTCCACCGGTCCCGATTACGAGCCGATGTCATCCAGTTTGGCATCCTTTAACTCTGGGCGTCCTGGTCTACGACATCCTTCCAGAGTAGGCCTCGCTGTTGTGTTCCATAAATCCTACCGCAAAGGATTTTCCGAGCAGGATCATATTCGCTCATGCGAGCTATGTGTCCTGCCCACCGGAGCCTACCGAGTCTCCGGAATCGTCCTTCCTCACATACGGGGCCAACAATTCTCCGTAAGAGTTTTCTCTCGAACGCAGCTAAGAGGTCAGCATGCTTTTTGCAAAGCACCCAAGTCTCGGATCAATATGTAAGTACTGGTGTGACCATTGTCTTATATACCAGCAGCTTGGATTTTATGGTTAAATTCCTGGATTTGAAAAGTCTTGACAGACTGTAGTAGGCTTTGTTGGCTTTAAGCAACCGTGCGCGTATTTCTGGTTCCGTGCTGATATCGGCTGCTACAGTTGACCCGAGATAGTTAAAGGATTGCACTACTTGAAATTCGCGCTTCACTATTTGAATTGAGGGACTAATGTTGGATCTTCTACTCGCAGACGTGGCCACTATATACTTTGTTTTGCTCTCATTTATGTACAGCCCCAGATTTCGTGCTGCCTGCTCGATCTGGATGAAAGCTTCCTGTAAGCTCTTGGGCTTCTACCAACGATGTCAATATTGTCTGCGTAAGCCAGTAACTGAATGGACTTATAGAGGATTGTTCCTCTAGCCGTTACGTCAGAGTCTCGGATCACTTTCTCCAACGCCAGGCCAGTCCATTCCCTTGTCGGAGCCCGTTATAGATGTTGAATGGGCTTTATAGTAATCCGGATATTTTTACATTGGTCATGGTCAACCTACATAGTCGTGTCAGTTTATTTGAGATGCCGAATTTTCTCATGGCTTTGTAAAGTTCTACTCTGGCTATGCTATCATAGGCGGCTTTAAAGTCTATAAAGAGATGGTGTAGTGAGTTTTGAGACTCTAGACATTTTTCCATCACCTTCCTAAGGGTGTAGTTGTTGATTTGCCTGCGATGAAGCCACACTGGTATGGACCAATGATGACTTCAGCGTATCAGGCTATCCTGTCTTGAAGGATAGAGAAGAAAATCTTATACGAGGTACTCTACAACGTTATACCCTCTTTGTCTTTGCAGTATGTGCAACGCGGTGTATATTGCGTCACACTGCGGACTCTTTGGTTGAACTTCCGCGCCTGGTGCGGTCCTTGCTCTCTGTACTGTTCTAGTTCACGGACGAGATTCTTCTCCCAGGCTGCTTTTTTCGCCGGTGAACTGTTTTTTCATATCTTCTGAGCTTTTTATATTCATCTTCGCGTGCCTGCGTTCTATGAGATTGTTGCATTGCTCGGTACGCAACATTCTTACGTTCAGTCGCTAGCTTACATTTGCCATCGAAGCAGTCGTTCCGATCTCTACGAATACTAAGATGAAGTCAGCAGTACTTATGACAGTATTCTCATGGCGTGTCCATTTCTCTTCTACGCCCGGCATCTCAGCCCCAGGACTTACTCTCCCTGCATTTAGGGCGAGTCCTATCGCTTAACCGTAGTTGTTTCTGGTCTCTTTGTTGCGAACGGCAGCCGTGTTGATTCGAAAC
The DNA here is from genome assembly GCA_947095585.1 of Nephrocerus scutellatus. Taxonomy (NCBI): domain Eukaryota; kingdom Metazoa; phylum Arthropoda; class Insecta; order Diptera; family Pipunculidae; genus Nephrocerus; species Nephrocerus scutellatus. Next base: position 3,493,999 of record OX352763.1, read on the forward strand.
TGATTAGCGGATGCAGTCTTTCTTGATGATGTATGTAGATAATTGCTTCACCGTGATGCTCGCGAATTATGCATTATGGCATTTCGTTTTAATATCAAATTGAAATTCCATATCTTTGTGCGATAGAAATTATTATCAAAACACTGAAAAGCTTATTTGCATAAATTACCCGCAGACGCCGCTAAATTTATAGGCATACAGATGATTGTTCCACAACTCACCAACAAGAAGAAATCTAATTAGAGGGGATCAAATAAATACGAGTCTGTCTTGGCTCCCGGTAACCTACTGTGTGAGTTGCAAGTCTCAGACAAAGACTTGAGCACACAGGCTATGAAAATAGGAATGTGACACACAATGCATCTCTGGTGAAGGACGACAGATATTCGAATTATTTACCCTGATTTATGTTATTCTACTCGTTCTCGTTCATGCTCCTGTGAGTCCTTTGACGTGTGGTGTGCCACCAGTGCGCAGTGCGAATGCAATTACTTATATTCGGATTGTGGATTTATCCAAGAAAATTTAATCAGTAAAACGACGCATGCATATAGATACATAACATACTGAACAGTATAAGAAATTTGAGGGGTATAAAGTTCAGGTTATAACTTCAATGTTTTGGTTGAAAAGAAAACCGTTTCTCCTTTGTTGCAATTAGCACTGATGATGTATACAATATTCTCTTATGAGTGTTTTTAAAGAAAAATAATTATTTATTTATATAACAGTACGTAAAATGTTTTTTGTTAACTTTGTTTCGAATACATTCGTAAGTACTTGGACGTCGGGATACATAAAGTTAACTTTCTATGAGCGAATTTGTTATTGGGCACATGACGAGGGCAAACGTCAAATCAGTCACACCACACAAACACAACGAGGGAACATATAAAAATGAGCCCATTAAATGCTTGTAGGAGGTAATCTTCGAAACTACTGAACCGATTTCGAATTCCGTAACCAATGGACTGTCAGAAAGAACATAGGCTATATATTATTCCGTTTAAATAAAAGGGTCTTTCGTGGCAACCAATTTTGTAACTAAATAACTAAAGTCGACGAAAAAATGCGTGTACTGCACTGTTCGCTTCGCTGCTTTCTTACCTGTGTTTTGTACGAACATCACGCCACGGCACAGGTAGTTCCGTGTGTTTACTTAAAACACAAAACACCTGTAAGCTGTCAAAATTCCAAGGTTTCCATGATTATGGTCTCGTTATGAAAGGTTTGATATGCAACGAAAACCAGCGCTGCCGCAGGAAAGAAAGCCTAACAAATTAAATAATATTAGTATTCTCGCAGTGCAATAACAACAGAAATATTACGTATTTTGGTCTAATTCAATTATTTGGGGCATTATTTAAACTGGATGACATCGGCTAGAAATCGGAACCGTTGGAGAGATCATTTGCGGAAGGACAGGAGCCAAATATGACGATGATTTCATTTTTAGAATTCGGGTGTTATTTCATTTCACTGTAAAAACTATATGCTATATATATTTATATATATTTATAAAGAGTTTTCCAATAAGGACATAACAATTTTGTATTTAAATAAAATACAGAATAATTAAGATATTGTGCTGAAATTTATTCCTGGTATAGTACAGATTTAAATATGAAATTCGATCTCATGCTCATGGAGCGATCGATTCTTTGCAGCCAATTTTCTACCACTCTGCCACACATATCGGCCGGAAATTTGGCAATTCTGCGTTCGATATTGTTCCTGAGCTTCTGTAACGTTGGCAATAGCCAACAACTTAACGTAACCTCATAAAAAGAAATCCAACGGCGTTAAATCGCATGAGCGAGCTGGCCATTTGACCGGACCATTTTTCGAGATAATACCTATTACCGAACTTCCCCTTCAATAGATCAATTGTTGACCCAGCTGTGCGGCATATGGTACCATCTTGTTGGATCTATATATATTGGCCAATAGTCTTCCAACATGGTACGATAGCGAACTCCATTGACCGCAACATGGCAATCATTTTTATCGACGAAAAAATACGGTCCAATCACAGCCCTGGCATGAAATCCAAACCACATGGTCATGGTGGATTCAATGGAGTCTCTTGAAGCACATGCGTGTTTGTTGCTGTCCAATAACGTATATTTTGCTTATTGATAAAGCCATTAAGCCAAAAATGGACTTCATCACTGAAGTTTATTTGTAGCCTTAACTGACGTTCTAACATTGACAGTTCATAAAAAAACTTTAAGGGTGCGTTTGTATTAAAATACAAAATTTTAAAAGGCGTTTTTGTCCGATTTGTTTGGGTTTTCTTGGGGCTTTATTTCAATTATTTGTTGGGCTTATTTTAATTTTTTGGACTTAATTTTCTCAAACAAAATGGGACTTTATTTCATTATAAACAATGTCTCCATTTTTAGAGCCTTATTTCATTTTGACCTTTGCGGTGTTATTTCCTGCGGCGTAATTTTGCAGCGTCCGAAAATCCTCTATACCAAAAATTTCCTTCGTTTGTGTTCGAAATAAAATGTTGTTTCACTCTAAAAAACTTCGTTTTGTCAAAATCGACCAATCATATGTCAAAATGTAATTTTTTTTGCTCTAATTACTGTCGACCTTTGCGTAGTTGTTAGACATTTTGAACGAACATCGCATTACATAAACAAGTATGTATAATATATGTATACCTATATGCATACACTTTATATCAACACCTGTTTCGTTGCTCCTGGTTAACTCTAGCAATGAAGGCGAAGGCGCCTATTAATGTCAAAGCAACGAGAGCATTTTATTAACAACTTTATATAAAAGTTGTACAGCGAAGGCGCCGAGAGGAACTTTTCCATTTGTAGACAATAACAGCAACAAGGCTTAACGTAAGCTGTGTTGATATAAACATACATACGTATGTATGTGCGTGAATAATTGTAGTATATTGACAAGTGTGTAATATGCTGGTACTTTTTCCCCTTTTCTTGATACCTTTTCTTTGCTTACATTTTAAGCCGCTGCAATATTTATTATGAAAATGGTGGTTTTGTCGGATATCAATAATTTTACTTTCAAATGGATAATAAACGTTCGTATATTGAAACCGCAATACTGTGGTCGTGAGTCCATTAAACGCAGGCTTGGTATGTTGTAGAAATATTTAAACAGCTTTATACATAGCTACAGACAGCTTTTTCAGGCACTCTCATGAAATTGTTTGCTTAAGAATTATGAGAAGTTTACTTAATTTTCGGGTGGAATACCTATAAGCTACTTATTTATTTGGAATATTTTCGTATTGTAGGGATAGATGAAAATTAAAGTTAAGATATTAACATATTTAGGTTGCGATTATTATTAATTAATGAAGATGTGATTAATTATGCTCGGATCTCAAGAAGATCAGGCAGATCAAATATACAGCGAAATTGGGACCGGTGGAGAGGTTTTTTCTCGGCGAACAGAACCGAGCCCCGGTTGTAGAGCCAAATTCTTTTCGTTTACACTCAGTTGTTTAAGAATAAGCATTGTATTGAAATGTATTCGAATTAAGAAGTTACCAAAAACCATTTCATATATTTAGGCTCAGTTATATCTATATAATTAAATAAATATGAAAACTTGTTTGCTTGTAATTTATGGAAACTCGCATTTAACAACCGATTTTTATGAAATTTCCATTGTATATTATTGGCAGTTTGGGGAAGGTTATAGGCTATATAGTACACCGCTTTTCCCCATTCCAGGGGTGGGATATGTAAAATGTTAATATCAACCACATTTACAAACTGATTTTTATGAAATTTTCAATGTATATTAAGATATAAAGCGAGCTTTTCAACTCGCCATATGGATAGTTTTAATTCAGTCTAAACACTGAATTATCTTAAAAGCCCAATAGTAGCCATTCACAAAATTCGTAAAAAAAATTTTTGAAGAATTTTTTTTGTGACAAAATTTTTTTGGGAAATTTTCAATTTTCTACAAATTCATGGTACAATATTTGTGCATTCGGTCAAAAAGAGCAAGATAGTCCGGATTGTGTTACAACTACTACGCATAAGAAGAGAGAATTAAAAAAAATGTACATTGTTTGGCCTTAAAAATTTAATTTTCTTTTCAGAAAGACCAACATGACTTTGTAGCTAGAAGCGTTAAAGTATTACAAAGTGTGAAGTGATGTAAAGTCAAAAGTACGTCCCTTCACCTTAATACGCTACGTACATGGCAGGTGGTGAAATTAGAGGCGCAGGGATATAAGTCCCAATATTTACTTTTGGGACATACGACCCACTTAAATGGGACCCAAATCGAATTAGGGACTTATGTACCGATCGGTTGGGATATTTTTTTTATCGAAGATGGGACATAAGTCCCAAATTTCCAGAGAGATAATAATTAAAAAAAAGTTGGTGGACTTTCATTACATACATAAGTCCCAACAAATTTTTCTTTTGGGACTTATGTTCCTGCGCCGAAAATAGACCCCGCCCCTCCCAGACGATTTTTTTCACTAAATTAACCAAGGAATCACCCCTTTAAGTATTTGCCACCTTAACGGATACACCCTGTATATGTAGTTGTGCTTGTATTAAATAATATTTAATAATGTACCACTATGTTCCGGTATTTACTAGATGGTTCAAATGGAACAGAATACTCTAGCTTTTTGTAAATTAAAGATATAAATTGTAAATAAACGAACTTGTGTTGTGTTTTTATTTAGAAAATTCATTACGAACTCTTTAGTACCCCTAAATTACGTAACAATAAAAAAACAACCCATAAAAACTAAAATTTTTCGTGTAAATTCTCTGTGTAGAAGAAAATCGGGCACTTTTTTTATAAAATTTGTTTGGGTGCCCCCCGACCCCGGGGCACGATCACTTCCAAATTTTTACAAAAATTGTTGTCAATCGGAGATACACATGCGTATACAATTTTAAGAAAATCGGGTACTTTTTTTTATAAAATTTTTGTGGGTGCCCGCTGACACCGTGGTTCGATCACTTCCAGATTTTTACAGGAAGTGTTGTCCATCGAAGTTATTCATGCGTGTAAAATTTGATGAAAATCAGGTACTTTTTTTTATAAAATTTGTATGGGTTCGCCCCAACCCCGGGGCCCGATCACTTCCATATTTTAACAAAAAGTGTTGTCCATCGGAGATACATATACGATACGTGTAAAATTTGAAGAAATTCGGGTAAATTTTGTAAAAAATTTGTATGCGAGTCCCACGACCCCAAAGCCCGAGGGTCCCCAAATTTCAATAGAAAGTGTTGTCATGGAAAATACATATGTGTGCAAGGTTTGGAGAAAATCGGGCTTTAGGAAGTGTGTTAAATATTGATCACAAGATTCTACCCACCAGCCAGGCTGGCACTAACGAAAGTGTCGATCTGCCCGTAAAGTTAAAATTTAATTTTACAGCAGCAGCGCAAAAGAAAGTAATATTAAATTTATATAGATAATATGAGCCTAAAATTTAAGCATTGAAAGTTGACATGATTTATGATACCCTATCTATTCGTGACACACCAGCAGTCAGCTTTGCTCGGAAAATTATTCACAAATTGTACGGCGAGAATGCACTTCATCAAGAACCATTCTTACTCAAAATCATCTTCAAGTATTAATCACATATATTGATCTTTTAAAAAAAGTTTTATTTTTTTTATGTTCAAGGACACTTTTATAAAATTCAAAACATCATGTCCAGGTTACGTACTTTTATGTAAATTGGATTTTGCGACGTGCCGACGTTCAAAGCAATCGCATTGAATGATTCTTTGTGCGTCACACGAGGGCTTAGTATTTGTTTAATCAGTTTGCACTTTTAGGTGATAGTACTTGATATTTTCGATAAATTTCTTTGTCTCGATTATCTGAATTCGTTTGCAAAAAGCAACAACGGAATGTAAATGAGAAATTGCGAGTGACTTCTCCTGTAATTGTTTTTCTAACCTTTTTAACTCTCAATGATTTGGAAAGCAATGTTATCTTGCGTGGTACGTGCACGCCATTGGCGCATTTTTTATTTAATTTTTTCATTTATTTAGATTTAGATTTTGAAATTTTTTTAAACGACGTGACTAAAATTTGTTTATTCATATTTCTTATTTAATTGAGTGACATGGTGATGCGACTTATTTTCTTTCTCTTTCATGAAAAAAAAAAATTGAATATCCAAAATCACACAGATATGTAACGCAATTGTTGTTTAAAGTTGGATGTCAAAATATCGGGGTTAGTGCGTTGAACTACTAAGCTACTACTAAATGTTCGAATCATAAAAAACTTTCCAATTCGTCTTTGGATATGGCTATAAGTTGTAGAACGCTTTCATTTATGTGACAGTAATAAAACAGGTATAGAACACGAATGATCGCCAGAACCTAGGCCTTGGACCACAACGGTCTGTTGCGCCAAACATTGTTATTATGTAGGAAATGATCGTGAATTTAGGTCTATTGTGGACTTAAACTAAGCTAAGCTAAGCTAAAATGTGAAACAGAGAGCTAAACTCTAACTAAGCCATGTTACATCGCTTCTCATCATCATCATTTATAATCGTTTTATACTAACCTCTTCGGCGGTTGATTTTCCTTATTTCGCCAAAAAATTTTGGCAAACAAGTGGTTGTGTACCATTCATAATTGACCGTTCCACGTTGCAGCAATGGTACGCCTGCGACATGTCCACTTTTTCCGAAAAAACAGGGGACCATTTATAATAAATATACCGCCTAAAATATTTAACTTCACAATGGAGACGGCAGTTACCAGATGACAGCACAGGATTGTCCAATCCCGAAACATAAAAGACATCCTCCATAATCCGTATTCTGTTTTTTTTTTCAATAATCGAGGGTATCTAAGATTATTGTAATTTACGAATTATCGGGCAACGAATTACCAGGATTATACTGTATTTACTCTTAAATTTCTCCACCAGATCGCTGGATTGGTGTTGGAATATAAAATGAAGATAATTATGGGGTAATTTTCCTAAAAATCTCAATTCATTATTTTTCTTCTCTTGTTTAAACTTCAAAAAAATCTATCTATGACCTTTCCAGTGTACGTAAAATGCAATTAATTTTCTTCGAAGCAAAGTTAAGTATAAAGTGCTTGTATAATTTATGTAATGCAGAGCTTAACAAAATAAAGTTTCTGTTGAATTATGCAAATTCAAAAATTGTCCTTCTCTATGCAAACTTTTACTTTTTGCTTTGGGAAGACTCTTGCGGTTGCGAAAACTGATTTAATATCAAGACGAGATTGTTTTCCATTTTAAAGAGCTATCCCTTCTTCAGCATTGAAAAAAGGTTCTTCTTATTTAAATCTAATATTTTTAATGTCCTTTCAACCTTTAGGTTTGTCTTTTCAATGCAAACGTAAACTGTTTAACAAAACAGCGGCAATATTTTCGTAAGAAGTAAGAAGTATAATTGCCTCTGGGAATAGATGAATACATTAACTTTATATTGAGTGAAGAAAAACACCAAGGGGATGAGTTAGGCATCATTTTAGCTTATAAATATTTATTAACAGAGGTTCAAAAAACTACACACAACTAGTCAACATGGTTAAAAAGTAAAGAATAATTATTTATTGAATCCTTTTTTTTTGTTTATTATTTTTTTAAATTTGTGCATGCGTAAAAGGATTTGTACGTGTTGTACGGCTAAACAACAAATCTCTGCACTTAACTGTACGACTATGGACTTGAGGGTAAACTGGTGGGCATTTAGAGTGCCATTAGTATTTCGGTTGAATTCGAGGAGTGTTGGCATGCAACTGGCTATTTCCAGATCAGAGGAATATTTCCAGCACCGTATGAGAGAGTATGATATTTTTTGCGATGGCGAATATATAGTCCTCCCAAATAAGCTTGTCGTTAACGCACATACCCAGAATTGCGAATTTTTCAATTTCCTCAATGCAAGTGCTATTCATGGATAATGGCTGTGGATTAAGGATTCGCTTGGGCAGAGTGGGCTTTGAAAGCTTAATATTCTAGTCTATTATTTTCTCCCCTTTTTATTATGCTATCCAGGTTAGAATTCAATGTGCTTAACATATGTAATTGTTTGAGTTCCATATGAGAAGGGGAGGGAAGTTCCTCAAACTTATATGAGAAGCTGAGAGATCTGTCGTCAGCGAAAGAGGGAAGTAATGGAAAAAAGATCATTAATAAAAATGAGAAAGAGTGTCAGAGACAGAACAGAGCCCTGAGGGATGTGATGAATTTCATATTTGAAACCTTTGTAAGATTGTGGGCGCCGGATCTAGTAGTTAGTGCATTGGGTTTCTGAGCAATAGGTTCGAATCTCAGAAAAACCAAAAGCCCTTTTCACAGCTCCACCTCTCGCGAATGTCTGACGAACGTCCAAGAGTACTACCTTGCCACGAAAAGCTTAGCAACTCGACTTTCGGATACGACATTGATTAGTAGATCCATTCCATTTGTGTGTTAAAACATATCACGCACATACATAACACAAAAAGCTATGCTTTGGAACACAACGGTATGTCGCACCAAATATGACTATTATTTGTAAGATTAACAGCTCTGATTAAACATAAATCTCATCAGTAGTATACCTGACTGGCTTAAAAACTGTAAAAAGATATATATATATATATAAATGCGATGGTGTTTTGGTGGGGGAAAGAGGAAAGAACGCATTTTTATATCTTTTAAGACTTGTTTTTTACTCTATTTACTTTTGAAACCGGCTACAAACGTGATAAATGTGATATATTGTAAATCACATTTCTCCGATTTATTCTTAATTTTAATAAAGGGCTTAGCCAACCTTATTGCCGTGGCGCACGTCATTCAGGGAGTATTCCCTTGGCAATAAGTTTAAATATATATAAAAAAAAAAAAAAAGATGCGAAAAAGTTATTTCTTTGTAAAAAAAAAATACGCATACGCCCCCACTTACTCAGCCACAGTCTTTGTTGCTTGTGTCACCTATTATAATTTCTATAGTAATTATGTCATTTTTACGTCATTATTGTTTACTGTTTTTAAGCAGAACAACAGGAAATTACTACTAAAATGTTAATAACCCGTTTTTGCTCTTCACGGCCCTTAATGGAAATATTAATGTTCTTATCTGAAGTAAAAGTTTGCTCTAACAACATATTACGTCTACGTCAATAAACTACATATCCCCTGTGATGGCTTTGACGCAACATTAATGCTGTGAAATTACGATTTTCAATTTTATATTTCACAAATAAGCTCTAGAAGTTTTAGCCTTACGACACGAAGCGACGTTATGCGGGAGCTTCTGTGGTTTGGTTTTATAAGCTACTGTAGCAACGGCAAAAATACTTTCAAAAAAGGGTGAAAAAACTTTTTCCTTGCACACCCATTGCAGATTACCATCAGCTATAAGTCACTGACCGAAAAGCTGATGAACGTAATTTTTGCTACTAAAATGGCGCAGTAGTAAGTTCTACTCGTAGTTTTCCTTCCACATGTGGTGTTTACTATGGTTAGATAACCCATAATATTATCGTGGAGTGGCATCGCTGAGGCGTTCAGTCGGAAGTTCGACTGCCGAGTTATAATGTAATGAATTCTCAAGTGTTTTCCATGAAACCGGATGAGAGGGCGGCCTTCTCCTTCCGTTGCCCATTGCCTCTTCTGCTTCCCGTATATTTGCAGCATGAGTAACTGCAAAAAGTTGTAAACTCCATCGTAATCACTTCTACTTCGATTAGTTGAACATCGGTTAATGGGTGTGGTTTGTGGATTGCTGTTGTCTCGTGATTCGTGAAGTCAGGAGTAATCGCGGTAATAGAAGGATCTGCAGCTCGCACCGATCTAAGAGGCAAACTGAGTGTAAACCTAAACTGCTTAAGTGTGTTAATGGCAAAGTTCAAGTTGTTGTATGTGAATGTTGTCAGAATTTAAAATTAATTCTTGTTGTAAGTGCGTCGTTGGTGGGTCTTTGATTGCGGGCGATTAACTGTGTGATATCTTGGTAAATCTCATTGATTTCTTTACTGCCATTATATATTAGTGAAAACTACAATTAGTACAAATATTTTTCTATGTCAAGACTTTTAGATGATGGCATATAGACAGATGGTGGATGGATGGATAGATATGATTCAATAACTGATTTTGATTCAATTACAGTAATTAACAAAAACGGAATAACAGTATATATTGCGTCAAAAAAAAAGAAAAGGAGCAGAGAACCTGATACGTATCCTCTAAGATTTATTGCAAGCAGAGACCTGAGAAACAATAACATTTATTGTACCAATAAGTCTTGCAACTGAATGAACTTTTATTGTTCTATCACATAATGACTTACCAACCTTAATGCTATAAAATTTTACAAAATTAAACTTTTTTATGATTTCCCCATGATATCTGTGCCTGTTTCTCTTCCAGTTTTGGATTAAAAGACAAGAAAACCAAGAGGTTATTTTAAAAGACAATAATCTCGCTTGAACAACGATTCTTGCTTGTCACTGTTTTATCGCTTCTTCTACCAGCGGTGCTCAAGAGAAATAGCCAGCTGCATGCCACCTCTCCTTGAATTCAACCGCAATACTCGTGGCGCTCTAAATGCTCATCAGTTTACCCTCAAGCCCATCTTCGGACGTACAGTTAAATTCAGGGATTCGTTCTTCAGCCGTACAACACGTACGTGGAATGCTCTGCCAAACTCTGTCTTCCCACATCACTATGATCCACAGGCATTCAAAACACAAGCTCATAGACATCTCCTCTTTTCTCCTCCTCTTCCTTAACGCCCACGCTGTGCCAAGCATATAGCCGAGCATTATAAGGGTGTGAACCCGTTGAAGCGTGCGCGAATTATAAAAAAAAAGTATAGGCGATAGAATGCAACCTTGTTGCACCCCACTTAGGATCTCGAATTCCTCTGGCAGTTTTCCTCTATGCAGCACATGATATTTAGAGCCATCATAGGTTGCTTTAATAATAGCTATTAGTTTATCGGGTATACCTATCCTGCGCAAAGCGAGCCAGATAAACTGTCTGTTGACACTGTCAAACGCCTTTTCCAAATCGATGAACAGCCGGTGTAGTGGTGACGGGAATTCAACGCACTGTTCAATAATGATCCGCTGGGTGTTGATGTGATGTGGTCGACACAGGAGGATCCAGTGCAGAAACCTGCTTGTTCGGCATCGAATGTATCTTTCAGATGTTCCTTAATTCGCGCACGTGCTACTTTGGCTATTACCTTTGCAACTGCAGGAAGAACGCAAATGCCTCTCCAGTTTTTTTAGGGAGTTTGACAATCATTCCCTTCTTCCACTCATCGGGTAAACTTTCTGCCTCCCAAGCTCTCTCTACAAGAGGATATAATAGCTCTGCTGATGTCGTTGGAGCGGCACGCACAAGCTCCGCGGGTATACCATCTAGTCCTAACGACTTGTTGTTCTTTAGTGCGTTGATCGCAGTAGCGATCTCATCGTAACTGGGAGTTGTGGTGCGAATTCGAGAAATTATTACTTCCGGCAGTTCCATTTGATTTGGGTGCATATCGTTGGCGAATACACGTTTAAGGACCGTAAAAAATGCTCCTTCCATCGCTTGAGCTGATCCTCATCTGAAACGTGTACGGCACCATCTAGGCCTTTCACCGGATGTTGGCTAAAGCTGTGACCACCTGTCAGCTCTATAGTGATTCCGTAAACGGTTCTGCTTCCTCTGCTTCTGAGGCCAGGGTGTTTATATAATTACGTTTGTCACGTCTTACACTACGCTGCACTTCTCTCATTTTACTTAGATACAGTGACTTTAGCTCGATTCTCGCTTCTGCTGGGGTATCTACAATACGTGCTTTAAGTAGCTTAAGTTCTTCATTCCGCCTCGAAGCCACGTGCTGTGCCTGTGACTTCTACCCACAATACCTTCCGCTTTAGATCTGAAAACATTTTCCACAGCTTTCCAATGTTCTTGGATGGTTGTCGGCTTTTTGGAGTTGCTGATTGCTTTCACTCCTTGCGATGATCCTTTAATTGTTGGCGTACTGAGGGGATCTTTAGCCGGTCGATGTTATACCTAGGCATTCGAATTCGAATGATACTGTTGCAGTACGTAACTGGACTCTAGCTACCATAAAATGATGATCCCGTACCATACCCATGTCGGCTCCTCGTCTGTTTCAGACGTCTAAAAGACAGCTCCTAAAACGTCGGCTGTTGTCAAAAAGCTCCAATATTTGAATGTGAATAGCATAACAAAAAGTCATGGAGGTGGCCTTCCAAAAACAGCAACATCGCCAGAAATGGTTCGAAAAGTGAAGTCACGAATTAAGCAAAATCGAAGTGTGCAAAAAATTACCAAAAAAAATCGGTAACAACCGCTGGACATTCCAACAGGACTCAGCACCATCACAAGAAAACTCATTGGACACAAAAATGTTTACAAAATCACGTTTCAAATTTAATTTCTTTGCAACAATGGCCTTCAAATTCACCAGACTTGAATACAACGGACTTCTCGATTTGGTCAATTTTGGAAACCAAGGTGTCGACAAAAAGACACCAACGTGTGGACGTATTGAAGACAACTCCTTGTAGAGTATGGACCAAAAAACCAGCAGGTCTCGTTCGTGCAGCTTGGTTAAGAAACTCGACGCTATCATCCGCGCGAAATGGCTACATCGAGTAGTAACGTGTTTTTCATTAAATTTGTAATTTTTTTAACATTCCCTAGCAAATTTTTATAAAAATAAATAAATAAATAAAATAAATGACCAAATTACAACCTTTTGATTTAGTTACACTTCGATCGCTGACCCCTTTATAAGTATCATCAGAAGAGGATACATATATATATTATACTAAAGCTTTCTCTTAAGGAATCAATTTCCCGCAGAAAATTTAAAATTACCCGCCTCCCACAAAAAAAAATTACTGTCACAACATAATTCCATATAGGATTATAGGTAATCAGAATCAACGCCTATGCAAACAAAATTTAAATCTGATCCAGTAATCATACTACTCGTACAACATGATTTAAATTAATTACACAATTTTCTGTTTAATCTTCCAGAAATGGAAACGAAATTGGATTCACGTCAAGGACAATTTCCTGCTTCCTTCCCGGATACTTTCAAAGACTTTTTCGCAATGATGAGCGAAGATGAGGACCACTTAGATATATTTTCTAATTTGCTAGAGGACAAGGTATGTACGCCGCATTCATCAACAAGAAACGCAAAACTCTCGAATCGTTTGAACAAAAACCAGCCAACCAGCGGCACCCTTTCTACTCCTCGCAAAAGAACGCACCCACAGCATCTTGCTGGTCTTTGAGTTTTGAACGTCGTACTTAGTACACTTCTTGCTTTGTAGAATTGAAATTTTATGGAATTGTACTTAACTCATTTTCGCTTGTGTCGAATTTTATGTTATCGTTGTTGTTGTTGTTGTTGTTCTGTGTTGTCTTGTTTTGTTTATTATTCCTCTTAACTTCAGCATTGCTTGTATACCTAAATGTGAGTATAATGTCTTGTTGGACGCTGAAAACATTGCGTTGGCTGGCTGCTGGCGCTTTTCTGAAGTTTGTCCAAAGTTACCTTAGTGTATGCATGTACAGTATAAATATGAGTATGTATGTGTGTGGCTACTAATTTTAATAATTTTTGGAATTCTCTTTTGTTGGCATAAAACTAAACTTTTTGACATCAAAGTTGTAGCGAATATTTTCAGACGTTGGACCTAAATAATGAAAAAAAAACTCTGTAAGAAGAACAAAAATTCCACTTGACGTAACATTAATATAAGCAAATTATTTGGCAATTATAAAAAAGCAACAGTCTCTTCAACATTATGTCACAGTTTAAAAACTTTTAAGTTATTTCATTTCCATTAATGGTTCAGTTATTAAATTTCAGTTGTTCTTTGTTGTATGAAGGAAAGTTTACCGCAGACGAAATGAAAATACAAAAGAGTAAGACTTGATTTATGATTTCGTAAAGAATTTAAATTTGTTTAAGAGATGTGTTTATTTGTAATTTATAACTTTTTACTTTAATAATAATAATATTTGGCGCAACCGATCGTTGTAGTCCAAGGACTATTTTTACACAATTGGAAGGGATCGATCTACAATAAAAACCCGTACCCGAAATGTGGATTAAGAAGCCATCCAAGACAATTAAAACGCTCGGGCTTTTTTCAGACAATCGCGAGACGTGGGCCGTGAAAAAGCTTTTTTGGTGTTTTCTGGGATTTGTAATTCAAACCTCCCGCTCAGTATTCCAACACGTTAACCACTAGAAACATGACATCCTTTTGACTATTAACTTTTTTGACTTTACAAAATGAAACTTTGCACATAAGTACGTGGAATTGAAAGAACTAAAGAGAGAAAGATATCGAACATTGTCGTAGTATTCTCCACTGCTTTTGGCTTATAATCTATAAACAAGATTCCTTGTGAGTTTCAAATACTGTTACCATTGCCTTTCCAGCTGATGGAATGACTCAAGTTCATAATAATGAACACAAGTTTCATCTCTTATAAAAAATTCGTTATTAAATTTCTGCTGGGTTGCCGTCATACCGCTCAAAAATCGTTTACAACATCGCATGCGAAATGATCATCATCATCAAATCATAACATCTAAGCTGCTGGGATGCCAAACTGGATGACATCGGCCTGAAATCGGGATCCGGTGGCGAGATTTTTTGCGGGTAGAATGGTTTTCAAAGGTCAACGTTCTACAGGTGATCTGATGGAATTTCTCACTGAAAAGTGAAAGCGGTCTATTCACAAATTTGGTGAAAGCAAAGTTGTTGCACTCAATATTTCCAAGGCATTTGACACAGTCTGGTATCAAGCTCTTTTGTCGAAAATGAATGCCTTTGCAATTAATAAGGACCTCCAGGTCGTATTGGATTAATTCAAATCTAATGTTCTCTGCATAAACGACGGTGTTCCCCAAGGCTCTGTTTTGTCTCCGATATTCTTTCTCATTTTCATCAATTATCTTCTATCTGCTACTTCCAATACAATTATTTTTTTTGCTGACGACAGCACTCTTAGCTTTTCGTATGATTTCACGCTTTCTTTGCGCCCTTCTTCGCAAGTAAAACTTGAGCAACAAAGTATGTTAAGCACGTTAAATTCTGACCTTGACAGCATAACAAGGTGGAAACTTCAAAATAGAGTAAATGCAACACTTCCAAAACCCAAAGCTGTCTTCTGTCCTCTAAGCGTAATTTAATCCCGCATCCTTTATCCATGAAGGATCCCTTGATCAAAAGAAATTCGCAATACTCGGTATGTGCCCAATAACAGGCTTCATTGGAACGACCACATCGCTAAGAATGCTGCGAAATATTTAGGTTTCCTAAAACGGTGCGGTACTTCACTCCCTCAGACCTGGTTACTATTTAGAAGGCATAAATTCGTCCTAAACTTGTGTACAACTGTATTGTCAGGTCAGGTGCTTCCAATACCACATTAATAGACAGAATTCTGAACAGCGCGATAAAACTTTTTTTTTTTGAGTTTTAGAACCATTTCATGTGTTGCGATATCACTTGTTCTTCCAAGCAGTCATCTTTTTCTTTTAATGACTCTCCCTACCTTAGCAAAACTTTTCGCATTTCACTTATTATATTTTGTCCTGTTTTTTGAGTACTCGCCATTTAATTACTAGATTTTTTAAAATTACCACAGATTTTTTTTGATTGTAGCAGGCGAACTAATTGGTAAATCGATATGTTACATTAGTCCTTAAAAAATTAACTTATAATAAATAAAAATCCGCACTCTTCTAATTCCGTGAATTTGAAAACATCCCTTTTATTCTCCCTAATATGAAGAATGGTTTTATGATTTAAGAATTTCTAAATTTGTGAGAGGCAAAGCTAATTTTTAAACCAACTCCTTGTTCCAGTCCAAAGTCCATCTAATTAAAAAATCCCCAAATAATCACTCAATCAATAAATCAAGGTGGTATATAGACACATATTTGTTGGTTCTTTTATTAGAAATATATAAAAACAGGATTCGAAAATCCATCTGTATGAGTAATGACATAATTTCTTGGTCATGCTGGAATTCTCTATGAATTCCTACAAATGCATACAAGCAGCTGCTATATGATATCTTATCTTTTGGTAATACCCGTAGTACCATCACTTTAATCAACCATTTGTATACGCGGTACACCTACTCCTGTACATACGGACCATCATCAGCATAAAATGAGATTTATCCTTCAATTCGATTTCAGGTTATACCACGTGCTAACAAATTCAATCAACGACGCTGTGGTGGAAGTCTTCGCTGTCCAACGAATGCGACTACGGGCAACCAGAATGTCGGCCGCTCGAATTCCTTTCGACTGAATCGCCCAAACAGTACAGTTTTTTCAGGTAGTGGTGTTGGCGGTTGTATCGGTGGAGTTGGGCGACAAGGCAAGGACAATATTAGCAACAGCACATTTTGCAAGCACATAAAATACTGCTGTCTGCATCAGCAACAGTCCAAGACCAACAGCCAAAAGCCACAACATCATTACTCACAGCAAAATTTTTTCGATTACGGCAACGGATGTCGAACGGTTCCCGATGGTGATGACGATGTGAATAACAGTAGAAGTCTACATAATGGACAGCAACATCAACAACATCAGCAACACCAGCCACAGCAGCAAAATAAGGTGAAAACTTCGGCTCGCCATTCAATTATCCTGGAAAGGGCTTTCGATTTTGGTAAGTCCAGGGGGATGGAGAGGCATTGCATGTTCGTTCAGAAAATGTTATCATTTTTTTGTTTAAATTTAGGATAGGTTATTGCACGTTTGGTTTTAATCTTAGTCTGATTATTTGTGTCAGTGGAAATTATTAATGTCATGGCTTAATGTGATGGTAATTTTGAACATGAGTTTAGTGTGTTGTTTTGGCTTAATTTTTTGTTTAAAATTAGAAAATTCATAAAATTTTCAACAGTTTTCGATGAATTGTCAGACTATTTTCTTCCTCTTTTCTTCCTTACTGATGTAGAATTCGAATTCACAAAAAATCATTTTCCCAAAAAAAAAAAAACAATCCATGCAACCCAATTTTTTATCTGAGATCGCCTCTAACAGATCTGTATATTTTGGGAGATTTACCCATCTTTTTACTAACACCAATAACTGATTTCTTGCGCGTGGCACAATTTGTCATTCGATTTCTGTTCTTTTCTTAAAGAATACATATTACCCACACATGCAACAAAACAATGTAAACATAAGATTCTCGCTTTTCGCGTTTGGTTTGCTGAGAACAACTGACAGCTCCCACAAAGATTTCTAAAAAGGAAGCAACGATATTGGGCTCCTGTTGCTTTGAGTTCAAAGATTGTTTGATCGTCAATAATGTGGCTTTCGTTTTCGTTTGATAGAAAAAATTACCCCGAGTGCAAAGAAATACCCAAAATTGCACTCGTTTTCTTCGTTTGATTTAAAAAATTGCACTGAGTGTAGTTCCGGGGTAAAATTTTCTACTCAAGTTTTTTTGGTCGAGCATACCCCTTTATCTACACACACCAACAAAAAACTGTCATTGTGATGCCATTTTGACTTTTGATATGTGACAGAAACCACAGATACAAATACAAAAAGAGCCAGTTGTTTTGTTCGTTTGAAGCCTAAAAACGAGTGCACTCGGCCAAAAAGGGGAAAAATCAAACGAAAGCCACATAAAGCGCCAATTATAATGGGCTGCAATTCAGTTGGATTAATCTCACGACAAATCCGAACGAAACAACAACAACAACGCATCTGTCCAATAAAATCTACTCAGTTCATGGAAAGGCTGCGAACTAGCACCGCCATGTTATTAACTCGACGAAAACCTAACTCGATTTAATCTTGGTCCATGGAAACGTAGTAATCATGGTCACATCTTATAATTGCATATAATGAGTCGGTTACATCAGCTAAATTAATCCAACTCAAGTCCATTATAGTTCGTCCTTAAGTCTAATACCATAGGCGAAAAATGGCATTCCAGCTGTCAGAATCTGATTAGTCAAATACTACTGTCGCAATGGAAAATCTTTAACTCGAGATAAACAATTTTTTTGCTCGTTACGTTGGTAGAAATGTTAGGACAAAAATTAACAAACTTTTATCGTAAAAAAAATAGAATGAATTAGAAGCATTTCATTTTATTTATTCATCGTGAGATCTATTATAATGTTATAATGTAACTGTCAATGAGCTCCTTAAAAACTCAAAGTGTCAAATGTTAGTTTGTAATATTTTTTTATATATGTATATAGAGACTCATTGCCAAGGAGAACTCCCTTAATGACTTCCGTCACGGAAATAAGGTTGGCTATGTCCTGTATTAAAATTGAAAACAAAATAAAAATCGAAGGAAGGAATGTGATTTATAATACATACCTCACGTTTGTAGCCATATAATGGTACTCGGCGACCATTTGACGACGAATGTGGGGGTGAGGACATTGTCCAAAATTAATATTATTATTAATATTAAATTGACATCGATTTTTGATATCTGCCGCAGAACTAATAAATTTCATGTATCCGGCTGTTTCTCAAAACTATCAAATTTTGAATTTTAATACATTTAATAGAGCTTTGCACCTACATCTTTGTCGAAAATGCATGCCTATGGAATCGCTACATAACCCTCTTTCGTTGGATTAGAAACTATCAGACAGTGTTAAATATTTTGGGAGTTTACGATTTACTGTAGTTTTCTTTAGGCTCTGCTTTGTCTTTTTAATTAATGGTTTCTTCTGTTTCGTCGATATGCATAGAACGATCTTCGATCTACTTATCGCAAACGTATTCTTTTCGCTATAACATCAGAGGAATGTTTCCTGCTTGTCAGTGTTTTCAATAGTTACGAGTATATCACCTGTGGTGTTCAAGTGAAATGGTCAGTTGCCTTCCTCCTTCCATCATAACCTAACTGCAATACTTTTATTTCAATCGGTTATTAGTTTTCCGTGAAGTTTTCTTCATAGTTTTTGAAAGTAAACACAAACACGTAGAAGTCGTAATTAGTCAAAATTAGTTTCTTCTTCCACTTTTACACTTTTGTGAAGTACGTATTGCAGTTAATTAAATGTGTGCTTCACTTGTCGCCAGTATATAGGAACGTTTTAGGCCGCTCTCACAATGGAAAAACTGAAGAATTACAAGAAAAAAAAGAATTTTATGTTATGTGGAAAATCCTTACAATCTTGTAAGTCTTAAGTTTTTCCATTGTGACAGCGCCCTTACTTATTCGCACGACTACTCATTAAAAATAAAAAGTTGTCAACACTGCTGATTATTATTTTCCTTGAATGAGAGACTACGAGATTGCTCGTAGTTTTCTTTGAGACGCGTTTCTTGCAGCAACTTGCCTTTGAACAGACGATGTAGCGCATAGCAATCAGTGTTCGTCTACTAGCGTTCCGATCTTTATTCCAAAATAGCTGGGTAAGAGCATGCGGAACCGTTTTCAGCAAGGAACCGTATCAGCAAATAAACGATGTTAATCGTCTTCTTGCGTCGCATTTCTTTATAGGAGCATTCTTAAATGTGTCTGATAAGAGAGGCATAACGAAAACAATCATCGCAGACTTGTTGTAGCTTTTTTAATCCTTTGAAGCAAAGCAGGGATACCTTTTAAGACTTAATTGCGAATATGTCAGGTGTACCTCAATTGTATTTTTCTTTGTGTGATGTTGTTCGCATAATAAGAATGCCAAAAAAATATTTTGCTCGGAGAACAAAAGTACCTAAATTCGAAAAATAAGCAATTCGTTAGTTCTTTATATTCTTTAGAATTGCAAATATCCACATATCCTCCACAGGGTAGCACAATTATCTATTGATATTTTTAAAAACAATGTATAATTCAGTGAGCTTCCGTAAATGAATGAAAACCCAAAATATACCAATAAGCCCAGATTTCAGAGATACCAAATTCAATTGTTGACATATATTTGCTAGATCGAATATTCATTACTAGAATTTAATTATTTAAAATCTTTTCAAATTTAATAAAAAATAATAAGTTTAAAGTAGTGTTCGACATTTATCATTGACTAGCCCACCCGACAGACGTTGTGCTGTCCAACTTTCAATAAATTTGTTTCTGATCGTTTTGTGAAATGAGGGTCCTCTAGGGGCTCTTTTGGGGGTCTTTTGTAGGTCCTTTGGGGGTCCTTTGAGGTCCTTTGAGGATCTTTTGCGTTTTTTAAAGATTCTTTTATGATTCCTTTGTTGGCCTTTCAGGGGTCTTTGGGGGGTCTTCTGGAGATCTTCTGGGAGTCTTTTGAGGGTCTTTTAGGGGTTTTTTTGTGATTCTTGAGGGTCTTTTGGAGATCTTTTTATGATTCTTTTGGGGGTTTTAGGGCTTTTTATGGGTCTTTTGTAGAGTATTTTGAAGGTATTTTGGGGAGTATTTTAAGGATTCTTTGAATAAAAGTAACAAATACTTTAATTTGAAAAACGAAATCGCCTTACGAACTCGGTATCTGAATAAGAATTTTCGTCAATTCTTTCTCTGGAAACTGCGTTCTGAATTAGAATTTACATTTTTCAAAAGAATATCCGAATCATTAGTAGATGATGAAGACATTGATAGCTGATCCATTTAAAAATTTAATAAAACCACAATTGAATAATTAAATAAAAATGTTTTAGTTCACAGCACAAAACAAATAACTACTATGACGTATACATTATAATGTTTTCAACCGAAAAAACAAAATTTGAAATGAAATATTCAAGTAACAAAAATATAAACAAAAACTTGACTTAGAAATTTGGAATAAAAAAATCTATCATCGAAATTAGAATATAACATTCGGTATTAAAAGTCATTTGAAAGAGGGACCGGTGGTTACAATACGACTACAGCTTATCAATCATTTGTTCACTTTAACTTTGTTGGGTTTAAAAATATGACGTTGGACGCAGTTGTGATTTTAGTAACGTTTATGTATTTCAGCCTTAATCTTTTATTTCAAAATATATTTTTAATATTAGTATGTACTCATATACACGTTTGTTGAAAAAATGAATGATTTCTTGTCAAACACGATGTTCGCATGTGAAAATGCCAGTGTCATTGTACATCAAGCCTTGTCTTTGTGTTGATTTTTCCGCTTCGTACGCAAAACTACATGCACGGACTCCTCCTCAAAAGAAAGTAGAAAGTTCAAACGACACGTTCCTTTAAATTATCGTGCAACTAGCAATACATCTATACACACAAATAAAAAGATATCACACAAAGTCAGACACAAAACCACTGACACAATCGATCGATTTGAACTCTCTAGCCTTTGGGTACCTGGGGACAACAAGGACTATAAATATGCCACGACTATATAGTGCAGAGATGCATCTGCACTCTTAAAACGTGATGCATCCAAGGATTCCTTTTTTTTTGCAAATAGAATGCAATCGACGATTGTGGCAAATATTATGTGCGTATACAGTATACACCCTCAAGAGGTTTCTGATGAACGTTATACGAGTACCTTCGAAAGCGACCGGCATTTTTAGTAAATACTTCGACTCAGCCCACATACTTCTGAGAGAGATTCCTGTGCTATTGTTGGTGACATAGTTATACGTTATATACGAAGGAATTATTCTCAAACAGTAGGAGGCTTCCGTTGTTGTCAGAAATTGTACTTTATTATATACTATGTAGTTATCTTTTTTTGTTCTTTCATTGTAAAAACGTAATTTTATTGTCTCTGATTTATTTTTCGTTTAGAAATTACTTTTCAATTCAATTGAGACAATTGCATCAAGACAAATCGCAACGTAAGACATTTCCTTCATCCTTCTCCTTGAAAGAGCGGCCATGTTTTCTCTCCAAAGAAAGGAATCTTAAGTATTCCCTTAGTAGTTGCATTCCAAAGTTTATTGTGTAAGAATTCATTAAGAAAGTTTAAGTGGCTGAGTACATCAAGTGGAGATCTATTATACTTTTGTGCATTATTATCCTTGTCTTGTCCTGTTGGGCGGTGAGTTTGTATTCTGAAATTAATATTTTTTCGGATTAATTCTGGACCAACAGCAGCACCTTTAGTTAAGTTGATTAACTAACTTTAAACCTTAGCCTTACCGCGCTTAGTTACATTCTATTTTTCAAAGCAAAAAATAAGTTAAGAAAATTCAAATCAAAAATCCAATCCAAAAGGTCGAGAATGTATTGTTGGTGGGTCGATAGTGGGGGATCGGTTATGTGGTGGTTACAATGTTGCTGGGTAACCGGGTGTGGTTGCACGAGGGGGCTTCCGGTAGTGGGTGGTGATCGATCGATTAATGGGGAACGAATGGCCGATATTAGCATCGCGATTCCATAGTTTTCGGTGTCGCTGAGGTGAATAGTGATATTAAAACATCAATATGGTGTTGTGGTGGTTGATGGTGGGCTTGTGTTGTTTGGTTGCGGTCAGGTCGAGATCAGTTTGATGATCCTGTAATCTGAGAGCTATTTGAAGTCGTCAAAAATGGCTTACCTAAAAAGCCTGCTAGGGTCAGAAAACCGCAGAGGAAGAGTATAAGAGTATCTTTCTCATTTGCGTCCTTACAACTTCTGCAGAAGTTGTTGTGCGCTATATTCAGCTTAGCTGCATAGCTGCTAACAGGCCAGTGACCGTGCTAATAATCACAACTCTGGCAATATTCTTCCAAGTTCCTTATATCAACTCGGTGGTTTTTCTTTTCTTGTAGGATGGCCATACCTTTCAAAATATAGCGCAGTTTGACAAAAAAAAAACAACCCATAAAAAATAATTTTTTTGGTAAATTCTCTAATAACCAAAAGTATACTGTATTCCACTATAAATGATGAAATAAAAACACATGCGAAGCACTGCAACCCAACAACAAAACAACCCCAATAACCAGCGCACCATCAGTGAACACAGAACACAGTCATTATAGTATGGCGTGACTTGATGTCACAGACAAACATACGGGCACGTGTAGTTAATACAGAGATTTAAAAAAAAGGAGAATTTGTTCTTTGGCTGAGCTCATTCAACAGCTCTTTACCTAGAGCCGATGTCCATTGTCAATTCTTAAAATAGAATTTAGCCCACACAAAAAATACGCCATGAAATCTTTAATTACACTTTTTTCAAAACAAAATATATACCAGTGTTGCCATTCTTTGCCAATTATTCCGTCCAGGATTTTGCTAATCGACGTCGCATGAATTGCCTTTATGGGAGATTGACTATCAGCACATATGCCAACCCTTCCGATTTGTGCGCTACTGAGTGTCTTAGTGCCCTACAGACCTGTCTTATTGCCTTCTTGCTTCCTTTCTTCTTTCTTCCTTATCCGCCTGAAAGATGCTAGCTGAATCGGATTGCTTGTATGACCTTGACTGATTGAAATTATCCAAGAAGATACCTTCGCACTGACTCCATCCTTCATCTTGGATCCGTTTGTGACCATTGTTGCGTCAAATTGCCTCATTACTGTTCCATCCATCCTTCCAGTTTCCTCTGATAGGAAAGTCTACGCCGAAGGAAAAGTTGAAGCTAAGTTTGGGGACGCAGTAGTTAGTAGATGTCGGTATCACTCCTTCAGGTGCTGTTTGCGGTATACTACAGTGCCCGTATGGTCTTATAGCAAACTACCCAGATTTTCTGCACTGCACGTCGCAACATACTTGATAAATATTTCAGGAGGTAGTAGGTACTGCACAAAAGGTAGCAAGATGGTGTTAAGAGTCTGGGCCTCTGGTGGACTGTAGAGCTCCTGTAATGCCAACTGCTGCTGATCGCTGCAATCTACTGAGCTTGATGGCATTGTACTCGTACTTCTTCCTCATCGCTGGCGATTCATAGGTAACAATTGGTCGTACGCCAGCTGTGTACACCCAAAAAACCATCCTTGGTTGAAGACCTCATTTCCTGCCGTTTGGTTTGCTGCTGGCATAGAGAGCCACGCTTCGCACTCGCATTTGGCAAAAAATCCTATACTGCTGTCAAAGTATAATGGTTTGTGTCTTTGCTTGTGATGATGTTCTGTTAAAATGTCTCTGCTAAAATTTGTGCACCACTGAATTTCATCACAATTTTAGAACCACTTTGTGCGTCAGGGACATAGCCAATTATAATACATATAGAGGATAATCTACATACGTTCATAGATCTTACTTTTGAACGATGAAATTTTCGAGAGGTCATTATAAACAGTTATATTTTAAAAAGTGCGATTCACTGCACAGACAAAGCAATGAAAAAACTCTTTAAATGTTCCTTGTGAGCAATATATATGGTTATATACTGTTTTGGTTTTTTATTTTCCATCCAAACCTTGCACGGATCCGATTTTTTATATTAAGTTAAGTTTAAGTTAAGACTGCAAGTTATTATTCTCAGGATTTGCTGAAGCAAGGGAAGCACATTTTTTGAAATTTGTAATGTTCTCTTGAATGTCTAATTATAAAGTAATTCATACGCATGACTCATTGTTGTAATTATATGGATATCACACAATGTGCACATCTATGCGACTCTAATTAGACAAATCGACAGTACACGTCTATATTTCTTCACCTAACTTCATAATAACTGTATATATGTATGTATGCTTTCTTTTCTTTTTTTCTTTTCCTGCAGAAAGTTGTGACGACAGCGACACAATAAGTACAACTTCCTCAACTCCAACAATACCGTATAGTGCATTGGCAAGGCATCCGCGATTGCAGCAGCACCACCAGCAGCAAGGACAGCAGCAAAGGCATCACAAGCAACACATACAGCAACAACAACAATCAACGAACGAACACTATTCCCATCAGCTTCCGACAATTCCACATTCACATTCGCAATCACATTCATATCATCAGCACCCGCAGTCTACCATCATCCATCCACAAAATCAAATTAAAGGAGCCGGTGGCGGTGGTGCTTACCATACAAAGGAGACAGCCATCCAAAGGATAGTTCAACAATGTGGCTTAAGGATGATAGACAACAGTACATCGGCCAAAACGAATAATTTAAGTCTAAGTGGTGCTTTGGGACTATCAACTAATAATATTTCCGGTGGACATATTAGCGGCGCTGGGTTAACATCAGCAACGACAGTCGCCGTGACGGATAGTGGTGACATTAGTGGTGGTGGTAGTGGTTGTTGTGGCAGTAGTAGTGGTAACAGCACAAGCAGTGGCAATAACAATACCAATAGCTGCTCTCTTAGCTACAACGGCAGCAACTGCACCGGCTATGGCAACAACAACGACAGTGGCATTACAACTGGCAACTCTATGTCAGCGACCAGCAGCTCGTGTAATACAACCTCGAGTGGTAGTGGGAGTGCGAGTGGGGGTGGCGGTGGTATTGCCGGAGTTGGTCGACCTTTAAGTAACATATACATGGACTTAAATTCACCAACATCGCAGCTGACGACGACGATGAACAAGTTTAATGAAATGTTGACCTGTGGTGGAGCTAGCAGTGGAGGAAATAGGAACCTTAACGTAAGTATCATACATGTGATAGTGGACAAACATACACTGCGGTTCAATAGATTAGAAGCACGTCAGCTTAGGAGATAAAATTAATATTTCTTCAGTTATATGTTAGGAAAGAAAAAACAAATGATGGTGAAAGTTGGAGCAGTT
Source organism: Nephrocerus scutellatus (assembly GCA_947095585.1). Taxonomy (NCBI): domain Eukaryota; kingdom Metazoa; phylum Arthropoda; class Insecta; order Diptera; family Pipunculidae; genus Nephrocerus; species Nephrocerus scutellatus. The sequence goes on from OX352763.1 coordinate 3,519,624, forward strand.
TGCGGCTAATACAAAATCAATATTCAGTACAAGATAAAGGTACATCAGAGACATTTTTGCAAAATGAGTCAGAATGGCATGAATTTAAATCGGTTCATAAGATTAGGAGCATCTTATGCTCGAAAAAAAAATCAATTTTTTTGGGTTTTTTTATGAAAATTGTTTTTTTAATTTACATTCATACTCCAGGTATAATTTTCAATAATGAGTAGAACCACCTTTCTTTTAGATAACCTCGAAAATTCGATCTTTAATAGAGTTGTACAATGAGGCCAAGTAATTGAGTGAAATCTCATTCCAGACAAGTTTAACGGCTTCGATCAGCGCTTCCTTAGCATCGCATTGTTTTCCACCTTCGTACACTTTTCGTGTGAACCTCCCCTAGACATTTTCACTGGCAACAAACAAAGAGAGCGATGTGTACAGGAGCGTTGTCGCGTTCAAATATCCATGAAAGTGGTCCAAAGAGATCGTGGATTTTCGAAAAAAGTAATTCCAACACCGCTTTGTAGCTATTTCCTGTCATTTTTGAGCTTTGTACCAGTAAGTCGATATGGCTATAACAAGATATTGCAGCCCAAACCATTGCGCCCCCTTCACTGCTATGATGGTGGCTTAAAAAGAGTTCCTCTTCCGGTTCATCTAAACTGAATTTTTTTTTCGTCGGAAAAGATTACTTTTTTCCAGTTATTCAAATTTGCTCCTTGTTGCTCCTTGCCTAGGTGTTTCGGCAATTGTGAGCGTTGAATGATTTTGTTGAGCCTCAGTCGCTTGAGGTGTTTGCCACTACGAATCACACGAACGGCAGATTAACTTGCAGTAACACCAACTGCTTCTCTGATTTAAGCTGTCGAAACATCTGACTTGGAGGCTAGTCTGACCATTTTTCGTTTTTCCATTGCTGTAAGGGTCGTGGAAACATTTTCTTTGTAATTTTTCCCGTACATTTTCGGATTCTTTAAATAATTTCCAACAGCATGATTATTCCTATTGATCTGGCAAGCGATAAAACGCTTAGACAAGCCTTCCGAATGGTAAACATCTATTTTTGCATTCTCTGACAATGTCAAACAATTTTTTTCACCCAAATACACAAAAGGAAAAACCTTTATTCTTTTCAAAATTAATGTTTTATAAAAAAAAAGAATTTCTTCACAAACAACGATTGTACTTTCACTACTTCATGAACCAATTTAAATGAGTGCCATTCTGACTCATTCAATTAAAGTTTAATAAATATACCGTTAGCTTATATTTGCTTAAAATTTTTAAATTCACCCTTTTTTCATAAAATTGCCTGCTTCTAATCTAGTGAACCGCAGTGTACATACGACAGTCGATAAACATATAGTACTACTACTACTATAGGAATAAGACCAGACCATGCGAGTGTATACATTTTACTAAAATAAATGGCCAGTTTAGAATTGCACTGAATTTAAAGCGAAAAGCATGCACTTAAATTATAGCTTCTTATCAGATTGGCCAAGTGCAATCCTGCACGTGATGCGATAAGCCAATTAAAGTTAATTAACGATTTGTCTGAATGGTAAATGTATTGCTCACCTAGAAGGGGGAAGATAGAGAGATGATTGTGAAACATTTCACGTTTTGACTGCACATCTCAGTTTCTCGAACAAGTCACCAAGATTGCTGAGACTTTGATGGTATTATATAGTAATTATTCAGATGATTAAGAAAAATTAATAGCACTGATAAATATTTTATCCTATTATTTATTAAAAACAACAACCAACGACTCATCAATTGAAGTCGCAAATTTTAATTTTTTATTCCAGAATATTCGCTCACAAAAATCGCCAATTTTGAATCGAAGACGGTCCTCGTCGATAGCTGCAAATCTGCTTACTGCGGATATTATGGGATACAGGAATCAATCAGACGAATCCGTTATCCGCAATCATTCAACAATTTCGCACAGTAATACACGGTGAGTTTCGTTGTATGGATATCGTCAACCATGGTTGTGAATCCTTTATCTAACTGTTGCATTTAAATTTCCCCATTCTAAATAGTACCATTCCATTTGAAATTCTTATGAATTCGTGGAAGAATTTGAAAGGCTCTTTATTCTCCCGGATTCGTGCGCTTATCTGGGTTTAGTTCATAAGTAAAGGAACGTGATGATGCATTTAGTAGCCTTAATCTTCGAATAGTATTGGTATAATATCCCTGTTCGTATTAATCGGTTCGGACTGGGATCAAAGGATTCTAAATGAAATTCTAAGTGTAAAGGGATATAATATTTGGGGAGAATTATTTTCTATCTCTCTTCTCGAATTAGTGAAATTTATGTACCTCACGAAAGTTGCATGGTTTCGAGGGGAAAATAGATAAAGTTCAATTATGTCTTAATTTATGGGGTAGTGAAAGTTATTTCAAGGTCAATGTCAACTAATTTCTGGTGGCATCTTCTTCTACGTAAAAAATACAAACTTCTTGCCCAAAACTTTTTTTATGCACCCCTCTAATTTTAATGATATTACGAAAATGTAAATATAAATCTTTTATCGCACTTAATGTAACTATAAGGATTGTATTGAATTCTATTAGAATTAGAAAATTACAAAAAACGATTGCATATACTTAGGCTCAGTAATATTGTAGTCTATACTAATATTATAAGGAGGTAAAGTTGGTTTGTGTATAGGAGGTGGTCTTCAAAACTACTAGACAGATTTAAAAAATTCATTCACCAATATTTAGAATGTACTTTCAGGGTGAACATAGGTTATATATTATCCCGTTTTAAAAAAATGGCCTTCATAATCATGCGCTGTTCAGTGCGCTGTTTCTGTGCTGTAAGAACATCACGCCATAATGACTGTGTACTATATGCTACGTGCTTTGTACGTACTGTAATCTACATATATAAAAAAGTATGTCTGTTGGTTTGTAATACGACAGTAAAACTAAAAAACCAGATAGCTGGTTGGGTTGAAACTTTCACAGACTATGCGTATGAACCAAATCTTGGTAAACCACATAGTGCGAATACAATCGGGGTGGCCCTTTGTTTGGGTTGGGAAATAGTACACTCCTGCCGTGGTAGTGAGGGCAAGTCGGTGATTCATGAGTGCGGGTGACAGAGCGCCCGGGACAAGCTATTCTTATACAAAGTTATTTGTGTAAGATTCTACCAGTATTTTCCGATGTTTGCTAGATGGTTCGAATAGAATAGAATAGAATAGTATATTACAGAACGAGCAAGGAAAGTGGAGTTTATCGTGCGAGGCAATCTAACGAGCACGATGAGCACTTTTCTGCGAGTCGTGTACGCTATTTTTCACGCGTACAAACCGGTTTTTCTGCTAAATCGAGAGAGAAGCAGAAATCACAAACAACAAACAAAAGAGAATTCTTGCTCATGCGCAATGTGTTCGCTGAGATTGTAGTAAATAACAAAAGACGTTTATATCATAACATAACTAGTGTTGTTATGGGCTACTTTCGAGGCTAGTTTATAGCGTACGAAACAGTCACTTTCGTCTATGGGCGTGTGAAAAAGATTTAAAGCTCATGGAAATTGTAGATTTGGTATAAATACAGCAACTTTATGGCAGTAACTAAGGTAATATTTGAAAGTGAACCAGACTGCTTTAAAAGTTGAAGAATAGTAGTAGAGCTATCGCCCATGTGAATAATCGTACTTTAAGTTAATAATAAGTAATCACCAGTGTAAATTTGTGAACTTTAGCTATTTGTTAATTAAAGTTGTAATTTGTGAATTAAATAACTTGTATCGTGTTTTTATGTATGCGAATACAATAAACATCAGGAATCGCTAATCTGATCGTTCTGGAACATCCGCACGATTCAGTCAATATGGGCATCTATTGAAAATAGATAGATTCTTTTCTAGAAACCATAGGATTTCCATTGTTAACATTATTCCAAAAATGTCCAATAAAACTGATAGAACGGACGTGCTCGTAGGTTTTGCAATTAATATGATCACTGTCATAGCAATTTTCAGACATAATGAAAAAATAACACTTTCAATGCATTTACATATTTATATACATTTATAGATTGATTGTTTTTGTTTTGTACCTACATTTTCACAAAATCTCTCCAATCTACGAAACATGCAACAAATATAGATGTCTTCTAGAGTAGAGCAATGTTATTTTAAGTTGAAAAGCTTTGATGTTATAATTTCGGGCTTTTTGAGCATTTGAATTTACCAAAAATACAGAAAATGCCTGAAATTCCAAAAATACCTAAACTAATACCAATATGCATCTAAATCCCGAGTTCTGGATTTAAAATAGCTCAGATAGACGATAGATAGATAGTTAGAGATTGTAATATTTTTGTTGAATAAAATGCTGAAGAATGAAATGAATGTATCGTATCTCTCGTCGTACACCAATGTTTACAAAAAAGTAAACACACACAGTAAAAATAAAGGAGTTAGTAAAGAGATGAGATATGCTCAACGATAGAGAATGTCGGGTTTACGAGCAGTCTTTTTTAATGAATATCCCAGTCCCCAAGGGTAAATACAGAACAATTTCATCTACTATAGCAGCAATAGTTTCAAAACAAAAACCAAACCCATCGGTAGATGTTGAAGAATGATAGAAAAAAACTCTGTTTTTGCTCTTAACCCAGCTCGACTAAGTAAAGCGAACTGCCGTCCCTCTTGGCGATGGTCTAACATTGAAAGTGTCATCTAGTGGATAATGATCCTTTTCATTTTTGTTATTCTATTACATATTTCAATGCAGAAACTTTTCCAACAACTCGATTCCGAACTCTAGACGGACGGCTAATTTATGCTTTCAAATGGTTTAATGCAGGATGCAGCTAGCTTCCATCAATTCGTGCTAGTGTTTAGAAGACCCGTTCTATTGCACATTTTAAAGAATAATTAAAAATGTCTTTACCTTTTTTTTAGTCTCCTTCACGTCGCCTGAAATAAATATGTACGAGCGGATTGTTGCGAATACAAAATACTCGGGACCTTTTCTTAATTATATTTCCGAATGAAATGAGCAACAATATAAAAAATAATAAATAATAATAATCCTTTTCACCCGTTTTGTAAGCGGTTATTGTTTGCTGTGAAGATGTTTGTTTTGCACTATGGAAAGGATGCTTCAATGCGACGTCAATGTGGCACAAGCAAACTTTTTTCCCATATACTTAAGCAATTTGCTTTTCAGACTTTCATTACTTATTCATGTTGAAGTTTTATTATGCAGTTGCAGTCCACCCCTTGTTTTCATTTACGAGTATCATAATTAATTTTTTTTCTTTGTTTTCTTGTTACATTATTTTGTTCTTAGTATCTCTTTGCATTAGCAATTAGTTGCTGTAATCAGAAATAAATTTAATCTGAGTTTTCCAATTAAAAGAAATGAGTGCTGGACCTCTACAAGGAAGTATCTTAGACCCAATATAATTTAGCGCTACAGTTCCGGGTGAATTAGAGCTTCGACCTGCATTCCTTTCCAATTAGAACGATTTTTTTGCTAACTGACTCCAATTGTACACACTTATTAGATGTTATAGCACAGCCTAAGTAAGTATTAATGTCTATTATGACCTTCCCACCCCTCGTAAATCTCTGACAAATGTCCAAAAGTAATAACTCTCAACGAAAGCCTCTAGATCTGGACATAGACCTGACGCAAAATATTATTTTTGTAACGTGTTGACCAATAGTACGTTGATCGTTGACGACAAATTAAAAAAATATGAATAATACCGATTTGCAGTTCTTAGATCTGTTACATTTTTTAAATTAAATATCATAGTACCTTATATATACATATATTCTATTAAATTGTATATTATAACACAGGTTGCTTAGTAGCTTTTGCCTTTAGTGACATAGATGTTCTGACCAAGCGAACACATAAATGAATACATACACAACAGGATCTTCTCCAGGATCGCCCACGGACTTTCTGGCCTTAAGCCGCACTGATAGGGACCAATCCGGTTCCTGATGAGCAGACACAGTACGAAATAAAAGACCTTATTGGCTATGTAAAGGATACTATTTACTTTATTGCAGATGTATCATTGATGGGATCGATACTTACCTAAATTTCTAGTCCATTTAAAACATGTCCAAGTAAAATGGGTCCGCTCTTTAACTGGCACATTGAAAGCATAATGTTTTCGAAAGTTACCCATATGCGGAACCTTATCAAATACGTCCTTATTAAGGCTCGCTTCAGATCGTTATGTATGAATACCTGGGCATAGACAGAGCTAACCCTGGCAGCACATTCAGCTGGAGCCTATGGCCACGTCTCTAACCAGTGAGGCTATCCTATGGACTATATTAGTGAATTCAAAAAAAGTTGCCGGCTTGCTTTTCTGAGTACTATTGGTCCAGTTATTCCGTATAGTACATCTTAACTCAAACATCATGCTGAATAATCCATTAATTTGCAACTGGGCCCATTTTGGGATTATCATATTATCTTTCAAACAAGGTCCCAACAATACTAGAGAGTCCAAAGATATGCAACGGGTCAAAACTCAACAAAATGCTTTCTATTTAAATTTTCGTAACAATACATTGCGATATTTGTGCGATATTAGTTTATGGATGTGTGTTGCTATGTGAAACTGCTTGGGCATTTTTGGCTTAAAAAACATTAGTAGCGGCATCTCGGACGGCTACCCACTAATCCTCCCGTAGAAATAATCTTTTTCGAGCTCCCAGCTATTTCCATCTGTAGGGGCATGAGCGCGTATTAGGCTGACGTTGGAAAAGTTAGTGGCCCCATGTCGAAAGTTGTGGACTTGTCTAATTCTGCCACTAGCAAACAATCCGCTTCCAAATAAACGTTGTTTCTGAGGGAGCGAAATACTTGAACCGTTTTAGGAAACCTAAACATTTCGCAGCATTTTTAGCGATAATGGATTTGTGGTCATTCCACCGATAACGGAGGTTTTTGTGGACCCCTATATCGAAAATTGCGATGCATGGATAAAGGATGCGGGTTTTATTTCGATTAGACGATAGAAAATAGCAGTGGGTCTTGGAAGCCTTAAATTATATTCTATTGTGTTATCCCCATCTAGTTAGATTCTCTATATTAACTTCGCGTGTGTTGGTGGTTGGAGTAATCTTGTGATCAATTTTTAACACACTTCCTAACGCTCGTTCGATGAAAACACTTTTTGTTAAAATCTGGCAGTGTTCGAGCCCTAGCGCCGAGGGGCTCCCATATAAATATTTTAAAAATAAACCTGGATTTCTTCAAATCCATTAATATTTCTGTAAACATTTTGAAGCGCTCGAGCTCCAGGAGCCATATAAGTTTTTTAAAAAATTAACGCGATTTTATTTAAACTTTACACACATGTGTATCTCTGATTAGAGAATTTACATGAAATATATTTATTGGTTGTTTTTTATGCTGTCTAGTTCCGAATTCAAAGTGCTTAACATACGTAAATGAATTAAGGCTTGGTCTTGGTGCTCTTTGATAACCTTTGTTTAACATTAAGCTTTTATTGGCGCAACAGAGCGTTGTGGTCTAAGGCCTCGCTTCTCGTGCACATTTGCTCTCGGAGGTTTATCAGACACAGACATTCAGGAGAGGTGGGACCGTGAAAACAATTTTTGGGTTTTTTTTTTTTTGGAATTTGAAGCACGAACCTGCTGCACAGAAGTGCAAAGAAAATTCAGTAATTTATCTCTTTATCTCTCTTATGATTCATAATTCAGTTGGAAATATTTGTGGATTTTTTTAACAAATTTTGCAATTACACAATCACTCAACGCGCGTTATCATAGCGAATTTTCCAACAACAAATAAAAGAACACGCACACACAGATCGTCTGAAAACGAAAATATCTAATGGATGAGTTGGTCGCAAAAAATTATACTATGACAACTTTGGACAGAAGTATTTCAGGTTGACGGACAAAGCGATGCGGTTCTAGCTCAACCAACGATAATCGCCGTAGGTTCATAGAAAACTCACTGCTCTGTTTTTATTCGTAAAATGGAAAAGAGTATATCTCTAGCAATGGATCGTACATAACTGATGCTGCGGATTTTTATTTTCATACTTCTCTTTAAATTTTTAAACTTCAGTTTGGTTCCGGTCTATCTCCGCCTGTTTTTTGTTGGATTCGAGCAAATTCTATCAACAACGCCAGTTATAGTTTTTGCTCCGTTGCGTTCATTTTTGACGGAAATGAGAAAGATTCAATTGCATTTGAGTCGGCATCAGTAGTGAGTGGGCTTTTGTTTTTTCGGTTCGTTGAGCTGAAAATAATAATATAATTGGGATATTTGTGCGAATATTATTAAATAGATGTGCTATTTGCTATTTTTTTTGCTACCCTTTTCGTAATAATTCAAAAAGCTTTTAATTCGTCATGTCCTATCTTTTCAAGTGGAGATATAAATTGGGTTCAAGCGTTAGACCTTAAAATAGCACATAATAAGTTAGCTCAACGAGTATCTATAGGTATAACTTTTTTTTGCCCATATCTTTTAACAGATTATTCTAGGAACGCCATCATCATCGTACGTTTACCAGGAAAAGGGTTGGCTAAGAAGTGGTCAACATAAAAAGGGTGTTTTTTATGTTGAAATATAAGTTAGGTTAGTTTAGGTTAAGGTGGCTGTCAGTGAAGCCGACACACTTTGACCAGTAATGGTCCATTGTGATACATACGGATATGAAAAAATTACTTCCACCTATTCGATAAACCAATTAGAGCTTCGTATGAAGCGTAGGAGACTACCAATGTTGATGAGATCATTAGTATCGTTGTAGAAGAAAGCTCCCAAATGGAGTTTACGTTTTTGGGAGAGTGCTGGATAAGTACAGAGAAGATGGACGATGGTAGCCTCCTCCTTCTCATCCATGCATCTTCTGCAGAAGTCATCCGAGAAGACCCAAGTCTGGCTGCATGCCTGCATATTAGTGATGACACCTACAATAGCACCAATAGGCGATCTTTTTTGAGAGATCAAACACTTGGAGCATTTCGTATCCAGCTTGGGCCAGATCTGCTTAGTTTTTAGATTAGCATCCCGCTTTAACAAGAGTATGGTTTGCCTATGGAACCATATTCAGGTAATAAGGGTAATGTAGTTCTTTGCTTGGCGAGTTCGTTAGGCATATACAGTTACCCGGAATGTCCCTGTGCCCCGGCACTCAACACAGGTCCAAGAGATATGATCTGCAGTTAAGGGCTAGAATAGAATTTGTGGAGACTGATTCCAGGGATTTCAGTACAGCTTCACTATCTGAGAAAATACGGATATCCTTAGCGTATATGACGTTTTTCTTAAGCCAAGACAAGGTTTCACTGATCGCCATAATTTCAACCTTGAAAACACTACATTGATTTGGAAGACGGAAACAGCGGCTTAGATTTTGCTTTTTTAAGAAAACACCTCCGCCGGCTCCGTCATAAGTTTTTGACCCGTCTGTGTAAAAATGAATGTGTTCATCTTCCAAGTAAGCGTCTTCGTCCCAGAATGACCTGGAGGGGAAGGTAACCTGGGAATTCTTGTTAAAATTGAGTTCTGGAATGGTGTAGTCTATGTTGTCTGGGATCCTGACTAAATTCAGGATAGAGGAGTGTCCGATTTTATTTCTATTCCACTGGGAGATAGTATTAAGGCGAATAGCCGAACTAGCAGATACTTGCCTGCTATAAATGTCGAGTGGTGTAAGGTCGAACATAATGTCCAATGCGGCGGAGGGGGTTGTACGAAATGCTCCGCTCATACATAGACTAGCTGATCTTTGGACTTTGCTAAAATTATCAAGGTTTACTTAATGTAGTTTATTTAATGTAGTCCATCATACAGGCACACCGTATAGAAGAGTAGGTCTTACTACCGCTGTATATAGCCAATAGGTTATATGGGGTTGAAGACTCCATCTGCTACCACTGGCTTTTTTTTCAGGTGCCAGTGTGGATTTACGAACTCTTTCTTGTATGTTAGGTTTCCAGCTAAGCTTTCTGTCCAAAATAAGACCCAATCACCTGGTTTGCGTTGGAATATTACAATGAGGTTAAACTAAACCAAGTGCCTAGCAGTAAGTACTGGGTGTTTAAATAGAAAACATTCTTAAAATTATGTGTTTTTTATGAACTTTAAACAGCATTTATGGTGTAAATGGTAAATATGCATTTACTGTTGCCGTGACTGGGAGCACTTTTATCAAAACCTTTTTAGTCACAATATCGAACAACATTATAAAGATTTATCAGCGGACATTATTTTATTACTCCGTTCTGTGATTGCCATTTAGTTCCGCCTTAAAGCACGCAAATTTTTCAAACTAAATATCGTGACTCCATGAACAGTCACGTACCTTTCTACTCGTACTTGTATATAACTTCATGGGTTGCGTGCGCGTAGTCAGACCTATAATGATGGTTTGCCGTGGTTCTGTCATATGAGGTCAATAACCGAGCTAAAAGACTAGAAATTCTTTTGTTTGCCTGCAGTCATATTCGCCTTCCGTTCTGAATTAATGCACTTAAATTGTTCTCTAACAGAGCGAGGTTGACACTATCCTTACTCACATAGTTACTAACGAAATTTATGATAATATTGATGTGTAAACGACTTAGTACTAATGGAGTTTTCTAAAAATTCAGAACTCCTTTTATACTGAAGTAAATACTTATGTACAAATTAAGGGTCATTTTGAGTAATTTAGAATTAGAGTTGATTTAGAATTTTGTATTTTTTAAAAGTGTTTGTCTGAAATAATCAAACGAACCAAACACACATTCCAGGTCAAGTGGCCTTTCGCGGATTGCAGAACATTTTCTTTAAGCAATGCTTTCAAAGGCTTTATAAAGTTCTACTCTGGCTTTGCTAACATAGGCGGTTTTAAAGTCTATTAAAACATGGTGTAGTTAGTTTTTTCCATCACCTGATAATCTGATGATGACTTTAGCGTATGGGGCTATCCTGTCTGGACGGATAGATGAGAAAAACTTATACGCGGTACTCATCAACGTTACCCCACCATAATTGCTGCACGTTTTGTTATCTCACTTCCTATGTATTGGACACAGGATGCCTCTTCGCCAGTCTTCAAGCATCGCTTCTTCCCCCCATACTTGCACTATTAGTTCATGAATCGATTGGTGTATTGCGGGGCCTCCTGTTTTAATCAGCTCCGCTGGGATACCATCAGATCCCGGGGCTTTATTACTTTTGAGTCGATTTATCACTCTGCTAGCTTCGTCTATGCTTGGTGACTGCAGCTAAGTGTGGTCTTCGGTTATTAGTGGAGCCTTCAAATCCTCAGTAAGGTGGCCATTAAGCAACTCATGAAAGTGCTCTTCCTATCGCTCTAAGATGCCTTTGAGATCGGCGATCAGATTATCCTCTTTGTTTTTACAGTATGTGCAACGCGGTGTATATTGCGTCATACCGCGGATAGAACTCCCGCGCCTGGTGATGTCCTCGCTCTCTGTACTGTTCTAGTTCACGGACGAGATTCTTCTTCCAGGCTGCCGTTGAACTATTTTTTTATATCTTCTGAGCTCTTTATATTCATATTCGCGTGCCCGCGTTCTGTGAGAGTGTTGTATTGCTCGGTACGCAACATCCAGTCGCTACCTTACATTCGTCATCCACCAGTCGTTCCGATCTCTACGACTACTGCCAAAGATGAAGTCAGCAGTACTAATGACAGTATTCTTAAGGCGTGTCTATTTCTTTTCTACGCCTGACATCTCAGTCCCAGGACTCTCCCTGCATTAAGGGCGAGTTCTATCGCTTGTCCGTAGTTGTTTCTGGTCTCTTCCTTTTTAACCACCTTTCGCACGACCTAGATGGCTGAAATTGAGCGGCTAAATATCAGGGTCTCATTTTGATATCCCGCTTTTGACGCCTGTCGCATGTGGCGCGTGTGAAGCGTGGAAAAGATAATAAACGACTGTGTGGCGTGTTTCGATGTTTATATAAAAGGTTATACCCGTAAAACGAAGTTTTTTTATTTTTACTTGTTTCTCTATCTTACTTAGAAAAAATATCATTCACTTTTTCTGTTCTTGATTAATTGTCTCTAATCTGATGAACCAGACTGTATATCACCTTTTATAAGCACAAATCTTTGTATTAACTATAATGCTATATCTTTGGGTCTGTATTTTTCCAAGAAACAGATTATGTTTTAATCAAATGTTGTTTCATCGAGATTTATTGAAAGAATCAACAAAAATATATCAAATATGGTTTTTCGAAATATCTTCGCTCTTTTCTTTTACCTGGTACTAGAACAATTTGCAGCGATAAATCCAAAAAACCAAATTGGATACGTTCCATTAGCATTTAGATTTAGAGATACATATGTACTCGTATGTGGAAAACATTGGTATTGGTTGGTGAACAATTTCGCTATTTTCTTGTTTACTGTATCAACAACGAATAAAAATGATTTTTTTTGTTTATCGATCGTTCGTATATCGCATGCAATCTCACAACGCCAACCACACAAGTAGCAGCTAGTGCTGATAATTGGAATTTCCATAGGCAGCATGAAAAATACACTTTAACCCCTTCCAATATTGTGGTTAGGGGTTCAGAAATTCAATTTATCCGATTTGTTATTCAGATTTTGTTGATTTTCGTGCCCCCAAAAATGTACCTCATCAGACCTTGTTTATAATATGTATTTACCTGACTTGAAAGAGAGAGAGAGAAAGAGAGAAATGTAATTGTTATCACTATAGTTTTTGGACAATAAAATATCAATCATTTATTTTTTCCCCCTTTATTCAACAGAGAACGAATATCTCATTTGAAATCGCCTGTCGGTGGCAAGGGAAAAGTCTCATCGATTCCCATCGAAAGTGGAGTGCTAACATTTTCGCAAGCTATGTCTGGGGCTGTCTCTCCGCAGTGTTCGGCGACATCCCCGATTCACATAATGGGCAGTGGTAGTACTGGTAGTAGTTGTGCAAGTGTATCCAACAATGCGCTTGCATCCGTATTGGAAGCACCGGCAACAAGTGACTGTGACTGCGGCAGTCTATCACCGACAATTTCATCTGCGGCGACTGCTATCCGAGGAAGTGAAGGATTCTTTTGTGGCAGCTCAGCAACTATTGCACAATTGGGGAACAAACAAAAGCAACGTTTGAGAACATCCAGTATGCCTGCGGAGAGCAGAAAGGTAAATAATAATAATAAGTTCGGTTATGAATATACTAACGCGCCCATTCACATCCACATCCAAACACAATGCGCTGTGCGCTGTGTTTGTTGAGGACTTTGGTATTAAAAAATTTAACGGTTGAATGGATTGAATAATTTATGTCGCGTTTTGATGATTTTGCTTTCTTTTTTTTGCAATTTATGCCGTTTTTTATTAATTATTTAGTGAAAACAGTTCAGTGCACCTTCAGGTACTCTTATTTGGGTTAAATTAAAATGCAAGCATTTAACAGCAGACTCGTACCTCTGTGCAAAAGTATGCGTCTATAACAACGCAGATGATAAATTAGTGGAAACACTTCCAGAATTTTTAAATCTCCGCATTATATAAATAAGTATGAGATGTTTTTTTGGATTTACCAACAATTCTCCTCGAATAATTCTTCACATAAAATTATTTTTATGTCTTATATACCAGACGCTTGGATGTTATGGTTAAATTCCTGAAGTCTTGACAAACAGTAGGCTTTGTTGGCTTTAAGCAACCGTGCGCGTATTTCTGGTCCCATGCTGTTATCGGCTGCTACAGTTGTCCCGAGATAGTTAAATTATTGCACTACTTCACATTCGCGCTCCACTATTTGAATTGAGGGACCAATGTTGGATATTCTACTCGCAGATGTGGCCACCATCTACTTCGTTTTGCTCTCTTTTATGTGTAGCCCCAGATTTCATGACGTCTGCTCGGTCTGGATGAAAACTTCCTGTACAGCTCTTCGGTTTCTACCAACGATGTCAATATCGTCTGCGTAAGCCAGTATCTGAATGGAACTAATAGAGGATGGTTGCTCTCGCCGTTACGTCAGAGTCTCGGATCACTTTCTTCAACGCCAGGGTGAAGAGGACGCAGGCTAGTCCATCCACTTGTTGGAGCCCGTTATAGATGTTGAATGGGCTTGATAGTGATCCGGATATTTTTACTTGGCTTATAACATTGGTCATGGTCAACATATACAGTCTTGTCAATTTATTTAGGATGTCGAATTCTCGCATGGCTTTATAGAGTTCTACTCTGACTATGCTATCATAGGCGGCTTTAAAGTCTATAAAATGATGGTGCAGTGCGTTTTGAAACTCTAGACATTTTTCCATCACCTGCCTAAGGGTGTAAATCTGATCAGTTGTTGATTTGGCTGGGATGAAGCCACACGGGATACCATAAGATCGCGGAGCCTTTCTATTTTTAAGCCGATTTATCGCTGTGCTAACTTTGTGTATGCCAGGTGGCGGCAGCATAGCGTGGTCTTCGGTCATTGGTCGGATTGGCCTTCAATTCCTCAGTAAGTGGCCATTAAGCTCGCTATCTGTATGCATTGCTCATTCGTACGTTCAGTCGCTAGCTTATATTCGTCATCGAACCACTGGCTCTCCCTACATTTAGGGCGAGTCCTTTCGCTTGACCGTAATTGTTTGTGGTCTCTTCGTTGCGAAGGGTAGCCGTGTTGACTCGAATCTGATTCGTGGATGCTGTATTTCTAGATGATGCAATCCGCGCTCGGAGCACCATACCAACAAGCCAGTGGTCCGAGTCGACGTTGGATCGGTACGTTCATACCGTCACGTGGTCTATCTGGTTGCGAGTGGCTCCATCGGGAGATACCCAGGTTTGTGGATATTTTTACGCGCAAACCTTGTACTCGCATTGACCAAATTATTGCTTGCTGCCACCTCTATGACTCGTTGTCCATTGTCAAAAGTGTTCGCGTGTAAGCTATGGGTGACAATGTACTGCCTGAATACTGGCTCCCTACCTATTTTAGCATTCATATCCTCCAGAATGATTTTTACATCATAATGAGGGCAGGCATGAAGTTCCCGTTCGACTGATTCAAAAAATTCTTCTTTTTCATCATCTGGGGAATTCTCTGTAGGTGCGTGAACGTTTATGTGGCTTATGTTTTTGAATTTGCAGGCCACGCGAAGGGTACATAGCCGTTCATTTATTGCTTTAAAGCCGATGACGGTGGGTTTTATTCTTTTGCTGACTAGAAACCCCACCCCGAGCACATGATGTCTTGCATGACAGCTGTAATATATGTTATATTCTGATTTTTGTAAGACACCATTCCCTGTCCACTGCATCTCCTGGTTTGCTGTTATGTCAGCCTTATATTTAGACAGGGTATCGGCCAGCTGCTGTGCAGCTCGAGCTCTATACAGTGAGAGTACGTTTTCGTTGCCGTGGTCGTCGTCGTTCAACAGTGTATCCGAGGCTGATTTTGGGTTCCGTTATAATAATTTTTTACAGGCGAGGTTATTGGCCTCGTGCCAACCTTACTTTGAAGGAACTAGCCCGATCATTAAGCTTTTCCTGCATTGGAGGAAAATTACCAGCGGCCACCACGTGCAGGCTTGATCGCACTTCCACCAGTCAGAGATAGTTACGGCCACCTACAATTCTAGAGCATTCTGTGTTATTCCCCCTATTTCTTCTGATGGCTGACCGCTTAATTTATACTCAGATTAAAATGAAATAATACTAAGAACTTTTATACACTTTTCATTGGGTAGTTTTGTGGGCGCTGTAACAAGGACTCCGTCTATGGCACACCCCTAGAAACCGTTTAAGACAATTTATGCAATGAAATTATGATAATTTTTTATTCTAATTTTAAAACAACATAACTTTTTGGCGTAATATTACTTTTGTACCAAATATTTAATACATACTCTGATATTTCATATCCAGTCATTCAGAGATAATTTACAATACGTCTTCATTTGTGCAAGTCGATTTCAACAACAAATTACCTTCGTTCACTTAATACCCTTCAATCATCATATAACTTTACTTTATTTACCACTTAGCAAATAAAACGTAATTTCATTATAATAAAAACGTTGCTTTATTCTTCCGAAATTCACAGCCACGGCTGGCGGATACCCGGCGGGCGGCTATACACTGCGCTGACATCGATTTAGAATATTATCGCCTGCGAAGTTTCAGCATAACATCACATGGCGTCTGTAATTTGGGCGATTCCCTTCGGTAAAAGCAATAAAACAATTACTCGACGACATTTTAACTTGTCATAAATTGTTGTGTTTTTTTCTTCTACTTTTTATTTACTTTTCAAATGCTTATCGAATACCATACAAATGTTTACTCAGAAGCCGAAGATCACGTTCAATTAATTCAGTTACATCCACAGGAACATCCAACAGTGGAAAGGATCGACACAACAGGTACATATGTGTGTGAAACAAATTAAGTAAATTAATAACTTTGATGGCTTCTCTGTCTTTGCATCTTCATCAGCAACGCTTCACGAACATCTGGAGATGTAGCAGTCGTCGAGCAACAGGATAAATTACGCGATGCCGGCAAGGGACAAGTACCCGCCTATAAAATTGCAATGCTTGGGGCATCCGGTGTCGGGAAGACCGCTTTAACATATCAATTTACCACATCCGATTATATTTGCGCTTACGACTTGAGCTTAGGTGAGTCTAAATTTATAACAGATAAATGATAGTAAAGGTGTATTTTCCTAATGGATCTATATTTTCTCTCCTAACGGAAGAAGACATTTTCCATTAAGCATTTTTGCAACGAAATTGAACATATTCGGTGTTCGAAATTATCACGATAGAAAGGACTATTTTCGTTGCCTGCCTGCTACCTGTTAGGCTCACTTTTGTTTGCTTGTTTGGTTATCATCGTCAGTAGTTGTTGTACTCGTACTTTGTACATCCCAACGACAAATGCCAAGCCTGTTGTTAAGGAGCAAACAGAATTTGTTATCGGTAAACATACTTCTGGTTTTCTATTTTTGTACAAGGGGCCGACCGAGTACGTACTCGAACCAAAAATATATACATAGCTACAGTATTATGTTATAGTATTGCATATGTGTTCGGGTTGTGATAAAACCTCATATTATAGGACATAGCTATACAAAGTGTAGATAGGCGATATGGATCATATATTGGACACATTGATTGGCACACATTGACACATTGAACTCAAAGCTACTTAGACAATTAAATATTTCGAAAGCTACAGAGTAGGAGTAGTTAAAAAGAGCTAAAATCGTCATACACTTTCACCCTAATATTAATGCAAAAATCCTTAATCGAAGTTTACTTTAATTTCATTGGGCATCCAGGGACTGAGTGAAATGTCAAAAGAGAGTATTTTGTGTGATAATTTAGAGTATTTAGCTTTTATTTAAGACCAAAATAGACTTAATTTTGTGTTTAGCATGACATATTCACAGGTCTGGAAGTTTTTCCAACTGCGTCGAAGATCGTTATTTCCGCGAAACAGTATAACTTAGCATTTTGAATAGATAATCTTATGCTTCCACGTTTCGCAGTATGCCCGAAATTCATCGAATTCGGTTTTCGAATTTCTTAGAGTTTCCTCGGCCGTATACATATAGCATTATATCGTCAACATAACCTACGGAGGCATCTATATCCTTCAATACATCGGAAATAAATATATTAAACAGAAGTTGAGCTGTTATAGCGACCAGGATAATGTTGATTGACTATTTGTGTGATAAATTGGAAAAGGTTTACTTAGTGCATTTCTGGTTTCAACAAAAACAAAACAAAACAGCTGAAAAAACAATCAAGTTATTAAAGTCGAAGTGCGATAACCGTGTTGTCTCCAGAAATGGACAAGTACATTCGTCAACTCGTTCGTGTGATTTTTTTTTTGTGGGGGGGGACTGTTCAAGTCCACGGTCTATGCCAAAAATCAGACACTCTAGACAACCTCAGGCCCAAAATCGACATGAAATTGGCGACATATCACTCGGACAGTCATGAAAAATTGGGTTCAGCCAGTTCGCTCGTGTAGGCATTTCATTGAAGTACATTTGAATGATGGGGCGCTCTTAATAAAAACAACACGCGTTGTATGCTTCAAATCGCACAAATTTAAATTCGACAAAGGCAAAGTGTATCGCAGTATATCACGTTCGTATCTTTCTCATAATCCCGATTCAGTTTTCCTCAAAAATCAATAAGCTACTCGTACTAAGCAACACAATAAACACTTTTGTTTTATCGATTGTACGCTCGAATGTCCTGTTAATGTGATTTCGATTTGTACTTAGATTGAGTAACATAAGAAAGATGGTTGGTTACTGACAGATATTCCAAAGTTTTCTCTTTGTATATGTATATGCTCATATATACTTGAGCATATAACTAAGTGAATACAGAGCTATGCCTCCTCATGTATAGAATCGAGTATGAAGTTGGATACATATACTGCAATTTATACATTTCACAAGCCATTTCAATTCAATTTAACATCTATGGGAATGAAAACAGCTTGTAAATATTTTATCGAAACCTTTCGACCCTTTTCGATTCATTTTATTTGTGCTTTTTCAAGCACGATAATATTCCTTCTATTAAAGAAATAGTCCTGTTGACTAAGTTTAATTTTGTATACAGCATTTTATAATTCTTTTGAAACTCAATTGTCTCTGAAGTTCGATTGAAAGTTCTCGTAATGTAGTTTGACCCGAAAACACCCGGATTTTTTTTTATTTTCGATGACTTTTATAGTCAATATGATATACGCTTGTCCCTTATATAAGTTAATTTTAAACACTTAAAATTGTTTAAAAAAAATAACTTTATTTAAACTTTATACTTACATGAAACAACTGTATGATTATAGTCTATTACAGAACGAGCAAGGAAAGTGGAGTTTATCGTGCGAGGTCGAAGCTTGACGAACGAGGCGGTAGCCGAGTTCGGCTATCTAACGAGCACGATGAGCACTTTTCTGCAAGTCATGTACGCTATTTTTCACGCGTTCAAACCGGTTTTTTTTTGCTAAATCGACAGAGAAGCAGAAATGTGAGAATGTGTGTTCGCTGTGACTACAGTAAATAACAAAGAAATGCATTTTTTACGCGTCCAAACCGGTTTTTCTTCTAAATCGAGTGAGAAGCAGAAATCACAAACGACAAACAAAAGAGAATTCTTGCTCATGCGCAATGTATTCGCTGAGATTGTAGTAAATAACAAAAGACGTTTATATCATAACATAACTAGTGTTGTTATGGGCTACTTTCGAGGCTAGTTTATAGCTTACGAAACAGTCACTTTCGGCTATGGGCGCGTGAAAAGAACTTATCTCTATGATTTTAACTAAACAACTGAACTTATCTTTAAAAACTTAAATAGGCAACTGAACAATGAAATATCTTACGAGCTAGTATTTATAGTAAAACAAACTGCCAATGCGATGTGGGGATAAATGGGCTGCGGATGAAGTCCAGACGCTAAGTCAGCAAATGTTTGCATGTGATGTGGCTGAAGTCTAGTCGCTAGGTCAGCGAATATTTGCATGCGCGTGTAGATCGGATAACTTATGGGGTAATGACTGGATACAAAGTGATGATCACAACACTACTCGTGTTTGGGTTTCGTTTGTTAACTTATATATTTGAACATGACATTGATAGCTATATTACTTGCTTAGTTTGTTGTTGGCTATCAAACAATCCACAAACAATTGAGCATTTGAAAGCCAATATTAAATCAACCATTGCCGAAATAGAGCCGCACACAATCCAAAGTATGCTCAGAAATTGGACCGACCGAATGGAGTACGCCAAGGCCAAGGAGGATTGTACTTTCAAACAAAAAAATAAATTTGGAAATATATTAAAAATTAGATTAAAAAAACTAGTTATCAAATATCTTACACACTTGTTCATATTTACTCAATATACTTAATTAGCATATCTAACTGAAAGTACTTAACAACTTTAATTAACAGAATGTGACGCTCAAACGCTTTTCATATTAGAAGCTTACGTTAAACAAAAAATTTCCTTCTGAACGTAGGTAAGAAGGAAAACAACTTACAAAAGTCTTAATTGGATAAAGTGCGCATCAGAAACAAATCTTTCAAAGAGCCTTTTGCGTGACAAATTACTCATATGAATATTTCGTCGTCGTCGTTTTTACAATTTTATGTATTTGTAATCTGTAAAGCAACCATAACATTAAAAGGATCGTTTCTGCGAACGATATAAACGCTATTATTCACAGTAATTAACCGAAACCAAGTCTACTGAATGACGTACGTAAAATTGTGATTTGAATGCGCATTTAAGATTAAAAAGCCACGATTCCATTAAACTTCCAAAGGTGCAGACTGGTTACTGGTAATATGATTATGATAATGTAAAGACCCACCCAGACAGGCAGAACGACGCCAAGTTAAAATCTTGTAAATTCTCTTATCGGAGAAACACAGAGAATTTAAAAAAGAATTGAAGATCTAACAACCCTCTTACTACTTCAGATCAATTTTATCAGGCTGATCGAAGAAGCATGAAATCAGAAATACGCTCACCCTTGTTTAAAGTCAATAAAGCCTTTCCTATTCATAGCCATAGTTATAGTCACAGACAAAAGTCTGTTTTTACAGTACATTCATATCGATCCGAGACTATGATGCTTAGCAGAAAGCACTCTTAACTATTAGCCACATTTGAATAGAACGTCGAACGGAGAACCACGAGTATGAACCGAGACCGTAGCGCTGTTGTGAAGCCAGACTCATTATTAAATTCTCTATATTAACTTCGCGTGCCCGTGGCTGGCTGGCTGGCTGGTCATATCTTGTGATAAATTTTTAACCCACTTCAAATTTTATTGAAATTTTGCACACGTGTATATTTCCGGTGACAATACTTTCTATTAATTTGAAAGTGATCGGGCCGCGGGGTCGGTCAGTGTGACCAGGGTTCGAAAAATAACAATAAAAATTTGTGTGATTAGGTTTAAATCCGATTTAATTATTTTTCCTTCTTCCTTCCTTGAAATGAAATCAGTGTTTGATTGTTATTTATGGAAACTCACATTAACCAACCGATTTTTATGAATATTGGCAGATGGAGGAAGCTTACTAGGATATGGTACAACCCATTTGTCCGTCTCAGTGGGTGGGAAAAAAATGTCAATATCAGCCTACTAATCATTGATTTACTAACCGATATTTATGAAATTTTAAATATACATTATTGGCAGGTGGATGTAAGGTAAAAACCCGTTATCGTTTCGTTGTCTGCAACCTTTTCTGTTTCCACGATCGATGTAAGAACCCGGTTAAAATTCAATAAATCGCAGGGCAACTACGTAGTGCACGTTAATATACAGTCGCTTTACCTTTCTCATAGTAGATACATGAAGCGAGGTAAAATAAAAAATAAAAAAAACAAACCCATAAAAATTAAAATTTTTCTTGTAAATTCTCTAATCGGAGATACAAACACACACACACACACACACACTGCGTGCTCGCCTTGTGGCAAAATATTCCACCAAATTACGCAGCGGCAACGAACAGCGCTGCTCACAAAGCACAGAGCTCAGACTTTGCCGTGATCTGATGCGATATAGCGATATTTAAAAATTGTATATTGGGGTCCCCAAGGGCCGATCGCTCCAAATTTTTACAAAAAGTGTTTTCCATCGAATACACACATGTGTACAAAATTTAAAGAAAATCCGACCCCGCAGCCCGAGGGGCCTCAAAATAGAATAGAATAATTAATAGAAAGTGTTGTCTCCGGAAATACACATTTGTGCCAAATTTCAATAAAATCGGGCTGTAGGAAGTGGTTTAAAAATTGATCGCAAGAATCCATCACAAATCCACAAACCCACAAGCCCACAAACCCACAAACACACGGGCAAGTGAAGTTAATATAGAGAATTTAAAAATAAAAGTTGATTTCTTTAGCGTATTGGTCAGTATCTTACCAAGCTATACTAAGTTAACTGATTCCTTAAATTGTTGCCGCTTATACTCTAAAGGACACATTAAATTTAATTCAAATATATTTTTTCAAACTTTCACAGCCACCTCTTCTCCTCAGCCTAACACGTAAACGCCAACACGTTTTACATGCGTCATAAAGGAAGCAGTGACCAGCAATATGTTGTGACGGAATGGTTTACATTTTACAATGTGTTTCATGTAGGAGTCATTTTTAGAATAGAAACTAGAGACTTCCATTAGTTTTTGTGTGCATGCATATAAAAAACGAACGAAACAGGCTTCGTTCGGAATTGTATCGTAGTACACGTCACAATCTATATGGACACGTTGCAACGATATCGTGTTATTGCAATCCACGCGATGTATGAACTACCAACTGCAAAACATTAATGCCATAGAAAAAAAAT
Source organism: Nephrocerus scutellatus (assembly GCA_947095585.1). Classification (NCBI taxonomy): domain Eukaryota; kingdom Metazoa; phylum Arthropoda; class Insecta; order Diptera; family Pipunculidae; genus Nephrocerus; species Nephrocerus scutellatus. The sequence continues at coordinate 3,542,003 of OX352763.1, forward strand.
GCATTATCTTAACCATCAGTCATAAGCTTTCATAAGTTTTGGCATTTTCAACTGCAAATGCTTCTATAACTGGAATTATCTTAAATTTCAAATATGAATAAATGCAATGGCTTGCACCATTGGCTCCCTCCCAGCGCGTCACATCTAGATTACAAGTACATATGATTTGATACTGTAACTGCAATATACACTTGCTGTATACGGCTGTCTTTACATGTACGGTTTCGTTGATGTATAAAATAATCAAGATATAGAGACAACAATGTCAGTATGTTACTAGACGTTTTCATGATCGAGTTAACGCAGGGTTAACTCAGGTTTATGTGCATGAAAACGCTAATTATAGTTGGGTTTCGTTAAAACCATATAAATTCTACGAAACTAGAGCGGTTTCGTTAGGTTTGATTAACATTTCATTTGTAACAAACTACAACGTATATGTCAAATTAACTCTGATCATTGAAACGCTACGTCTAGCGCAGTAATATTCCTAACTCGACAAAACCTTAACTCGTCATGGAAACGTCATGGAAACGCCAATTAGAGTTGAGATTCGTTTAACGGAATTATACTCCAAGAAACTAAGCGGTTGAGTTAGGTTTGTCTGAAATTGACTCTACTCTGTTAATGGAAACGCTACGAGTTAGCGCCGCAATGTTCTTAACTAGACGAAACCTGAGTACGAATTTTGGTCGCAAATGTGCAAAACTCACATCTTAACCGCAAGTTCGTAGTATTACTAGATGTTGTGTGTAGTAATATGATTTTTGACCCATGTGCATAATTTGATTTTGCTTTAATGTCACATCAATGTGGGTTGGTAAGACTTTCTCACATCTCACCTAGTTTTGAGTACGCGAGTTGTCGTCTACATGATGAGACAAAACGAATCAATTCAGATTTTGTTATAGAATATGTCATTTAATTTACACTAACCCAAAGAAAAAATAAACATGACACCACATTAAAATTGTGTATGCTATACACCTCGTACGGTTATGAACTGACATTTCACGTTCAGGTTAGTTTTGCACATTTGCGACCAAAATTCGTACTCTGAAGTCTGAACTGGACTTAAACTCGGTCATGGAAGCATTGTATTTGAGCACAATATTCTAGTTTATAAGTGTTCGGATGTGAACTTAAAACTCAACTACACCTATCACAACACATTCTTTTTTTCTTCTATCCCAATGTTTCCAAGCGCGAGTTAACTCCTTCAACCCGCGCTGAGTTAACGAAACCGAAGCAATATAAGGGGTAGTGCCGCATCTTTTGGTTCGTTTTTGAGCGGTTATTTCGTCACTCATAGGTCTAATGTAATGCCTAATGTTTCAAGAATTGAAGGCATTCGACCATCCATTACATTTTCGCTTCGCTGAATGGGCTAATTATCGGTTGGAAGAAGATGAGAATTTTACTAAAAAATCATCTTTTTTAGTAAAATTCTCATCTTTTCCTACGAAGCTCATTTTCACCTCGGCGGTTATGTGAACAAGCAAAATTGAGAGGCCAATACACCCAAAATGAATGACTATTTGATGAGGAATATATGGTCCAAATGCATCATAGGGCCATTTTTCTTCGTAAATGAGCAAGGAGCCGCACTAACAGTCAATGACAATCGTTATCGTGCCATGTTAACTGCAATTTTATTCCCCATGATTAAAGGGGAAGACTTGGCCGATATTTGGTTTCAACAGGACGGTGCCAGTGCCTAAAAAGCCAACGATACAATCAACGTTTTCCGTCCTATCTTCGAAAATCACATTAAAAGTTGCCGCTCCCACTATTAATAGCTACATCTCTGATAGTAAGCCTTAAAGTTGTCGCAACCTAATGCGAACTTTGATAGAGAATTTGTCTGATTTGTTAACGTTGATGAAGCGTGTTATTAAATGGCAGATTAAATGGCAAGTATAAATATTGTGCGGACCTCGCATACTGTACATACTTGTTCTATTTCAAAAACGAGACTTTCCCATTCAGCATCATTTCTTTCGTCTGTAAATCATAATCTATTATTCATATTGCTATATAACATTTTTGGATAACTTCCTGTTTTTTATTTTTTATTCAATAACAACAACTATGATTTACATAGATGACGACTATGGTCAAAAGACTGTCTCTGTTCTGGTTGATGGCATAGAAACAGACCTGGAAATAATTGATCACCCTGCATGTGAAATGTCGGTAAGTGAGGACTAATACACCCACACAAACATGGACTCTTTATACGTTCGTGTATTAACATTTGAATACAACGTAGATTTCGAATGTCATTATCGCATCACACATCTCATCAACATCAGTGTACTTAGCCTTAATCTTCTATAGTCTTTGTTTTACCAGCTAAAAGTTCTTTTAAAAATTGTTCCTTATCTTCTTCTTGTTCTTCTCCTGTATCTTTGTTACTGCTCGTACTACGGCAACGATAACACCCACCAATGCATGACAACTTGGCATCAATACTCGAATTCCATTCACTGCATATTGCTTGCATACAGACAGAAGCATTCTGCTCAACATACAACATTGACCTATTTGTTGTCGTCTATTCAGTCGTAGATAGGAATTCATTCAAAGCAGCTGAGAAAGTCCTACAGTACCTGAAAGAAAGTGAAATGCTTATGACACGAGGGGCAATACTTGTTGGGAATAAAACAGATTTGGAACGACATCGCGAGGTGAACAGGCAAAGTGAGTAAATAATTATGAATAGATGTCAAAATGGTATAAGGTGTTGCTTACATAATAAGCACCAGGGCTAATAAAGTGACCAAAGTCACCTGTTTAGCTCAAATTGAACAAATTATTATATTAAAGTTATTGAAAACGAAGCGAAAATACATTTTGAATACATTTTTCTTAAGTTTTTTGTATTACTTTTTATTTCAGTGGGACGAAAGCTGGCCAAGGAAATCGCTTGCAAATTCATTGAGACTTCAAGCGGCTTAGACCACAATGTCGACGAATTGCTAGTCGGCATTATTGCCCAAGTAAAGCTGAATCCACAACGAATATCAAATTTAAGCGAACGCGATCGCCAGCGGCTAAATCTACAGAATACAATACAAAAGCATCGGCGCATGCATATGCCAGTGCGTCGAATCGTTCGACAGGCGTCAATGTGCCAACAAGATGACGAAGAGCTGGAACATCGTGGCGGCTCCGCTGATGAAAATCAACCACCACCAATAGATGAAGGACTAGGCGGAAGTATTAGTGGAAACAGCAGCATAAAATCAAAATCGGGACCAATTCGAAAAACGACCAAACGCACGCTGAACCTGGAGAGTATCCTGAAAATGGGCGAGAGTGAGATTGAAGACGAAGATGATGGCTACAGAAATATGAATCGGCATCGTAACACCACCACGACACCAACCAAGAAGGAGATCCTCACGTCAACCAAAACTATCAAGACATTTACGAGTGCAAATCGCACGTGCAGCCGTGTTGGCGGTGGTGTTAGCAGTTTGAATTCGTCGCCAAAGTCACGTCAGTCTTATGAGTCCAGTTCGGGTGGAAGTGGTAATGGCCGCAGTGGGGGAAGCAGTAGCACTACCATTTGTGGTAGTGGCGGTGGTGGTAGTGTCAGCAATTTCAGAGACAACTCCAGCCAAGCCGAGACTAGCTTACTAGAGGATTGCAATCGAAAAACCGTGTCAAAATTGACAAACCGAACGAAAATCTTTCTCTCATCCGTGCTGAAGTTTAAAAAAGCAATCAACGTTAAGCGACGCAATTCTAGTAGCTGCAGTGATCTGTTTGTCATATGAGCAGACCAATTGTATCGGACAAGTCCATTAGGAATATGTATATGTACATATGAGAAATTTTATCCAGTGGTTGTGTAGGCAGGAAGAATGGACAATAATGTTGATTGTGTGCATAAAACGTAACGGAGCAAGAATACAAAAATATTATTTGGCAATATGGACACCGGACACAACATTTGGGCAAAGACCATAATACAAACATGTACAGTGATTTTCTTGAAAATAGTTTTCAATTGGCTAAAAGCGGAGGTGAAAATTGATTTTGATAAATATATGTATGTACATGTACACCTGGCAGGACCAAAACAATTTCATTAGTACGAGTATGTATGTAAGTTGATAGTTGGATAAAATAGGCATGTGATAATTTGACATTAGATGTCTTCCATGTCTTCCTCATAGAACTTTTAAGAAAAAAAAATGTATACACCTATAGTCAGATTTTTTTTTCAAAATTTTTTTAGCGTTTTTACTTTTTTACTTCTTTCCAATTTTGGAGAATCATCATAACCATATGACGTCAGTTTAAAAGTTTGTATTTTGCATTGTGTGCAAAGGTCTTCAAATTCGGAGATTCACTTATTTCGAGCAGTGTTGGCAAAACGAACTCGACTGTTTGACCAATTGTTTGGCATGTGGCGCCGTCCTCTTCAAGTCACGTATCTTCTTCAACTTATGTCCTTCAAACCCGCAACATTTGCCTCCCTTTCCACATTTGTTATCATTTGGTGCGACTCCATAATCCTGTAGTCCAGATGTTTGAGTTGAGATGTAAGAGTCCAACGACACCCTCCGTTTCCAGTAGATAACGCTGCGCGAAGTACACCGCTAATCACCAACAAAAAAAGTATCGGCGATAGAATGCAACCTTGTCGTACCCCACTTAGGATCTCGAATTCCTCTGACACCTTTCCTCTATGCAGCACATGACATTTACAGCCATCATAGGTTGCTTACATAATAGCTATTAGCTTATCGGGTATACCTCTCATGCGCAAGGCAAGCCAGATAAACTATCTGTTTACACTGTCAAACACCTTCTCAAAATCTATGAACAGCAGGTGCAGTGGTGACCGGCACTGTTCACTTTAACATTACCAAGTGCATATATGTTGACTTAAAATTTTCCACCAGTCTTATTGTTAATTTATTTGGACAAGTATGACTATCGAAAATTGGAGTTAGGGCACGTAAAGCCGAACGCCGAATAGTTGAAAACGGAGCTGGTACTGGATGAACAGTTTACCCTCCCCTATCATCAATAATTGCACATAAAGGAGCTTTAGCAATTTTTTCTTTTCACTAGCTGGAATTTCGGGAGCTGTAAATTTTTTTACTACAGTGATTAATATACCAGCTACGGGAATTTCATTTGATCGAACCATTATTTGTTTGATCAGTTGTAATTACTGCTTTGTTATTACTTCTTTCATAACCAGTATAAGCCGGAGCTATTTCCATGATTAAATGGCGAATATAGAAGAGTCAAACAACCGCAGTTAGCTCACGCTTAGCTCCAAAACCCTATCTGAAAACTGAGGCTTGCTGATTGAAAACTAACATTTGATCTTTGTCCAAATACAATTGGGATTTACTTTATATATCGATTTATATCCTACGTTAATATTATACTTTGAAAAAAAAATTTGATGAACTATTTTACTATAAATGTTTTAACATTTGTATATACAAATACACTCATCCATGTGTACATATAAAGAACGAAAATAATGCAGGTTCACTGAAAAACCAAACAATAAGAAAATCTATGCTTTACAGACACATATCTAATTACAATATCTGACGATTTCTTCGTAAAGGAACAAATAGGAGCCATAAATATATACTCGTACGAGTATTCACAGACTTTCATTTAACCTTTTACGGTGTTACTAAAAAAGTCCCAAAAAATCCTTAAACATTTTTGGAAGTTTTTCCATCTTATATATACTTGTAAATTTAAATGTTTATTTGTCTTTTATACAAATCCACAAACTTTTTAGAGGGTCAAAAATTGCTTACACACAGATACTTAATTGTTTGTTATTTTTGCCGATACTAGGGTCGATTCTCAAGTTTCCTGTGTGGTCGATTGTTGGAGCGGAGTCAGTGGGTTTAAGTGGTTAGTTGGTGTAGGGCCAGTGGACGGATGTTCAGTTTGGTAGGGGTCAATGATGCTGCCGGGAAACGCCAAGTATTTCCGCTATAACGAAATAAACCCGAAATTTTGGGACTTATTTAATTTCTTGATTTGGATTACATTTTCCTTTTGAGTTATTTCATTTTTAAATTCTCTGTATTAACTTCGCGTATTAACAAACACACGGGTTTTTGGCTTGCTGGCTGGCTGGCGGACAAAATCTTGTGATCAATTTTTAGCCCACATCTTCGATGACAACACTTTCTATTAAAGACTGCCATGCGCTAAGATCACTTGTCTGGTACATGACCCACTTTATGGCCACTTATTAAAAATTTTAAAATCCTAAACGGGTCGCTGCTGCTTCTGCAACAAACCTCAGAACACATACTTTTTATATGTGAGATTTCAAAACCAGACCGATCGATCTGGCAGATATAATTCATAAAGGAACGAAGCCACCACATAATTTGGGGTCCCTCGGGCCTCGAGTACAGGGGGACCCCATACAAATATCTTACAAAATTTACCCAATTTGCTTTACATGTTAAACGCATCTGTAAAAATTGGGAAGTGATCTGGCTATCGGATCGGACTAATTATAACTTTAAATTTTTTGAGATGAGCCGAACTTTGTAGCGACAGAATACATAACGTTCTCAGACTAAAAGGTTGCTAATTTTAACATACGTTGTAAATTAGAAAAAAAAAATCGTACTTTGTACTGTTAGTATACACGTACCAGCTAAATTACCTGGCATTGTCCGCCCACACTGTTCCGCTACCAACTGAACACCCTGCCACTGGGCACTGACACCACCCTATTGACCCCCACCAACCAATCACTGACCCAAACCATTGTTGGTGTTGTCTTTATCCTCATTACTAAAAAATTATGCGCCACTTATACCGATTATCCTAGGATTAACAATATGTGCAGAAATTACCAACACGTATCTCCAATACTTTTATGATGAGTATATTCATCATTATACGACTGCATCATAAGCTAAAATACCTGCAATTAGAAAGGCTTATAGACAAATTGTTGTCAAAGTGATGAGTATTAAGAAAAAAAATATCTTTAGAAATACGTATAACTGAAATAATTACAGGCGCTGCGAGTATATCGTATATTCTGGCTGCCATGCACGCGATGAAGGACATGAGAAATTATGTCTTTTGAATTTATAGTTTGTGCGTAATGGATGTTGTAACATATGCGTCAGATTTGTTTAATTTTAAATGAATATTCAAATTAATATTAATATTAAGAGTACAGATAATTGATGGTTACTTGTCAACATTGCGTATAGGTTGGTGGGTAAAGTGGTGACTCTTGCAACCCATGCTAGAGCGCTTGAGTATGCAATTGATCCCCAAAGTCCCCAGTCAGGTTTTCGACCTCTTTGCATAGTTTCATATGCTTAGGGGATTGGTGAACTTCGTGTATATAAATTTGTGTTATAAAGTAACAAACAGAGTTTGATCAATCCTATAGGTCTGTGTGTAAATGTACTTACGAGGAGTATATATTTAGATGATTTTTTAAATTATATATTATGATTTTACCAACAAAAGGGTTTATATGTGCGCACTTTTATACGAATCTATAATGAAACCGACTTTGCCAGCAGTTTCGCAAGACATAGAAAATAAATTTCATATCACAATACAATAATAACCACCAGTAATAGAACATTTAATGATAATTGAGTAAAATCAACAAACAATGTAATTAAATGACATATAAAAATTTTGTAACAATAAGAGAAATAGAAAACACCATGTTTTTGAAAAGAACCAAGATAGATAAAATAAATAAATTATAAAAATTCACACAATCAATGCACAATTTACAAAGGTATATACAGTTAACGCAGCGCAAAAAAAAACAAAAAAAAACAGATCAACAGGCAAAAAGATACAACCAATCCAGAATAGCTAATTATTATCATATCCCAAATCAAACAAACGAGGAGACTGAAAGCAATAACCAATAAAATCTAGTAAATAGCATAACTAAAATATTACGTTATGTTTTTGTGTATCAAAAAAAATTATTCTCAATAAAGAAAATCAAATAATTTGCACAAAATTTTTGACTACATATTTTGTCAAAATTTCACACTTCTTTTTTGAAAATCTGTAAATAATTTTATATGCTTACGTGAAATTCTACAATTCATATACGTGTGTGTATGTTTTCCTTTTGTAAATGTGATACTTGTTAACCTTCTTCATGTTTGTTTTATGATTGTAATGTTATTAATATGTATATTTATTGTATAACCAGTAGTTTATATGTTTTTGTCGAAGATCATGTTTTACATCCTTTAATATATCATTATTAATTTAAAAATATTTATACACTACAATGCTATGGTCAAATTTTAATTCCTTAATCAAAAAATATGTATGTACAATAACAATACACGAGCATAGTATAAACCAAAGACAGACGCTTTACATAGCGGATAGTCTAGCAAAATAATTATAATTATTAATAAATAACATATAATTTGTGAACATGACAGTGTTTTATTCTTAGTTTTTTAATACCCGTAGATACATATAACATTGCTTCTAATTCAAAGAAACTATTCAAATCAACACCCACATAGAGCATTCTATGCCATTCCACAAAAACCCCCCACTCCAATTACATTTGCAGTACCACTGCACCCTATCATAAGACGTGCATTGAAAAGCGAAAGATCCGAAAAAAAGTGTAACAGATCGAATGATTATTAAACTCCTACAGTGTCCAAAATCTATACTTATATTGGTTTGTAATACGACACTAAAATCAAAAAACTAGACAGCCGAATGAGCTGAAACTTTCACAGAATATGCGTCTTAACAAAATCTCGGTAAACAACATAGTACAAATACGAATACAATCGTGGTGGCGCTTTGTTTAGGTTTATGCGATAGTACACCCCTCTCGTAGTAGTGATGGCAAGGCGGGGACTCATGTTTGCGGGTGGCGTAGCGTCCGGGAAAAGCTAGTAATAGATAAAATAGTGCTGACAAAATCAATATGTAATTTAATTTTACGGTCGATGTCGAAGAAGTAAGATTCCGTCTTGCATCCTCGTGCATCGACCATACCTTGCGGATCATTATAGAGATAAGCATCGAGTTTATATCCCGGCTTCATTTGTTGTTTATCTAATTCGAAAAATCGTTTAAAAGCGTTAATGCTATCCTTTTTTCTCCTCCTTTTCCCTAACGCTCACGCTGTCTCAAGTATATAGCTAGGTATGATTAGGGTGCGAAATCCTTTACGCGTGCGCAGATTATAAAAAAAAATGCTATCCATGCACCAGATGCGTACTGGTATCATCATCATCATATCTCCGGAATCGTACTTCCTCACATATGGGGCCAACAATTCTCTGTAAGACTATTCTCTCGAACACGGCTAAGAGGTCAGAATGCTTTTTGCTAAGCACCCAAGTCTCGGATCCATATGAAAGTACTGGTATGACCATTGTCTTATATATCAGCAGCTTGGATGTTATGGTTAAGTTGCTGTATTTATAGAGTCTTGACAGACTATAGTAGGCTTTGTAGGCTCTAAGCAACAGTGCACGTATTACTGGTTCCATGCTGTTATCGGCTGCTACATTTGTCCCGAGATAGTTAAAGGATTGCACTAATTAAAATTCGCGCTCCACTATTTGAATTGAGAGACCAATGTTGGATCTTCTACTCGCAGACGTGGCCACCATGTACTTTGTTTTGCTCTCATTTATGTGCAGCCCCAAATTTCGTGCCGGCTCCTCTATCTGGATGAAAGCTTTATGTACAGCTTTTCGGTTTCTACCAAGGATGTCAATATCGTCTGCGTAAGCCAGTATCTGAATGGACTTAAAGAGGATTGTTCCTCTCGCCGTTACGTCAGAGTCTCGGAACACTTTCTCCAACGCCAGGTTGAATAGGACGCAGGCCAGTCCATCCCCTTGTCGTTATAGATGTTGAAAGGGCTTGATAGTGATCCGTACTGGTATACGCATACGATATTGACATCTTTCCAACCAAAACCAAGAGTTGAAACGATGCTTTCATCCTGATCGGACAAGGCGACATGAAACCAAGGCCTACACATAAATGAGAGCAAAATTGGGTTGCGAGTTAAAGATACACTTAAGATAGTGGAACGCGAATTCGAAGAACCGCAATCCTTTAACTATCTCGGGTCAATTGCAGCAGACAATAACAGCATGAAACCAAAAGATTCGCGGAGGATTGCTTATAGCCAACAAAGCATACTTTCGTCGGTCAACTCTTTTCAAATGCTGGAAGTTAACATTCAAGCTACTGGTGTCCAATACAATGGTGATACCCATACTTACAGATGAATCAGACACTATGCAAAAAGCACTCTGACCTCTTAGCCGCGTTCAAGAAAGGACAATTTTGGGTCTCTTAATAATAATAATATTCGGCGCGAGAGACCATTGCGGTTCAAGGCATAGCTTCTCTCGACCATTTGTGTTGCGCATTTATATTTTTGGACACAAATGGAAGGAACCTACAATTTTAAGGCCGGATCCGAACGGCGAATTGAGAAGCTTTCCGTGACAAGTTCTTACTCTCGCAACGTTTGTCACCCATTCGCGAGAGGTGGGACACCGTGAAAAATACTTTTGGTGCTACTGGGATTCGATCCACAAACCTCCTGCTCAGTAGCCATGCGCATTTCCACTAAGCCCACGGTGAGGTATATTGACATCGTGAAGACTGAAGATAATCATGCCCGGTAGGCTGGACACCAAAAAGATTCGTATCGAAAAGTCCTTTGCGGTAGGATTTTTTGGAAAATGACATCGAGGCAGACCAAGCATACGCTGGAAGGATGGAGAAGACCAGGACGTCCAGCGTTTAGAGATGCCAAACTGGATGGGATCGGTTTTTAACTCTCTTCTTTCTAACCACAATATGCAAAAGAATTGTCATTGACAGCTTGTCTATCTCAGTAAATCTGCAGAAATGCTTCAAATCTTTATGTAATTTCTTAGAATATTACCGAAAAACTGAATTCAGAAAATCTCTTCTAGCAGCATTAGTAAACCGATGAGACGTGAGACGTTTACAACATAACTGCCGGGTTCTGTACTTGCGCGTCTGTATAATTCACGACATTTGAGACACATGTTCATAACATTTCCACCTTTAGTACCTTTAATACCTCAATTTCCTAATACCTACGCTGTTCTAAGCAAATCTATTGACAAAAAAGACAAAAAACCTCAGATATGATCATGTATTAGCCCTTTAAACTTTTCAAACAAAAATTCGAAGAAGAGCTATTTTATCAATTAATAATTTAGCTCTGGTTATGCAGAAGAAAAGTGCTTGGACTAAAATTAAAAATTTTCACACGCGATCACTTATTTACAGATACAGTTCGCCAGTCCTGTTCGCCAGATTAGAGGCAAACAATAAAGATTAGCAAAAATGAAAAGTTATTCGTCATTAAGTCTTGTTGCTGCTTGATGTTCATGCGCTTAAGTGGGATCCATGATAATTTTGTCCGGGGTGTCACTGGCCAAGTTCCTGCACGAGCAGAAAATCAGAACACCTCGCTTATGCACCTGTATCTGGTGTCCTTATTAGAAATTAGAAATAAATAGAAAAATCGATGATCCACTTTAACCAAAGTATTACACTTTATTACTTATAACGTTACAAGATATTCCATCAAATCACCTATAATAAAAGCCCGTTGACTGCAGTGGACAAGCAACGTCGATCACGACGGACAGATGTTGCGGTTAAAATTAGTGCAGGACAGGCAATTTTTCATTTATTTCTGCAGTCAAAAGAACTCCCAGAAATCTGTGGCTAAAATGTAAATTAATGCATGACAGAGTAGATCCTATCTAAGTGAAGAACCTCTTATGCACAGAAGCTACATCATATATTTTCTTCATAAATGAAACATGTGCTTACTTTGTGATTAATGATACAATGTGGTGCAATATACCCTGCCGGTGCATTGGCCTCACAGCACACCAAATGTATACAGAAAACGATAGCGTTACATCCTTGTTTCTAAGGTAGAATGGTGGCTTAACTTGACTGGTAAACCTGTATATTTTGGTGGTCGTCTTCATTTGTGGCTTTTTCCCTACAGATTTCAGATTTTCAAATTCAGTTCTAAAATAAAACTCTTATTCAAAATCCGTAAAAAAGAGAGTGAAATATCCCTAAAACATTAGGCATTGTTACAAGTATGTTGATATCGCCTTTCGGACACATATTGCATAAGACAAGGTGTAACGGCTTTACAGCTTAATGTAAATGAAATGTAAAACCTTTTAAATGTAATTTTTTTTAAATAATGAGTTGTAAAAATTATGTAAATTCTTATTTTACGTAAATGGGCTTATATTTACTATGTTTGGCATTAATTTGCTGTTAAAGTTACCCATTAATTCTTCATTTAATGTTAATTTGTGCACTTTGCGCTGATAAAATATTTATATTCTCAAAAATATATGTATAATATTTTGTTCAATTTGCATTCCATAATTGATAAAGTTTTCGATTGATGGAAAGTTTTCGATTGATGGCAACTTAACTGACTGTAACACAAACACTGCCAAGTATGTACATACGACATACTTCTCGTACATAGGGAATAGGGGACATACAGAGTGTTCTTCGCGAGTAAATAATACGAGTAATTTGTTTGATGTTGTCGTTATAATTTAATGCAACACTTAGCTATCCCTAAGGTCTGTGCGGGTTTCATATTTACCTAGGAGGTAAATACAGCAGAACTATAGAATTTGGGGTTCCTAAAATCTATGTAGTCCCCGGGCTGTTTGACTGCATTTAGATGCTTTAGACTTGGACGTGTAATTTGTGATTTGACGTAGCTGAGTGGTCAGTATGTCAGTATACCGTACTTTAACTTTTACTTTTTTTTCTTTTGCTTCTGTTCCAGCTCCTGTTGATCAAAATTATATATATTATTCTACAAGAAATTGTTAGAAAATTGAGTAGGCTTAAACACTGCATCAGCCATCAGCAGGATAGGGGGAACAACACGAAATGCATTAGAACTGCAAGTGGCCGTAACTATCTCAGACTGGTGGAATCATGGCGATCATACCTCTACGTAGTGGCCGCCGGTTGGCGCGAGGCCAATAACAACGCCCGTAAATAAATTTTATTACGGAACCCAAAATCAGCCTCGGATACACTGATGACGATGATGATTGATGATGGCTATGGACAACGAGTCATAGAGTGCAGCAAGCAATAATTTGGGCGTTGCGAGTACAAGGTTTGTGCGTAAAAATATCGACAAAGCTACCTGGGTATCTCCTAATGGAGCCCCTCGCAACCAGATAGACCACGTGTTGAAAGACCGCCGCCACAAACCGAACCTGATGACGGTGCGAACGTGCCGAGGTGCTAACGTCGACTCGGACCACTATCTTGTTGGTATGGTGCTCCGACCGCGGATTGCATCATCACGAAAGACTGCATCCGCGAATCATTCGAGTCAACACGGCTGCCCTTTGCAACGACAAGACCAGAAACAATTACGGTCAAGCGATAGGACTCGCCCTAAATGCAGGGAGAGTACGTCCTGGGGCTGAGATGTCGTGCGTATAAGAGAAATGGACACGCCTTAAGAATACTGTCATTAGTACTACTGACTCCATCTAAGGCAGTAGTCGTATAGATCGGAACGACTGGTTCGATGACGAATGTAAGCTAGAGACTGAACGTAAAAATGATGGGTACCGAGCAATGCAACAATCTCATAGAACGCGGGCACGCGAATATAAATATTAAGAGCTCAGTCAGAACATATGAAAAAACAGTTCACCAGCGAAAGAAAGCAGCATGGGAGAGAGATTCTCTCTTCCGTGAACTAGAACAGTATACAGAGAGCGAGGACCGCACTAGGCGCGGAAGTTCTAAAAAAGAATCCGCGGTATGACGCAATTTACACCGCGTGGCACATACTGCAAGGGTAATCTGATCGCTGATCTCAAAGCCATCTTAGAGTGATGGTAAGAGTACTTTCATGTTGTTAAATGGCCAGCTAACTGAGTAATTGGAGGCTCCACCAATGACCGAAGACCACACTATTCTGCCGCCACCAAGCATAGACGAAGTTAGCAGAGCGATAAATCCGCTCACAAATAATAAGGCCCCGGGATCAGATCATATCTCATCGAAGCTTATAAAACATGAGCCCTCAACACACCAATGCCAGAAGACTGGCGAAGAGGCATTATGTGCACAATACATAAGAAAGGAGATATCACAACATGCAACAATTATCGTTGTATAACATTGTTGAGTACCGCGTATAAGATTTTCTCCTCTAACCTTAACCTTCAAGACATATCAGTGTTGCTTCATTCCAGGCAAATCAACAACTAATCAGATTTACACCCTTAGGCAGGTGTTGGAAAAATGTCCTGTTTTAAAACTCACTACGCCATCTTTTTATAGACTTATGATAGCAGAGCCAGATTATAACTTTATAAACCCATGAGAGAATTCCGCATCACAAATAAACTGACACGACTATGTAGGTTGACTATGACCAACGTTATAAGCCAAGTAAAAAAATCCGGATCACTATCAAGACCATTCAACTTATATGACGGGCTCCGACAAGGGGATGGACTGGCTTGCGTCTCTTCAACACGGCGAGAGGAACAATCCTCTGTAAGTCCATTTAGATACTTGCTTACGCAGACTTAAATGACATCGTTGGTAGAAACGCAAGAGCTGTACATATAATTTTATTATTTTTTCTCCAAATAAACTTAAATATTTTCGTTTTGTTGCAATAATTATAATAATTTATGTCTTTTAATTAAATAAATAAATAAATAATAATATTCCTAACTGTTAATAGTTTTGCGTATATTTACACTACAACACTTGTTCTGTTGGCAAAATGGTTTAGTTGAAAAAATCGAGGATTCCATTGATGATATCGAAGGCGTAGTCGCTTTCACTTGCCTTCTTCTTTTTGTTCTTCTTCGCTATTTTCGTTTTTTTTGACTTGATACTATTAGTCCCAGTAGATGTCGTAGAGACTGTGGCGTCTGTGGAAGGTGCAGTAATAGCATCCGATAAAGGTACCGTTTCTGATGTCTCCGCTGTACCTTTGTCATTTTTGCTCTGGGCCAAATCTTTACGATCCTCTTTACGTGTCGATTGTGTAACCGATGTCGAAATTTCACCTGATTCAGCGAGTTCATCGAGTAAGCCACTACCTAAGAAACTGAAGCCACCATAATCGACATCGTCATTTGCTGGCTCATCGGCATCATCATCATCGCCGTCCTCGTCGTCCTCATCATCGGTGTCATCATCGTCTTCATCATCTTCATCATCACCTTCATTATCTTCAGCGTAGTCATCGTCCGTGCCACCTCCTCCTAACAAAAGTCATAGCGGATATAACTATATTTAGTTCCAAATTAAATCAGCTGATTCACTTACCAAATCCGAAGATATCATCATCATCATCCTCTTCATCCTTTTCTGTTTCACTTGGCAAGGGTTCAGCCTCAGAAACCCTTAAACCTTGGGGGCCAAATTTAAAGCAAGACACTCTCAATGAAGCCTCTACTTCATCTTCGGCACGAAGTTCAAATCCTAAACAGGCTTTAAAGTCTTCCTTAGCTTTCGAAAGACCGTAGACGCGACCGCAGAACTTTGAAAAACCTCCTGGCAAGCCGACACAAATCGGTTTTGTATTCTTACCTGTCAAATAGCAAATATTTCAGCGTCTTTTTAACATGGCTTACAAGTACATATACAATAAAATAGTTTTACCAAACTATACACACCTGAAATGGTTCTTGTGGCCAATACAATATCACCATACTTAATCGAAACGGACATCTTCTCGTTGCCTAGGTAAGTAATTTTAGCACAACCAGGTCCGCGAACTGGAATAATGGGCAATGCAAAATTGCGGCAACAGTCACAGTGGGAGTCCGTGCACTTGCAATATTTGTTGATTTGACTTTGGTCATCCTCGTTTTTAATCGGAGTAACTTCATCTACTGAAGCTGCAGCAGTGCTAGTAACAACTTCGCTGGCCACCGATTCATCTGTATCTGGCTCGTGAACGGAATCTACAACTTCATTATTATTACCAATTTCATCTGCATTGGCATCCAATTCTTGGTTAATGTTCTCGGAAATTTCCACTATGTCCGATGGAATAGTAGGCCCCACGTTTGGATCAATTTCTTCACTGGGCAAATTTAACTCTTTGAATGATTCGGCTACTTTATCACCACGACGAAATGTGGTCAAGCCTTCGCTGTGGCTGGCCAATGCAAAAATGCAACAGAGAACAACAGCCAGGTTTCGTTGCATATTTAAGAAATTTATGTCCAAGCTGATGATTAAATGCCAGCAATAATAGAAAAATTAAATAAACAACCCAATTAAGTTAAACAAAATAAAATTTTTTTATGTAAATTGTCTAATGTGTGCAAGGGCTGAAACAGGTTAAATTTGGAAAAGAATTATATGGGGGCCAGTTGGCCCTGGGGCCCCACCATTTTCAAACTTTAACAAAAAGTGTGTAAAGTTTGAACAAAATCGTGCTTTAGAAAGTTGCTTAAAAATTGATCACAAGATTCCACCAGCCAGCCAGCCACCGACAGACACATGCCGATGCGAAGTTATAATAATAATAATATTATGCGCGGCAGACCATTGCGGTCCAATGCATAGCTTCTCGTAACCATTAATGTTGAGCATGTATATTTTTGCACACAAATGGAGCGGACCTACAATTTAATGCCGGATCCGAACAGCGAATTGAGAGGCTTTCCGTGACAAGTTATTACTCTCAGACGTTTGTCAGACTTTCGCGAGATGTGGGACACCGTGAAAAATACTTGTGATGTTACTGGGATTCGAACCACGAACCTCCTGCTTAGAAGCCATGCTCTTATCAACTAAGTCCCTTATTTCTTAGGTCATTGAAACGCTGATAAACCGTCAGCTTATGAAATATCTTGAATCACGAGAACTACTCAATGACCGCCAATATGACTTCCGTGGACAACGTTCTACTGGCGATCTGATGGCATATCTCACCGAAAAGTGGAACCAGTCTTTTCACAAGTTTGGTGAAAACAAAGTTGTAGCACTTGCTATTTCAAAGGAATATGACAGAGTTTGGCACCAAGCTCTTCTGTCCAAAATGCGTGCTTTTGGAATCGATGTAACCCTTCTTTAATGGATTAAAAGCTATCTTTGAAACCATTAAATCCAAGTTGTGTTTGATGATTTTAAGTCTGATATCCAACGCATAAATGCGGGTGTCCCTCAGGGCTGTGTTTTGTCTCCGAAACTCATAAATAAAAACACGTGCTTTTGTGGTTTAAAAAAAATAATCACCAAATCGTAAAGCAGCGATGCACACAGCGCATACAGTCATTATAGTATATGGCATGATCTGATGCCAAAATCGTATTGGAAGATGGGTCTATTTTCACTGCTTGCGGTGTGCGAAGCATTTTAATGCGAAGAAACGTAATGTTGACCTTGCATCACTTCACACCCAGTAACTCTTGAACGCTTCTAACTACAAGGCCACTGTTAGTCTTTTTTTACAGAAAATTAAGTCTTTAAGATCAAACAATGTACATTTTTAAAAACTTTTATTTAGCTTTTATTTTTTTGATATACCCCCATATTTTGGCGATTATTACCAAGTTATAAACGACTGTGTGGCGTGTTTCGATGTATATATAAAAGTTTGTACCCGTGTCGCTTGTGGCGCGTCTGATGAGCTTAAATTTTTTTTGACTTCTTTGAGGTCCTTTTAAACCAACTTCCTCACAACCTAGAGAGCTGGAATTTTGTTAGTTTCGAAGTCCAAAATAATAATAATAATAATAATATTTGGCGCGACAGACCATTGCGGTCCAAAGCCTAACTTCTCGCGACCATTTGTGCTGCACATGTTAATTTTTTGGACACAAATGGAAGGGACCTACAATTTAAGGCCGGATCCGAACGGCGAATTGAGAAGCTTTCCGTGACAAGGTATTAATTACTCTTGGAACGTTTGTCACCCATTCGCGAGAGGTGGGACACCGTGAAAAATACTTTTGGTGTTGCTGGGTTCGAACCTGAACCTCCTGCGCAACAGCCATGTGTATTACCACTGAGCCACGGCGCCCAAAATAGCATTTTATATATTCCGAGTATGACACATGTCGTTCGTGGCGCGTGTGATGGGTTGAAGTTTTTGTTTTTTCGACTTCTTGGAGGTCCCATTTAACCAACGTCAGCATATCATTTTTTATATTCCGAGTACAACGCGTGTAACGTGTGGCGACGTTTTGGTCGTCGGCGAATTTGACTCGCCGAAGATGAGCATTGCAATCATTTCTGGCTCTTTTAAACCGAAAGCATACCTCTCTAATCCTAGAATCATCTTTAAGGATCGAGTCATACCATACATCCACTTTTGGTTTGACAGACTTATTCCTGCAGGTGATAAGGTCTCTCATAACAATAAGGATGATGTTTGCGATTGCATCAGCGGCGGCATCCACGTTGCTATCACAAAACAATAGCGACCAGTAAATTCTCCCAAAGAAGTTGTTAAGACATAGAGGCTTTCTCGTATTTTTGGGAGTTTTTTTTCTTCTTATGCGTGGTTTATAACGAGAAATTAGCTGATAAAACACAATGGTCAGACGAGCCTAGAGGCGATAATACATTGACGGAGTAATTATCAGGACGAGAGGTAAGGAACAAGTCAAGGGGGTGTTTGCGGAATGATTTGCAATGCCAGGTATTCTTTTAGACTCATTACAAGCTGAGTAAGGTGGTTAAAATTAAATTAAATAAATAAAAATTTGTAACCGAAAAATGAAGTTTTTTTTACATTTGTTTCTTTGTTTTGATATTGAGGGGAAGTTTGTAAATTTTCTAATCCGTCCCTTTTCAACCAACTAAGCTCTGAATCAACCGTTAAATTTCATTTTCATCTAAGGAATCAAAGAATTAGCATTTCAAGCAATCAGAATTATATCTCCAACAAAAACACTCTGTGTTTGTTAACTAAGTAGTTTTACAATAGAAAAAAAAACTTGTTTAATAACGGAACCAGTTAACCAACAACAAACAGATAATCTCACTCATGGAACGAGTTTTGTTACACAATAATTAATTATGCAAATGTATACGTAATGATCACTTTCTTTTTTTTTCAAAATAAACTGAATTCACACCAAAAATAATTATTTTTAAAAAGTCACTATTCTGACTAATATGTAATATGTAAATACTCGTAAATTCGAATCGTCGTGTTGCAGCCGGAAAATTGACTTTGAAGACCCATTACTATCCGGATATTGAATAAATAATTTTTATCATTTTGTCATTACCAAGTCTACTGTTTTTTCATGTGATTATCAAGTACCAGTCAATCAATTCAATCGGTACACGAAAAAACCTCCAACGGTATATTCCAATGCAAATATCGCCCCAAATACCTTAAAAAGTATGAATTCATGCCATGAATTGTTTTTAAGTCAGTTCATCAATATAGTAATAGTTTGGTATGTCATTTGGTATGTGGTGTATTGTTTATAAATTATTTCCTCTCGCCGCAAGATATTAGAATATAATTTAAAAGGCACATCGACCGTTAAAAAGATATTAAGATCTTTGCACACGTAGTACGCAGCAGAGAGACAAAAACAAATTAGGCAACGGCTGCCAAGGTACAGTAAAACTTCTTCACCAAATCGACGACCATCGTCCAACGAGTGACGATTTAATTTCTTGACACACACTTTCTATTCGAACCGAAAATTTCTCCGGCTCCGTCTTCGTTTGTTTGTTTGTTGAATTCAATAAACAAGTAAAAAGATACGCATAAATGACGAAACGAAATTTTGGTACGAACGAGTATGAATGTATGAGAACTGAACTGAATAAAGAAAGAACCACAGACACAATTTTTTTGTTAATTGGCTATGGTAGAGTCAACACAAATACGAGTTTAAGATGAACGAATCTGTTGATGTCTTTCATAATTTCACTTTCTTTCGATTCGATTACGAATCTCACAGAATATTCATGTCACAGAAGTTTGTTGCAAAATAATTGCGTCTTAGTTGACTGGGAAATGCAAACAAAAGTCTTTAAATTAAAACTTTAGAAGAATTAGGATAGACATTTAAATAACGTCATGAGAACACATTTCTTAAGGCCGTGAAACTTTAAGTTGCTGTAAGAAAAAAAGCATCCTGTACCTCGTTCATAAGAAGGGAGATAACGTTGTTGAGTACCGCGTATAAGATTTTCTCCTCTATCCTATAAGACAGGATAGCTCCATACGCTATCATCATTGGTCCATACCAGTGTGGCTTCATCCCACGCAAATCAGCAACTGATTAGATTTACACCTTTAGGCTATGCAAGTTATCCGAGACTCTGACGTAACGGCGAGAGAAACAATCCTCTATAAGTCCATTCAGATATTTGCTTACGCAGACGATATTGACATCGTTGGTAGAAACCAAAGAGCTGTAAAGCAAGCTATCATCCAGATCGATCCGGCGGCTGGGCTGCACATAAATGAGAGCAAAACAAAGTACATGGTGGCCACGTCTGCGAGTAGAAGATCCAACATTGGTCCCTCAATTAAAATAGTGGAGCGCGAATTTGAAGTAGTGCAATCCTTTAATCATCTTGGGTCAACTGTAGCAGCCGATAACAGCATGGAACCAGAAATACGCACACGGTTGCTTAAAGCCAACAAATCATACTAGAGTCTTACAAGACTCTTCAAATCCAGAAACTTAACCATGCTGCTGGTATAGAATACAATGGTCACACCAGTACTTACATCCGAGACTTGGGTGCTTAGCAAAAAGGATACTGACCTCTTAGCCGCGTTCGAGAGAAAAGTCTTACGGAGAATTGTGTATGAGGAAGGACTATTCCGGAGACTCTATCATGATGAGATATACGTGCGTTACCACGATGTCGACATCGTGAAGAGAATTAAGCTCGGTAGGTTCCGGTGGGCATGACATCTAGCTCGCATGAGCGAATAGGATCCTACTCGGAAAGTCGTTTACGGTAGGATTTATGGAACACGACAGCGAAGCCGGCCAGGCCTACGCTGGAAGGATGGCGTAGACCAGGACGCCCAGAAGAAAAAAGAATCTACCAAAACACAATATGTATATGGCTTCTCTTTCCTTTAGAAAAAACTTAACTAATTTAGAAGACTTTAACAGTTTTTTTAGTTCTATTATTAATGCAATATGAAATAAATAAAAACAAGTAAAGAAATGGCCCATGACACTGGGCTGCTCACAAAATTTCTACGCATCACACGCGCAACACACGACTCGCGACACGCGTCTCATGCGGGATATCAGAAATGGCCTATGAGACTTAGCTGCTCATAAAATGTTAGCTCTCTAGGTCACGTGAAGTGTTTAAAAAGGGCCCCAAAGAAGTCGAAAAAAAAACAAACGGACAAAATCAAGTTAAATAAAAGTTTTTAATAAAGAACATTATCAGACGAAGTCATCGGATCTCCGGTAGAAAAAACGCGAAAGTGTAGTTTGTGTAATTTTTCAGAAAATTGTTTCATTAGAAATTTAGAATTTGTTGTGCCTTTGTCATCATCAAAGAATCATTTAAAGAATTGCTTTGTCAATGTTCCACCGATAATGCGACGACCCATGATAGACAGGTGATTCACTTAAGAATATTTTCTTTTTGCACAACGATTAATTTTGTTGGGAATCGAAGTTCTAGTTCTAATGACGTATACTAACCAATTTTTTTTTTTTATAATTCGCGCACGCTTCAAGGGGTTCGCACCCTTATAATGCTCGGCTATATGCTTGGCACAGCGTGGGCGTTAAGGAAGAGGAAGAAGAGGAGAAAAGAGGAGTTGTCTATGAGCTTGTGTTTTGAATGTCTGTGTATCATAGTGACGTGGGAAGACAGAGCTTGGCAGAGCATTCCACATACGTGGTGTACGGCTGAAGAACGAATCCCTGAGTTTAGCGAAAAAATTCGTTCTCAGCCCACGTATGATGCTGAGATCCACTCTGAAATTACACACCACTACAGAAACACTACAGAAGGATATTTTCCCACTGCAATTTTAATTAACTTTTACGTAAAATGAAACGAATAACTTTTAAAAAGTATAAAAAATAACGATCACGGATATATACTCAATGCACTGTCGTATACTTTATTATTAGGTATACTCGTACTTGTAAGGATATAAAATATATTGGTTCAATATATTTGGTTCAAATGCACGTACAAGAAAATGATTCGGTTTAGTTTTTGTTGTCCTTTTACCAGAAATACAATCATTAAAATTTTTACAAGTTACCTAATTTTAAACAATTACTAATAAAAGTCCTGCGTTTCACAAATCAAAATTGTGTTCGTTATCAAATTTATTCGATTGAACAAAACGAAGATTTCACTTTCCGACCCGGTGAGCGTTCATCAGACCGCTTGAATTAAAGAATAACAACTAAAACCAAGAGATACAATCAGAAATATTGTGCGTTGTAAACGAAGACGAACAGACACTAAAGACTGCGCTATCGAATTAACGGACTGATGAGTCGCTCTGAAATCGTCATTCCTCTGATGTTGGCTCGTTTAGGCAAACTTTGTGTGTATGAACGTACAACATCAGAAAGATTGAGCTGTGATCGTCCGCCACAGAGTTTAAAACGGTACCACTGGAGTAGGTAGTACAACGTCCATTTGTGCAGAAGTGGGAATGACCTATCTACCTGTTGTGCTACCAGTAAAGCGCACGTATCGCTGCCGCGCTGCTGCTTTTTTATGTATGGCCCGCACACTCAGATGTGCAGGGTGTTTAACCAAAAGTAGCCTCAACTAGATTTAAAGTAGCTGCAGTGTACCGTTTCAATTTTAGTTATAAAGAAATAAAAATGTTTTTTAATTGAATTTAATATTTGATGAGACAGACCGTTGTGGTCCAAACCTAGTTTCTTGCGACTATTCATGTTGTGCGTGTTATTATTTTGTACTCAAACGGAACCTACATTTTCAGTCGTATGCGAAAGGCATATTGGGAAGCTTTCCATGGCGGTTATTACTCTCGAACAAGCTAAGCAAATTGCATGTCATAAAACAAAATAATTAAATCAAACAATCTTTTGATAATAATATTAATAATGATAATAACATTCGGCGCGACAGACCATTGCGGTCCAAGGCCTAGCTTCTCGCGACCATTTGTGTTATGCATGTATGTTTTTGCACACAAATGGAAGGGACCCACAATTTAATGCCGTATCCGAACGGCGAATTGAGAAGCTTGCTGTGACAAGTAATTACTCTCAGACGTTTGTCTGACATTCGCGTGAGGTGGGACACCGTGAAAAATACTTTTGGTGTTACTGGGATTCGAACCACGAACCTCATGCTCAGAAGCTCTTATCCACTGAGCGACGGCGCTCACAACAATATTTCTACCTACATGTTATTCCTGTTTGCACCGTACAGTACATAGCCTAGTATCAAATATCAACGAAATGTTTGCTCATGTTTACCAAATTACAATAAATAGTTATGATGAAATTTTTCTGCATTAGCATTTGTCTTTGTTTTTCGTATCCAAAAAAACAAATGTCAAATTTACATGACCTGAATGCTCGCGGTTATGCGCGCGAAAAGGAACAAACAATTATCGATTCGGAGCTGAACTCTACGGGCCTTACTATTAGTCGCATTTAGTTATCGCTAAATCTAAACTTTAAAAAAATTGTGTACCAATAAAGTATTTAGAAGCCAGGAAAGTAACAACTGAGTGGATAAAATTTGTTTATGTTTAATACATTATACACACATGAAATGACAGTTCCAACTAACGAAGGAGCTGTACCGCGACTCAACATACCGCGTCATTCATAACGGTCATCTTGGCTCACCTTTCAACATCTACTCGGGAGTCAAGCAAGGTTGCACACTCTCACTATTGCTTTTCACAATTGTCATCGACTGACTGGTGATGAAAATAGTAACCCGTAGAATGTGTTTCACCGCCTAGAAGACCTGGACTATGCCGATGATATCTGTCTTCTACAACCATTTCTAGGTGACAAGGAGTGAAAATTAAACTCACTAGAATTCCACGCTAACAAAGTGGGTTTAAAAATTAACGTCTCAAAAACAAAACTACTTCGCGTTAACGCTGGTGGAACATGTGATCTCTCGGTTGTCGATAAGTTTTGTTACTTGGGCAGCGGGATGGTGCGGACTCGGATGTCTGCTCTCGTGTAAGCAAGCTGCGACACTCCTATAGTATGCTAAATAATATCTGGAACTCCTCGCAAATCTCCCAGAATCTGAAGCTAACGATCTTCAGATTTAACGTTCTCACAGTATTCTTGTATGGCTGCGAAACGTGGAAAGTCACAGAGTCAATTGCGACGCGCCTCAAAGTCTGCGTCAAGAAGTGCTTAAGAAGGATACTGAGAATAAGATGGCCAGACATTATCACCAATCAAGACGCAGAACGCAATTGCGATCACCATCAGACGACGAAAATGGAGCTGGATTGGCCACACTTTCAGAAAGCCAGCGGACGATATTACGAAACTAGCGCTCGACTGGAATCCACAAGGAAGTCGCCGAGTTGGCCGCCCTGCTAGACTTTGTTGTGCAGATATACGGAAAGGTGTCAAAGGTGTTTTTGAGCAAGCATAGCCACCATCGCCCAAAATACCTCCTGTTCTTTAATCTGTGTTCTGTAACTGGTTTGCAATACTAGATTCCCGCTATATCCTAGAATATCGTGTGCAGATTCTCTCCATCGTGCTACTATGTCTAGTATTTTGATCTGTGCATCACAAACTACCTGTTATCTGCATTAGAAGATTCGGGGAGAAAAGGTAAAACTTACCTGCGCATTTATAGAATAAAAGTGGTTTCTAGTGGTTCTTCTAGCCGACATTTGTGTTTGACTATTAGTAATGCCCTACGTGTATTATAACCACACAATACACTTTCTGTGTATTCACAAATGCTTGCTCATGCTCATGCGTGTTCATTATAATTCATGCTTTGCTCTACATTTGTTACACATTAGGCTGCTGCCTACATATGTTAGTTTCGTTACGAAACACCCAGTATAGAATGTATCGTGACTTGTGCAAGCTATAAGCGTTTTAACGTTTTTGGATTTGCGCTAGGTCCGAACTGTTCATTCATTTTTTTATCAGCACCTGTGTGCGCCAAAGTTGTGAATTTTTAATTCCGTTTTGTTGATTGGAAATTCGAGTAAAGTTGGTTCAAGTGAACGGCATAAAATGCAGTAAATGACTAGAGTAAGGTTTCTAAAAAATTCTTTAACCAGTCGCTGTAATTCTGTCCCGTTTTTAAGTTGGCAAATGTACAAAGGTTTTAAACAGAAAATCAGAACTTGTGTATTAAAGGCTCTCCAGTCAAAGCAAGCCACCAGCTTGTCGGTGTGTAATTTTTAGCCTTTACAAAGATATTCAATTATTTGTTTATAACACTTTGTAGTATGTATGTTTTATCTTTATGCTTTAAGCGGTGACTCATTAATCAAAGAGCGGTAGAAATAAGCACGTAAATGTTTGTGTAGTTGAAAGAGTGAGTGATGAGAGCCACCTAGCACTAAATTTTATAGTTAAGTTTTTTTAAAATAATATTGG
The DNA here is from genome assembly GCA_947095585.1 of Nephrocerus scutellatus. NCBI lineage: Eukaryota > Metazoa > Arthropoda > Insecta > Diptera > Pipunculidae > Nephrocerus > Nephrocerus scutellatus. Next base: position 3,567,667 of record OX352763.1, read on the forward strand.
TATATCGTTCTCAGCACCTAATACATAAAATACATTTTCTTTAGAAAAGTTTATGATTATCCAGACATATATAAACGTCCGTTTTGAAAATACTCGTTCATCGTAGCATCATGAAACATCTTCGCACAGGTGTTTAACAGTTCGGCGGTCAGCCATCAGCAGAATAGGGGTAATAACACAGAATGCTCTAGAATTGCAGGTGGCCGTAACTATCTCTGACTGATGGAAGTGCGATCAAACCTCCACGTGGTGGCCGCCAGTAATTTTCCTCCAATGCAGGAAAACCTGGATGATAGGGATAGTCCCTTCAAAGTAAGGTTGGCGCGAGGCCAATAAACTCGCCCGTAAAATAATTATTATTACGGAACCCAAAAGAAGCCTCGGATATACTGATGAACGACGACGACCACGGCAACGAAAACGGCTAAACGATTGAAGAATTTTCTCATGGAACATACGCTCACTGTATAGAGCTCGAGCAGCACAGCAGCTGGCCGATACCCTGTCTAAATATAAGGCTGACATAACAGCAATCCCGGAGATGCGGTGGACGGAAAATGGTGTCTTACAAAAATCAGAATATGACAAACATTACTGCTGTCATGCAAGACATCATATCCTCGGGGTGGGGTTTCTAGTCAGCAAAAGAATAAAACCCACCGTTATCGGCTTTAAAGCAATAAATGAACGGCTATGCACCTTTCGCGTGCGGGGCAGATTTAAAAACATAAGCCTCATAAACGTTCACGAGCCTACAGAGGATTCCCCAGATGATGAAAAGGAAGAATTATTTGAATCAGTCGAACGGGAACTCCATGCCTGCTCTCAGTATGATGAAATTATCATACTGATCATATATGAATGCTAAAATAGGTAGGGAGTCAGTATTCAGGCAGTATATTGACACCAATAGCTTACACTAATGACAATTGATTACAAGTCATAGAGATGGCAGCAAGCAATAGTTTGGTCGTTGCGAGTACAAGGTTTGCGCGTAAAAATATCCACAAAGCCACCTGGGTATCTCCTAATGGAGCAACTCGCAACCAGTATACCGCCGCCACAACCCGTACCTGATGGTGGGTACGAACGTACCCAGGTGCCAATGTCGACTCGGACCACTATCTTGTTGGTATAGTGCTCCGAGCGCGGATTGCATCATCAAGAAAGACTGCATCCGCGAATCAGATTCGAGTCAACACGGCTGCACTTCGCAACAAATAGACCAGAAACAACTATGGTCAAGCGATACGGCTCGCCCTTAATGCAGAGAGACTAAGTCCTGGGGCTGAGATGCCGGGCGTAGAAGAGAAATGGACATGCCTTAAGAATACTGTCATTAGTACTGCTAACTCCATTTTAGGCAGTAGTCGTCGAGATCGGAACGACTGGTTCGATGTCGTATGTAAGTTGCGTACCGAGCAATGCAACAATCTCATAGAACGCGGGCACGCAAAGATTAATATAAAGAGCTCAGAAGATATGAATGGGATGGACTGGCCTGCGGGTCAACTGTAGCAGCCGATAACAGCATGGAACGGTTGCTTAAAGCCAACAAAGCATACTATAGTCTGTCAAGATTCTTCAAATCCAGGAACTTAATCATAATATCTAAGATGCTGGTATATAAGACAATGGTCATACCAGTACTTACATATGGATCCGAGACTTGGGCGCTTAGCAAAAAGCATTCTGACCTCTCCGCCGCGTTCGAGAAAAAATTCTTACGGAGAATTGATTGCCCCGTATGTGAGGAAGGACGATTCCATAGACTCTATAATGATAAGATCTACGAGCGTTACTGCGATGTCGACATCGTGAAGATAATTAAGCTCGGTAGGCTCCGGTGGGCAGGACACCTAGCTCTCATGAGCGAAGAGGGTCCTGTTCAGAAAGTCCTTTGCATTAGGATTTATGGAACACGACAGCGAGGCCGGCCAAGCCTACGCTGGAAGGATGGCGTAGACCGAACGCCCAGAGTTTAGGGATACCAAACTGGATGACATCGGCTCGAATTCGGGGTGTTTAATAGTTCAATATAACACGAATTGTCATATTTTGAAAAGCGTGGCAGGCGAAGCATATGCTGGTAGCCTTGTACGAGTTCGATACAAAAGTTTGGAACTGTTAACAATTAAATGAGTAGAACTATGTATTTAAGTTTTTCGGAATTGCGATGCGTTCGTGTATCGAAATAACTACGAGTATTTTATAATTGTAATTTTCATTCAAATAAAATTGCCAAACCGTGGGCTTTGTTCTTTGTTGTACAAGTTGTGAGTCATAAATAAACTGATCACTCTATCAATCAACCATATACGTGCCTTGTTAATTTGCTAAAAATAAAAGAACAAATACAAAAATAGTTGTTTGTTAACAACAATACAAATACAATGAATACTGTAATTGTTATAGTCAAGTTTAATATTCATACATGCTTCTATTTATTACATTGCTCTCCAAACAAAGAAAGTATGCTACTAGTACAGTGTATAGCTTCTTTGAACCTGCAAAAGTGGGTTATATCAATCGAAGAGGATTGATGCGTGTAGTAGAAGCCCGGTCTGTCGCTCTGTTGGAACAATCAAACGTTTGATTGTTGGATATACACAATACATAACTCGGCCATATGTCCATACTCGTATTATAGGCATGCTTGTAAGATTACAAGCCGGCGAACTTATTCTTCCATTTATACAGCACATAGAATCGTCTAGCAGAAAAGTGGTATTGTGGCATTGGTGGAAAGACGAAGAAACTGATAATATGATGAACTAGAGAATTGGAATTTCACTAAGTGCCTAAATTGAATCACTGTGAGCAATGATGATGAATGGATGACCGCGGTTAGGTGCGCGTTCGGTTTAGTTCAATTCGGTTCGCGTTCTAAATGGAGCGAACCGCGGCTAAGATAAATAAAAAAGGTATGGCGTATGGTACGGTACGATACGGTACGGTACAGAGTACGGTGTTTGGTAACGAACGCCAACGAACGCAAGGCAGGTGAAATTATAACGTTGCTAGCGAAACAAATCGTCGTCTTACAAGCGCTAAGCAATGAGGATGCACATCTAAATGTTCGTGAATGTTAATCGAAAAACTGAGCACGTTCGTATTGGAAATTAAAACAATATTCTACTTTATTATGTAGTTACAAACGTACGCACTTGCATCAAATAATACAGTGCATTTCAATGAATATTACTGAAACTAACTTCTTTTGCAAAGTATCCTTACATGCAGTCTATTCTACTTTATAGTTGAGAAATAGTTTTGAGAATCTCTTTCTGTGAACAAAACATTACTTGGAAGTATGTACTCATATATAGCAAATATTTTAAGTTGTCCCAGTTGTTAATTTTACCCAAATATATAGGGTTCTTAGAAGAATGATTACGCACAGTTTTACAAAAGAGAAAAAAACCCTCTTGCAAAAATAATAATTTAATTTATTTAAATGACATCTAGAGCTAATTCATCATTCATTATACATTCATTTAACCCACACAATACGAATAGCTGAACAACGATCTGTAGCGCCAAATAGCATTTTAATTCATTAAATGCAAGTCCAAATTTAAAACATTTTTTTTTTCGGTTCAAGCTTTACCTACTATTTTGGACACCACTGTGATCGCTTATGAAATAGTGAGAAGATCTGATGGCGCCATTTTGTCCTCTGTTTTCAATACATTTCTAAATGTTCCAGAAAAACTCACCACACCATGTAGCCACTCCCATTACGTCCGAAGAAAACAACCACCAAACGAAGCGAAAGAGACGTCTCGAGTTACGAGCTGCCGACTCTGCACACATCTGAGAGACGAGAACCTTAGGAGCACGAAATAAAATACAAGCAGCGACGAATGTTCACACCCAAATGACAACTAGGTCAACTCGTAATCCTAAAACAGGAGAAAAGAAAACAGCTCCTGCGTTGGGGTTAACAAACCTTAGACTATCAGAAATCGAACACCGAAGAAAACAACAACCTGGCACAACTTCGGTCGGGTTGGTGTCATATACTTCAGAGCTATAAAGCGCATTATCCCTGGCACTAATGATCTCTGCCCCGACTGTAACCAAGGCGCCCATACTACCAACCATCTATTCCTCTGCTCCCTTTACCCAACGGATTTGGACGTTACAGATTTGTGGTCCAACCCAGTTGGCGCGGCCTCTTTTCTTGGTCTGCTAACATAACTCGATGACTATACACAGACTTTATTACATCTAATTAGTATAGGAACTTTAATTTACTTTCGCTTTGCTTGCCATTTTAGCCTTTATTAAATTACACTGCGAAATTAAATAGGCTTATCTGTACTGTGAATGAGTTTAGTGATTTAAGCACGCCGTTAAAAGGAAAAGTTCATTTCTAAACATAAAACCATTGAGCGAGGAAAATCACATCATCACCTATTTTTTATAAAATGAGTATTTTTGTAATGAGTATAAATTGATCCACCTTCCATGAATATTGGGACACGCCCATAAAAATAGTATGGCTGTGTGGGAAAAACTTTCAGCTTTCTGTTGAAATTTAACGGAAAAAGCAGTTTTTTGACTCTAAATATTCTGAGGTAGGTTAGATTGGCCCCATTTTTTTTAAAAGAACGATATTTTTATTATCCTTCATATGATAGCAATTAACCCCCAAACCTCCTTCAAATCACTGAAAAAAATTAATTCTTCCAAAAAAAAAAATCAAAACTTTAAAAACTCCTATCTTATAAAGGAGTTGTCTCCCCCAAACAAGATGGCGGTTTTCGAAGTCTGCTCAATAAGTGCCTTCAGAAGAGGGGTGGCTCAAAGCCCTAACCCCTTAATCACTATACCATAATTTTGCCATAAATATAAATAAAATATCTGCCATTTACTTCTTTTTCCATTTTTTTAGCTGTATTTTATATGCCGAGGAATAAGGTATTACAACAACAATTGCACTAACTTATTCGTTCTTTGGAATAAGAAAACCTGCTGTTTGGCAGGTTTTGAAATTCGAATGCCTTATTCCTCGGCAATAAAATACGCCTTTTTATTTTATATCTAATGTGAAATTACGAAACAAATAAAACCGCTGTACAATAAGATGTGTTGTTGCAGTCGAATCATAGAACGCAGAGCAATGTCATTGATGGCGAAAAACAAAAACAACGAAAAATCAACACAGAAATGTCAAAATATTTTGAAGTTTTTTTTAAGAGGCCAGAACCGGACATAAGTTTTTATCAAAAGAAAGCCATACATTTCTTAACACTAATCTTTGTAGTATAACTTTTTGAAAAATAATCGATTCAAAATGATTATTAGCTGTGCAACCAAAAGTTTAAATATCCTTGTAAGTATTGCTGTTTAAACCAACGCGGCATTTTCTGAATAGCGTTCATTAATGTACATTTCGGGTTATGTAATTTTGAATAGAAAAAATGTCCCACCTCAACTTTGCAAAAAATCTGGGCCATTGCAACTTAAATATTTGCTAATCTATATTTGCAGCGCGGAGGCATTCGTAGCATTGCAACTTCGGCGACCATGAAGAGCGACAACTTATTCGTTCATCGTGATACTCCCGAGGATAATCCAGATATTCCATTTGACTTCAATGCGGACAATAAAAAGGCGAGTCGTCAGGAGTCTCTGTTTGTTGTTATACATAAATTGTTGTTAATATAAATTCTTCCATCGTAAAGAGAGTACAGGCTATTCTTAGCATCTACCCAGAGGGACACAAGCGAGGCGCTATGATCCCTCTCTTGGACTTAGCCCAACGTCAACATGGTTGGTTGCCAATTTCAGCGATGCACAAAGTGGCTGATATTCTTGATTTACCTAATATGCGCGTCTACGAGGTAGCCACATTCTACACAATGTTCATGAGGAAGCCCACTGGTACCTATCATATCCAGGTGTGCACCACAACTCCATGTTGGCTACGTGGCTCCGATGAGGTTCTCGACGTTTGCAAAGTAAGAACAGCGCTGTGTAATTATAATGATATTAAGTTTTTATAATTTGCAGAAAAAATTAGGAATCGAAGTCGGAGATACCACGAGCGATAAGAAGTTTACAATTTCTGAAGTTGAGTGTTTGGGAGCTTGTGTCAATGCTCCAATGGTAGCGGTTAACGATGATTATTACGTAAGCTATCCCTTATTTTTTTACTAATCGGATGCTTATAACCACACCACTAACAGGAGGATTTAACCGCCAAAGATATGGAAGATATAATTAATGACTGCAAAGCTGGAAAAATTTCAAAACCTGGTCCACGTAACGGACGTTTCGCTTCTGAGCCGAAGGGAAATCTCACATCGCTGACTGAAGATCCAAAAGGACCTGGTTTCGGTATACAGGCAGGTCTTTAAGAAACACGTCGACAACAAATCCAGTAACATAAATATATAATAAAATTTAAAAAAAATACATTTATCGGATCTTTAACGTTAACATAATTTACCGTCACTCATTCTTTTAGTCAGTTGTGAGAGAATATGTTTAACTTATAAATGTTAGATTGCGCTTTGGTTCCCGTATGCATAGTGATCCCTTCTTAAATATGACGAAAACTTTCTCATTATGAAATATAACGAATACGGAAAGTTGGGTATTTGCGGGTTAAAGGACATACATAAAGTTTTCAATTTTTTAAAATGTGTTCTTGAAATGTCTGCCCGGAGACTTGGAAATGCTTTAAATTTTTGTATATTGGCCGATTTTATAAAATTAATGGCAATGCTAATTTATTAGATGTTCATAGTTAATTTCAGCTCAAATCGAATTACTTCCTCTGCTCGCTAGTTGAATTTCTCTAAATTTGATATTATTGAAAAATTTACCAACAAACAAAGAGCATAAGAAAACAAGATGCAGCACAGACATGCAAAGTGTAATGTTACGGGTTTGGCACGCACAAACCACAAAAAATCATTCCACCAGTTCCAATTTCTAGCCAATGTTATCCAGTTGAGCTTCCTTAACCTCTGAGCGACCTGGTCTAAGCTATTTCTCTAGCGTCGGCTTGGCTGCTCCCGCTGTAGTGTCCCATAAATCCTACCGCAAATGACTTTTCGAAAATAATCGCTCCTGCGAACCTCATGCGCTGCAAACGAGCTTATCATTATAATCTCAGGAATAGATATCCTCTATTGATCTATTGCATCTCCCCCCTGACTTGTGCTTCGAGGACAGCTCATGCCTGTCCTTAGAGCACTCCGTCCATATCAATGTATCTTAGGATCTTAATGATAAGGGTGTGGGTTCAGTGAATGTCGCGCAGACACCGAGATTTCGTGGTATCTTCTCTGGCGGATCGTTGCTCCCCATTTGTCGATAACGTGCCATGGGGTCTGCTGCTTTACTTCTCCACAAAATCTGCAACTGCCATCCGCTCTATTCATAGTTTCTTTAGTTGCCCTTTTATTCTGCTATGACCTGTTTGGTACCCCGTAACATCCCATCTAACAGAAGCTGTTTCCTTACATATTCTGCGTATCGTTTCCCATATTGTGTGGTAACTTATACAGCAGAATGATTTTGGAATTCTAGCGGAGTTTCTGCCTTTATTCTCGAGCCTATCCGCTGCTTCGTAGCTTTCTATGCCAGTGTGTCCCGGCACCCAGTATAAACGTACCTGGTTGACTTCACCAAATCGGTTTAGCTTCGCCCTGCACTCCTCCACTAGTCGTGTGATGTGGAATGCCTCCAGGGCTCTTAGCGCTGCTTGGCTGTTTCAGATCTGAATTTCTTCTTGGTGCTCATTTTGATTGCAAAGTTATTCTTGAATTCAAGCTTGGGCAACATGTTATCACACGACATTTCACTAAAGGAATCTGCTTTGCAAGTGAATCCACTATTCCTCTTGCCCTGACCTCCATTAGGCAGCCTATCTTGCTAAAATCTAACTTAGTTTCCTTGGATTTTCCCTCTACTACTATGTGCAGTGGGAGTAGCCCATGGATCGCCTCCATACACGCTGTGGGCTGGTTCTCATGGCGCCCGTAATTCAAACACAGATCAGCCTTTGTATATTTTCCAATTGCTACAAAGGTAATAAGTGGAATAAAAATCATGGTGTACATCCAGTACATGACTCTGTGACTAACTCCATAGGATTTTCCTGCCACCTTTCTGAGCACCATAGGTGCTTTTTACAGACTATAGTAGGGTTTGTTGATTTTAAGCAACCGTGTGCGTACTTCTGGTTCCATGTTGTTATTGTAATTGATCCGGAATTTTCATATCTTCTGAAGGTCGGGCTTATTAGGATCGCGCCAACCTTAGTTTAAAGGGACTAGCCTGATCATTCAGCATTTTCTTTTTCTTAAGAAAAATAATCGGACACCGCCTGGAGGTTTGATCACACTGCCACCAGTCAGAATAGAAACGGCACGTGCGTATATACTAGGATGTCATTCCCCCTATTCTGCTGATGGGTTTCCGTCACACGTTATGCCCTCAGTACCAAGCTATTTGACTTTCCGCAACTAGGTTGGGTTCGGTTAAGGTGGCAGTCGGTGGAAAAACCGACAAACTTAGATCACTTATGGTCCATTGTGATACTACATCGATCGAGAAGATTTTCCCGCATACTCGCTGAACCGTTTGGGAGCTTCGTATGAAACGCAAGAGATAGCTGTGGACGTACAGAGAAGGTGGAGAATGGTTTCCTTCTACACCTCATCCATACAGCTCCTGCAGAAGTCGTTCGAGAAAATGAAAAGCCTTGCTGCATGCTTGTCTATAAGACAGTGCCCAGTGATGACACCTATTATAAAACTGATGTGCAATATTTTTCGAGAGATCAGGCACTTGGACCGTTTCCGATCTGCTTGCTCGATATTCGGTAGCAGGTGAATGTTGAACTGCTCCGCAATCTCCTTGTGAGATAATCGACAGTTTAGGGCTATAATGGAGTTTGTAGAGAGATTTCTCTTCAGTAAAGATAGCAACTTCATTGATCGTCATAATCTCAGCCTGGAAAACACTACAGTGAGATTAGGAAGAAAGAGAGACTAAGATTTACGATCCGTCCGTGTAAAAATTCTTCATCCATATAAAATTTTTCTGTTTGCCACTACCACATCTTACGTTTCTCGCTCTTGCGACTGCTTATTTTTTGTACACTGTATTCACATCCCACAAACACAGATGCGTTTGGCATGGGTTTACAGCATTAGTATGCATTGAGTTGAGCTTTCTATAGATAAGGTTTTGATTTTGCTCTTTTGTTGATTACCAATACATAAACATTTAGGATTTTTTTAAGCATGTATCTGTGTATCAGCGAAACAGTTGGGCTTTCTATAGAGAAGGTTTTGTCTCATGTCACAAATACATAAATATTTCGCGTTCTTTTACAGCATTAGTATGCTGTAGCATTAATATTAGTAGGCATTAGTAACAAAATCTTCTCTATAGAAAGCCCAACTGTACGCATACTAATGCTGTAAACCAATCCAAACCAAAACCTTCTCTATAGAAAGCCCAACTCTACGCATACTAATGCTGTAAAGCAACACCAAACGCATGTATGTTTGTGGTATGTGAATACAGTTTACAAAAAATAAGAAGTCGCAAAGAGCGAGAAACGTAAGATGGGGTAGTGGGAAACAGAAAATTTTTATATGGATTTTGCTCTTTTGTTGATTACTAATACAAATACGTTTGGTCTAAATCTAAGCATGTATCTGTGTACGATCGGAACAGTTGGGCTTTCTATAGAGAAGGTTTTGATCCAAACCCTTCTCTATAGAAAGCCCAACTCTATGCATACTAATGCTGTAAACCCATCCCAAACGCATCTGTGTTTGTGGGATGTGAATACAGTGTACAAAAAATAAGCAGTCGCAAAGAGCGAGAAACGTAAGATGTGGTAGTGGGGAACAGAAAAATTTTATATGGATCTTGCTCTTTTGTTGATTACCAATACATAAAAAAGTACATTTTAATATTCTTTGTACATATTTGTCTCTTTTACTCTTTCCTATAATTCATTTGATCATTATATTGTATTTTTCGTCTAGGAGATCAACGCGTCTTTAATATTTTCTCCATGTGCTTCCTTTTTCATGCGTTACATCGTTAGCCGAGTTTCATTTCATTGCAACGTGGCATTTAAAAGTTTAATCTTTATGCTTCTTCTCTTCTCTTTAATGATTTTATATAATCGAGAACCAACAAAAGAAAAACGTTTTAAGTAGTCTCTAAAATATGTTTATACGAGTCAACGATAGATGCTATACGAGATATCGAATTGTTATTTTATTTAAAATTTTATTGTGATAAATTTTACACAAATTACTTAAATACATTTTCAAACAATGTCGGTTTCTTTCCTTTGCTTTATTTTAGCTTAGTTATGTATTACTATGTATGTGATCGTTCATTATTTGAAGATTTTCAAAAGATTCAAGTTACACTAAAAAAACCGAAAAACATTTATTAATTTTACGGATAAAAAAATCGTATGCTTGCTAAAACATAGTGGTGTATAATAAATTGATTAATCTGCAACTGTCCCACAAAAATTACTCATCGCTGTCTGCGTACATTATTCTGTCGAAGGAATAAAGTTATAATAACATGTTTTGGTAGTTTTGATAGAGTGAGGGACTGTATAGGTTGGTGAAAAAAATTTACCTCTTTTTGCCAGCAGCCCTCTTTGATTTGCGAGAACTTGCGTCAGAACGGGGTGCTGTCTCATTTAAAAGTCGCTTAGTCTTTTTCGGCGTCTCGCGCAAATGCTTAAATGATACGTCCTTCATTGAATTTATTTTTTTCATAAACTTGTCGATGAGATCGTCGCAGCTTAAATGCTTTTGAGGCTCCCAAGTGTCAAACTTTGGTCCATATCCTTTCCAGCGGATACGGAAGACACGGCCCTGCTTTTCTTCGGCATAGTCTATAATTTTTTCTACTTCCCATTCTTTATCGGGGTCAACGTCTTTCTTAACGGCACCACCAGCTGGTCTCCCTCTACCCTTCTTTCCACGGGAGGCTGGCTCTTTCTTTGCAGGTGATGATTTTGTACCACCTTTGGTACTGTTCTGTAAGACGAGAATGTATTCGATGTAGCAATTATTAGTGGAACATAAATATCAACATTTAATTAGTTGACGCAGCCGATGATACTTTAAGTAACACATTCAACAAAAAAAAGTTCCAAGAGCTCATCGTTACCTATGCAATGATGCTATTCAAAATTATAATCGTTGGTTTAACTAAATTTAAATTCACTATTACAGTCGCGAGAAGCTAGGCCTTCGTTAATATTTTTATATTTTAGAGTAACTCCAAAAATTATACAAGTGGTCGGAACAGACCACTAAAGTTTGACTGATGAACTTCGTATAATTCCGAAAATTATAACAAAATTTGCGTCCCAAAAATAGTCAAACCATATGAACCCAAGAAAACTACATATTGCCTTTGTTACGCAGCACAAACAATCAATGTAAGCAGTAATCTTAAAAGAATTGGCGTTTTTCTACTTACTGGAATTCAGGCACATGCAAAACCCGACCTACCTTTTTGTTATATTTGTCGATTATATCCTGGCAAGACAAAGTCTCCTCTGACTCCCATGTGTCGTCATCTTTAGTGTATCCCTTCCATCTGATAAGGTAAAACTTAACACCTTTCTCAACTTTGTGGTCAACAATGTCTTTCACCTAGAATAAGGAAATATAATATAAGGTAAAATAAGAAAATAAATTCAATATGTAATTATTTGCAATCGAGTCATACTTCATATTCCTCTTCCTCATCCTCTGCATCGTCTTCGTCTTCCTCTTCTTCATCCTTATTGTTAACTGGAGCTGCTGCTTTTGGTTTTCTCCCCCGTTTTGCCCCTGTAGACTTTGCCTTAGCACCTGGCTTACGCCCCCGTTTAGCTGGAGTCCCACCGTTCTTCGCAACCGGTACGTCATCATCCTCTTCAGCATCAGCATCAGTGCCAGCTTCATCGTCATTTTCCTCTTTACCTTGTGCTTTTTTCGGCGTTGCCTTCCGTTTCGCGGCTGTACGCTTACCATTTTTGTTGGGAGATTGTTTCTCTTCAGATTCGTTTTCAGATTCAGCGCCATCAGCATCTGAGTCATCTTCATGTTCAGAAGGTTGATTAGAGTCTCCTGCTATGGATCCGTCCTTTTTAGAATCAACTGTGGCATTTGCACTGGTTGACAATTTAACGTTGTCTTCACCCTCAGGATCCGAAATGTTGCCATTCGATTTTTCATCATTCTCGGCATCCTCAAGCGGATTCATGTCAGCACGACCGCTATCATCCTTGCTGCCGCTGGCAATGCTATGCTCGTCAGCTTCAGCAGCTTCGGCATCCTTTTGATATTGTGCGATTTTCTTTTTGTGAACTCGTCCCATGTTTGCTTTTTATGTTTGTTTTGTTTTCCAATTTTTTTTTCACGTTTTTTCACTCCCGCTTAATCGCTAAAAAAATATTTAAAAATAATCGACTTTTTTAACCAAGTTTTTCTTGAGTTCTATTAATCACGACAATGCTTACGCCGTTTCGATGATGCTTAGCCCGCCAAGTACAAAATATTTATTTCGTAAAAACCTTTTAGCTAATCTAACAATATCGCCACAATATTTTCACTTTATGTACACCAATATAAGCTTATTACGATAGCTTAATAGCTACAGCACAAAATATTCACCTAAAAAATGTAGCAACGTAAAACTTCTACAGACGCCGATAAAAAATGGTGGCAAAAGCGGCAGAATTTCGTTTCGATAAGTAGTAACTCGAACGCGGCCAGAGTGGATGCTAAATTCAACGATGAGGTGGATTTATTTATGTACACCTTTATAACATATATGTAGAAATTCTACTGTAAAATAAAATGGCGCGTCCCAGGTTTACATTACGGATTGCCAATTAGAAGACAGGATAAAATTCGAACAGTATTGAAGATTTTACTACTCAAATACATATATTAGGAAAAATTATTAATAAATAGGTGCACTCGGACAACTTGTCCTCGACAACACAAAATATTTGGTAAAACACTGTGAATTTATTGGTTTTTAGTACAAACCCTGCCTAACTTTAATCCAAAGATATGTCAACCTTCCTTTGCTCGCGTTCTTTTTTTTTTGTTTAAACTAATTCCATTTTGTAACGTAAATCTTCTTGGAGATATAAATATAATAATAAATATTATAACAACAAACAAATATAAAAAAACTTTGTTCTAAAAAATTATTACAACACGCCTTTCTTCTTCGATTTGCCGTTAAAAAACCTGAGCTCGAGCGTAGATTTCTAAAAGGAAAAAAAAAACTACATTAAATAAGAGCTATTACCGAAAACTAATATTAAATCAATATTTAAAATAATATATAAAACAATAATAAAAAAATTTTAAAAAATATTACACAAGTCGCAAGCAATTGTTTTAAAACAGCTTCCATCAAATTCTAAGTCGAGATATACGACTGGACGAACTCAAAACTAAAAAACGAACACACGCATGCTGAAATTAAAACCGTTTGCCCTGATTATTAGGGCTCACAATAAATTATTTACATAAATGAATTAATCAAGCTTTAAAATTAGTGTTACTACTTGTAATCAAAAAGTATGAAACATGGCGACCACTCTTTTTCTCTTCCGACAAACAACAAAAACGTTTAGTTTTATTAGTTTGCCTGATGAAAATAGATATGTGTGATTGGTAGAAAAAGTTGGCCGCCATAAATGCACTATCCACAGAAATGCGCATTATGCGTAAAAAGTATTATTTCTTACTTCTTTACATATGAAATTCTAAGAAAAAAAAAATAGAATAATGTGAAGAAACGGAAAATACAATTTGGTCTGTTGTTGTAATCTTTCAACCACCTTAGTAGCAATGATGTTTTAGGAATCAATTAAAGTATGTCCTTCGTGCTTTTCGCAATTAATATCATATTTGAGTGTGCCATTGCATAGATTTTGATCTCTACAAGCGTTGTTACACGCTTCATTCAACTCAATTATAACTATAGCATGAGTACATTAGATTTAATTCATACAAACGAGAAATTTATCGGCCAACTGGTTAACAAAATGGAGGAAAAAGTCGAGTGTTTGGCAGTTTAAAAAACAACTGAACGATTTCGTCAAGAGTGCCGAGGAATAAGGAATTACAACAACAATTGCACTGTCTTATTCCTTCTTTGCAATAAGAAAACCTGCTGTTTTGCTGGTTTTGACATTCGAATTTCTTATTCCGCGGCAAATAAAATACGCCTAATATTTCGGGTTGGCACTCATTTGCTATATTGCTTTCAACAAAAAAAATAAAAATTACAAAAACAAACACATTGGATAGACCAGAAATGGTTTAGCGTTAACCAAAAAAAATTTTTTGGTTAAGAAATATTTAACACAAATTTTAAGTTATAACTCTCACCACCAGAGTCGACTTTTAAAAATTATATATGGATAAGTTGGCAAACACATGAAACAAAAAATTTACCAAAAATTGGTTAGTTTTTGCTGTTGCTTTAATCAGCCGTTAACCACAAAAAATACCTAACTCATATTGTTGAAAGCAATATAGCAATTGATTACCTAAATAAATGGTTGATTGGTATGTGTGCGTGTGTGTGTATCGTCAACCAAAACCAACTTAACGATCTCATCTAACATTTTTCTGTAATAAAATTTGCATGTTTTTACGTCTTAGATAATAAACGTAAATAATACGATGCCAACTCAATTTAAGCGACTGAGTGTGATTAATAAGTTTTTTTTAAATTTTAAGCATTTTCGACGATCCTCCTGGTTTGTGGCAATATAACAAAAATAAATAATTTCTTCATCGCAATATCGCATAGAGTCCTTGACTTAAATGCTTTCAGTAGAGTTTCTCTAGTGGAAAGCGTCATCCCCTAAAAATCCAAGTGGTGGGTTTTTGAAAACCATTTACTTTGCCACTTTGCTATTTGTAATTTTTACTATTAGCTCCACACTCACCATCACCAACTCAACTTGCAATTGAATTAACGGCTAACACACATTTTCAGAATGTACAAAAAGAGCAATCTATTTAATTTCTGTGTGGGAACAGTATAGTTTTTAAAAAATTTTATTTAACTTGCTTTTTTTTCGACCACTTTGAGAAAATTTTTACCGACCTTTCAAGTGACCTAGATAGCTGAAATTTTGTGACCAGCTAACCATTTCTGATATCACGTGTGTCGCGAGGTATTTGTGATGCATGGAAATGTGTTTTTTTTTTTACTTTTTTGGACTTTGAGGTGTTTTCTAACAACCTTTCGCAGGAGGCGTTCGATCTGATAAGTACGAAAACCGATTTTGGTCGCAAAATTATTATGTTTGCATGAACCGATTTATAGTCAAATTAGGTGTTCGTTGATTTATACACATAATGGCGATAACAAGTATCGTTTCCATGAACAGAAGTTAGTTAATTTCACAGATATTTTATAGTTTCTTAATAAATGAAATGTTAAACCCAAACCTAACTTAAACGTGGAGTTTGTTTAGTTTAATGAAACTCAAACCTAATTAGCGTTTCCATGCTTGGAAATAATACCGGGATTACTAGAATTGCAAGGTCATGAAAACGATTTAAATCATTTGGCAGCAATTTGTCTCTGTTGTATACGTACGAGGTGTACAGCATACAATTTAATATCGTTTTTTTCATTAAAAATCTGGCGCAAATTTTTATTTTGGCTGTCAAGTTGTTCGAAATTCCCCTCAACAGATTGTATATTTTGGGAGATTTACCCTTCTTTTCACTAACTACAATCAGCAACACACCTTTCGTGTTTGATTTACTTAGAAAAAAATGAGCTCGAGCGCAGATTTCTAAAAAAAAAAAAAAAACCGACACAGTTGTTGTGTCTCGTGTGGCATTTGTTTTTCTCTATTTGGGTTAGTGTACTTGTAATGGCAGTGTTTATGATTTATGTGTACCACAAAATTGTAGCTGCTTCTTGCAGGAGCGCAGGAGGCTACTTACAGTTCACACGCTATTGCCAAGTGGAATGAGTAGTTGTTCCACATTAAATAACAATAATGCTTGTGTGGTATTTTTTATCTTTATTTAGCGTTTATTTAGGTTAGCGTTGTTTTAATGGCAATGTTTACATCAAATTGATTGCTGCGTGCGAAGAGTTATCTCTTTCTTCATGCAGGAAGCTACTCACAGTTCACACGCTATTGCCAAGTGAAAGTTATGGAGTTATCGCCTTGGCAAATATTAAAGAACGAATTTAGAATGAGAAAACATATTTTCCTGTAACGTCTGTATCTTAAGGTAATATGTGTTCTAAATATTGAAATATAAATATTGAAAATCACTTCGAATAATCTTACAACATATTTTTTTAAATTCGTTTTACATTTATTATCATATTGTTAATTAATGTGGAAACAATGATTAGTGTCGAAAAAGATAAGAAGCAAAACAAAATGCCGTGCATGCGTCACTATCAATACTAGTATCTAATAGAAATAATTTCCTACTACGATTAACTTGCGATAATTTTTGCCTCATGCTCATGCCTCATTTTTCGACCAAAATCTACACTCAGTTGGCCGATAAGTTTTACGTGTTATAACACTATAATATCCATAAATAATTTAAATTAGGGTAAACTAATTTTTATATGCATGGATACAAATGAGGGATGAGTAGATGGTAAAACCAAAATAAACTAGTGGAACTGTTGTGTTAAAATTAGGTGTCTGACATATCATTGTGATGTTGGTAGAAACTACAACTTATGTGTCAAATTTCTACCTTGCAATGGAAACGCAAAGAGTTAGTGCATGGCTTAAATCGACACGACTGCACTCGCTCAGCAAAGTCGAGTTGATATGACTTTTACATACCATCTGAACCCAACTTTAATCTTTCAACCACATGCTGAAATACTTTGGTAAAAATTTCAACACAACTTAAAGCAGATTTATGTCGTGATTTGAAAAAAAAAAAAATCTGGCGCAGATTGATTTTTTGGCTGTCAAGTTGTTCGTTTTGTCCAAAAAAAACCAATCTACGGTAGATCGGATTTCCGCTCTAACAGATCTTGATATTTTGGGAGATTTACCAAACTTTTCATTAACTGCAACAACAACACATGCAACAAAACAATGCAAACAAAAGTTTCCCGGCTTTAATGGTCGTTTTTTCGAGAAAAAACCTGAGCTCGAGCGCAGATTTCTAAAACAACAAAAAATATGACTTTTTTTCGCACACGCCACAAATTGTAAAACAAGCGTTAAGCTCTCAACCATGTATACTATAAAAGTAGTAAGAGTTGTGATAAATGTTGTTGCTTTAACAGAGCTCTTACAATGGAAAAAAATTACAATATTGTATAGGTTTTGGTAAACCAAAAAAAAAAATTTGCTTTTTCAGTGGCAGAAATGATAGGACAATAGTTAACAAACGTTTAAGAGTTAACTCACAATGGAAAAACTCAAGCCTTACACGTTGTTTCCATTTCAAATAACAATATTTCGTTGTTTCCATTTCAAAAAATAATAATGCCACAATAAAATAATTTGCTTTCGTGTGTATACACGTATACGGGCTTCAAATAATGCTACAATAAATGAGAGCCGAATTGAAAGCAAAATGTTGTAGGATTATTGTAGTATTATTTGAAAACCATATACGTGTACACGCACCAAACTGGATGACATCGTCTCGAAATCGGGATCGGTGGAGAGACTTTTTGCGGGAGGCCAGGGCCGGACCCCGGTTCTAGAGCCAAATATGATGATGATAATATATGTACACACACACAAGCAAATTATTTTATTGTAGAATTTTTGTTATTTGAAATGGAAACAACAAGTAATGCTACAATAAAATAATTTGCTTGGCTGTGTGTACACGTATACGGGCTTCAAATAAAACTCCATAATTTTACTCACACAAGCAAATTATTTTATTGTAGCATTATTGTTATTTGACGAATAACTGCGCGTTAGGTTGCCGCATTTGACACTGATAACCAGCGTCGTACGTCAACATGAAGAAGCACCTTGTGAACACACGAAGAACACAATTACCGACAGCACTGCCTAGCCGACGAAAGCAAAATACCTGTTATCGTTCTGTCAAGCATTCTAGTAAACCGCACAACTGGCGACTGCAAGGCGCCGCACGTGGTGTTACACTCTTGAAATTAATTTAAAATGATTAAAGGAAAAAAAAGATCCGTTGAAAAGGTGCCGTCGACGTTAGATGATCTACCAAAGTCTAAAAATCCAAAGTTAAATCCCGAAATAAAACAGAAGAAAACCCTTCCAACTGGTTTACCAAGAAAAACAAAGCTTAACAAATTAAAGCCCGGAGCTGGAGCAGACAGAAACCCTAAACTTGGTGCTGATTTGTCTGTTGGCAGTAATAACAAATTTCGCAAAAAGCCTAGCGATGAAAAGGCAGCAGCCGCGGAAAAAACTGATTGGAATAAATTTAAGAAGGACAAAAAAGATTTAAAACTAAAAAGGAAAAAGGCCAAGGACTCGTATGATGTTTTAATTGAGGCCAAAAAGTTATATGAAAAATTAAAATGGTAAGTCAGTAAAGGGGAACTGTGTGTTTTCATTATAAATATATGTGATTCCAGCAAACGAACAGGAAACAAGTCGGACCTTGTAGAGGAAATGTATGCCCTTCTTACTGGGGGTATGATCAAAAAACTAGTTAAGGCTCACGACTCTGCTCGTATTATCCAGTGCATGCTTAAGTTTTCAACGCCATCAACACGGGAAAACATATCCGAGGTAAGGTAATTTAAATTTTAGTGCAAAATTCTTCTTACTCTGTGCTATCAATTTTGAATTCCAGGAACTCCTCCCACTTGTTGTTGAAATGTCCATCTGCAAGTACTCGCACTTTTGCGTTTTACGAATGTTCAAATACGGCAGCCCAAAAATCAAGAACAAACTGGTCGACTCGTTTTTTGGGAACATTGTCAAGTTATCGTGTCACAACATCTCTAGTAAAATTATCGATCACGCATACCTAACAGTTGCAAATCTACAGCAGAAAATCAACATGCGCCAAGAATTTTACGGTGATTTGTACAAAAATGCCAAGGATGAAGCAGTAAAACAGCTATTGGATACTTATAAGGAAACACCACACATGAAATCGGCAATTTTAGGATCTGTTAAATCAAATCTTGATCACGTCGCTAACAAAAAACTTGTTGACAATTCGTTGGTTCATGCCGTTATGTTGGAGTACCTGCAGGAATGTGATGAAGAGAAAATCGAAGAAGTAGTTACAATGTATTCCACATTACTTCCGCTACTTCTTACGACAAAAGAAGGCTGTCAGGCTGCAATCATTTGCTTTCATCAATCGACGCCGAAGAATCGTAGAGTACGTTTTGCACTAACTAATAATTTCCAATAGTGGAAAAGTAACTCGTTTATTCCTCTATAATTTAGGCCATAATTAAGACAATTAAAGAGCATCTTGTGAAGATCTGCACCCACGAACATGGGTATATTTTTATTTTAGTTATCCTCAATGCTCTCGACGATACAAAGGCAGTTAAAAAAGCTATTTACGATACAATTCATCCACATATAGAGACTATAATGAAAAATCAGTGGGGACGACGCGTGATCGAGTGGTTTGTGTCGCCTGGTGCAACTAAATGTTTCCATCCTTCTTTCGTGTCAACCATCGAAGAAAGTCTCAAGTATGGCAAGAAAGACAAAGAAGTGCGTCGCAAAGAGATCTTTGAACAAATTGAAGGACCAATTGTAGGTTCTATCGTCGCAAATCCGGAATTTTGGATATCCAATCGACACATTGGTCTAGTGACAGCAGAAATTTTAAATAAGGGTAGGTTAACTTGTACAAGTTATAATGTGTCACAAGGTCAGAATTAACAATCTCTCCAATTTGTAGTTAATACAGAAAATTTTGTTAACGCATCAAATGCGTTGGCACCAATCATTTGCAAACCCACATGGATGGTAACTGTCGTCAAAGAAATTAAAAAAAAGTCTGAAGTAAAAGAGGAAGAGGTAACTGCCTATGGAGTAATCATTGATTTTCCACTTTCTAACACATACTGTTCATAGATCAGTAACTTTGCCGGAATAGAGGATCCCGGGCTGCACATTGTTTTAAAAAAGATAATTAAGCAGGATGCAGAACGACAAAAACACGATCCGCAAAACGAGACATTCGGTTCAATTTTGGTTAAGAATTTGTCCGAAGAATCAGTGAGTACAATAGTATTACACTTCAAAAGAAAAAAAATATTTTAATTTTATCCTTTATTACAGGTCAAATATTGGCTTACAGTTAATCGTGCCTGCTTTATTCTATTGAACATTGTAGAGAACAACTCCGCGGATCTATGTGAAATGCTTAAAAGCCTGATCAAATCACACGCAACAATTTTAAAGAATCAAAAGGGAGATGGAGTGAAACTTTTACTGAAAAAAATTGAATTATAATAATTAGTAATGTGCTTAGAAACAAAATTATACGTTTTTTACTAAGAACTGATTCTATTTCATTGTCTTGTTGAGGATTTTATTTTAGAAATAAAGTAAAAAAGGAAAAAATCATAAATAAATGCATATCGCGTTTAAAATTCAAATGTAATAATTTGCAGTTACTCTGTCCGTATGATTAGATGCAAACCGGAATCGGTCTCAATGATTTTAGAAAGTTTACCGATTTTCAAATTGAAAGATGCCTCTTCGAAAGGTTTCTGCATTTGACCTGTTAATGAATAACGATAATATGAATCGTTTTGTTAGATTGAAAAGAGTCAGATTACCTTTTCCGAATGAGCCCAAATCACCACCACGTTTAGCGGAACTACAATCAGAGTATTGTTGAGCGAGTTCCTGAAGGGTAGTCTCACCAGACTCAATCTGTAAAATTGAGATTACTGCAAAGTATTTGAAAACAAAAAACAAAACTTGACGCACCTGCTTCCGGTATTCTTCAATTATTTCCCGAGCTTCGTCTTTAGTGCGTGTGATGTTTTCCTCGCGCCATGAGCTTGGCCTTCGACTTTTATTGTGCTTAACCAGTAAATGCGAGCATCGAACTTCACTAGGGCCCTGTGCTTGTTTAGTTGCCGGCTCTGTTGGTGGTTCCCATTGTGACTCCTTCGTGTGTATATTTAAATAGTAAGTCATTCCTGAAAGTAAAATGATTGGTGACAAAAGAGGATATCAATGTAAGCAACTCAATAAACTCTTACCAGTCGATCTGCTTGTCCTAACCTCCCATCCTTCCGGTACATTTTTGTCAGCGTCTGCCATATTTCAAGTATTTCTAGTAAAACTAATTATTTATTTTTAAAGTAAAATTTGCGAATCAAAAGCTATAAACTTGGCTTTGAGAAGAATGTCTCTGTTTCTGATGCTGGGAAAAGCGGCTCCTTCGCTGTGCTCTGTTCTGAAATAGCTTTGCCTTCTGCGCAGTGCTCGATTAGAAATTAGACAGTCACAGTATGCAAGACCGAACAGGATGACTATTTTCACACTTCTCTTCAAACATATAACCGTCAAAAAATTCAATATTTGACAATTTTGGTTACCTCGTGCAATGATGCCAACTCTTTACTAAATGTTTATACCTCTAGTACAATAAATAATATGATCTATCACACTGTTCAAAGAATGGAAATGCTTAAGACAAAAAGTCGTTTATTGAATTCGAATTTAGAACAAATCTGAAACAGATTAATTTTTTGGATGTCGTTTTCCCCAAAAAACCACGGAAGATCGAAAATCGCCTCTAAAAGATCTGTATATTTTGTATTGTCGTTTTTTTTCTCTGCGATAATGGTCAAATTTTTTCTAGGCAAATCGAACCCGAAAAGCGAGAGACTGTTGTTAACATTGTTCTGTTGCAAGTAATTGCGTAATTCTGAAACGTCATTTTCTGTTTTTGTTTTCTTCTTCCATTTCACAAAACTGTTTTCTCAAAGAATATACTAATAAATTATATTTATTTTTGGAAGAAAATAGGATAAATACGGAAAAGTCAGTGCTTTTAGTGAACCGAAATCAAATGACATATTGCGCCACGTGCCATACAAAACGGCATCAGTTGTTGGATTTAGTGAAAAGAGACGTAATTCTCCCAAAATATCAAGATCTGTTAGATGGGAATTCCGATCTACCTTAGATTGGTTTTTAAGAGAAAACGAACAACTTGACAGACAAGAAATCAATCTGTGACAGATTTTTAATGAAAAAAACCACATAAGATTTATGCCTCTTTTTACTTACACAAACAACTAATAACATTTTGCTTAGCATGTGGCACAGTTTATTATTCGATTCTGTGACTTATTCAAGAACACATATTACACAAACAAGCAGCAAAACAATGTAAGCAAAAGATTCTTGCTTTTAGTGTTCGATTTACTGAGAATAACAGACAGCTCCGACAAATTGCAAACTTGCTAACTCGCGTCGGGTTGGGGGAAGAACAAACAGATAAAATTTTTGTACTAGATTATGTCATTCAAGTTACACAATGAAAGAAAACACATCACACAAAAATTATATTGTGTGTATAACCTCGTACGTATATGAACACATTTGTCACTTTTTCTCTTTGCGACACGCTTTTTGCGAACAAAATCGGAATTCTGCTAATTGAAACTCCAGTATAGTTTTGTGTCGCGTATGATTTGGCTTTGTTACTTTTTTTAATTTTTATATTAAATCTATTACGTTGGATTTTGTCTTTATTAATAACCCATTGTTTCCACAAAATAACAAATGCTACGATGAAATAATTTGGGTCGTTAAATTATGGAGTATTATTTACTCCATCAAAGGCAGAAATATAAGAACGATTTTAAAACATATGTAATCGTATATAAGAAAAAATAATTTCTTGTTGCGTCTGTACCATAAGGTAATATGTGTTTTAAATATTTTGTGAAGTCGGGAAAAATGTGTTCTTCCGCTCATAATTTCGGTTATAACTGCTTCCAATTTCAATTCTTCCTAATATAAGTGCTCTAAATTTTTTCTGCTTTCGTCTTGCGTTGCGACCTTTTTTTTGCAATTTAAAATTTTGTGTAGTACACGCACACAAGCAAATTTTATTGTACCTTGATTATTTGCTATGTCTCTAACATTTAGTTAACACAGGAAATCAAGTTTATGTGCATAGAAACGCTAATTATTGCTTACTTTCGTTAAACCCACATAAGCTCCAAAGACTAGAGGGGTTAGGGGTTTTTCATGATGGTAAGAAACTACAACACATCTGTTCATGGGAACGCTACTAGTTAGCGCCGACTACTTTTTTAAATAAATTAAGTAAAAATTAAATTTGCCTAAATGGAAACTTGGTATTATGGTTTGATGTGGAAACAGCGGGTAGCTGCAAAGCTGAAGTTTTGTACTCTACTGCTGTTGTGTCCGTTTTCCTATTCGATGTTCGTTTTTCGTGTTTAGACAGAGCTAATTGTATGTTGTGTGCAGAAAAAGTGAAAAATAAAAGAAAAATTAGTTTGGCAAAGAAAGAGGTCGATGTCGATCGACTACAACGGTCGTGCGGAGCGAAAGCACAGAAAAAATTTGTGATTTATAATTTAATAATATAAAAACAAATTGTAGCAAATAAATAGCACCGCGGTCTGCTAACAAAAAGAAAATTTCTCACAAAGTTTAATCAACGTCGCCCATCCCTCTGCAATACAAAAAAAAGGTGAAATGACGTTTGCAACTTTATTCGAATTGGATATTGAATTAAAATGATCAAAAATATTTCCCATTAGTGGTTTCGGTTGCTCTCTGCAGTGTTTCGCATTTTTGCATTTGTCTGAGCTGCAGCTCTAATCTGTGAAGACTGAAGATTAATTAATTTTGATTTTCTGTACATATCAGCGTATTTGATTCGTTTTTCGTTTAATCGTTCCGTTTCTTCGTCTACTAATTTAGGCCTGCGGTCTTAAACGCTAGTCGTGTGTGAATAAATAATCTGTGCTATTGGAAAATTTCTCCAGTAGCAGGTGGTCGGAGCTCTCACCAGTGCATAATAAATTTTAGTGCAAAAACCAGTGCTTATAGGTCCATCTCCAAAATCTGGCACCCTGAACATCAGTAGGATTATGGTGGTCGGTGGTAGGCAATGTTACACCTGCCGCTAACCCTACTAACAAGCACAAACAGCAAAGCACTACAAAGCAAAACTCACAAAAAATACCTGTCATCCTTGAAACGTCTTATTTGTGTTCGTCATCATCGTTTCGTCATCTTATTGAGATTGCACCTGAAGTATTATTACCACTTGTGTCTGCATCGCCAGGCAGACATCAATGTTGATGGTCTATTGTCCGTTGGCGGAGCTGCTACGCTTGAGATGTGCAAAAAAATGCCAACCAACAAATGCTAACAACTATGTGCTATGCTTGGAATCCAACAAGAAACCTCTTTGCTGTTAATTTCTTCATGGTAGTAACGTAAACGGAGGCATCAATCAACTGCGTTCGAGTGTGTGTATACATCCATATGTACCTGTTTTTCCTTTGTTATTATTGCCGTTTCGAAATGTTGATATAATTATTAATTCGGTTTGGAGTGTTTTCTTGTTCCCGATTTTCGATTTATCAATCTACGAAATTGTGTAATCTATAAAGAGTTATATGGCATTTTGTTGTGCTGTGCTGTACTTTCGACACAACGCCCCCCAATTTTGTTGTTGCATCTCTGTAGATTTCATTAAAAAAAAAGATAAAAATACAAAATATGTGCATTGGCCCATGTTAAGGGCTTAAGAGCTTAAGTAGGCATTTCAATTATCTAATGTAAGCGGTAATATCAAAATATGTCTATGATGTGGCTTCTGGTCGATCGTGGTGTACCTAAACATAACTCACATTCATTTGATTCTTGAATTTTTATTTTTGTCTTTCCTCTCTGCGTCGCGAACATTAGTCATCACTTCTTCAGTTAGAAATTGAAATTTACACAGCAGTGTCGCTCCCCATCCCCACAACTTCAACATTTATCTGCTCGAGTCATATCTTCACTAGGTAGAAAAATGTAAAGAAATACTTTTCACTATCAACCGGCAGAATTGTGGCTCCAGAATGATGTCAATTCGTTATTCTCCTTTGTCAGGTTTTGGGATTGTCCGTTTAAGCGATTTTTTTATTTGTGTATGAATAGTATGTAGATATTATACTCCTTAGTATCCTAAAGTTTACCTGCGTTTTGTTTATTTAGTAGAAATTTCACTTCTTGTTTAAAAAGTAATGATATAATGAATGAGTTAAGGAATGAGTGAAATTGTATCCAATTAGCTAATTACACCCATTAATTAACATACGCTACTGGTGCGAGAAATTGGTAATTGATATCTGGCCTGTGAACGAAAAAGGCTCCCTTGTGACTCGCAATGGGGCGTTATCATTTTATTTTCAGATTAAACCAACTATGTACCAAATGCAAAATAAAGGGGTTTTCAATAGGGACATAACAATTTTGTATTTTAATACAAAGGCACTCTTGAACCTTTTTTTTATAATATTTCAATGTCAAAACGTCACTCAAGGTTTACATTATTATTATGATGAAGTTCACGATCGAGCAACGTATGGAAATTATTAAAAAGTAGCTGAAATACGCAGCGTTGCCTGGCTGCCCCCACCACACTACCCTCCTCCCAAGTGACCACCAAGACCCTTCACGACCTACCTCTGAGTCGGTGGTCGCAACTTTAAGAGCGCTTACTCCAATTTTCGGTCGTAATAATCGTCCCACCAGACAGGCTATGCCTATAGTATAGCGGATAGATTCGAGTCAACATATTCACTTTTGAACGTTCCTGTGCCAGTGAGACAACGCACCAATCGATGTACTGCAAATATCGCTTTTGTTCAGCATGAGTCAAATTAGTCGATCACAGGAATTGGGAATCTCTCAGTCCATATTGAGCGTAAAGATCATGGCCTACACGCTTATAAGATCAAATTAACTCAAGAACTGAAGCCTTTTGATCATTTAAAGCACTGAAACTGAACCGTATTTTTTCGTCAAAGAAAATGATCGCCATGTTACGATCAATGGAGTTCGCTATCGTCCCATGTTGGACGATTATTTCGCTTGGCTGACAGTTCATAATGTCATATATGCGCCATCTTGCTGAAATATGAAACTGTCATCTTCCTTTTGCAGCCTTAGAATTGGGGGTACAAGTTGGTGCTCTAAGGTGTCTTGATACCTACTGGCATTCACAGTGCCATCAATGAAGCAGTGGTTTCCCACTCCTTGCGCTGATATGCATCCCTTGACCATTACAGAAGCGGTGAGTTTCTTCGAAAGCAATCTGGATGAAATGCTTCAGCTGGCATTCTTAAGACTTTTGATCGCGAATCTTCAACGCAAAGCTCGAATCGAGACTAATCGTTACAAATAACACTCGATCTCGAGAAAACCTTAAGCGTTTCGTTTTTTTGCAAAGGAGGTGAAAGTAGTGACGGTTTGTTGGAAAAAATAGTGTTCTAAAAAATTACCTTATAGAATTTGTAAACCATTTTCTTAATTTCATTAATGCAAGTGTCTCTCGAAATTGGCTTTTTTCCACTCTTTTTTAGTTTTGTGTTCATGGATCGATTTCCTAACAAAGTATATCTAACTTTTCCAACTAAAGAGTAAAATGTAAAAGTGAAAAATAAATTAATGTTTAGTATACACATTGCTAGAAATATGTACAAATCACCCAGATCGAGTGATATTTCCACCAGAAAGCGTTGTTGCATTTCACAGCTTGTTAGCTACGCAGGCAAACATTTTTATCGGTCAACTTCGTATGAAGCAAAAAAACTGCGATATGAATTTATCGCTTATTTTGAATGCAGCTGAATCTACATATGTATTGTATAAGCAAAAACTGCGTTTTTCAATATTTAAATACATATAATATTCTGTTAATTATAATAAATTTCTCTTTTTTTAGCAAAGAGCCTGTGTCAGTCAAAATGGTATAGACACCAAACAAAATTTTTTGGACCAAACCAAACTACGAAAGGAGGTGAACACCGAAAAGTATTTTTTTTAAATTCCTATCTTCTCAGTCATCCTACTCAGGCAGATATTCAAATAATCAGCAAATAAAATTATTATCTTTAAATTAATAAAAGAGGCAATGACCTTAACCACTGCTACCAATCTACCAGACAGCAGCAGCAAGAAAATGGAAGTCAAAAGCCCGGAAAATTTGCCAACCTCTGAAATGGACTTACTGGCAAAACTTGAGGCTGCCAATAAACTAATTGAAAGCGACGCAAAGAGCTTAAATTCATTACATTCGACGCATAGTAGAAAGAATTCTGATACCAGTCAAATTAGTATTAATTCGGGTGAGTGTTAAGGGGGGCGGATTTGGTTTTGGTCTTATAAGTACCTAATTAAAAAAATCGTTTGCCTTTTCAGGTGGAAATTCCGTTGCCGAAGAAGATATTTGGACAACTTGGGCAACAATTCTCAATGATTGGGAAGGCAGTTTGAAGCGGAAGAATCCCTGTGTTCGTGAGCTGGTGCGACGCAGTATTCCACATCATTTCAGGTTTCTTCTGTTACTTATTATTTATAAAAGCATAATATTAATTCTACTTTGTGCAGACCAATTGTTTGGCAGCTTCTGTGCGGAGCTTCAGAGGCTGACAAAAAGCAATATGCTGAATACATAAAAGCTACATCAGCATGTGAGAAAGTAATTCGAAGGGATATCGCTCGCACTTATCCGGAACATGATTTCTTTAAAGAAAAGGACGGCTTAGGCCAAGAGGCGCTATTTAATGTGATGAAGGCGTATTCCTTGCATGATCGAGAAGTTGGTTACTGCCAAGGCTCTGGATTTATTGTTGGACTTTTGCTAATGCAAGTTAGTAGAGAAATGAGACAGTTGAAGTTTTCTCTTTGTAATAACGAAATTTTTCTTTTTTTAGATGCCCGAGGAAGAGGCTTTTGCCGTGCTCGTCCAAATTATGCAGCAACATCGAATGCGAGATATGTTTAAACCTTCCATGTCTGAATTGGGACTGTGTATGTACCAATTAGAGAGTTTGGTCCAGGAACAAATTCCAGAAATGCACATTCATTTTCAACAACAGGTAATAATTTTCTCAAACAGCAACTTATATATATAGTCTCTATAAACGGCTCTTCATTTCAGGCATTTCAAACTACAATGTACGCTTCAAGTTGGTTCCTCACACTGTACACTACCGCGCTTAATCTTAATTTAAGTTGTCGCATTATGGATGTATTCCTTAGCGAAGGAATGGAATTCATATTTAAAGTTGCCCTAGCTCTGCTTACACTTGGAAAAGAGACGCTTCTTTGCTTGGATATGGAGGCAATGCTTAAGGTAAGTTGAAATTCACACAAGAATCGACCTTGTCTTAAATTAAAAATCTTTTCGCGCTGTAGTTCTTCCAAAAGGAGCTTCCTGGTAGAGTTGAAGCCGATCCAGATGCATTTTTCAATTTGGCTTATTCTATGAAAATCAATACGAAACGAATGAAGAAAATGGAAAAGGAATACATGGATTTGAAAAAAAAGGAACAAGAGGAAATGGTTGAGTTGCGCCGTTTGCGCCGCGAGAATCGTTTGCTAAAGCAGCGAAATGAATTGCTTGAGAACGAAAGTGCTGAGCTTGCTGATAAGCTGGTACGTGGCCAAGTTTCACGCGCCGAAGAGGAGGAAACCAGTTATGCAATTCAAACTGAACTTTCCCAGTTGCGTCGGTCATTTTTGGAAGTCTCACATCAACTAGAAAATGCCAATGAAGAAGTTCGTGGTCTAAGTTTACGTTTACAGGAAAATGTAAGTTTCTTACAGTTTCTCTCGCAATTTTTTATTTCTTTTGAATAAAACCAACCTAACTTTTTCGTTTAATATTTCTCCGATCGGGTTTTTAATGCCTAAACAGAATGTATCCATTGATAGTGTAAGTAATGAAAAATGTTCTTAATCAAAGCAAATTTCGTGTCTTTTCCGTACTCGACTGCATGCAATATTTTGTATTTTGTTTTGTTGTTCGTTTTGTTTTAAATGTTGGAGTTAAATTATTTAAAGAGCATGCGTTTTTGAAACTGCATAAAATTAAGTCTGCGTCCGTTATGGCAGAATCCTCTTAATTGATAGTTCTGTCGCTTTTTACGTATTTTAATTTAAATTTGTAAGAGTTCCGACTTAACTGCATTAAAGCAAAACAAGAGGGATATTCTTGCACACATAGAAAGTGATTTAGTTTTTCAAAAATAAAAATAACAAATAACAAAGAAACCACATAGTCATAGGCGATTACTTTTCATTTTTGACAATATTTTTTTAGAACATTTTAGTAGGTTTTAGTAGGATTGGTAGTAGGATGAGTAATTAAACAATTGATAAACAGTTATGGCAGTTATATAGTCAAATAGACGAATAGCAATCAGCAAATCACGTTGTAAATTTAAAAACCTGTTTTTTTATCTGGGAGTTTCACGAAGTTGTCACAAAAATGCAATATACATACTTACATAAACCCTTTCATAGGGCGTCAACAACGCCTACGCACCATCTTGTTCGGAGTTCTGCAAATCGTTTGAGCTGCGTTTAAATTATTCTTTATGAGCTTGCTTCGTCCTCGACTGCCTTGTGCCATGTTTGCCTAGTGTGTCGTGCCGTTCTTCCTGCTTGGGTGGTCGGATTCTACCGTATGGCATATTTCGTAATGTAGTTGTGGTCGCGCCGTAGTGAGTGTCCAATCCACTCCCGCTTTATCCTTCGCACAACAATGTCTATAGGTTCTATGCCCGTTAAAGTTTGTCTTTGAATATACGATTTGGCCAAAAGATTCTCAAGATGTTTCTTTGACATTTATTTAATAAAGTTTGCAGCTTGCGTGTGATTGTGATATCCACCTTCCAAGCACTGCAACCATATAACAGTACTGATACTAGGTTGTAGCGGAACAGTTGCAACTTGGTTCTTAAGCTAAGAACATTGCTTTTCCAGACTTCCGAAGCATTTCGAATGTAGCTTTCGTATTCCTGATTTTGCTGCACACATCCAGTTCCGTGCCACCGCGTTCAGCCGAGACCACACATCCTAAGTGTAGAAAGTTGCCAATTTTCTCGACTGCCTGTCGACCAATGTTGAGTTGAACGTGGGTGTTAGAAGTGCTCAGGGCTTTTGTTTTGACTGTGTTTATCTTAAGCCCCACTTTGTTCGCCTCAGCTTCTTGATTTTAGACCATGAGATGAAGGTCCATTATCCGGTGTGAAAGCAAACAATTTCCCTTTTTTGGACGATCATCCCTCTTTTCCACTTCTGTGAAAATTGTTCATTTTCCCACGCGCTCTTCGTATGAGCGGATGTAGCAGTTCTGCCGATGTGCTTGGCGACGCTTGAAATATTTTGGTATGGATGCCATCAATACCCACCGCTTTCTTTTTCTCGAGGGACTTGATTGCTGTAGTTATTTTAGTTTCACTGTGAGTTCCAGTACAAATTCGATCATTTACTGCTTCGGAAGAATCATTAGCGTTGGAGATCATAACACAATCGTTTATTTGGGTAAGGACTTAAGCGAAATGTTCCCTCGATCTAGTGAAGTTGAAGTTGAGCTGATCCTCATCCGACATCAGAAGATTACCATCAAAACTCTTCACTGGATGTTGGTTGGGGTTCCGACCAGCAGTGAGCTTGTTGATTATGTTTTTGTCGTAGCAGCTCCAGGTCTGAGCTCCTATAGCTGAGTTGAGAATTCTTGGTCCAGTGTGTGAAACACCTGAGTAGTTTCGGTGCATAGAACTAATCGTCGTAGATGTTGATGATGTTGTAGACACTCCTACTGTCACCTCTGCTTGCTGGTTCTTCAGTCATTGAGGCAAGAGAGTCGACGTACTCTCGTTTGTCCCTTCTTACACTACGCTGTACTTCTTTCTTTTTCACACGATATTGGCTTCTAGCTCGGTAGTCTCTAGTGTTGAGGCTGCTGTAATCCCAGTCTTGCTTTACGCTCATCGATCCGTCTTCATGTGTCTGCCGATACCGATGTGCGGTGGTTGTTCTGCCTTTTACTGACGTGCCCCAGTTACAAAATCATTCTTCACAGCATTCCAGTGGTATTCCACACTCTCCTGCAATGTGCTACTGATTATTTCTGCTTCTAAGGCAAGATGGTCTTTGAATTGTGGGCGTACTTCGGGTTTCCTAAACCTCTCAATATTAAACCTGGTAATGTTGAGCAAGCTTGAGCGGCTGGTGTTGGCGGATGCAGTACGAATGCGTATAATAGCTAACATAAGATGGTGATTGCATTCTTCCCCGATGTCGTCTCCACGCCTATTTCGGATGTCTAGAAGACAATTTCTGAAGTGGCGGCTGATCGTAATGTGGTCGATCTGGTTGTATGCTCTCTGCCTGTCAGATGAGACCCAACAGATTTTGTGGCAGGTGTTATGCTTAAACAGCGTAAATGCAATGACTTGCAGTAAAGTTTTTAAATATAATAGATTTATTTATTTTCTTAAAAAAGAATAGTAGATTTTCATTTTGCAAAACAACTTAGGTCCCAGCCGTAGCTTTTTTAATTTATTGCATTTATAACAAACTAATCCTCATTTTTAATAAAGAAAATTGTGTATCATAACATTATATAAGATATTGAATGTTATTGCATAAATAGTTAACCGTACTTTTTATGTCATCATACAGCATACGAGAGAAAACTAATTTAATAAAATAGCCTAAGTAACATAAGCTACCGCCGATCAGTGATTAGTGCGTTGGACTTTTGGGCGGGAGGTTCGAAGATCGAATCTCTAAAAGACGTACCCCCTTCCTAATGAACGATAGTATATCCTTAGTAGCAGAATTTCTCAACTTCGCTGTCGAGCAAGTTTTGTCTCTCTCTCTCTGTCTCTGAGCCCACACCAAATTTTTTAACTGATATCGCAACCCACAATGAATGACCTGTTAGAAAACTGAATTTTTTAGAAATTCCAGTAACCATATCCTGGTAACTGGTGCTCTTCTTGTCGTTAACGTTAATTATTTTATTTGAAAAAGAAGCTGTTTTAATAAGATTTACGTTTATTGGAATTCTAATTCGATTTGATTATTATTTACAAAAAGGAATGTGAAAAGCATATAATAAAATAATAAACAAGTAGCGTAGTTTGCATGATTCACTGTAATACAAGCGCGCTTCATTTTGTTTGAGTTGTATTTACTTGCATAGAAAAATTCCATAGAACAATTCCATTAGCATGGATATTCTTATTCCTACGTAATTAAATCTTTGAAGCTCATAAATATTCCCGATTCGGCAATATTTCAGAACAATTCACGCCAGAGCTCTATCGATGAGCTGTGCATGAAAGAGGAGGCTCTAAAACAGCGAGATGAAATGGTGTCTTGCCTGCTTGAGGAATTGGTTAAGGTTAGACAGGGCTTGGCCGAAAGTGAGGATACTATTCGAAATCTGAAAGGGAAAGTCGAAGAAATAGAGGACGAAAATAAGTCTCTCCGAGAAATCACTCCGGACAACTCAGTCGCCCACTTACAAGATGAATTGATTGCAAGTAAATTACGCGAAGCAGAGGCGAGTCTCTCCCTAAAGGATCTCAAGCAGCGCGTTCAAGAACTAAGCAATCAGTGGCAACGTCAATTGCAAGAAAACAAAGCCGATCACAATACGGTTTCTGTGGATTCCACACCAAAGAAGTTGCTAACGAATTTCTTCGATACATCAAAATCTCATGAAACACAAAAACTCGAAGAGGAACTGATGACTACGAGAATACGAGAAATGGAAACAATCACCGAATTGAAGGAATTGCGATTGAAGGTTTGTTTTGTGACTTAATATTTTACATTTTTGATAATTATATTCCATTGCACTGTTGCACACGATGTTAGGTAATGGAATTAGAAACCCAGGTGCAAGTGTCAACTAATCAACTTCGTCGTCAAGATGAGGAAAATAAAAAGCTGAAAGAGGAACTAGAAATGGCAGTTACACGTGAGAAAGAAATGTCTAACAAAGCTCGGGAACAA
Organism: Nephrocerus scutellatus; assembly: GCA_947095585.1. Taxonomy (NCBI): domain Eukaryota; kingdom Metazoa; phylum Arthropoda; class Insecta; order Diptera; family Pipunculidae; genus Nephrocerus; species Nephrocerus scutellatus. Next base: position 3,600,725 of record OX352763.1, read on the forward strand.
CAACATAGGTAATATTAGATGTGATAGTTGTGTAGTTTAGAACTTAATTATTATTATTATTGTAGGTATTCCGATTTAGAATCACGCATGAAGGATGAACTGATGAATGTGAAGATTAAATTCACCGAACAGAGTCAAACAGTCGCCGAACTGAGGCAGGAGATTTCTCGTTTGGAAACGAAGGTAATTATAAAGCCATAACATATCGAATCTAAGACATAGTTTCTATTTTTACTTTGTGACAGAACTCTGAAATGCTAGCCGAAGGCGAATTACGTTCCAATTTAGATGAATCCGATAAAGTTCGAGACCTGCAGGACAGGTTGGCTGATCTAAAGGCTGAGGTGAGTCTTTTTGCGATGTTTAACTGGAATAAAAAGTAAAAGTAACCATCCGAACACTAAAATAAAATAATACCCATTTTCTCAGTGGAATATTAAAATTGCGGGTGCGGGAAACGCGAACAACTTAATGTTGGACAGTTGATTGATATATACACGTTTTGATAAGATATTATTTTTACACCATCCCAAACTACACACGTTTACAAACACCCTTCACATACACACAGTAAACCAACTAACACCACCACCACATACTCACCGTTTTTCAATTGATTTTTTTAGTTTAACGTTATCTTTGTCTTTGTCTTTCTCTGCTCTATCTCTCTTAATCGTCTATCATCACAACTTTATCTTTTAGCTAAGGCAATCAAAACAAAAACAAATGAAAATGCTTTATTTTTGATATAATTTTAATTGCTTTTTCCTTTCACAATTATTATTATAAATAATTTTTTTTTCTGGAATATATTCAAAATATACTTTTTTAGTACCCCACGCCAATAACAAGCCCAGATTCTGAACCATGGAAGTGGATAAGCTAAATAATTCAGGTCATTACTAACAAAACATTACATAACATTTGTTAATGGTTTTTTTTGCATGATATTTTGCAATATTTTGTGAAATCACAGTACTACTTATTTGAGATGCAGTGTAAAACTTTGGTTTTTATTTTTGAGACAGATAATTGATTTTTTCGCATGATTTTTTTATATTACATCTTTTAATGCAAAGTATTTAATTATGTATATATATTTAATACGACTGACTATGTATTTATATCATCAAAAGGGTTTTGTAGGAAATTGGAACTTTCCATTTTCAAATACCGTAACCAAAACAAATACAGATGGGCTTTTCCTGCTGATCTGTGCGTTGGTTTTATTATCCGCATAGGGACTTGTCGGTACTACAACTGCAGTCATCTCGGCAAGAAGGAGTCAACTTATTTTTGTTTAATGTCTGTTTTACGGATTGCTTATGGTACTTGTACGCATTTTCCGATTGTGGTGATTAATCCTATTATATTAAGATAGTAAAGCGTATATGGATAGTTATAGTTCAGTCCAAAGAATGAATTACCTTAAAGGGATTTTCGTTTCAGGAAAAAAACCGAGTTAAGATATACGAGTAGACAAATTGACAAGCTGACAAACGTAATACCTGAGAAGAAACTTTCGATATAATCGCGTTTAAAAAAAAATCAAAATGAAATAAAAAATTTCTTGGACCATTTTATGCGGCTCTGTATTCTCTTACATGCCTGTTATTTTTGGGAAACAAAAAAAACATCTTTGGTTTTTTGGTTCACAGTCGAAATATATATAATTTTTAAAATTGTCGGGTTTACGACAGAGCCACGAACGTAAAATTTAAAAATTGTGCAAAAATCTAGGCTATTGGAATTATGTACTACCAGCATCTAAAATGTAATTAGAGTTTTTAATATTTTTGATTTATTTGATAAGTACATATATTTATATGTTCGGGAGTTCAGGACTAGATCCCGGTTGTACAGCCAAATATAAAATCTGTTTCTTAGTTAATAGTTTACTTTTTTATGCGTTGAAAGCTTTCTAATATATTTTTTGAATCTTATTTTATTATTTGTATTGCTCATTGGATTTAAATTGGTTAACATACGAGCATTAACTGTGTAACATTTACAACATACATTATGTAAACTATTTTAGCTACACATTGCATAGAGTTGTTTTGTGAATTGTTTGTTTTTTATAATCAGTATGTATTTAAGTTTACATTTGGTAGATTTATTTTGTGTGGCGCTAATAGTTCGGTATGCTGTGCACTTATTTGCTACGTTCCATTAAAAGTTTCCAACTACAAATAAGTATATCCCTGTAGAAAAAAATAATGCACTTTGCTTCCACCAAAGTGATGATTTCAGTTTTCGGTGAGACACACCATTAGATTATTGTAGATGAGTGGTGATTTGTACGAAAACCTAACTACCGGCTATTAGAGAGTTTGACTGATTCAACATGATTCCATGATCTTTGACGCTTATTTCTTGTACTCTGCAAGATTCATAATAAACTGAAATCCGAAATAAGAGACTGTTAATATTACATGAATTAAACTATTACTTCGCGTAAAAGGAATTTTTCAAGATTTTTAAACTTTTTTTATTTATTGTTGCAAACTCTCATTCTTTTCCCCCTTTTCAAATATTAAATTTTATGAACATTTAACTTTCAAGTCCAATTATTGTTTCTGAACTCTCTTAAAGAAAGTGTCAACTCTTGCTTTGAACTGAATTTGAATTTTGATTTCAATAATGCTTTTAAAATAGCCTTTGTTGAGCCTATACCCAAAAAGGCGAACCGTCGTCTCCTTCTTCGACGACCCATAGCACTTACATCGATTCTTTCCATTTTCATGAAAACGCTGATCATGTAACTGCAAAATGTACTTCACTCACTCAGACCTGGCTTGAATACAACTGTATTGTCTGGGCAGGTGCTCCCAAGACCACACTGCATCTACTTGAAAGAATTCAGAACCGCGCAATAAAACTTATTGGTGACGTAAATGTCGCGAAAACAATCGAATCGCTTGAACATCGTAGGAATGTTTCCTGCTTGTCGCTGTTTTATCGCTTATTCCATAAGCGGTGTTCCAAAGAACAGATGCATCCCGCCAAACCTCCAACCCAATCGAAATACCCGTACCTCAATTCGAGCCCACGGTTCTACCATTAGACCTATCTTCGGACGTACCAACCAATTCAGAGATTCCTTCTTTAGCCGCACAATAATTATGTGGAATGAATTGCCCGACTCTGTGTTTCCGTATTTGTGTGATCTACAGTCATTTAAGACACACGTGCGTAGACATCTCACCATTTTTTCTCCCTAATTTCCCAACGCCCACGCTATGTTAAACATTATAAGGGTGCAAACCCCTAGAGCGTGTGTACATTAAAAAAAAGCTCAAGAAATATCTTGAAACTAACGGAATCCTTAGTGACCGGTATTACGGATTTCATGGGCAACTCTCCATTGGTGATTTGATCTAACCGAACAGTGGGAGGGTTCTTTGCATTAATTTGGTGAAAGCAAAGTGATTGCACTCGATATTTCCAAAGCTTTTGACAGAGTTTGGCATCAGGGTTGTTTGTCTTTAAGCTTCTCATATAAGTTTGAGGAACGTCCCCGTGTCCCCTTCCCATGTGGAACTCAAACTACGTTAAATTCTGATATAGACAGAATAATAAAATGGGTAGATAATAATAGAGTAGAATTTAATGCTTCCAAAACCCAAGGCTGTCTTCTGTCGTCCAAGCGAATCTTAAATTCATTGTCATTATTCATGAACGGCACTTTCATAGAGGAAACTGAAAAATCGACAAGCTTCGTTGGAATGACCACATATTGACCGACGCCAAAAATGCTGAGGTTATCTCCGACGGTGCGGTGCAAGAAATATTTACAACATGTATCTGAAATGCTCTGCCAAGCCCTGTTTTCCACATCGTAAGGATTCTAAACACAAGATCATAGACATATCCCCTTTTCGTTATCTTAATGCCCACGCTGTGCCAAGCATATAGTCGAGCAATAAGGGCTCGAACCCCTTTACGCATGCACATATTTAAAAAAAATAAAAATCTTCATCTTCACTTCATCATCTTCACTCCATATTTCTATTTCAAACGACGTTTGTTATTATTTTAGACAGACGTGAAGAGAATAAACGAGTCTGGAAAAACGAATTACTTTTCATTAAAAAACAAGAATAAACAGTTTATGAAAGTCTAAAAGAGTTACTTGAAAATGTTGAAATCTGCTTAGGAAATCTGTTAAACAGTTTGCATGTTTTTCTCTCTCACATCATTCGACTAAGAGATTCATGGGACATCGGACTTTTTTCACCCAAACATATAGCAGCGCTCAAAATACCTCTTACAGTACATAATACCTTTTTAGTTTTAGATTATTTTTATTTTTTATTTTTCGTGTGATTGTGTGTTTTGCTTATCTATAATTTCTATTTTTGTTTTATTTTATTTTCCAATATTCATTAAACCCTTCGAGTGAATGTAGTGTTGCAGCTTTTGATTTGTGCTAAGTCCTGTCTCTCAAGGGAAAACCTTAGCAAGGTGTGCATTTCAGTAATCATGCGATCGTAGTGTTTTTTTATTTCTACTTTTTGATAAAAAAACCTACATATAATATATTTACCTATAAATACATACATTATATATATACCTATATAAATATATATATTGTGATTCATCCTGCATGATACGGATCATTGCTAGTGTCGGTTATGTTAATTAATTACATTTATTTTATTAATTGCATTATTATTTATTACTTACAGCTCACAGCAATTAAGAGTCGAGGCAAGTTTTCAGCTATTAAACTGAGAAGTTCTTCGATACAATCAATCGAATCGACCGAAATTGATTTTACCGATTTGAACATGAGAAGAGAAAGCACCGAACTATCATCATAATATTGAATAATTACTGAAAATGAAGAAGCAAAAAGATTGATAAGTTATATAATTAGTATTTATTAATTTTAATTGCATGCATGTACAAGTACATCATTATAAGGTATGTTTGTTCGATCACTAAAGGGAAAACACAATATCAGTTGATGAGAAACGAAAAATTGCAATTTTAAACCAATAATAATAACTATTATTATTATTATTTATAGATTTTATAGTATTTTATAAGTTAAATTAAACTAAAAAATCTAATATGGAGTGAAAAAACATATTAGGGAACCAAATATAAAAGTAATATAATAACAAATGACATTATACTTAAAGTAACTAAAAAGATGCCAAATTGTGAAAAACGATAAACAGTTATTATCAAATTAGCATAATATATGTACACACTTGTATGCATTAGCGCTAAAGATTTTTTATTATAATTTTCCATTCTGTTAAAAAATTTTTGGTTTCTTTAGCAAATGCTTAGAATTTGATTCGATAAATTAATGATAGATGGTAGTTTATGTAAGTAATAGGAATAAATTTCATATTATATCATAATTTGGTTTTTAGCATGACAAACACAATATTTATTCAATATCTTAAAATAGACTTTTACATAATATACCTCCGGCGGGGAGGCATATGGACGTTGGTCAAAAATTAACAAAAATTTCAATCAAATATAAACCGCGCAATGCTACGGATTTTAAATTCATAGTAGTAGAGTTATTGTGTGCGCCATGACTCGAGTGGTTAGAGCGGTTGGTTTAAAGATCGAAGTTTTTTACGGTCCCACCCCTCGCGAGTGTCTTCTCAAACGTCTGAGAGTAATAACTGCCATAGAAAGCTTTTCAAAACGCTAGATCTGATCCTGATCCAGATCTAGATCCTGAACCACAACCAAATACAGTACGACCTCGGTTAACGCAACTAATAGAAATCGGAGCTGTTGCGTTAATTGGGGTTGTTTCAAAAACTAAACAAAAAAAGTCACAAATTTCCGAGAATTAACACAGCAAATGATAATGAAACACAATGTTTTTTAGTTTTTATTACAATTTAATTCATTTATTTAATTATTAACGTTAGCGAAGACAAAAGAAAGAAATCCAAATGTTTGAATGTGTTTACATTCTTGCATTCAATATTTTTAATCACAGCCAACTCCTACTATTTATGAAGGTTTACAATATCTTCCAATGAAACTAAATTTTTCTTTGACCACTGAATGGATATGTGTGTTAAAGTCTTAAATTGTAGAGTCTACTTAAATTTTTGCTGGTTATTCCAAGCTTTCTGTTTCGCTTTCCGTTGCACTTTGGGAATTTTCTTCCTGCTCATACTGATATCATTACCAAAGAGCTCAAGCTATTTTCATAAATCCAATTGTTGACATCTTTATTGGATGAACATTCCGTGGAAGTAACTTCTTGGAGTAATTTGTATATGCTTTCAATATTTTTGCAATGTTCAACGGAAGGTCATCTTCTTTTTTCTACTCACTGTGTTCCAACAATTCGCAACGGTGTAAAGGTGCAGCAGTCAACAAGGTTTTTTTTTTAAAAGTTTTGTTGAATTGCTCATATTTTGATCCATTGATTGCAAAATAGAGTCCTGTTAGATGGAAAGCACATGACTATAATCACTTCATCGTCACTTTCCATTTCGACGTTCTTGGGATGACAAGGAGTGTTATCTATATGCAACAAGAAGATCCAATCCAAGATGTTGTCTTAAAAGTCAAAATAACAAAAAATTCTGTACGATATTTTTTAATGTAGGTGAAACCAATCTTCATAAAATTGTGTGTGTTTTTATTAGCTTTATAAACGAAGGGCTATTCGACAAAATTTTAAAAAACTCAAGTCGAGTAGTCTTGTGAGTACCCGAAGCGGTTGTACAAGAAAGAAAGATTATTCTCTCCTTAATTACTTTTTAAGTCGAAGAGCTGATGTCTCTTTAAAGCTTACTACAGTTTTTTTTGGACATAAGCTTATAAAATAGGTCGGACTCGTCTGCATTGTAAATTTTCTCATTTTACAAACTTTACTCTTCAATACGGCTCAAAAAGCTTTGATTTTCTCAACAATTTCTCGACACAAATTTTAAGCATACGATCGCAATATCTTTTTTGGTGTTTGCTCCACACTCTGTTGTGGGATCTTGGGCTCTTGGTCAAAAGTTTACAATTGACTTTTATAAAAAAGACCAAGGGTGATGCTACAGCCAATCAACGTAAATGCAGGCTTTTGTGTTTTAGGTATTTATTTAGTTATATTTATCGCATATGTTCCGATACTAATTACAAACCGTCTTAAAAATATTTGATGTGAAAAATTTAAGCAAACTAGAAATCAATTATTTTTGACTTACCTCCCCGCCGGCCATATATGTAAATTTATCATATAAAGTTATAAAAGTTGCATTGCTTCGAGTTTTGTGGTAGCTAAACTTTTTCTAGAAATAACAAATTTTAAACACTGCATCGCAATTTATGTTAATGCGACAAATAATCCAAAAAATAAATACAAAATTACAAAAACGTTTAGGTTATTTTGAGCATATCCGGCGTAGCAACTCATCGCGTAGTAATGCACCGGAAACAAAACAAAAACACATATTTCTTTATTTTGGTTAATATAGATAAACAATATAAAACCGATTTCAAAACTATGAGCTGTACTCTTCAAGAACGTGACAGCATCAATCAGTCCAAAACTTAAAACCGCTGCGGGACAACACTTGGCATAGTCCCTAAATTTTTTTTATTTTTTTTTTGCTTTACTTAATATAAATTTGATTTTGTATTAATGCATAGAAATTCATCGTATAACAGCGTTTCTTTCCAAAGGAAAGCTGTTATGCGATGAATTGCATCCGCTTTGCATTGCTATGCCATGAATTATGTCCCCATAAATTGCTTGCGATGAATTGCTACCTAGAATCTAGAAAAATATCTCAATAATGAGAAGATAAAATTAAAGATTTATTTAAAAAATTAAACAAAGTAAACCGAACCATCGCGTATTAAAACCCCATTTTTGAAGAAGTCAAAGTCAAAGTCAAAAGACAAAACTTCAGATAAAATCACTGCAAACTTTCAATTTTAGAAATTGGAAGCAGCAATGGAAGCTTTTTCGTTTGTGTTTTTTAAGTGCAATATATTAGGTTTTAATGTATTTTTTTTTTAACTTTTTTCAACTGTCAACAGTTTTTATTTATTAACACAATCTTAATTTTAATTTATCGTTCGTAGTATAAAATACAATAATCAAGAAATGTTTATAATTAGATGTGTAATATATGTTTTGTAGATTGTAGAATTTACCGTTAATCAATCGAATAACGAGTGACTTACTATTAAAACATCTGCTGAATGTAAAGATACGAGGAGACTAACAAATTTTCCCTAACTGGCGATTAAAAAATAAATTTTCAATATTTACAATTAATATGATGTTTACTAATGTCCTTATTTGCATTAATTTCAAAGTAATGTTTCAAAGCACATTAGCGGTGACGTTTTTAAAAAGTCATCATCATTTATAGAATTTTCAATCTCGATTTTCATTCACTGCTATTTGAAACATTCGTTGGTGCATTCATTCCACATGCATATCAACATTCCTGAAAGATTTGCATTGGTTTTGATTGCTAAAGCTCAATTCTTGTTGTGTCGGAGGTAGAAATATAATTGACTTAACATTATCTGGACTCCATATTTACGAAATAGTTTTCCAAAATAAAATCGAACGCCTGTCTATAACAATTTGATAATTGAGTGAACTTTTGTTAGCCTCCCTCGTATATAGTCGTAACAATTGGTTTAGATCTTTAATCTTTGATGTTCGAAAAGATTTAACAAAATTTACATACCTTATTTACATAATAATATTAACTACGTAGCACAACACTTTCGCACAATTGTGTATTTTAATTTATATTACACATTTAGTTAATTTTAATCTTATGAGATCTTCACCAGCGATATTCTGTTATTTTGCGTCCATTTATATATTTATTTGTTGCAGTTTCATTTTATTTTTATCACAATTATTTAGCGAAAAAAATGTCGTATTTGTAAACATATATTTGGTAGGTACTTATAAATTAATTTAGAAAATAACATATCTCTATGCAAAGTATAATTTATTATTAACATTCCTAAAAAGAAGAGAGCACCGCGTTCATCGCGGTAGAAGTGAAATTTCTTTGGCGAACTTTGTATGTATATATTTATAATAAATAGAAATATTTTGGTTTCTTTGTGAGAGGATTTATGCAATAAAAACGAGACGACCCAAATTCAAATCATAGTAACACGAAATGTCTTTGTTTAACGTGAACACCGCCAACTGAGGGCATAATTTCACGGTCCTCCTCGGACGCGGATTAGTTATACGACAATCAACGTCCATCTTGGAAGATGTGCCAGAATTAACTGAAAGGTCAGAGCAGGACCTATGTTATATTCTTGCCGATCTTTGGTTTTCGACAACCAGTTGAGACGTGCAACTTCACAGAGAACGCATCATCGCACCGGTAACATCAGCTAAGGCTCTGATATACCAAAGACTTGGTAACATCAGGCATTCCACTGATGTTACCATGCTGGCGTTCCACCTGCATTTGGGTAGTAAACCACCAGCCAGTACGTACCAACCTTCGTCGTACCAACGCGACCTTGGTGAGATCTGACCTCAAGGGACTTAGTTCAGTATGAGCGGCTGGCGAACATCGTCCGGAACCTCGAACTTTATCATTTGTCACTAGTATAGCATGTTATCATAGGCCGTCCAGGATAGAAACTATCCCAGACACCTCCAGTCCAATCAGTTTTGTTACGACAAGGCTGCTAAATAAGTGCTCCACCAAATAAATCACTTCTAAGTATTAGCAGGCCTTTCAGGGTCGCAAAGTACAAAGACATTGTCCATAATGAGCATACTCTAAGTACCCGCTGCCCTTATTAATCTCCCGTGGTGAAGCCCCGCACCATATCCAGATAAGATTTTATGATGCAGCTGGACCCCACCACGAGTTTACCACTCCTTTTTTCTCAACACCGGCCTACGGTGGAGTTCCCAGTAACACCAAAAGTATTTTTCACGGTCCCACATGTCGCGAATGTCTGCCAAACGTCCGAGAGCAATAACTTGTCACGAAAAGCTTCTTAATTCGCCGTTCGGATACGGCATTAAATTGAATTGTAGGTCCCTTCCATTTGTTTGAAAAATGTACATGAACAACGCAAATGGTCCCGAGAAGCTATACTTTGGACCGCAACGGTCTGTCGCGTGGAATATCATTATTATTATTCATCCTTTATTAAAATTCCCATTGGGTATCTGAACGGAGTGTATAAACAGATGAGCTCATCGCAGGATCCATAAAAAATCCATATAACTTTGCGTACCCGTGCGTCGGTAAAATCTTGTGATCAATTTTAAACCCACTTCCAAAAGAATTTTATACAAAATTTACACAAATGTGTATTTCCGATTACAACACTTTCTATTAAAATTTAGAATTTATCGGGTGCCAGTATCGGGGGGCTCCAACATAATTTTTTTTAAAAATCTACCCGATTTTATTCAAATTTTGTACACAAGTGTATCTCCGATTAGAGAATCAATACTTTCAATTTTTATGGGTTGTTTTTTCTACCTTGAAGTTGAAATATTTTAAACGGCAATAACAATTATTGTTAATGTCATTGATGTCGCTTTTTGTTGCATGATGTTGACTTTACCTTTCTCTGTTTTTAAATGTTTATTATTACTTTCCTTTCACTTCCGTTAATCCACGAGGGATCATATAGTTTCTATGAAAACACTCCAATGAAATTCGGTTTCTTGGAATCTTGCTGCACTCTTTTCTTCTCTATATTACTTATGTTTGAGCAACCAACTTTCCGACTGCCGTGTGAATTCCAATCGAGCGTCTGTTACTTTATTTTGTCCGCCGTTTTTCTTAAAGTCCCATAAATAAATCCAGGATTGTTTTAGAACAATATTAAAATTAAATTTTTGTTTTGTTTTTCTCTCTTTCCCACAATTATACAATACGCATTTGTCTTTTTTCCAACACGAAGTCGACTCCTTGAAATTTTACCCTTGCAACGCGTCTAAAGAAGTTTCACTTCAAAAATAATCAACACATTTAAAGTATTTAAAAGCATATTATTGTCATACAGTATTTACCATCTATTTACCAATTCCTCTAACTTATATACTTATTATTTATAAGCTTATTTTATTTGTTTGGTATGAATGAAAGCATCTGAAACCTAATTTTGAAAAATAAAGTGAAAAAACAAACTTTTTTTCCTCATCCGCAAATAGTTTTATGGATCTTAATTAATATTTGCATTTTATCGAATGTTTCCATCAAAAAAAAGACATGAAATTTCATAAATTGTAAGAATAAATTTTTTAGAAATATGTAAGTATTGTGATAGACAAACAAGCAAACAATTATTTATACAAAAACATCATTCTAATAATTATTAATCATTGACATAAAAATAAATGCAAAAATTCAAAGTTTTTATAGTACATAATTCCATAAATTATAATCGGAACATTGTGAGCGAATCGATTGTAACAATGATGATAACATTTAATGAAAATCAATAAACGAAACAGTTAAATGTAATTAATTCACATTAAGTGTTAATTATTTTGTTGACCGTTGACGCCGGGATGTGTAACTGTTTTTCATTTTTACAGCGGCGTCATGATAATGTATTGATGCTATTTATTGATTTTTTTTTCATTTTTATCAACAATGTCGATCTGAAATGATATCAATTGAAATGCTGTTAAGGGCGCTAAGTATTTCTTTGTTGGAGTCTGACGTGGTTATTTACAAAGTGTGAATAACAGGGATAAACAACCTCCAAAAGTATCACACCTTTATTTTTGTTTTGTGTTAAGAAGGCGCTTGTTGCCAAATTTTTATGCAGTACTTGCATATTGCAATGCTTATCTCTAGTTATTATCTAGAGTGGGGCAAAAGTAATGTCATAACTTTTTCAAATAGCGTCAAATGTCATTGTACTTTGAAATTTATGTTGTAGGCAGATAAAGAATAGTTGACAACAAGCAACTGTTGTACATATTTAACTTTTTTTATTTCTGACAAAATGGCAGCCGCCAATTCACATTATGACATTTTTTTTGCCCCACATTGAAAAGTTTGTGAGGAACAAATTCGTCAAAGTGTGAGACGAATTCCTCCAACACAAATTTAAAACTTTTTTTAATACAACCTGTACCAAATATTCTGGCCACAAGTGTGACTACACAAAAAATCAAGTTTTCTCTAATCGGCAAAAATTAGAGGAACCAACAACAAAATTTGCTTACCTATAAGATAGACCCTACTAATGGCACCTATGTAAGCACCTACTCGTACGGTTGAGAAAGTTTATGCGAGAAGGAATAACAAGCTGAAATTATTTGCAGGGAATGAAATAATTCGCTCGGACGGTGCGGATGATGAGAGACTTACAGTTAATTACCTAAATAAGCCACTGCAGATAGGAAGTGGTTCGGGGTGAGAGTGGAAGAAGGTCACACCCGATCACTCAGACCAGACGTCCGCTATACTTACTCTACCCATGTATAGTTAGTTATGCATCTAGGTAACGAAATAGAATCGTTTTTAAAATTGAGAGCTGTCCCAGGTTTCGCGAATAGCCAACCTACCTCCCACTCCCACCACCCATCTTCTTGTCCCGTTTCAGTCGTATTGACACGTGTGTTATTTGATGTAACAGTTTTATTGCATATATAAATTATGTAAATATATAATATTTAAATAGTTTTTTACCATATATAAATTATATATAATATAATGGATAGAATGCCATTTAATGAGCATAACAATTGAATTACATATCTCGCACACATAATTCAGTTTAACAAAAAAACAAAACAAACGAAATTAAATGATTTTCCAAACTTCTGTTATCAGTTGCCGCGCATAAACTTGTTTCGCACCGTGGTGTTTCATTCATCCAGGCAGATTGTTCGCAAAATAGCTTCGACCACAGAATAAGGATCGCAATTGGAACTTGGACGGCGATCTTCGAAATATCCTTTGCCATCGTCGCTGACGCCACGTGGAATGCGAATGGAGGAGCCGCGATTTGCGACACCGGCGCTAAAGTCACAAATCGAACTGGTCTCGTGCTTTCCGGTGAGACGTCGTTCGTTATCCTTTCCCTCTTTTGGATCATATGCACGAATATGACGAGCATGGCATTTCGATAGCTTTTGGACCGCCTTTTCGATTTCCCTACAAAGAGAACAAAAGTTTCTTACAGTTAAAGAGATTATCTTAATTGAAGTTATTAATAACATTACCTTATTCCGCCATCTTGTCGCATAGTTTTTGTTGAGACGTTCGTATGTGCTCCAGCGCCGTTCCAGTCTCCTGGCATTGGCTTGGGATCCAGAGTAGCTACGATCTAAAAGAGTGTGCAATTCAATTTCTCTCATAACCTACCAGCATTTGATTACTTACTCCAAATTCTTCAGCTATGCGATGCAGTAAAAATCTTGACATCCACAAGTCATCACCAGCTGATATTCCCAGACATGGGCCTACTTGGTATTCCCACTGTGGATCAAAGTGCATATTATTTCATTTTTTCAAAAATCATAAAGAAGTCTGGACGCCAAATCGAACCTGGGCGGGCATAACTTCAGCATTGGTTCCGCAAATTTTAATTCCAGCATAGAGACAGGCTCGGTAATGAGCATCAACAACATCTCTGGCATAAACCTACCTCGAAGAGTTGCACAATCAATAAGATATAAAGAAATTGCTTCGCATCAATTACCTTATTGGCACCTACGCCACAGTAGTATGGTCCCTGTGGTCCAGGGAAACCATTCTTTGGCCATCCCAATGGATGACCATCAAAGTCCAGAAAGGTATACTCTTGTTCGATACCAAACCATGGCTCTTCACCCAAGCACTTGTTGACAACATCTAAGCAGGTTTTACGATGGTTAGTCTCTGTTGGCGTCCCATCAAACTTGTACGCATCGCACATGACTAAAATATTATTGCCACGGCGGAAAGGGTCCTTATAAATAGCAACCGGATACAGATAAGTGTCTGAATTGGATCCTTGCGCTTGATACGTGGAACTTCCATCATAGTTCCAAATCGGAAGTTCTAAAATAAACAAAATCAAATACATCATTTAAGGTATTTATTAAAAGATGATATATATATTTTGTAAACAAATGTTAAATAAAATAGTAACTTATGTTAGGTCAGGTTGAGGAGGCTTTCGGCAGGATACCGACACACTTAGGTCAGTTATGGTTCATTCATTGCGATACCACATGGATCGAGAAGAACTTTTTTCACCCTAAGATGAACAATGGTATCTTTCTCATCCTCATCTATACAGCTTCTGCAGAAGTCATTGGAAAATACACCAAGATACAGTCCCCAGTAATGACACCGATTGTAGCAACTACTCGTATGTGCAATCTGTTTAGAAAGTCACTTGGAGTGTTTTGGATTCAGCCCAGCCAGATATGTTTTGTCCGTACCGTTTGACCACCGTAGTTTAGTTTTCTCAATAGCATCCAGTAGCTTTAATATGAGTTTGCATCTAGCGATCGGTATGCCTAAAGAACCATTTTCAGGTAAAACGGGAAGTGTAGCTCCATTTTTGGCGGGTTCATCAGCATGAATCTCCCTATACATCGGCACCCAACACAGCTGAATGTTGAACTGCGCCGCCATCGGCGGTTTAGGACTACAATAAAATTTGTAGAGACTGATTCTAAGGATTTCGGAGCAGCTTGACTATCCGAGATAATGCGGATATAACATTTCTCTTCAGCAAAGACAGGACTTCTTTTATCGCCATGATTTCTGCTTGAAAAACACTGCAGTGATTAGGAAGACGGAAAGAGAGACTAAGATTTAGCCTTTTTGAGAAAACACCTCTGGCAACCACGTCATTTTTGTTTTTGACCCATCTGGGTAAAAATGTATGTCTTTATCTTTCATGGACTCCTTCCCAGAATGATCTGGAGGGAATGGTGGGCTGGAATTTATTGCTGAACGGGGGTGGCGGAATAGTGTAGTCTATGTTTCCGGTTGGAACCCTGAATAAACTCAGAACAGAGTAGTGTCCGATTTCATTCTTGGTCCACTGGGAGGTTGCACTGAGGCGAACAACAGCGCTAGCAGCTATTTGCCTACTTAAGTATAAGTATGTCGAGTAGTATAAGGTTGAACCAAAATCGTTGAAATTCTCGTAGTTTGTCGCGATTTATTGATTTGTCTAAGGCAGTCCACCAGACAACTACACTGTACAGAAGTGTAGGTCTTATTACCTTTATAATGAGTGACATGGAGTTCAAGGCCCCATTTGTTTCCAGTGGCCTTTTTGCAGTAGAAGAGTGCCATTGTGGCAGTGCGATCGCTTTCCTTTAGGTTTCCAGCTTAGATTTTTATCTAGAATAAAACCCAGATATTTGGTTCCATCCGAGAAGGATAAGCTTATGCCCTTTATAGAGGGTGGGTAAAAAGGTGGAATTTTCTATTTCCTAACAATTGCAAATTTTATAATTTTTCTCAATGCATTTTTAGATTTAACTTGACTGCTAAGTCATTGAATAATGTCGCCTTAGTTTAACCTGAAATGTTGTACATACTTTTCCATTTTGGTGGGATCCACTTGATCCATTAACTCAGAGATTGCTACTGTCAGCTTTAAATTTCTACATTTGCAATTTATTTGTCCTAATTGTTTAAATTTCTACATTGAGAGGACAAATATAAATAAAACAATTGCATTATTTATTACACAGAGGTCGATTCCACCGGAAGTCCGCATCCAGATATTCACACGCAACTGACACACAGCTCGTCCGCCTATCAATTCATTAAGGTCAAAAATTCAAGTGAGCTCAAAGTCAACAGTCGGTAAATGACTGCGTTTCCACCGCCTGATCTGGATAAATTGAACTGATTTGATAGAATTTCTAAATTGCCACTATTGTTGATTCGCTCGCCAACAGAGGGAGAAATGAAAAATTAGCATACGTATGTACATATAACTTATGATTTGTTTGG
Source organism: Nephrocerus scutellatus (assembly GCA_947095585.1). Classification (NCBI taxonomy): domain Eukaryota; kingdom Metazoa; phylum Arthropoda; class Insecta; order Diptera; family Pipunculidae; genus Nephrocerus; species Nephrocerus scutellatus. Next base: position 3,616,660 of record OX352763.1, read on the forward strand.
TTTTTGTAGAGCAGCTTGGATCAAAACCAGCAACTGGGGGATTAGAGATAGGGAAACTACTTGCAATTGCAACATCTAGAATTACATTCAACATCCGCCAAGTTTTATAATATGCGCTCTGTGGGTGATTACTGTGCAGTGGTTTGAAGATGCCCTCGAAATCGTCTGCGGCGGGGGACAAACTGATCTAACCAGTATGCATAGGCATTTACAGACATTATAATATTTGGCTTAGACTTTAATTGTAATGCATCATGCAAGTCTGAATTGAATCGTGAGCAATTGAGTGTTGTAATTGGTTGCGGGTATGCATCTGAACTACATATTGTGTAGTCATACCGTGATGGGGTCTTCATGTTGTGGTTGAAACTAAAACTACTTGTTCTACTACTTGATTTATGCGGTTTTGTTTCGAACGTTCGAAAAATAAACAATTTTGAAGGTTAACAAGGTTGTGCGATTCCTTGCTATCTACATCCGCGTTTACACCACAATGCATTTTGCATACTCATTGTCAGTTATGTTGGCTTTAATTTCATGAAGTAGCCTTTGAGTTTAGTGCACTTTTTAACTGAATGACATGTTTTGTACTATCCCCGACATAATGGTCAGCGAGTCGTGTTTTGGAAGGTTATTAAAGGTAGAAATATTGGACGGTGCAAACTGGTCTAACGGTGTTCCGGCACTTGACGCTAGAGGTCAAGTCTGGTTCACAGATGGATCGAAGATCCAATCTGTAGTTTGGATCCAACACAAAAGTCTCCATACATATGGGAAATTGTCCCCGGTTTTCCAGGCGGAACTTAATGCCATTGAGATCTACGCTAGGCTAAGCCTTAGTAAAGTAAAGACAATCAGGCAGCACTTAAAGCGTTGTCGTCCAACCTAATGGATTCTTAATCAAGGATGCACTGCAATCAATTGCCAGGCACAACAGGGTCATCAAGGAATTGCAGGCAACGAATCTGCAGACGAACTAGCTAGGGCTGGCTCGGAATCTACGCTCATAGGAACTGAACCCTACTGTTGTGTCAACTGCACTGCCACCAAGATCCAAACGATTAATCAGGCCGTTTTCATACAAGGAAATCCTTGTTTCACGGAGTAATGATGATTACAAGTAGCGGGCACCTGTTATGTTATAATATATAATATGATGTTATATAATTCTATAAGAATAAATTCCAATCTATATATATATAAATGAAATTCTATTCATTGGTAACCGCATCACTTGAGAACGGCTGGACCGATCTATCGTATTTTTATTTTAAAATGTTCGTCATAGTCTGAATAAGGCTTACACGGAAAGAAAAATTGAAAAAGTTGCCCGAAAAATTTAAAAATTCCCAAAAAACTGAAAGTACTCTTTTCCATGGGATTTTTGTATGAACTCGAGACCATAACTAATGATTCGAACGATGGATTTGCGTAATTCATTTTAAGTTTTGTTCGACCCCAAAAAAACCGGCAAAAAATCCTATAAAAACTTCCCAAAAGATCCACAAAAGACCCCAAAGGCCCCCAAACGACACTCAAAAGACTACCCAAAGACCCCAAAAAGACCACCTTAAAACCGTCAAACGACTTTCAAAGGACGCTCAAAAACCATAAAAAAAACCACAATAAGCCCCCAAAAGAGTCCCCAGAGGGCGGCGCTCAAAAGACCACAGCGATTTTCGATTTTTATGAAAATTGGTTGAGAAATGACTTAGTTTCCAAAATTTAAAAATGTATCACAATATTGTGGGCGCCGTGGCTCGGTGAAAATTCGCGTAACTACTGAGCAGGAGGTGGTTCGTGGTTCGAGTCCCAGTAACACCAATTGTATTTTTCACGGTGTCCCACCTCTCGCGAATGGGTGACAAACATTTTCGAGAGTAACAACTTGTCACGGAAAGCTTTTCAATTCGCCGTTCGGATCCGGCATTGAATTGTAGGTCCCTTTGTGTCCAAAAATATACATGCGCAACACAAATGGTCGAGAGAAGCTAGGCCTTCGACCACAACGGTCTGTCGCGCCGAATATTATTATTATTATTAACACAATAATGTGACTCAAAATCGCAACACCAAATTATTTTTAATACCGTACTACATTTTCTACTCACCGTGCTAGTATACTTACAAAAATGTCGTGTATCATAAAGCATTGCAATGAACGAAATTGTGATGTTCAAGCAAACAATCAAAACAAACAAATGCTTTGTTTAGATTGGTTTGCTATGACATTGCAATCGAAATCGAAATACATATAAATAAATTGTGATTTCAAATTTAATGGAAGAAAATAAATCATTTGGTTGACGTTTTTTCTCAATTTTACTTTGATTTAACATTTAAAATAGCTCTACACCAATTCACAAAACGATCATAAACAAATTTATTGAAAGTTGAACAGGACAACGTCTGTCAAGTCAGCTAGTATCATATAATAATACATTTTGGTGATGAGAAAAAATTGTACAGCAAAAATAAATACTTATATTCCAGTCAAAATGGCACAATGCCTTTGTTTTCATTTGTTTCTTGAAAAACAAAGGCATGTAAAACTCACAACAGTTAAAAGAAAAGTTGAGGAAATGGAAATGTGTAGGTCATATGTACTTTTATGCAAAATTGACGACGATTTTGCTATGTTGTCGTTCGAGTGTAAACCAGGAACTCGCAATTGTGCCCAATCCAAAAAATACGTGGCACAAAAATTAGGATATTAATTGATTTATTGGTTTGCATTGCAAAAAAATTCGCGTTCGTTCTGTGCATACTCGCACATGCGTCTTAGTTTCAGCGGTTTTTTATCATTAGCTGCCGCATAACAACATTTTTACATTCTTTGCCAACCGCAAATTGATTACGCAATTTTCAAGTTCAAGGCATCAGGAAGCGCACTAACATGCATACATACAATATGCTAATAACAAAAGTATCAAAACAAATGACAAATGAGTTTATTCATTTGATTTTGTTGCACCGGCAAATTCACGTGCTTATTGTGTGATTCTCGTATTGTGTCACTGGTATGACTATGACTGGGTAGTAGACCCGGAGCAGCCTGCGACGTTTGCTGTATCTGATAAATAATTAGTACTCGTATATATGTATTTTGTTATTAATGAACGCATTCGACTTTTTTTCCGTTATAATCGTACATCGAATCACACAATATTGTTCCAATTGGAATTTAAATGCTGCTATAAATGCAAACTTATTGTTTTTTTATAATTTCTCTTTGTTGAATTTGGTTTTTGTTTATTTTTATTGTTTATGTCAAACGTGCAAAAAAGTTAAAAAATATTTTATTATTATTTTCTATCTATTGCCTTAAAAATTGTTTGTATATAAATTAAAATTTATCCACTAATGTGGGGGATTTTGGCTAGCAGTACCTAAGTGTCATAATAATAATTCAAAACACAATCGTCATCTTATTTTTTTTTATTTGTTATATAATTTCTTGAGAATTATACGAGAAATAACTATTTTTGGAGAATTTCGTAATATAGAAATGCATATATAATATTAAGGTGCGCAATTAAGATCATGTGACTGAATATTAAATAGAAATTTCGAAAATCACCAAATCAGACCTACAAAGTTCCTTGTTTAGCTTTCATACTATAAATATGGGATTTACCCATCTAGGTATACAATATATACGTATGTACATATATGAAAAATCAACCCCAATTTGGGGTTTACATATATTTGTAAATATTTCCTTTGTTTTGTATTTAATTGGAATACCATAATAGGGATTTGGAGTAAATTCTATGAAAATTTGTATAAAAAAAACTTTTGTTAAGAGTGCTCTTAAGGACTTAAGTGGTTATGTTATTTGTGCGTTGCATTTTTCAAGTAAATTCTCTAATAACCAAAATAAATTCTGAAATAACACATGCGAAGCTTTTGTGGTTCAACTCTTAAAGCAGCGCTGCACACAGGCTTACAGTCATTATAGTAAGGCCCTGGTCTGATGTCGTTTTATGGCATGATTGTTAAAATTTTTGTATGGGAACCCCCCGACCCCGGAGACCGATCACCGATCACCAAACTTTAATAGAAAGTGTTGTCAGCGAAGATACACATGTTTGAAAACTTTCAATAAAATCGGGCTTTGGGAAGTGGGTTAAAAATGTATCGCAAGATTCCACCACTGTATGAACGATATAGAAGATTTAAAAATAAATTCTACACATAGCGCCGACAGGAAACTCAGCTGGAAGTCGAATATAGAATTTAAGGCTGCACACAGCGGAGGCGCAACATATTCTCACATATTGGGAGCGGTCTGGTGGCCGGCAATTAACAAAAAATACAATGCCAACAAGCTCAGTATAATACAAAGATCTGCAGCTGTTGGCATAACTTGAGGACTACTGTCCTGTCCCACCAATGCTCTAAACACAATCCTATACTTATTACCTCCCGACCTATTTAAAAAATACGTCGCGATGTGCAGCGTCACTGCCTGTCTCAGAGAATCTGAGTGGTTTTGTCACCAAACCATACGGTCACTGCAATATACTGCAGTTGTTACCAAAGGAGATGATACCATCTTCAACCGATTGCTGCACTCCTGACCTATACTTCAGTCCTATTTTTGCCGTGGGGTTTACGACTCGAGAAAGTTTGAAGGACGGAAGAGTTGTAGGATTTTGTAACTTTATTCACCGATGGGTCCAAGATGATAAATTCAGCCGGTGCTCTAGTTTTTTCTAAAAACCTTAATCTTTCAAGGTTCTACAAGCTACTTGATTCTGCTAGCATTTTCCAGCGTAGATAGCCAATATGCAATCAAAGCCATTATTGCGACAAGCAACACTTCTTGTCAGGCAGTGCCAAGCCGAACTGGCTTCTATAAGCCAATGCATAGAATTAACCCTAGTTTGGGTGCCAGGGCACAGGGAGATTGACGGCAATGAGAAAGCAGACGTACTGGCGAAGAAGGTCGTCAGACTGAACATGGATTAAACTGAGAGTCTGCTGTTCTTTGAGCTCCATCAGGGAACGTGTTCTCACCTTCCTTGACGGCAATGAGAAAGACTGAACATGGACTAAACTGATAGAGTCTCCTGTCCTTTGAGCTCCATCAGGGAACGTGTTCTCACCTTAAAGCACAGTTAAGGTGGAATGACTTCACCAATTGCACCACGTCTAGAGCTATGTGGCCTTCCTATAATAAAAAGAAATCTACCGAGCGGATTTTCAGATATTTCAAGAGTGGTTGCCATAATCACGGGTTATCGCACACCTGTTTGAAGTTTATTTTGGCATTTGTTGTTATTTGCCTGTACGACGACAACGTGTTTATTGGTTCACTTCTTTGCGTCACATACGGCAACATCAACGAATACGTCGACGCAACTGACGCAACGGATTCTATGGGCTGGGCCCTAAAGACGGCAAGGACCGAATTTCTAGTCGAATTGTATAAGGTCCGAATTTATAGTCGTAACTGAAACTAAAAGCAAAGCTTTTAAATAACATAATAACTTTAAAAAAATCTTGTCATATATTAAGCAAAACCAAACATGACATCGATTTGGTTGCAATTTTTGGATGAAAGAACGAAAGGCTTTATCGAAATGTAAAATAAAAATAAAAGGAGTCAGTTATATGACGCGAATAAATCAGATAAACTTAGTACACTAATAAAATAACATTTCGCATACAGAAAAAGGCCAAATGAATGTTCTGAGAATGTATTTTTTACTTGTTATTAATGTGAACTTGCACGTGAGTTGCACGGCAAAACCGCTTAGACCCCATCAATTTGACAGCTTACCATTGGTTTTGCCTACCGGTTCCAAACCTGTGAGCAAAAGGAACGAGTACGACTACTAGAACCGATTTTATTTTTATTTTAATAGATTGTAATTATTGCACAATTAATAAAAAAAAATACTGACTAAGACCTGTTTTTTTACGTAACAAAGTACATCTTAGCTAAGAAGTTTTCCTCTCCTGTTTTATTCTGATACGATAAAAAACAATTAACTGAGTGTAGATACATTAAATCAACTAAGTAGTTGATTTAATTAAAAGCTACGCTATGTTACAAATTAATTCTGGGAAATTTGTCAAAAAATATCTACAACGATCAAAAGATAAATCGCAACGAGATGTGCTCGTTTGTTGTTATTGCCTTTTTTGCCAATTGGACTTTTTAATAGGTTGCGGTAATATCTGAAGTATTACGATGTTGTTAAAGCCAAGATTAATTGCACGTACTTATTATATAAAATGTAGCAATTAAGAACAAATGGAGAAAACATTTTCAACAGAAAATATTTTTTGATTATACGATCTCGTCGAATTTAAAATTCAATTTTAAATCAAACTTCTGCGTACCTCTATATACCCATGCCTGAGCAACCTTTTATGCACACTAATCCATAGCACTTACCTTTGGGAGATTTTGGAATAAATTCTAATGTTCTATCCTTGCAGCGAAGATCTTCGCCAGTTCCATCAATCCACACGTATGTTGCCTGAACAATGTTTTCCTTGAGTGGCAAATCCATATACCGAGACAGAATCGTTTTGTTGAGGTGGGCATTCGGCGAATGCTCAAGTATCCTCGACGCCATCTGCAACAAGCAATTGAGCAGATTAACAAAACACTTTGCGAATTACGTATTTATTTTAATTTAAATGATAAAGAAGATTTTGTTTGTGTTCTCACACTCTCGCTCAGTAAAAAAATACAATATCAATAATCAACCCATCCGAACAACGAACCTTTGTTTTGCTCCGTTGCGTTTTTACGACGAGTATGTACGGATAAACTCAAACGAATGTGAACCGAATTTGCACAGGCGGTACTGGAACACGACTGACCTGAAAGAAGTGTTTTCCTACCCTATTTATAAGCCAAATAAATGCTGGCACCTATACGAACCCAACCCCCAACCCCCAACAATGATCGATTCGTATATTCGTTTTATAAGAGCATCTGTTGCACTTGCACAAACGACAGTCAGTTTGTGAGTTGTTTTTGTTTTTTGTTTATTATTAGTAAATTGAAAATAAAGAAGCAAACTTAACATTTAGATAATGTTCACGATATCACGAAAGTATCTGAATACGAGTATCTCCGAGAGATGATAATACATATCTATAAAGTTCTCTTTATTGAAATGCGTTGGTCAGACCATACAATTGTTGTTGTTGTTATTGTTGTGTTGTTGTTGTGTGAAATTTAAACTGTTTAGCTTATGGAACACACTTACGAGGTATGTTATTGCCCTATAAGCTTGACTCGATTTACAGTAATTGCAATTGGATTTGCGTGTGAGCTGTGAGCGCAGCTCCAAACTGCACTCATTCCTATAACCAGGGACATTATCCACTGACTGACTACGATATTATGAGTATATGTGATGGGGGTGATTTTTTGATTAAATTTCATTAAATTATTTCACTTAAATGAGTTAAATTGGAATTTTGAGTTTTAAACTCCCTCAATTTAGTCAATTTAATGTTAGGGTCTTGAAATTATGGGAATGTTTTTATCAAATTGTTTTTGAAGTGCAAACTTCTTTGGTGAGGGGGATAAAATTTTTGAGCGTTACGAAATTTGCGATCGTTACGAAAGTTCCGATCGCATGAGGGGAATGGTTATTGAAGGTCTTTTTGGGGCCCTTTTAGGGCTATTTTCATGGTCTTTTGGAGGTCTTTTTGGAGTCTTTCGGGGATCTCTTGTGGTTCTGTTGGCAGTATTTCGAGGCTATTTTGAGGGTCTCTTGGGGGTCTTTTGAGGGTCTTTCGGTGGCCTTTTAGGGGGTTTTTAGGGGTCTTTTGGTGTCTTAATGCTTGCTTAATTAGCACATAAGACTACAAGAAATTTAATTCCTTAGTTTTTCTTTTAAAACACTTTTAATTTTTTTAAAACGTTTTTACTAACTCGCTTTTCTTGTCTGTTCGATAGAAATCTCGTAATTAGACGCCTCAAAGACCCACCACCGAAAAGTCGAACCACAAAAACGCGTACAGTCTAACAAAATTAGAATAAAACTAATATTTCCCTTCATTATAAATCATTTCCCATTCAAGGCAACGCAAAACTTCAAACAGATACGTCGCTAAGCAAGTTTCACTAAAAAAAGAATGAATGTCTGATACAAATCACAGTCCTGGGGAAAATAGACTTTTTTTATTTTTTCGTGGGTTATTCCATCAGATCACGAGTAGAACGTTGCCCACGAATCCCATACTTTCAGTAGAAGTTCTCGTGATTTAATATATTTCTTAAGCTTGCGGTTAATCAGTATTTTCATGACCTTAAAAGTTAAAACGAAGAGACGATAGTGCTATGGATCGGTACGAAGAAAGGCAGGTCGGTTTGCTTTTTTATGGTGGCTGGATAAAAGCTTTTTTCCAACTATGTACTCGGAAAGGGTAGTCCAGAAGAATAGGATAGATGGAAAAGCTTACACGATGGTAGCGCCAGCGATGATCAACTATTGAAGAAATAACAAATAACTCAGAGGATTTGTGTATGCTTATTTATCACTTAAAACTCTAGCAACGGTACAACGTACAAGTACGAAAGTGGATCTGCCCTATTGAGCGCTCAATACTCGGAAGAGCAGGCGGAGATGGAAGTCTTGCATAGAATTGTTGACCCTATTTGTTGGAAAGGACGGTAAGATTCACAAGTGTCAGCTATCACAGGATAGCGTAGAGAGTTGAGTGATGCCAAACTGGATAATAACGAGGTAACTTTGGGACCGTTTTGTTTGCTGTATAATATATGATAACAATAATGTTCTAGTTTCTCAAGCAGAGTAAAACTACGTGCTTATTTATAATTGCAAAGAAGTGCTCTTAATAAACGGGTAGGGGGCTATACCAGTATGTCTCATACTGAATTTCGTTACTTAATTTATTTTAGTTAATTCTGTTGTACCGAACGAGCGGTGCTTTAAACTTGGGGGAAATAAACTTCTCTCTGATGATAGGAGTCAAAATCGCACCATCCCAGAAGTAATACTCAGCGTTTCTAGAAATTAAATTTGCTGGCAATATTGATAAAAGAATTTTCGAAACTTTATTAGCCAACGAGAACTCCCTTTTTTTTATAATTCGCAAACGCGTAAGGGTTTCACACCCTTATAATGCTCGGCTATATGCTTGCCAGTAGCAATGTAGCAGTACATTGGCAACCACCTATAAACGAGAACACTAATGACAATGGACAACGAGTCATAAGAGATGGCAGCAAGCAATAATTTGGTCGTTGCGAGTACAAGGTTTGCGCGTAAAAATATCCACAAAGCCACCTGAGTATCTCCTGATGGTGCCACTCGCAACCAGATAGACCACGTGTTGATAGACCGCTGCCACAACCCGAATCTGATCTGACGGTACGAAAGTACCGAGGTCCCAACGTCGACTCGGATCACTATCTTGTTGGTATGGTGCTCCGAGCGCAGAATGCATCATCAAGAAAGACAGCATCCGCGAATCAGATTCGAGTCAACACGGCTGCCCTTCGCAACGAAGAGACCAGAAACAACTACGGATAGTGGGCGTTAAGAATAAAAAGGAGGTGTCTATGAGGTTGTGTTTTGAATGCCTGTGGATCATAGTGATGTGGAAAGACAGAGCTTGGCAGAGCATTCCACATAGATGTTGTACGGCTAAAGAAGGAATCCCTGAATTTAACTGTACGTCCGAAGATAAGCTTGAGGGTAAAGTGATGAGCATTTAGAGCGTCACGAGTATTGCGGTTGAATTCAAGGAGAGGTAGCATGCAGCTGGCTATTTCTCTTGAGCACCGCTGGTGGATAACACAGTGTCAAGCAGGAAACGTTCGCGGTGTTCAAGCGAATCTATTGATTTCGCAATGTTTACGTCACCGATAAGTTTTATCGCAAGGTTGTTTTAGGCGCACTAGTCCTGATATGACAATTGTACTCAAGTTTAGGGCGGATAAAAGCCTTGTAGATATTAGCCAGATCAGATTGCACCAAAATAGAAAACCTAAACATTTTGCAGAATTTTTGGCGACGGTAAATATGAACCTTGAACCTGAACTCTCAGCCATATAAACTTAAATTCCGGATTAGAACAATTCCTGAATTGAGGCAAAAATTGGAACGCAACATCACTACGGACATTAATTGCGAGTCCGCGTCGAGGGAAATATAATGGCACCAAGCTATACCCAGGCGGATTTAATGCCAAGGTATCGGAATTATCAAATACCTAAGTTTCGCTCAGCGCCACAATTGCTGGACTGTGGGCATTAACATTGGCGATCTCAGCCCACGTATGTTACTGAGGTCTACTCTGAAATTACACATAACTACAAAAACAAACACACAAAACACAACTTACCGCTTTTTTTAACCGAATTTGAGCAGTGGATGTCGCACAATGGATTATCTATTATCTCACATTAATTTAATCTAAGTCTAAGTCGAAGGTATTTGAGAACCTTGCTACTGGGAATCAAAATGTGGCATTCTCTGACATCCAGACGTTCTATTTATGTCTGTATAAGGGGCACCTCTTCGTTGCTTCATTTTTTTTTTAAATCCTATTATTAAAATGTCAAAAATCATGCTCGTTAGCGCTTTTAAGACTTCCCTACATGCATAATTTGTTACTCCACACCTTTTAGTGGGGTTAACGGCATTTAAAATCATAGATCATAAAGATGACAAAAAAACTATAAAAAATTATTATAAAAATTATTCAAATGAAAATTGCAAACAAAGATTAATTTTATTTATTTACTAAACATTTTACAGATAACTTACAATCTTGCAATCAGATATACCGCGATGCAAAAGCGACAGTGTAGTTAGTTCTATATTTAGGTGCAACCTTAAACTTGAAGGAATGACTGTGCAAGTGTTCAAATCGAATGTGTTTATATATCACAATAATAATTAGCGGTTTTGCTATAATTGAAGGAGTATAACTATCATTTTGTTTTCTCGTTAGTCCATTTTTGTTTTTGTATTGTACACGTAGTAATGTGCGCCTCTTGAAGCACGTGCAGTTGAGTTGTATTAATGTATGGTATCACTCCAACATTTTTACAAAAGGTGTTGTCTATTGGAGATAAGCATTTGTATAAAATTTGAAGTAAATCGGGAAATTTAAAAAAAAAAAAAACCTCGACCCCTAAGGCCCTGGACCCTGTGTTGTCAAGCGGAGATTAAAAATTGATCACAAGATTTGAGGACCCACAAACAAACAAACAAAAAAAACTCTTCCGGTCCTGAAGCCAATATAGAGAAATTAAAAATTGAGAAACGTTTAAAATTCTATAGAATTTTCAGTCGAATCCGCCGTAGCTTAAAAATCGTTTTTAATGTTTTAGGCCACAAAAAAGCACAAGTAAGCACAGCAGAAAAAGTTTGCTTTGGCAACTTTTAAAGTTCATTTAAAAGTAATAAAAAAGTATGCATACATATGCCTAATTAATCAGTCTTAGCACGTTTTGATTTGATTTTACATTGCAACAATCGAGACTATAACACTTTTACGACAATTTTTATAAAACCTAAAAGAAAACGTGTAGAGTATGATAATAATTTCAATGTAGTTATAATGTTGTTTACGCCAAATTCTGAGGTTCTTTTGATCGATTGATGAAGCCCAATTCGAATTTTATTCAAATGTTACGTAATCACAGGGCATTCAGGATACAAGTTCATAGACATCTCCTCTTTTTAAATTCTCTATATTAACTTCACTTGCCCGTGGCTGGCTGGCTGGCTGGCCAAATCTTGTGATCAATTTTTAACCCACTTCATACGGCCCGATTTTATTGAAATTTTGCACACATGTATATCTCCCATGACAACACTTTCTATTAAAATTTGAGGCCCCTCGGGCCGCGGGGTCGGGCGGCTCCCATACAAATATTTTACAAAATTTACCCGATTTTCTTTAAATTTTGTACACATGTGTGTCTTCGATGGAAAACACTTTTTTTTAAAATTTGGAGCGATCGGCCCCTTGTGGACCCCAATATACAATTTTTAAATATCGCTATATCGCATCAGATCACGGCAAAGTCTGAGCTCTGTGCTTTGTGAGCAGCGCTGTTCGCTGCCGCTGCGTAATTTGGTGGATGATTTTGCCACAAAACGAGCACGCAGTGTGTGTGTGTGTGTGTGTGTATCCCCGATTAGAGAATTTACAAGAATAATTTTAATTTTTATGGGTTGTTTTTTTCTTATCATAAACCTTAACTCTCACGCTCACAATGTGACCATATTTCAGTGCAGGTAGATTGCAATATTAAAATAATCATCATCATTTGTTTGGCTCTACAACTGCGGTCCGGTTTCCCGCACTGGTCCCGATTTTGGGCCCATATCATCCAGGTTGGCATCCCTAAACTCTGGGCGTCGTGGTATATGACATCCTTCTAGCGTATGCTTGACCGTCCTCGCTGTCGTGTCACGTAAATTTTTTCTCAAAAAGGACTTTCCGTGTTCTGCTCACTGGAGTCTCGCAAGCTTAATTTTCTTTACAAATATTGATCTCATCATTTTAGAGTCTTCGAAAATTCTGAAGTAAACATAAACTCACTGTTTAAGTGCACTTGTCTGCAGGTATGTAGTTCATTGAACTGATTAAGAGTGATGTCGCTAAATGCCCACAATAGCATTAAGAGCAATAAAAATGATCTTTTGTATCAATTGCTTTTCACACAGTTCAATTAACACGATTGATGCTAAAAAAACCTTGCTAGGAATGCAATATTTGCACGCATCGTCACTTTATATACACTTTCTATCTGTAATGATAATTTGAAATACACACATTGAATTTGCTTTGCAACGTATGCGTCGTTTACGTATGAACATTTCAAGAACTTCTTCTACTTGTTCAAAGTACTTTCAATTGAAAAGTCGTGGTAATATTGAAAAATATTCAGCAAAAGGCGAAAGGCCAGTAGACAACGGTAATTAAGCTTCAGAAGCTACAAAGATTTCCCTCAAACAACGGATGCCATGCGCACCTGCCCTACGACTGCATTAGAAGCTTTTGTAGGTCTTTCACCCCTGTCAATCTTCATTCTTCTTCAGGAAGACGACCGCTAGATACGCTATCAAGCTGCAACTAGAATATGGGTACAAACCAGGTGACTACGTGGCACATTTGAAAATTCTTGACTCAATTCCAGAAAGAGACACTATCAGGAACTATCCCAGACACCATGGCCAGGGAGTACTGTTTCGGCAAGTTATTATAGGTAATGTTATTTTCCCACAAAAAACAGTGCTTGATAAATGGAGTAATGTTTCATACACTTAATTGTGATCAAATAAATTACAACGAATCTTTTATTGAATTGGAATCTGTGCTTGAGTTCAAATATCTTGGGCTAACTGTTGATTGTAATTTAACTTGGAAGCCACACATAGCTAGTATTCGAAAAATGGTCTATATAGCTATGAACAGAATGTTTTATTTGAGAAGATTAGTCCCTCCAAGCCTGCTTCTTGCTGTTTACTATACTCTAGTACACTTGCGTCTGGAGTATGGTATTACTTGCTAGGACAGTGCGTATATAAGTAATCTTCATACACTAATAACAGCCCAACAAAAAGTTGTAAAAATAATGACTTTTAAACAAAGGTTGGAGCATACACTTCCACTCTTTAGATCCCTCTCCGTTACTTATATGTGTTCAAGGTTCTTGTTGAAAATGAGAAAGTGGCTGCTGCCAACATCGGAAATTGAATCGCTAATTCAGGTGATACCATAAAACTTAGCTAAGTGTTTAAATTAGACTTTTTTGTAAATTGTGTATTTGCCTTCTTTTATTTATCATGATGCACATGATACTGGTTTCCTTTACCACAAAGTGTATCTCACTCACCCAATAATGATTATTACTATATAGATATGATGCAATTTAAATATCATGTATACATATTACCAGGAAAGTAAGAAATAATCGCTCTTACCTACAAAAATATGTACACATAAAAATCTTATATTAATGAAATATTGTATCATATAATGTACTTGAATTTACTGTATCAATTGGTATGAATGAATAAAAATAAATCTAAAATATTGGACCGGGCCATCTGGTCTAATGGTGTCCCAATGTCTTCGAAGCTGAACTTGATGCCATTGAGGTCTGCGCTAGGATAAACCTTAGTAAGGGTCTTAGAGGCGCTACGATTTATATCTTTTCAGATAGTCAAGCAGCACTGAAAGCGCTATCGTCCAACATAATGGACTCTAAATCAGTTAAATGCTGCTAAGATGCACTGCAATCCCTGGTAGGGCATAACAGGGTAAAACTAGGTTGGATCCCTGGTCATCAGGAAATTGCAGGCAACGGACATGCGGATAAACTAACCAGGGCTGGTTCAGAATCAGGGTTCTTAGGACCTGAACCTTACTGTGGTGACAACTGGGCCGCCACCATAGCAATGATTAATAAGTGGGAAGGTAGACTTCGTCTGGACCATTGGGATAATATCCCAGGGCTTAGGCAATCCAAACGGTCAATCAGGTCCTTTTCCTATAAGGAAATCCTTGATCTAGACAAGGAAAGCATCCGAAAGCTGGTAAGCTTTCTCACAGGTCATTGTGGTCTTGGCTTAACACGGAATGTAGGTTCTCAAGGGATGATGAAACATCCGGTCAAATTCTCTGTGATTGTTCATCATTGATCTGGTTAAGGAGACGAATTTTCCACAAGGCAATATGTTCGTCTGCAAATCTGCGAAAACTCTGCCACTAAGGACATAATATCCTTCATTAGGGAGGTAGTAAGTCTCTTAGATTAGTTACACCCTACGAAACAATAGATCTTTTTAGTTTGCAGTATCAGCCAATTGGGTGGGCGCCTTGGGTCAATGGATAAGTGCATGGAATTCTGAGCAGGAGGTTCGTGGTTTAAATCCCAGTAACACCAAAAGTATTGTTCACGGTCCGACCTCTCTCGAATGTCTGACAAACGTTCGAGAGTAATAACTTATCACGATATGCTTCTCAATTTTCCGTTGGGATAAGGCATTAAATTGTATGTTCCTTCCATTTGTGTGCAAAAATATACACATACGCACAACACAAATGGTCGCGGGAAGCTAGGCCTTGGACCGCAACGGTCTGTCGTGCCGAATATAACTATTATTATCAGCCCATTGCCTATAAAAAAAAACAAAATATGATTGACATGACCAAATGCAATGCAAATGAGTCTCGTTTGGTAATATTGTTAACTCCATTCCATTAAGTATTTATGTTTTTATTTATTCTGTATAATAACGCAAGAATGCATTGATGCACTTTGAGATTACTCTAAAAAGTAGTTTGGAATTTGGTAATCTTGATGAACGGCACTGAATCGCAGCATCCATCCGGTACCATCATAGTTGACTGTTTTGTGGAAGTACACTGTTAGGTAACTTCGTCGACCCATGTATACCTTCGGGTTGTCCTGAAATTAAAATTTAAAGTAAATACAAAAAATTTTTAGAAAAAAAAAATTAGCGCCAACCTCTCCACAGAACGTTCGAACTATCGTTTCTTTGCCACCTTCTTCGTGTTCTATTATTTGCATGTAATCTGAGTGGCAAGTTGTTTTCGCGCCAAGATCGAAAACTGCAATATAAAAGTGTAAAATTGGGAACAGAACGGTAAAAATGGTGAATTTGCTAAACAATGCTTACCATCAAATCTTAAAAATACCCTCAAATTGTTTGGCACTCGAATGTTCCATCGACAGTTCGAATTATTTCGCACATTCATGGGATAATATGGATTTGTAAAGACGCCCTCGTAGTTATAGAAGCTTCCACCGCAGCCAGGACCAGCATCACTGGCCAAATAGGTTATATCCATCTTCGTATAATATCCGCTGTTTTTAAACCTCAGTCGAAGATGATTTAAATTTGAGAAAAGGCTTTTTTTTGGTGAGGCGTATTCGCAAATTTTTTGCAGCGATTTATTGGTTTTAGCATCAAACACCTCGATGTACTCATTATTACAGTCTGTATCGGCAAAAAAGAACTCGTTGTAGTAGAGACTGATTGAGTAATTTTGTGGTGCATTGATATACACGTCACAATCTGCTGTGGAGTCAATATTAATACGTCCCTGGGTGCTTGTGTAGTTCTTGAAACATCCTGCAAAGAAAAAAATGTAAAACAAAAATTTATTATTGACCCATCCACCCACCTGAAGCATCACTGGCAATAATCTTAAATCCAGCCTTCTCAATTGTACTGTCTGTCTTAAATTTAATGTACATTTCTTTGTTGTTGGCAAAATAATCATCTGGTAAATTGTGTCCGCAGTAAATGTGTTGTAATGATGGAGTTATGAAGTTCCATTGCATTTGAGTTTCATCTCCATTGAACAGAAAATCAGCACCCAAGGCGTTCTCCGTAAATTCGAAGGACTAAACCAAATGCAAACAAGGGTATGAGTGAAAAGAAGTTGTAAATTCATAAAAACTCATACCTCGTGATTGTACAGCTTAAGGTAATCATTATCGCAAGTCCCATTGGCATTTGGCTCTTGCAAGTCTAATTTTTCAAATTGCAAATGGATATTATTCCCGCCTCTTATCCTCCAATAGCAGTTCAAATTTGGTAAATAGCGTCCATTATTGCCCGGTGATGATATCGTAATGCTCTGCAAAGACAACACAGAAAAATGAACTTACGACTTTTCAACGAATAAATTTTGCAACTTTGCAGATCATAATTAAGACATCCAGGAAGGCCTCAAGCCTTCCGCGCTTTTATTGCCATTGCTTTTGTTATTGTCAAGGATGGTTTTCCGAGTAGAATGCTGAGAATTTAATTTTAATGAATGATTATAGGAATATTGTTAGATGACGGATACGGACATGGATATTAAAAGAGTCGCTGCCATTATGGTTGTGAGGAAAAAAATTCTTGTGGCTGCTTGGTATGATTTAAGCTGCAAAGAGGTTACTAGTAACTGGGAGGTATGCTTTCGGTTATATAAAGAAAACCCCACTGTGGAAAACCGAACCAAATTTAGACGAGTCAGAAATGAGAGATGTCACCTCTATAGACAAGGCCATTCTGATTGCTTCCCATTTCGCAGCTAGCTCTACGCTACCAGATAGCGCCTTATCGCCACCTGTGCTTGCGAGAATCGAATCCTCTATGGGACAGATTTACTTTCGTACTCGCCAAGTGATTAGAGAATTAAATGTTATGAACATTCATAAATAGGCTAGGCCTGATGGTATTCCCGTTATAGTTTTGAAGAGGTGTTCTTCAACTTTTGCGTTGCCACTGCGCAGGCTTTTCCATTTCTCTTATTCTTCTGGAGTCGACCCAAGGAAAACAGCCTTTATCCAGCCGTTCCTAAAAAAGGCAAACCCTTATCTCTTTCCTCGTACCGACCCATTGCGCTAACATCCATACTTTCCAAGGTCATGGAAACGCTGATCAATCGTAAGCTTATGCAATACCTTGAATCACGTGAAATACTTAGTGACCAGCAGTATGGTTTTCGTAGGCAACGTTCTACAGGTGACCTGATGGCTTATCTCACTAAAAAGTGGAACCAGTTTTTATTGACGCTCACGTTGGTTTCAGGCTCGCGTTCGTTCAAGGCTCACGCATCATCACGCGTCATTGAATTTATAAATATAAACATATATTCGAAATAAGAGAAGAAAAAAAGCTGAGTTGAAGTCAAGAATCATACAAAGATATTTATTGCAGCGCCCTTATATTTTTGAACCCCGCCACCCCAAGAAACCTATCAAACAGGGATGACGACGAAGCTATACCACGTGAGAGTTTGGCAAGCTGGAACCCGTGTAGTGTTAGAAAAGGTAGTCTAGAACGTGTTTTCAGCCCCCACCACGGGGCCTCTTCAGTAGGCTTTCTGAAGGAAGGGTTTGAACATCTATCTGAGTTTACCCAGGCTGGGAAAACTCCGTTACATGGTCTGTTTAATGTTTGTGAATCTCTGAATTAGTACACTGTTGATATTTCATCACAGTTTTAGAATCAAAATGTTGCGTGCGTGAGTGAGTGAGTGACAAGGGCAATAACAATATCATAGATGATTATGGGGCGAATGTTTATATTTTTATTTAAGGACTATGGAATGATTAAAGATTAAACTTAAAAATTATGGAATGATTGTAGGAATCTGGGATTATTAAACGATGCTATTAGGAAAATTAGAGGACCGTTATAGAATATTTTATGAATTTAATTGAATTTTGAAAGGAAAATTAAAGTATTGTAGTTAAAAATTAAGTCTGCTTTGTTGAAGCACCACCCAAAGAAGCAAAGGAATTCGACGTATTAATATATTAATGTTTTAATATGTCTTTAACAATCACATATACTAACAGCACGCACTCTTTTTTTCTATGAAACTTTACTAACCTGATTGGATTTAATTTGCAATTCGGGTCCTCCACACACTGTTACCAATGATTTAATCGTAGCTGAAAACCCAGAGCTTGTATCAGATGAATCGGTAACGAAACGCACAAATGCGGCAGTCCTCGACGACGTAACTGCCGGCGGAATAATATGGCCACAGAATTGTCCAATCTGATCTGCAAACGGTCCAGCACCATCACGCATCTCCAAGAAATCATTTGAGCACCCATCAGAATCTTCCACGTGAAAAGTACTAAATTCGATGCGAATCTGTCGACCGGGACTTGTGCGGAATACATATGAACAATCCAAGTTGTTCTGATAGCTACCAGCAAAGGCGTCGAGTAGATAACTTGAGTTTTGTTCGCTTAGAAATATTTGGCGATCGCACATCGGTATAAACGAAACAACCGCTCTGAAGCCCGCCGATGAATCTTGGCCATCGGAGATGCTATGTATGATGCCTTCATTTTTGGGAATGCTTATCGGTGGCACCTTTCCAGTGAGATTGCCACAAAACTTGGCCAAACGTTGCTCACTTGCGGGATATCGCCCGGCAAATATTTGTACATAGTCATAGGGGCAATTGGAATAGCTTTCGAAATCGAGAAATTCGAATTTGATAACAATTTTGTATCCCAGCGGTGCAGTTAGGTTCCAACGGCAATTCATGTTTGACGGATATTTACCATCTTCTTGCTGGCGTGGTGTTTCGATAATTGTTGAGTTCGTCACGACACCACCGCATAGATCGTTGCTGTACTCGAAGAGGAAACCCTTTGTGCTATAGGAAATATCACTTTGGAAAATAATCGATATGGGATTGCGCGATCGAATTTCTCGCTTACGGTCACGCCCACAGATAACAGTTGATGTCTGCTCGCCGGTCTCCTCTGTTGTAATTATAGTTACATTGTCAAATAGGCATAATTCACCGATGGAGTCTTCGATTTTGAAATCTAAAAATCGGACAATAATCCCAGAACCTTTTGGATTACTCGGCGTAATTGTGTAATTACAGAATAACCTGGGATCGTATTGATTAGGATAGTTGGGACTTGACAGCTGACGTTTCTCGTCGTCTGCATAAAATATGCCTCCACAATTTCTACTGAAAACCGCTGTAAATCCATCACCGACCACATCACCATCCGAACGGAAGATTAGTCGTATCTCACCGCCAGTGGAGTTTATCACCGGCGGTGATTCTCGCCCACAAAGTTTACGAATATCCCGCCACTCAGACTCTTCAGACTTCTCCTGTATTTGCACATAATCTTTGGTACATTGTGGACTCGACTCGATGAAAAATCGATCGACAAATGACAGACCGATGTGGTAACCATTTTCAGCACTAACAGTCCATATGCATTCAATGTTATTGCGATATTGATCACGGAAATTTATCCGTCTATAGGGATATGTGAGCCGTCCACCACATCCACTGCCCAATTTGGTAGTCACATTGAACTTTGATTCTTGGTCATAGCTAGCGCTGTAGTATTCCACAAATAGCCCATGATCAGCTACCAGATTACTGGCGGTAACCTGATTACAGAAGCGACCCAAGTGGGGTGAATCCTGCGTGGGACCATTATACACAATGAGAAATTGTTGGTCACATTTGTTCTTGAAATTTACAGACAGCTGCACTTCAAATTGCTCGTCATCATCATCTTCGGAGTTCGGTACAATAACCCAAGCGCATTCCACTTGGCCGTAACTACTGTCGGCCGTAATTTCTGGCTGATTGATTTGCACTATGTCGGTATGTTCCATTGTTAGAAGACCACCACACTTGTGCACTTTGTACTGCAGTTCCAGCAGCTTTAACTTATTGCGCGTATTGGCAGACAGGGCAAGGCTAATGGGGAACGGCAGACGCAGAACCGGATCCGTGTCGTTCCTGCACAATAAATCTGGGCGAATCTTTTCCGATAGAGACATCACCTTCACTACAATAGGAGAGGTCTGCTGACAGAAATACAAATCCATCACATCAGAACCATTTTTCTGGATATTAGCCACATGAATTGCTAGTGTTTCATTTGGACGGACATTAATGTCATAATTGCAAAAAATTGGACTGGAATCGAATTTTTCAAACCGCACAATTCCCTCAGATTTGGCATCGAAATCAAATAATTCCTGGCAATATGGCGACTCCTCGTCCGAGGAGAAACGCAACTTAAATCCTCTGTGACGAGAAAACGGAATGACAAAGCTGTTAATTGCCATTGTATTGTCCGTAGAGTAAATGGTAGCGGGTGGATCATTGGAAACGCGTGTAATAATCGAACTAAAGAGGAAATCATTCGCGAAGGTAATTCGTCCTCGGAACCGCGGATGGGTGTTATGGCCGGTATGACCGGTAACATTCACGCGGAAACCCGTATCGAAGTCGAGGAATTCAATTTTAATTCTACGACCTTTGGGCACACGCACTTTCCAGAAGCAATATGTTGGTATTTTAACGCCATTCGGATAGCCAGGTGATTGGAGGATTCCCCGTTCGGACTCTATAGTTTCACTGCATCGTGATCCTATCGATTTATACGTGATGCGGAAGCTGTGTCCCGCCTGCGAATTAATGATTTTATATCTAAGACGAACCCGGCTCAGGTCTAAAACATAATGCACCGACTCTGTGTCGCCACAGATAATCTCCGGCGGTTCTTCTTCTTCATTTTCCACCAGCACTTCTCCGGACTCTGGTGTACCTCTGCTAGGCATATGCATTTCCAAGTGAGAGACTTCAGAACAATTACTACTCTGGGGGAGATTAATTTTATCTATGGTGAGATTAAGGGTGTAACCCTCTTGCATAATTATATTGTAGTCACAGTAAACTTCTTTAGATCTACCCCTGCCCTTGACCATCTGTGTAGGTGACAAAATAACACCTTCGGCAGTATAATACGATCCACCACATTGACCAAGTGATACATTGGCATTGAATCCGATGTGAGGCTCTGAAACATCGGTAAAGTATTTTATTCGAAGAATATTTCCCGTCGAATATTGAGTATCGGGTAGAGTTGAGCCACAAAAACGGCCAATTAACGGTGATAACTCAGTTCCGCCATCATTTATCTGTAGGAATTCTCGATCGCATTCGCGCTCTTTAGGTTCATTCGCTAAAAGGGCCAAATCAAAACGACCCGAAAAATCAACAGCTATAACACGGTTGATTGGTGCAGTGATCGTCCAGATGCATTCCGAGTGAGGATTCGGTATATTGGGGTAATTCGGGGACTGTATAACTTTCGAGGTGGCGTACCTTGGTTGCTCCTCAAGTCTTATAAATTTGGAGCAATCATGCATCACTTCCTCATAGTGAAAGGCGAGCCGTTGGAACCGTTGAAAGCCGGTACGTACGAATTTCACATACGCCTGATTCGAAGATGTCTCTGGAATGTTGATTATGTTGTTTTGACAATACTTTCCAATTCCCAGGAATGGAGAATCTTCGGACATGCCATTTTTCAGCAGAATATAACTACGACAACTACCTGTCGTATCGTTGGAAGATGCAAATTGCGACTCAGGGAATGTGATTCGTATACGACGGCCTGGCTGAACGTGTATTTGCCAGATGCATTCCATGCTGTAGAAATTCGAACCTGTGGTGTACCTTGAAATGTTAACCAATGCTGAAGGGCCCGTGAGATTGGAGCCACATCGTGATGTTATCAGTGATGAAAAACCTGTTTTATTTACTCCGTAATCTGTTATGAAATTCAGTTTTAAAAATGGCGTCCCCTTGTACAGCATATCAGTGTTGGTCTTCTTTTTGCACAGCTTATCCAATTGTTTCCAGTGTTGCATATCGTTGCTGGACGATATCGACACATAATCCATCATACATTCTATCATATCTTCCAGATCGACTTTGAGGAATTTCAATTCCACATGACTTGCACGGTCCTCCGCCATTATTGTCCAGCTGCAGTTTAGATTCGATTGATAGCCATTTGGATAGCCGAGGGAATTAAAAATCAAGGAAACATCTCCGACTGTGAGCAATTCGTTGCCACATATTGCAGCTTTTTCAGCAGCTGTGCGGTTATTGACGGCTGACTCTTTTGAGATTTGATTCCACTTAAAGCGGAAGGGTCCCCGTGTAGCCGTGAAGAACAAGATGTTCGTGTTGGATTGGATGGTGTTTAAATCCTTGAACTGAATTTCAGCACCGATGTCAGAATAGCCATCGTATATCTGAAATAAAGAAATAGATTCAAAACAAAACCAGTCATTCAGGATTCATTCAAGAATTCAATCGACTGCTGCAACGAAGCATTTCATCAATTAGTTAATGCAAATATGTACCAGCGCATTGTCGATTAAAATCTTGAAAGTACCGAACACAATCACAAGACCTTTATGTATGGAATATTTGTATCGGTCACATCATCAATGGTCAACATAACGAGATGATCTCTCCGCACTGTGATCCTCCAGCTGTACTCCAAGAGAGATAGAAATTTGGTAGGGTATTTGGGAGATTCTATGACGCCGCTTGTTCCATTAATTTCATTGTGACGCACTGTGACAGATCGGAAAAAATAATTCTATTTTTTCATTCACCTACCAGCTTCTTCAACAGACTTACCATAACTATACTCGGCAACAAATCCTTTTCCTACATTATCGTTGTCACTGCTGAACTTTATCCAAAGCTCATT
Organism: Nephrocerus scutellatus; assembly: GCA_947095585.1. Taxonomy (NCBI): domain Eukaryota; kingdom Metazoa; phylum Arthropoda; class Insecta; order Diptera; family Pipunculidae; genus Nephrocerus; species Nephrocerus scutellatus. Next base: position 3,639,728 of record OX352763.1, read on the forward strand.
TGCACTTTCGATTGTCGGGGGCACTTGTGAGCCACAGAACACTCCAAGCAGCACTCCCTTTTCAGATCCCTTCCTTACCTCCAAATAATCTCCATTGCAGTCGTCAGACTGTTCAATATCCAACGACTGAATAGTAAGAGCAATTGCATTGCCCTCGTTGGCTGTGATTGTCCAGACGCACTCGATATTAACAGGATACGATGCGGGATAATAAGGCGAAGAAAATTTTCCGCGCATTGAATTGAACTGACCGCCACATGTACTGTCCATCAGCGAATAGAAACCTTCAAATTCCGAGATAACATTCAGGGACACGCTTATGGTTATAGCATGTCCATGGGATATAACTGCTTCCGGATGATGTATGCAGAATTTTTGCCTTACTGGCGAATTCACATCGACACCATCGAAAATCTAAAAAATTACATTCAATTAATGATAAAAAAGAAGCGAAAAGTTCACTATTTACCGTAACACCCTTGATCCGATTCTGGCAATCGCCATCTCTTAAATCTGACATAGCCATCAGTGGACTTAACTGCACATGAGTGGTGGTAAATATAACGTGCTGCGTAACATCCTCAGACACTAAAGTCCACACGCAATCGACCTGCGTTTGGGCCAGCTTAGAAATTCGAATTCTACCGACAGTGTCGTCAACAATTACACGTTGTCCGCAATTCTAAATGACAGAGCACCAATTACAATTACCACTAATACTCGTACCACCAAAAAATGACATACTTCTACAAAAGTGATTTTGAATCCTTTAAATTCAGTGTCATAGTCCGTATTGAATGTGATTAGTGCACGATTTGTTGTTGTTGTCCAATTGTTAGGAGTCGGCACTTCCTGGCCGCATTTCCTAAACATAAGTGCACCATCTTGAATCTCACCACCATCGTACGCTTCTAAGGAGTCCATTTCACAATTACTGCCATATTCCTCGACATCAAGTTCTTCGATTGTTAGTGTCATCGTATGATGATTGGAAACTTCAATTAGCCATTCACAGTTGAGATTGGGCCGATAGTTTTGTGGGTAATTGGGCGATAGAATTACTCCTTGATTTGTCGTTATTTTGCCACCGCATTCTATCCATGTAAATGTGTGTTAGTAAATGAAGAACAAATAACCAACATTAGTAGAATCTTTCCGCAAGTCATTAAGTTAATTAAATATAAAACAAGTAGAGGTACAAACTTTTATGTATACATCGAGACACGCCGCACAGTTGGTAGTAACCGCCAAATTATCTGTTTTTGAGGTGGGACCTATTTCATAGTTAACCCACTTTTCCACACGCGGCTCTTAACACGCGTCGCAAGCGCGATCTCAGAAACGGCCCTATACACTGAGCTGCTCACAAAATTTCAGCTCTCTAGGTCGTGCATCACAAGCGTCACACGTGACTCGCGACACGTGTCATACGCAGGATCTTAGAAATGGCCGTAGACACTGAGCTGCTCACAAAATTTCAGCTAAAAAGAACCACAAAGAAATCAGCGCGTGTCGTGGGTATTCGAAAGATTAGCTCATTTTCCACGCATAGCACGCGCCGCTCTCGACTTGTGACACGAGTCATACTTGGGATATTAGGAACGCCCACTGAGATTAAGCTACTCGCAAAATTTCAACTTTCAAGCACGTGTCGGGCATATTCCAAAGATTAGGCAATTTTCAAATAACAATAATGCTACAATGTAACTGTAACCCGTCGGCAATCGACGGGTAACCGTACCCCGGGTACAGTTTGCAACGTCAAACCGAGAGAAAAATCTTAACTCCATCCTGCAAATCGAAAAAGCCATAAGATTGTTTATCTCAAGCAGTATTTTGTGTTATTTGTATTACTAACTATGTTTCCATGAACCTGGATTGAGTTTGGTTGGGTTGAAATTTATTTTCGTCAAATGCAAAATGGCGTTACGCGTTTCCATGTAATCATGTCGAAACTGAGTTAAAATTTTGACCATAGAATACAAAATGACTACATACAAAATAATAACAATTGCCATTTTGAATTTCAACTCTACTCTACCAAGGTATTTTCGTTGAGTTCAAACTGAGTTTAACGAAAACTCAACTCAACCCCGTTTCCATGAATGGAAACGATATAAGTTATCTCTGTCTTCTGGCTTAACGATGCTTAGTGCCGTTTGGGGAATCTTGGAAATCCCCACCGAAAATTGATTTACCGACTTCTGAAGAAACACAAGCTTAAAGCCAATGTCGTATATGTATTGCATGTTGCAATACTAAGGCGAGCACTGCAAGAATAAACGCATATTCATTCATAATTTAAGTCGCCCAGAAACCTTTTGATGTTGTGAAACTTTTCCCACCCACACTTAAGGGAGCTTGGAGTGTTGAGTTTTCACGATTAAGAAACACATCCTTAATCGATTAAATCTTGTCTGTCCATTCGTCCGTTTTGCATTTAAACCGGTTTTGATATGTTTACACAATTTTTATTGTGTGTAGCTGAGCTTGCTTCCTTACCTGATGTAAGTGTACGATACTTGGCATTGAATCCTTTTCCATTGTTCATTTTATCACTGTAGAATCTAATAAACATTCGATGTCCAGAGCTGATTACGGTGATGTTGTCACGTTTTCCGCAGTACTTTTGTAGGGAATGATTTGCGTGCGTGTGGTAGGAGATCTACAGTATAAAAGTTAAATTCAGTAAATGAGTTAAGGCTACATATAGAGCTATATACTTCAATTCCATCATTGGTACAGTTGGTGGTCTCCTCTAGGTCGACATTAAACAAACTCAACTCGATTGAACTCCCATAGTCGGTTTGAATTTCCCACCGACATTCGACTCCATTGGGATAACCGTTGGGATAATTGAGAGATGTGAACTCTCCACTCGGACGATGGAATACATCCAAGCAACCCACCATTACATATTCCAAACGGAAATCAACCGAACTGCTGTTCAACACCAGCTGCACTGTGTCCGACGTCGAATTGAAAGAAGACGCAGATTGAATGAGTCGATTGCTGCCATTCTCGAATAAATAGAGGACATTGTTGTTGTGTTTTGATTCATTCAATGATACATCTGTGTCTTGGTTAAATGTTACAAACTGCAAGGCGATTCTATTGCCATGTGGCGCCTGAATAGTCCACGAACAATTTACCTCACCGCGATGATAGCTGTCAACACCAAAACCGGGATTCTCAACAACGCCACGAATTGCTGTTAGTGTACGCGTACAGTTAGTGTAGTAGGAGATCGAAAATCCTCTCTCAGTGCTGGTGCTATCACTAGTGAAACGTATCAACGCCATACTGCCAGTGGTGACAAACGCTACAGGACCATTAACAAGTTCACAAATACGAGCTAGTTTTCCATCGGTCGTCGAACGGCCATCATAGATTTCCAAGTGATCAAAAGCACATGAAAATAGGATTTCCATTTCCAAATCTTCAATGGTCAAATGAATGGTGGATCCTTCGTTGACCCGAATCAACCATTCACATTGGGCATCATTCGAATATGGTAATGGATAATTGGGCGATGTAATGGTACCACGGTCAGTATTCAAATATCCGCCACATCCGGTTGCTGTGGCATCCCATGAAACTTGGAATCCCTTTGCATTGGCATTTCCGTCAGAGTGGAAGTTCATATATAAATGATTCGTGAACGACGGTATTCGCTGCGGTGCTGTGCTACCACAGAATTTGCCAATCAGCGAAGAATTCCATGAAGCTCCATTTCTACAGCGTAAAGGAAGTTGGATGCAGGGTAAGTGAGACAACTAAACGACAAGATATACCGTATTTCTAGCCAATCCTTTTCGCAATTTATCGAGTTCTCTAAATCGATTGACTTTACACGAAGTTCAATTTGGCGTCCTTGTGGCACGTTGATCACCCAAGTGCAGTTCATATTATCCGAATAGTTGTCCGGCCATAATGGAGATTTTATTTCTCCACTCGACGAAAATATGTGACCTCCGCAAACTGTGAAGAAGTAGAGGCGTACAAATTGGATGCGCTGTGCATAGGTACAATTAAAAATTAACTATTACCATTAGATACATCAACGAAATTAAACTTTGCAACAAAACCATCCGACGAAAGCGATGAATCCGATACGAATTTCATAGTTAGCACATTGGATAACGTTTGAATGGTCGGTGGATGCTGATATCCACAGTACCTAAAAAATATTCAATTAATTCTCTTGTTATTCTGCGATTTATGCACCTATTATTTACCTGCCTAGTGGCTCATTATTGCTAATGCTGGCGCTGTCATAGATTTCAATGTAATCGTATAAGCAATCAGTTGACTCCTCCAGTTGGAATGACAGCCAAAACAATTGAATGCCATAACCAAAGGGGGCAAATAAAGTCCAGCGGCATTCCAAATCGGATTCATACGTTCCGTCTACTGTCGACGGTAGTCGAATTTCGACATTTGGTTTTTTGAAAATGCCTCCACAATTTTTGGCCCCTCCAGTGGAAATGATAGTGTAGTTTGCCTTAAAACCTCTGCCCGTCGACGAGTGACCCATGCGAAACTTTAACCTGACCATATTTGATGAGGAAATCATTGACGTTGGAGTGTTATTGTGACAGTACGACTTATAGGGTTCTTCTTGATATCCATCAATTATCTTAATTTGTAAATTGATTGCTTGGTTATTATATGCTGCGGTTTGTTTGATAGCTTCCTTAGACTCACCTTCAGATAGGAATACGTGCAATCACGCTCGCCACTTGCCAAAAAACTCAAATCGCTTATATCGAAATCGATAAAATCCAATGCTATTCCCTTATTCGGATCAGCCAAAATCTCATAGGTGCACATTTGTTCCGAAACTATTTTTTCCGGATAATTCGGTGATGCTATTGTGCCCGATTCACTTTCAAAAGTGAACGAGCACACTGTGGAAATGGTAAATAATTATTGTATACACTACGATCTTGGGGCGGCTTTATAGAAAATAATTCTATATTTTCATGGATATAAGCGAGGTGCTTATTTGATACTACTTTGTACGAGTATAATGTGACTGTAGTATTAGAATTAATTTTTTTCTTCAAAATAAACCCGATTTTATTCAAACCGAGCAATCGAGTTAGCGGCGACAGTAAGTTTATGGAATGATGTCCTGTCCATACTAACTAAATGTAAATTTAGTCTTACTGGTAAAAACTGAGCGACACACGACAAACAGCGAAGAGTCCCTACATTTTTGAGACGATATGAGTAATATGATCATTTTATGATAGTGTTCTGTTAATGCATATGCTTAGATTTTTAACGACCCCAATTTGCTCTATTCTTTTATTATCCAAAATTAAGTCAGGAAATGATGAAGTGTCGATAAGGCCCTTGTTCAAAGTGACAGCGCTCGTTTTGGAAGCGTTAAGCTTGTTTTGATAAGAAGACAATAGAAGTTATTGGAGATCTTCATTGACCCTTGCCACCGCATTCACTACTAAGCCAATAGGAAAAATGCAATGCGCATCACCTGCATATAAGTGATATTTACAATTATAATTTACGGCAATAAGGTCCTTAATAAGCATCGCAAACAAAATTGAGTACTGATCGTTGTGGTACGCCTTGTGAAAGCTGTCGAAAAGTTGACAATTTGGAATTGTGGTAGACCGCATGTAGTCGATTAGTCAGATAGCTCAAAGCAAGTTTATTGACAGTCAGAGAAAAATTAAAATTACGGTTAAGCTTGTAGTTAACAGAGTCAAAAACCTTTAAAAAGTCGAGAAGGATCATTATAGAAATTTCATCTTTGACTAGATTCTGTCGGATGTCATCGGTAATTTTGTACAAGGCTATAATACAGCTGAAACCTTTCCTGAAATCCAATTGAAGCTGAGATTGCATGTTGAATTGGCTGATGTTTGCTCAAGACTAACTAAAAAAACCGAAGGCGTCATTGACTAATTTTCGGTAAAATATAGATAATGTGACTTTTGCAGTTATACATATATGCATTGATTGTAAATGAAAAAAACAATTGGAAGCATTTAGCCACTGGCACTCTTGGCATATGAGGAATATGAGGAAGCAGCATAGAACCAAGAGCTACACCTTGTTGACAATACATACATCAATATATATCGCGGAGATTTGATAGTTTTGAAATTTTAAAAACATCACCTTATACTTGTTTATAGGAGCGATTCCAGACCCCAAATAAATTAATGATACACACTGATTCCGACGTACAATTTAGATCTAAAAATAGTCTTAAAAAACTTGTATCTTATCTAACACTAAAACCTACTAAATCTGATTCGATGTCTCAACAAAGCGTAGCTTATAGTAAAGAACTCGGCGTGATAGCATAACATACCTGAAGTATACCGCATTGTGAATATTCCACCTTTGGATTTGAATTGCAATTGCACTTCGTTGAATAACGTCTTGTAGACTGGTGGTGTTGTATCACCACACCATCTGCCAACCAGCACTCTTACTTCTTCCGGATTTAAATCAAATATCTGGAAGAGAGTTTTGTTTACAATATTTTAATGTTTTTAAAATAGCAGCTTCAAATTAAAACACACCTCAACGCAATCATCCGGTCCCATATTGAATTCAGTGAATTCCATGCGGATTTTTAAACCCTTAGCCAGCTTAATCGAATATTCACATGACATAGACTGTTGGACAATTTCTGGTGAATTAATTATTCCAGACTTGGCGGTAAATACACCACCACATCCTGGTATGCTCTCAACAGTCGAATAATGTATTTGGAAACCCGTATCACTGCCCTGATTGTCCGAGTGGAAGTGAATTTCAATTTCACTCGAAGGCAACATGAACGGTGCCGGGCTCGAGGAATTGCAGAATATTTCCAAGCGCGCAGATGAAACCACATCGGTTATCTACAGAAAAAGTATTTGAAGTACGAACTGTATTTACAAAATAAAATTCCAAACCTCGATGTAGTCGTGGTTACACGTTGTATGCTGCTCGATTTGCAAACTGAAAAATGTTAACTTGATGCGCTTATCGTTGGGTGCCTTAAGGTGCCAGCGACAATCACGATTCGGCGGATAGTTGCCGGGTGATCCTGGCGATGCAATTGTTCCGTGCGAACTAAATTCTATTAGACCACCGCAAACTGGATCGATGGATGTCCAGTTAAGTTCGAATCCTTCGCGTGAGGATGAATTGTCCGATCGGAACCAGAGGTAAAGTTGATTTCGAGTTGAAATGATGCTGCCACCCAATGGCAAACGCATACCACAAAAACGGCCAATCAACTGTGATGCCGCCGTTCGTCCATCGTTTATTTGCAGCCAATCGAATCGGCATTCCGCGGAATCCTCCAGATCGAACTGAACAAATGTTACGTTCAGGACTTTCGTCGCGTTCGTTTGAATAACCCAAGAGCACTGTGAATTGTGTTCATAAAATGAGTTCAGCGGATACTTGAGATTTCCAGTTTGACTGGCTAAAAGCCCTCCACAACGGCTGCGCTGTGTGTCGCAGTTGCGTCCGGTGTACCCAGCAGCGCATAGGCACAAGAAAGTATTTCCACGTGATATGCAACCGCCATTATTTTTACATGGATTTGGCGAACAGGGGTGATTGACACGTTCACAATTTGGTGCACGGAATCCCACAGGACATACGCATGTAAATGATGCACCATTATCGAGACACGTTCCACCGTTCTAATAAAGCGTACGATTGAATTTTGTATGGCAAAATGAATCAATAGCAATAAAAACGTTTGCCTTACCAAGCACGGGCTCGAGGAACATCTATTTTGTGAACTAAGCGCGCAGCCATTTGGACCAATACCATTGCCAACCAGACCGACTGGACACGTGCACACAACCGTACTGGATACTTCAGCACATGTCGCTGCAGGATGACATATATTGTTTCCAGAGCAACTATTTGGACCACCAGAATTTCGTGTGCATACCTTTCCATCACCATTCCATCCAATAGGACATTCGCCACAATGAAACGATCCCTGCAATATCCAAACGATGCACGACGATATGATAATTATGAATTATATATTTTTCGGCCCCCTGCCAGTCTACATACTCACATATGTGTTGATGCACGGCACAAACGGTCTAACGCTGCAGCCGCCATTTTGGCTGGCACATTCATCTAGATCCCGGCAGGTTATTCCATTTCCAGTCAGGCCTGCTGCACAGGGAGCACATGTAAACGATCCTTGCAAATTTATACATTTCGAGGCGCACGGCGGATGGGATTCGGTACACTCATTTACGTCAACATTACATGCTGGCGTCAGCCCATTACTCTTCCATCCTTGATCGCAAATACATTTGTAACCAAAATTATCGTTAGCATTAATGCATGTGCCATGACCACAGAGCTCCCAACCAGAGGACTGCATGCAATCGGCTTTTCTTTGAGTGCAATGAATTCCAAACCAGCCCACATTGCAAATACAGCTGTAGAATCACATTCAAATGGTGTCTTATTATAAAGGAAAAACAAACATTCAAGTCCTAACTTATGTACCTGTATCCTCCAAATTGGTTAATGCATTGTCCGCCATTTTGACAACCAAGATCTGTTCCAGTATATAGTGCGCACTCGTTTACATCTTGAGAACAGGTTGGACCCTTGATTTATTTAAGATTAATATAAAATTAATCAAGATTTTGATTACAGGACGATTATAGGTTGATAATAGCATTATAAAATGAAGATTATAAAATGGATAAAGGACTTCAGGATGGTTATATGACAATTATAGGTAGTTTATAGGATTATCAAATGATTATAGGATGATGGGCGCCGTGGCTCAGTGAAAATGCGCATGGCTACTGAGCAGAAGGTTCGTGGTTCGAATCCCAGTCACACAAAAAGTATTTTTCACGGTGTCCACCTTTCGCGAATGGGTGATAAACGATCCGAGAGTAATAACTTGTCACGGAAAGCGTCTCAATTCGCCGTACGGATCCGGCCTTAAATTGTAGGCCCCTTCCATTTATGTCCAAAAATATACATGCACAACACAAATGGTTGCGAGAAGCTAGGCCTTGGACCGCAGTAGTCTGTTGTGCCGAATACTATTATAGGATGATTTTATAGAATATATTACAGAAATATAGTACGGAATGTTTTAAAAAAATTGTCAGTGTTGGTGTAAGTGCCAAGTGTAAGCTAACAGCGATAATAAATGATACTTGTTTGAGAGTCAAACATTTTCCGCATGCTATTGAAAAGTTGCCGTGGTAATAAAATTCGGAAGGCAGTGAATGATTCTTCTAATGAACCCCACCTGACCCATCTCATTGTTGCCGACCATGTCAAAGTTATTTGAAAAGTTCTTAATCAAGAGGCTAAAAACATGATAGGGCCCCCGATTTATAGAAGAACCGACATTATTGAAAAAGGCCTAGAATATAAAATGGTATGTTCAGCTACATTTTTAGTCGTGGTTCAAGCGTTTGATAAGGTTTGAAAGGATACTATATAAACTTAAGCAGCTCTTTCGCAATGAATATACGGCAATACTTGGAGTCTTATCTCTCAGGAAGATACTTTTGTATCAAAGAAGAAGATGCTTATTCCCACCTTAAGGAAAATACAGCTGGAGTCCCACAAGGAAGTACATAAGGGCCAATACTATATTTACTTTTTACAAATGATCTCATGATACAATGATATCTCATTCCCACCAAACAGTACAGTAGCTACATTTGCCGATGACACCGTGATACTTTTAGTCGAGAAAAGTGAAGTATGTACTATCAACAAGAATTATTCAAAGTTTTGTAGACGATCTAGTAAAGCAGACCAAGAAATGGTGATTACATTTCAACAGTACTAAATATGTTCACGTCGATTTAACGAACAAAAAGATTCAACATATCTCGATTACCATCTCGGGAAAAGAAGTCCCGTACTCGAACACAGCAAAGAATCTCCGAATGAACTTATATGCAAAACTTGGTCGGTGGGGTGTTATTTTAGCTTTTGGTCTTTGGTGGGTCTAAACGGGGATTACAACTAGTATATATATATACACATGTGTTTTTATTTGTGTGTAGAAGTAATGAGCTTTTTTCTGTATGTGATCTATGTGGATAATAACAAAATTGAACTGCTCGTTAGCGTAAACTAGTTGCAGTTTTATGAAATGTAAACAATCAATTTATTACGTTTCAATATTGAAAAAAATGTCGGTGGTGCAGTGGTTAGAACCATTGGCTCCCACTCGGAGGACACCCGTTTTGATCCACGGCGCGTAAAAAAACGCACGACTTTTTTTCACCGCACTTATCATCTAGATAGATTACAAATATACTACAGATGATACGATGTGGAATATGAGGTATGTATACAGTTGGCGTATACTGTATACTGTATTAAAAAAACATATTTTTGACTTTGACGACCTTCAAATCGGTAATGGACTTAAGAATTTAATAAAATGTACATTGATTTTTCTTAAAGATTTAATTTTCTACCAAAAAAGACAAACATTGACTTTGTAGGAAAAAGCATTCAAGAAAAACACGGTGTAAAGTGATGAAAGGATAACAGTACGTTTCTTCGCATTAGAACACTAGAATTCCAGTTTGGTGCGAAACATGTCGCTTTCGGGAATTGAGTCAAGAATTTTCAGATGTCCGACATAGTCACGTAGTTTGAACCTAGCCGCCGTCCTCCTAATGAAGATAGGCAGGGGTGGAAGCCGCACAGCAGCTTCTAATGCAGTTGTAGGGCAAGTGCGGATGGCGCACGTTATACCTACACAGGCATTTCTTTGTAGCTTTCGAAGGGGTGAAAATACGATTTTTTCTCGTAGTTATCCAAGGAATCACCCCTTTAAGTATTTGTCACCTCAGCTGATACGCCCTGTATATGTAAAATTTCAAAGATAAAATATGATGACACGTCACGCCAATCTCGGAGCCTTCGTCCTCTTTTTAAAAAACAAATACGATTTGCAAGCCATTCGGATAATTTCTTGATGCTTTGCGCAAATTAAGTGGGCGGAATTTTCCTTACATATGTCTAGCAATAATAAGTGCGCATCATATTGCGATATTCAAAATCCGCCCACCAAAAACCGAAAACATTCGTTGGCGATATATGCCACTGATAAGCTCTATAGATAAGCTCTAAAGAAGCCTAACCCCCAAACTCGGACCACAATCGGACGCTGAATATATATCTCTTTGTTTTTTATTTAACGTGTCGTGGGAACTGTGTGGTAAAACAAATTTACCTTTTAAAGATTTTCGAAACACTGCCATTAACTGCATAATTGCATACATTTCTCACACACTTTTTCTTTCCCGAATTTCTTTCCATCGACCACCACACTGACCGCTTACCTCAAATTGTTTGGTGCACTTGCAGATGAATCCCTCAAACAAATCTATGCATGTTCCACCATTCTCACAAGGATTATTCTTGCAGTTATCATCTCTGAGTTTAGTAAAAAGTGCCTGTACGCGCGTCTCAACATTACGCAATCGTGTTTGAGTCCGCCTCATGAGATCATTGGAATTGCGTGTTCTTGATGAGAAGATTCATAAGAAACAATGGGTATTGTCATATTTTAGGATTCAGGATTTAGGATTACCGATTTTGCAATCGCCGCAGTCGTCTATCCAATCCAGTTACACCAAATATTTGCAATTTCATTGCGGCAACATCATCGGCCAAGGATTGCGTTGGCGAACTATCAATTAAGTTTACCATTGATGAATTACGCCCACCCAATCGTGAGCCACTCAGGAGCATCAAATCGATTAAATCGAGTTCATCGTTGATGTTAATTCTTGAGTTGCCGTTCAAACGAATGCTTATATTCCGATTGAGGCCAGCTTCGAATATCAGATTTCCATCTTTTGTTATAATTTTTGGACTAAAATAGGAGTAGTAAATGATTTATTTATTGATTCCTTTAAAAAAAATACAACACTTTTCATTAACATACGATTTCTCAAAGCAAACAACACTTCCGAAAAGCCAAAATGCACAAAATAAGAATAATTCAAATAACAAATATTGCTTGCGGCAAATTCCAGACATTGTACTATGAATGTAGTAATTTAAATAATTTATTTCAAATACATTGTCTCGTGTGATCCTCTAGGATTAAGGCACGAAACAAAACTGATCTATGCTTCAGCTCCAAATAAATAACGAAAGTGATGGGCGTACGCTGAGGCATATTGGAAATAGGACAGAGATAAAACTTCATTCGAAAGTTGTAAGCATATTACGCCCCCATTTGTAACGAAAAGTGATTGGGATAGATATGCAATTTTTATCAGTTTTTTTTAAGTATTTGTCAGTTTTTTTGGTTAAATACACTCAGTAGTTACGGACTGCGCAACCAATCTAATGTAGAATAGTAACTGGCTTAGACAGAAGATAATGTGATCAATACCAGTACAACTCCTAAGGCTATACAAAACTAAACTGCTAACAATTCGATTGTTGATCTTGAGCAGAACTTACATAAGAACAAATAAAGTTCATATTTATATAGTGCTCGTAGGTAGGAAGGTTCAAAATGAAGTGAAGCACGGATTCGAATAACTACTTTCGGTTAACTGTAGCAAAGCGTGGAACCAGAAATACGCACACGGTTGCTTGAACTTAGCAGAGTGTATGTTAAAAATAATCTGTCAGGACTTCACATACACATAAAAAGTCCAATTAGCACACATTTTCAATGCCAAACTGTTTCCAAAAGCTTGGAACTATAGGTTAGGTTAAGTTGGCTGTGGTACCACACGGATCAGGAAAAAGTCCCTCCACCTAGTCAATGAACCAATTAGAGCTTCGTATGAAGCGTAGGAGACTACATATGTCAATGTTGATGAGATTATTAGTGTCGTTGTAGAAGAAAGCTCCCATATTGAGTTTACGTTTTTGAGAGAGCGCTGGACAAGTACAGAGAAGATGGACGTTGCTCCCATCTTCCTCCTCATCCTGCTTGCCTGCCCATGAGACGTCCAGTGATGACAGCTACAATAGTACCGATGTGCGTTATTTTTTGAGAGGTCAAACACTTGGAGCGTTTCGCATCCAGCATGGGCCTTATCTGTTTTGACGCCATGCAAGTTGTACCGTTTGACCACCTACAGTTAGTTTTTACATTAGCATCACGCTTTAACAGGAGTTTGCATGTTTGCAACCAATCTAATCAAATTGGTGTGTCTATGGAACAATTTTCAGGTAGAAGGGTAGTGTAGTTCCTTGCTTCGCGAGTTCTTCAGCCATACAGTTATCCGGAATGTCTCTGTGCCCCGGCACCCCCATTGAACTGCTCCGCCATCTCCACGAGAGATGATCGGCAGTTAAGGGCTAGAATTTAATTTGTAGAGACTGATTCCAGGGATTTCAGTTCAGCTTGGCTATCCGAGAATCCTTAGGATATCCATAGCGGATATGACGTTTCTCTTCATTTCTTCATTGATCGCCATAATTTCAGCCTGGAAAACACTACAGTGATTAGGAAGACGTAAAGAGATGCTGATTTAGCTTTTTTGAAAAAACACCTCCGCCGACTCCGTCATCAGTTTTTGACCCATCTGTGTGAAAATTAATGTGTTCATCTTTCAAGTAAGAGTCTTCGTCCAAGAATGATCTGGAAGGGAAGGTGACCTGAACGTTTTTTTTTAAATTGAGTTGCCGAATGGTGCAGTCTATGTTGTCTGGGAGATGAGTGACAGGCCGGCCTCGTATTGCTCGTTTGACCGAGAATATTGCTAATGTGACCGAGGACGTCCGAGAAAATCCACAAACCTGGACGGATACAACGATGCACACAATTTGGCATCAGTAGATTCATTGCGTCGAATTTTGGTGAAAGACCTGAGGATGTTCCCGTGTAAACCGTTCACCCATTACTGGCTGCGGACCGTCAAGTGACTCCCATGCTCTGTTAAACCTGGTGCAAGAAGAGGATGATCTCGTATCCAAAATCATAATGAGCGACGAAGCCCATTTCCACTTAAGTGATAATGTGAATAAACAAAATTTGCGATTCTGGAGCACGGAGAATCCACATGAAATGCACATGATTGCATCCCCTCCAAGTGACAGTTGGGTGCGGAATTTGCTGTGAAAAAGTGATTGGTCCTTATTTTGTTGAGGACGCCGACGGCACCACCGTAACCGTAACTGGTGAGTGGTGGTGTAAAACGAGTTTTCTTTGCCGCAAGTTGCTGAATTGTTTGTTCCCGTTGGGCAACTACCAACACCAATTTCCAGGCCGTGTGATCTCTCGTTTTGACGATTTGGCCGGCACCAGACTTTCTTCTTTTGGGCTTTTCTCGCGTTTACCGCAACAAACCACAAACCTTGCTAGTCTTGAAAGCCAACATTGAAGAAGAAATCACCTATTTGGAGCCAGATGTCTTGCGAGCAACAATTCACAATGCCATTAAACGGGCACAAATGTGCATCAACTGAGGAGGTGGTCGTTTGACCGATATCGTTCTTTTAACTTCAGATAAACTTTGCGTGAAAATAGAAAATTTTTAACAAAATCGCAGCCAATTCAAATTATAACACTACTTTTCCCACACCATGTATAAGACTTGTGTTAGGCCAATGTTAGTATTTATTTCATGTGTATGGGATGGAACTCCAAGAACGCATTTGCTTTATCTTGATGAAATTCAGAATAGAGTTGTCTGTTTGATAAACGATGTAACCAGTACTCTCTCGACTCTTTGGGGCATAGACGAAACGTAAGGTTTAACTGTTTTCTAAAAAAATGTCTACAGTAGATGATCTTTTGAAATCCGTTCTCTAGTTCCAGGTCTTTTTGTCAGCAACGTAAACACTCGTTTCAAATGTGAGGAATGTGATATACAATAAATTACATTCCTTTGATTTTTTTATTTTTAACAAAGGCCATAGGGAGTTCTCCCTTGGCAATGAGTTCATGATATAAAAGAAATTACATTCTGATACGCTTAGAAATATATTAACTTTATTTCAAAAATTAAATAAAACTCAAACTGGGGAAAACAGATCATATTTATTTCGTGTCACTTCACACGCACTTCAGACTTCGCAAGACTTAGTGTGATGCATAACGAATGGTATCAATAATAATACTCGTAATTACAACAAATATCTTACAATATGCACACATTTCTTCACAGACTTCAATGGAATTCAAAACAAAAATCAAATTACACTATGCATAATTATTATCAATATAAGAATTGATTGCTAGGCAATCAACTACACAACAATTAAGTACAACTAGAATAAATATTAGCTTAGTTATAGAATATGAGGTGCGTGTCTTTTTGGTAATGGTAATGAGAGTTAAGGAGGGTAGTAGCTTCTGTGCTTGTTTTGAAACTCACCCTGAAACTAAACATAATTAATTATGCAGTAATTGTATAACATTGCAATATAATATTATTTAAATCTTAATTTTTATATCTACGTTTTTAATTCAATTTCAGTGAAAATTGTCCCTTAGGAATTAAACAAACTTACTATTACAGCTAATTGTCTAACATTTGAGAGCTACATATATTATTACTAATATAATATTAGTGCTCTTAATGTCACAGGAATAATTGCATTTATATAATAAATTACATAAATTCCTAGTGTCTTGTTTCCGTCACGTATAATCATAAAATCTTCTATAGCTAAAATAACTCTCACGTGTGATTAGTTTTTTTTTTTAACTGGACATTGAGAACACACATCATATAATCAATATACAATAAATTGTATCTCTTATCTTTTAATTATTATATAGGTTTGAATAGTTTCTCATTAGCTGATTATCATTTCATGCTTTCCGAATTATAGTTAACAGATTATGGTCTGAATTGTTTATACCTAGGATTTGCTATACGTACAACTATACGTAAAAGAGTAAAAATTATATCTATTTTCTTATTCGTCTGATTTTTTCTTGCTTTTCAAACAAAAACTTATAATCGGGCCTTACTTTGCAATAGCGTTCAAAGTCATCTGCAAAAATACAATTTTTGTTAGATAGTTACTTTCTAGTGTCTGAGAGAGCGCTTGACTTACCAAACGAAATTGATCCTTTATTAGCGTAGTCAATACTGAGGAACAACACATCACATTTCTTCGATGGCAACTTGCTGCAATGTCTCATTAGTTTTTTGAAACTTTCTCTTGAAATTATTTGACTAGATTCAGAATAAATCTATAACCAAATTATAGAAAAATGTAATCAAAGTTTACAGAAATCGAGTTATGAAACTTACATTTGTGATTACTCGAAGAAATTCGAAAATTCCATCGCTTAATTTTTTGCAATAGAATGAACACAGCAGGAAACTCTTTAGACTGACTGTACCGCTCTGCTTCTGCAAATTGAAAAAAAATCAAATGATTATTTCATTTAATTTGCCATAAACAAAAAAAAACAAAAATTGTTGGACTTACATGATCCAGAAGCGTAAACAATTTATATAGATGTGGATTTGAGGGATCAATTTTAAGATATTTTGAAAACGTATCAATGTCCACTAAGTCAAATGGAAAACTGCAGTATTTGGAGGCGAGTTCCGAGTCAATGTTTGAATCAAGGAATCTGTGATAAGAATACAGAAAAAAAGTGAAGCAACCGGATGATTAAAATTGTAATTATTTGTCAGCTTTACCCCAAATTGTAAATTGTTCGTTCTATTTCGACAATATCACCGGGAAACGGAATTTTCATGTCTCTCGCTCTGTTCATCATAATGACGTCTTCGAATGAGAATTCCGATGTTGGGACGCCCAAAGCACTAATTGTTGTTAAAAAACAAAAAACAACTTAAAGTGTAATAATTTACTTGAGAGAAAAATCAACGTTCATTGTATTTACCGAGCCATAACTTGTCGAACATTCTTAGCATACAAATTTGCATCTGCTTTCTCTTCTTCTGATGGCTTGTAAACTGGTAGGAATTCGATTTCACAATTACTGTAAAGTTTTGCCAGTGTCAACCAAAGAAGTTTTAATCTGAAATTATTTTTTTTTGTTTACATAACATTTCGGGCAATTCATCTTTAAAAATTTAATTATAAATATCCTACGTTAAATTTTCTACAAAAATATTTACAATTAACTGACTGATTAAAATGGGTAAATAGGAAGGATTCCCAATTAAAATACACAGTTTTATACCAGCCAATAATTCATTTTGATTGCAAGAACGCTTGGAAGATTGATTATCATAGTGCAAGGCTTATCTCAAAGTAGTAGAAGTAAGTTGGTTTCTTTTAATTTTAGATGGGCTATGTCATTTTTGATTGACTCTTTGCACAAAGCAAATGTTCAAAGTAATGCATTTCATCTGATTTCTTGCTAGTGGACATGTCAAGTCCAGTTCCCATTCGATTTGGTTGGGGCAATAGCCTCGCCCCCATTAATTCGGCTTATTGCAAGCTAAAACTGACTTACAAGACTTACAACTAAGGCATTAAGACTAAGACTTAAAGCTAACACTTTAAACTAAGATTTAAAGCAAACAATGGTGAAGGAGATCGAATTCAAGGCGGGTTGAAATCGAAAATGGTAAGGTTTGAGTTAACATTCCGCAGCATACGGGAGATTGGTTCGCTAGATGCGTACACGGTGCGGTGTTCCGGTGGATATAAGAGAGAAGGGCATCGTAGATTGCGAGGTTAGTGTTAAAAGATGATGGAGTTGTAAGTAGTCGCGCGATTGACAGAGCCTGAGAGGAGACGATGTATGAAAAGAATGTCATCAGCGTCTATGCGTTCCTCAGGGGTATTCAAGTTTATGAGCTTTATGAGGTTGGCAGAATAAGAGGATTTTTCCTAGGTATACTAAAAAGAAATCAAAGAAAAGGACGTTGGATGCTATTGATTCTGAACACATGAGAGGGGTCACGCGTGACTAGCGTACCCGAGGAGAGGGCGTACAAACACGGAAATTAAGCTCTCTGTCGCAAAATATGCCGAAGTCTCGGAAATATTGGGTCGAACATGTAAAAGGTATGGTCTTGTGGCACTTACGTGACAAGGAACCAGATTGGCATTTAGTGATTTTACACCAGGTTGAAAAACCATCGAAGTCTTCTTGAAAGAGGCGCGAGTCTTGTGGTGATGAAATGGGTATGAAAAATATTAGTGTCGTGAGCCTAGAGAGAGATGGTGGAGTGTTTAATGACCCTATCAAGATCATTTATAGTTAGAATGAAGAGAAATGGTCTAGATGGCTGCCTTATGGAACACCAGAGCGCTATAAAAAAGTTTTTCCAGACAACTTAAAAATGGAGGTGTAGCCAAAATACGACTTTCTTTTACGGTAAGGGCCTAAATCTTTAGTAAATGCATATTAAACTTTTTTTTTAATTTCTTTTGCCCCTTTCAGATAACTCATAAGTGATATAATTTTTGAGATCTTTGCAAAAACTCGAAAAACTGTGCAAATAAAATGCCACTTCCGGTTGGCCGATTTCCGCCAAAATAAACTGGGATCTTATACAAAAAGCTAAAATATGAATGTTCATCCCCACATTTGGACACATTGACTGACTCAGGGGATGCGGAAATGGATAAATCTGCAAAAATCTTGAATTCGCAAATTTTCATGATTACTATACTTCCTTTCACTATGTAAAAGAAAGTGAAAGGATTAATTTTTGATAGGATATCTTATCGAAAGCCCTACTGAAATCAGTTCCAAGAACGTCGACTTCGTTGCCACTCTCTAAGACATAGAATGCGTAGGAGACGAATTCCAATAGTGGATAGAGATAGAGGACAATGTGAGACAGATGACTTAATGCGATCAGTTGTAACGATAATGTCTAATTGCCTACCCATCTAGTTGGGGATACCACTACCTTTCAAGTTTTCAGTTATTGCCTGTTGCTTCAATTGCATTGATTACGGTTTGGCGATCGACACATTTGCCATGTTTTGCGGTACTTTTTTGCGTTATATAATTTTAATTGTAAAGGGGTTCGAACACTTATAATACTCGGCTATATGCTAGATGCTTGGCGTGGGCGTTAAGGAAAATAAGGAGAAAAGAGGAGATGTCTCACGCTAATGGTAATACGTCTAGTGAGATATCAACCAGTTTTGATCGGTGGATTGTAAAGTTCCTGTGTTTTTTACCGAGTGTACTTTGGTTGTATTTTGATATTTTTTTTTCTATTTGTATTTTCGGCCTTTTTATGCCATTTAAACCTTTAAACATTTAATCTTAATTCTACCAATTCTACCAATTTATTTATACAAGACTTTTGCAGCTACCCTATTTACTTACACTCCCGGCCCATCCCAAGTCCACGTATATGTGTCATATTTATTAGGATATTTTAAAAGGACTGGCTGTACTGGTACTCCCGGATAGAATGCTCCAGGCTTGAATTTAATCAAAGCCGATCGGTTGGTACATGTTCCTTCAGGGAAAATAATAACTTGTGGCCAATCCTCCTCAGAACGAGCACGTGCAACTATTTCACGAATTGTATTTTGACGAGAATTTGGATCTTCACGTGAAACGTAAATCGGTTGGCTATAGTTAATAATTTCTAAAAGAAACAAAAAATTTATTTAAATTTCTTTTCGTGATTCAACAAAAAACATAAAAATATATCACTCACTTCCTAAAAGAGGAATTTGTGAAGTCTCATGTTTGGCCACAATTGAAGGTGGGCCGGTCGCTACAACAACTATCGAATCAGCAAATGAAGAATGCGGTGCTACAACAAGAATTGGAGCCTCCTTGGGTGTTGCAGGTACTCCTTTGCATCTAATCGAATGAAATGAGCCAATAGCAAAAACCATTCTCATTGAGGCGGCAACGACTTTTTTGAACTGTCTGCAAGAAAATGAAATTATTATAAAAGTTAATATGAAAATGTAAAAACTTTTAATGTTTTTGTTTTTTTTAGTTCCTAGCTTCTATTTGAAACTCCCCTACATACTACATTCATCATCATAAAGACTCGCCAATCAATGTTTTAGTCTGCAAAATTTACTATCATCCATTGTAAGAAATATTTCTATCACAGAGTAAGAAAAAACTAATTTGGTTAATGAAAGTGACGAAAATCTCAAGGTATAAATAGAAGACAAACAAACAAAATAGCACTTTGGTTGTTACTTCGTAGTTAGACGTAGTCAGAAGAAAAACAGCAAAAGTATCGACGTTTTTATTTGCATAGAATGTAAATGCAAAAATGTTGACGATTGCGGATCGAGGAAATGATTCAGTGAAAAAGCACTCGACCTTGCCTCGAGATAAGATGTTATGGTAAAAAAAGAAATGAAATCAAAACAGACAAACACGTTATTATTCACAACTGAGCACATCGGATGAAAGGTCACACAAGCCTTTGCGTTGATTTTTATTGAAGATTTTCTAAGCAGGTTTTATGAATGATTATGAATTCTAGGAATGACAAAGTAAAAAGTTATCTTTTAGGATTGCTGGAAATTATTCTAAGGAAAGAAATGTTCAAAATTAAATAAACAAATGTTTGAGTTGTAATAACTTTCAGTCTCTTTTTTTCAGATGTAGCGACAATAACATCATTTGCAATTCCTAAGTTTTGTATCCAGAATCAAGACAACCCAATGTGTATAAAGCACTAAACTTTTAAATAAGGTAAGTAACATGGTTTAGCATTTGAATGCACTGTGTGAACTGCCGCTAATGTGACCCACGCGATAACGGGAACGTTTTTCGTAATAGTCATCAACTACCTTATAAGGTGAACAATTATTTTGAGCAGCAAAAGCAACTTATAACGTCTTTATAATTCCCAAAATGAGAAGAATAACGACACTGTATTCAAGGTCATATTATCTTGTAAAGGTAATTAAAACCAAAACAACTAAATATAAAAAAAACTTCGTTTTTCGGGTACAAACTTTTATATATATATATCACGCCACAGAGTCGTTTATTATTTGGTAATAATCGCCAAAATATCTATAATAATTTTTTTTTTTTTTTTTTTTTTTTTTTTTTTTTTTTATTTTTTTTTTTTTTTTTTTTTATTTTTTTTTTTTTTTTTTTTCAATTTCTTTTTCACTAAACAGATTTCTCATAAGTGTTATACTTTTTGAGATATTTGCAAAGCCTAAAAAACAAGAAAATATCAACTTCCGGTTGGCCAATTTCCGCCAACTGAGATCCTCCCAATTTATGTAAAAACCTTATTTATGAATTTTCATCCCTATCAGTTCAGCGGAACAGGCTGTAGAATAGACGCAGACAGACAGACAGAAAGACAGACATTCAGACAGACTCATAGACAGAGATTTTTTTCGCTTTCTGACTCAGAAGATACGGAAATGGGTAAATCTGCAAAAATCCCGATTTCGAAAATTCTCATTATTTCTATACTTGCTTTTATAATGTAAAAGAATGCAAAAAACTAATTCTCTTATTACCGTTTCTATTTAAGTTGGCAAACTACACTAGAGTACTTCTAACTACAGGCAATTCACTTGTGCAGTTATAAATATTTTGCTATGGAATCAAAAAGTCGAGTTCTATTTCTCATATACACAAAATTTATCAGTTTACCAATTTTTTCATACATATTACATTACTGCACTCTAAACTTTGATCCATATGTTCTTATGATTAATTTAATCTAATTAACTACTAATATTTAAAACAGGCTTCAAATCAACTTACCGCCTCCATCCAGTAAAAGGTTTCTCCTTTAAATCTTTTTCATCAACACCACATAGGCCAATACAGGCAAACATCCATGCAGTTATGAGGGAGAGAATACATCCTACCACACGCAAAGGAAAGAGCACTGCCGTCAATAAGTATATCTAAAAAAGAAACACAAAAGAAAAATAGTTATTGTTTTTTTTGTAACAAAAACATTCGTTCCAAATATTTAAAAAGCGACAAGAACCGCTAAACTCAGAAATGTTTTTTAAATTACCTCGTGTCGGCGGGAAAGTCTCTGGAATCAATTTATCATGTTATGCTTATGCGTAAAAAGCAAAACAAGTATATATTTTACTATACGAGGCGGGTCAATAAGTCAGGGACTTATTGAATAAAATAAATTTTTTCGGCAAAAAAAGCGTTTTATTTCTCAACATAGTGTTCTTTACGCTCGATATATTTAGTCCATCATTTTGCCAATTTTTTTATTCCTTCCAAATAACAGGTTTTCTCAAGGCTCTCAAAATAGGCGTCTTCGCTAGACCCATATCTCCTACCGCCCAGACATTTCTTCAGGTTTGGAAACAGGAAATAGTCGCAGGGGGTTAACTTTGGAGAATATGCTGGATGGGGTACAAGTTCGTAGCCAAATTTATAGATTTTTTTCATGGTGACTACACACGCGTGTACCCGTGCATTTTTAAAAACTGATGGAACATCAATTTTTTCTTCGCCAAATGCACTCGTTTTTGCTTCAAATCAAAATCGATGGAATGAAACCGCGTGCACCAAAAAAAAAAAAAAAACTGTGGCCATGACCTTGTTGGCCGACAGACCCACCTTGGCCTTCTTTAGCGAAGGTTCACCTGGTGTGTTGTGATGGATCCACGATTCGGCCACGACTACGAAGCGGCATAAAAACTCGTTCGGCTTGCGGCTGAACATCGCCAAACACTTCTTTGAAGTGGTCACACACGAAATTCACTTATTTTCATTTTCGTTAAAATTGACGAGGTTGTCTGCTTTTAATGGCTGTCAAACACAAACTAAATGACGCAGCTTGTTTAAATTTTGCATGAGTCAACTGACAGATGCCTGTACACGAGAGCAGTGTTGCCCCTTTAGTTAAGAGGCGGGAAGTTCAAAAAAACACAGACTTATTGACCCGCCCTCGTATTATATCAAATATAGATCGCATTTCTTTTTAATCGAAATAAAAGAGAGTAGACCAAAATAAGTAATTTATGAATGTAAATTATTTGCCACCCTACATTACAGATTCAGAGTTCAACAACAAAACAAGGCATGACCAAGTTTTATTACACATTTATAATAAGATCGTGTTTAGTTTACATAAATATTATTAAGATAAATTAACCGACGACGACGACAACAACATCAACAAAAGGAAACCTCCAATTTGAAGTCGCGCATTCAACCACCCGCCAATTTTAAATTGAAAAATATTGTTGGTACTTGACACAGAGTTCAAGAGGAATTGGAAAATGTCTTAGCCTAACGCAATATGCAATGTGCATTATTTATATACACACACGTTCGCAAAATATTGTCGTATTACCCAATTACAATCAGCATCGTCATTAGCCAAGAATTGCACAATAAAACACGAAATGTGGTTCAGTCATCCATCATAAGCAATAATATTTAAATTACTTGCCACGGAAAGCTTCTCAATTCGCCGTTCGGATACGGCATTACGGCTCAGCACAAATTGTTGCGAGAAGCTAGGCCTTGGAGCGCAACGTCCTGTCACTCTGAATATTATTTTTATTAATTTAAGGTAGACGCATAGGCGAAGAACCAGCTTAAAAATTACGAGACCTTGGGAATCCTGGAGAATTAACAAAATAATAGTGCAAGTACTGAAGAAAATAGGTCCCAAAAAGATGTGGACAGGTTAACTCTTTCGATTTGCAGGGTAGAGTTAAAATTTCTCTCACGGGATTTTGGTTTGTCGTTCTATTTGCAAACTGTACCCGAGGTACGGTTTGATTTTGCGTCGCAAGAAGCTAGGGCTTAGACCGTAACGGTCTGTTGCGCCGAATGTTATTATTATTCATAGCTTTTGGAGGGTTCCATGATATTTGCTCAAACGTAATTTTTTGGTAAAATTAATAACCGAAAAATTCTTAAAAAAAACTCTCGTTTCGCGAACAAAAATTACTCGCGATAGCTTTTTGAAGATTGAAAACATAGACTATTTAGTTTTCGTTTTGTTTTTCTTGCAAATGCCGTTTTATACATTTGCGAGCAAATGTTCTTTGAGTAAATGTTTTTCGAGAAAATATTTTTCGAGCAAATGTTTTTCGAGTAAGTTTCTGGATACCCTTTTGGAGCCTAAAGCCTTTTTTAAAATTTTACCTGCTGCTGGTTTTCCCAAGTATCATAAAATCTATGGGCTTTTCCGCTTGTTGTTGATTTTTATTTTAATTATTGTTACTTTCATAAGAAAACAATAGTAAAACGTTATGTTTATTACGCATTTTTTGGAGAAAATTAGCCTCAAAGTCAAAAGTTAGCATTGTCGAACAGGCATATATATTGGATATCAAAAGACCGAAACAAGATATCAAACGTCATTTAAACGCATTTACAAGGCTAGTATTTCTTCTAAAAATAAAGTTCTGACCGAAGTTTCTACCATTAGTATTAGCAGAGCAATTTCCTTTATAATGGGTCAGGGTACACCAAAGTAAGCTTTTTCTTAAATCCCCGATGAATGGTGTCAACATTAGAGATAGACCCTTACTGTAAAACGATATTTTTCTTAGATTATACCCAAGAATCATTTCCCAAATAATCATTGACGAATTAGGGGACATCATGTATAACATCGTGACAGGTGACGAATCTTGGATCTATGATATGAGCCCGAAACCAAACAACAGTCGACGTTGTAGGTGTTTCCATATGAGCTAAATCAAAGAACTTCGAAGCATATGGTCGCCCGTTTTTTCGAAAAAATGAACATGCCGCAACCGTACCATTGGTTCAACGTAAAACTGTCAATTCTGAATAGCACACAACCATTTGTTTGCCAGAAGTCTTTCGGCGAAGTTAGGAAAACTAACCTCCGATGACGGATCAGTCTCTACCACGACAATGCGAGCTCTCACACATCGGCACAACCACGACACCAGAAGATGGAAAAACTGCTTCGAAAATTGGTTCAAATGCATGCAAAGTGTATTGATCTTAATGGAGAATATTTACAAAAACAATAAAGCTATTTTCTATAAATAAATATTTGTTTTTGTTCTCTAATCCCTATTATCATAAATGCCTCCATTTCAATTAAATAAACAAAAAAATAAGACCGCTTCACTATTTTTTACATTTACAGTAAGATAGTGAAAAACATTATCAGTTTGAAATTAAAATAATCTTTGAATGTTTTCAATGCACTAAACAAAACTCACCTTCGCGATGTCAAAAGAATCATCTATTTCCAACTTGTGTATAAATGGATTTATGTAGTTGTACCCGGTTGATGACCATGTATCATCTTGAGAATCCGATTTCGGAATGTTGCTTTTACTACCATCGGCTGCACTTGCTGCACTCACAGAGGATGCAGTTTCTAATGCGGAGGAAGTCATCTTAGGGGAAAGTAGTTGTCTTCGTAAATCCACTGCAAAAGAATTTTATTTTATTCTTTGATAAAATTGTTATCCAACAATCGTAATCATTTTTCACTCACTCACGACAGCGAAGGCATTTCCACAAGAATAGTAATACGTTCAACGCGACCTTAATTCGTTTTCATCCGCTTGGCAATGTAAGGACATACATCAACCAACGGCAACTGTTAATTCACAAGCGTTTTCTGTGTGGTACGATGGCTGCCTTGCTTTCTGCTTTCTATTCTTAATTGCGGAAAAATCAATTCTTAAAGTGTTTTTATGTGCTCATAACTCTGCTGTCGCCGTACCAGCTAGCTTAAGTTAAGCGTCAACTTTTCGATAGCAAAAAAAAAAACTCACACGCTATTTACTTGTTGTATTTTTGTTAAGATCCACGGATCCACTTATTTATTCGGAAAATATATTTTATTTAGTTTGTATTTATTTTGTTAAAGAATTTGATTGTCGTTATGGGAAAACGATTATTAAAGTTTACTGATGAGATGATTGCGGTTGCGGCTCATGGCATGCGAGGTTTATCAAAGAAAACTGAATAATCTGCTTTTTCTTCGTTAGAAAGTGGTAATGGACATTTCCACAACGCGTTCCGCTGGTGCACCTCGATCGAAAAGTGACAACTGACTGCTCGAGTGCTCGCTAGTGATAGCGAAAGGTATACGGGCGAGTCACGCGATTTCTCTTAATTCTGTTTGGGTGTTTAACAATAACAATAACAATTTGTATGTAATCCGTTTGAAGCCCCAAGTTCTTGATAGGTGGTCCTTATTGATGAAATCGCGAGGAAACCTCTTGAAAATCTTTGTTTACCGATTACGATTTATTATCCAAGAAATTTGATTCCTGTTTTAAATCCCTTTTTGCCAAAATACGTAGCTTAGAAACCAGGCGACGAATTTTTCCAATTGATTTGTTTATTTTGAAATTTCATGTACCACAAATAATTTTTAATTTATATGTAAAATTTTAATTGTTATCAAAGCGCACCCAACAGCGTAATTTACCGTCTAATGTGTACCCAAAAAAAATTACTCGCAACACCGATTTAATAATTTTTAACAAGCTGATGTCGTGTTTTTTTTTTAAATCTGGCGTAGATTGATTTTTTGGCTGTCAAGTTGTTCGTTTATTCCAAAAACCAATCTACTGTAGATCGGATTTCCCCTCAAACAGATCTTGATATTTTGGGAGATTTACCCCTCTTTTCTTTAACTACAACAACAACAACATGGAACAAAACAATCTAAACAAAAGATTCTCGGCTTAGGGTTCGTTTTTTCGAGAAAAAATATACGCTCGAGCGCAGATTTCAAAAACAAAAAATACACGACATTATTGTAACTTTTCGACTGCCTTCCGACTATGAGAACGAGAAGAAGAACGATAGAACTGACAACTGAGAAAGTGAGAATACAGTGTAGAGACTATCGCTATGCTTATTATGCA
This sequence comes from Nephrocerus scutellatus, assembly GCA_947095585.1. Taxonomy (NCBI): domain Eukaryota; kingdom Metazoa; phylum Arthropoda; class Insecta; order Diptera; family Pipunculidae; genus Nephrocerus; species Nephrocerus scutellatus. The sequence continues at coordinate 3,666,476 of OX352763.1, forward strand.
AAATTTACATTTGTGGCGTGCGAGACAAAGTGATTTTGCCGACTATAGTTAAATTGAAGTTGTGGTTAGCCAGAAGAGATTGACACTACACGAATGTTATAGTTATTTTATAGTAAATTATGGTAACATTGAAAAATATACTACTTTTCTCGTCTGGCTAACTACAATTTCAATTTAACAGCCGTCCTGCTCATTTGTTCTTGCACGCCACAAATGTAAGTCAAGTGTAATGCTGATTCCGCGATGTTTTTTTTTAACATTTGTTCATTTATTTTACGTCATATTCTTTCTTTTTAAACGAATAGGAATGATAGGACAAAAGTTTTTTGTGAAACGAGATTTTGTACTAAACGAAATTTTTACATTCCGGTTCATTGGAACAGGAAAATTAATTCCAATTTTGTGGAATGAAATGTCAAATGGAATTTTAATGTGAAACGCAACCCGGGATTATAGGAAGTTAAGTAATAATTTTTATAATCCGTTTTTTATTGTTCATTATTATTAAAATATAATTTGTTTATTGTTCCCCTCAGGTATGCAGGTGTAGATCGCAATCGAGGTATGAAAAATAATTGGGATGAGGTTGCAGAATTGCTAAGCGCTGCCGGTGGAGCGCACAAGGATGGTGAAAAATGTAGCCAACAGGAGTGGAGTTAATGACTTTAATCGCAAAAAAAAACATTAGGCGACATTGAAGAGCGAATAATTGCTACAATGGGTTAGAATTCCGCAATGGGAGACCAAAATGCACTGCAGCACCAGAATCTGGGATGCCAAAAGTTATTATTACCCATTTACATTAATTTCATTAATATGTTTTCAATATTGATAAACTATTTCATAACTAGAATTTATCTTATTTAATTAAATCTCCTCACCCATTAACATCAACAACCAATGCTACTGTAATAATGATGGAACCAAACGAAGCAAAATAATTCCTGAAATCTAGCAAATTTTTAGTGAATAATACATAACTTTAAAATAGTAGACGCTGGTTATTATAAACTCTATACGAATATACGATTCTAGTCCTATTCCAATAGCACAATTCCACTAGACTCCATTCCACTGGCATAATTCCACTTGGAACAATTCCACTGGGCACAATTCCACTTGCAACAATTTAACTTTTTGATAATCAAACGCATTGAGGGTGGTAATTCGCGTGCGCGAATTTCGGGCCTCAGGACCCTCATAAAAATTTTAAAAATTTACCCGAATTTCTATAAATTTTATACACATGTGTATCTCCGATGGACAACACTTTTTGTGAAAATTTTGGAGACCCCGGGGTCGTGGGGCTCCAAAATTTAAAAAAATAAAAATTAACCCAATTTTCTTAAAATTTTATATACGTATGTATCTCCGACAACACTTTTTGTAAACATTTTGGAGACCCCGGGCCCCAGGGTCATGGGACCCCATAAAAAAATTTCGAAAAAATTAACCCGTTTTCTTCAAATTTTATGTGTAGATGTGTGTACAGATTAGCTAGATTTTCTTCCCTTAGCCCTGAGGCCAGAGTGGTGTCCATGTTAATTTTTTAAAAATTAGCTCGATTTTCTTCAAATTTTAAACACATGTGTATCACTGATTTTTTATAGTGATCGCGCCCTGAGACCCGTGTGGTGTCCATGTAATTTTTTTTTAAATTAGCCCGATTTTCTTCAAATTTTTAACAAGAGTTTAGATGAAAAATTTTAATTTTTATGTGTTGTTTTTTTTTGATAATAAAATAAATTTATTTGAATTTATGGCAAACTTCTTGAAAAGCAGTTTTCAAATTTATCCTAATAAGGCATTAAATTTAAGGGCGCCGTGGCATAGTGGAAATTCGCGTGGCTACTGAGCAGGAGGTTCGTGGTTCGAATCCCAGTAACACTAAAAGAATTTTTCACGGTGTCCCACCTCTCGCTAACGGGTGAGAGTAATAACAATTCGCAGTTCGTAGTCGGCCTTAAATTTTAGGTCCCTTCCATTTGTGTCCAAAAATATAAATGCGCAACGCAAATGGTTGCGAGAAGCTAGGCCTTGGACGCACAACGGTCTGTCGCGTCGAATTTTTTTATTAACCTAAAAGTAGGTATTTTAATAAATTTACTTAATGTGTGCAAACTAAATACTAAATCCTTTTTGGCAGTTTAATAGAAAGTTTCTTTTGTTGAATACTCTCTACCGTGAATGAAAAAATATATGTACATAACAAAAATCATAACAACTTTCAAAGCTTCACATTTTGAAAGCCTCCTTGTTCCACAGTCCACACACATAATACTTATAGTGGTAAGGAGTTTATGTGTTAAAAATTACATTTGCTAATTTGTTGTTGTTGCTTTCTATTGCTTTCAACAAAATGAGTTAGGTATTTTTTGTGGTTAACGGCTGATTAAAGCTACAGCAAAAACTAACCAATTTTTGGTAAATTTTTTGTTTCATGTGTTTGCCAACTTATCCATATATAAGTCGACTCTGGTGGTGAGAAATATAAATAAAAATTTGGTTAAATATTCTTAGCCAAAATTTTTTTTTTGGTTAACGCTTAACCACTTTCTGGTCTATACAATGTGTTTTTGTTGTAATTTTTATTTTTTTGTTGAAAGCAATTGATTTGGTTAGTTTTTGCTGTTGCTTTGATCAGCCGTTAACCACAAAAAATACCTAACTCATTTTGTTGAAATCAATATAGCAAATATAGCAATTGCAGGATGGCAATGAAATCTAAACGTTTTAATAAACATAGTAAATAAGCAAATGTGCGTCTAAAAAGCTTAAAAATTCCAATTGAAACGTGTAGTAAACTCTGCGATTGCGATATGTTCTAATTTAGACTCGAGGTGACCGTTTGTCGATTATTATAGTTATGCTGACGACAGAAGTAATTAATACTGGAGTGTTTTACGTAAATACATTTCTGGAAGTAAAAACATATGTTTTAAATCAATTGAATATTGAAACGCCAAAATTAGTATTAAAATAAAATACTCTGCTACTACGTAGTTGTCAAATTGTGCTCTGTCGTACTTTACAGCAGTGCGCAAGCAACGAAGTAGTGGGAGCACCTGATTGGATCCATTTTGATATTAACTGTCAAATACATTACGGGATTTTGACATCTCAGCTGGTGCAGCAACAATAGTGAAACAGCAAGTATCCCAACCAACTGCCAATACACCCACTTATTAAAATACTGTTGACGTTTGACGTAAGTTCGCCCGCAGTTGCAACGAAAACGGACAGCTCCAAACACTCGACGTCGAAAGGCGAAGTTGTTGTCAAAAACGACTTCTCAGTATATCATTCCAATACAGAAGCAGGGGACGAAATATTTATATGTATGCATATGTAATCACATTCGTTATTTCGTTGGTCGCAATCGTTTGTCATTACAGATTGAGTTGTGTCTTTTGGGTGTCAGCTGCTCTGCTGCTGTTTTCATAGGTTTTGTGATTGTCATTCGCTTTTTTAAGCCCTTTGGAAATTTTTTATTTTTTTTTGAATAAAACGTATAATATTAAAGGATAAGCACAAGTGATTGTTAGGCAAAAGTCGTCACTCGTCATCAACATCGACCACTTTAGAGCGTCAAACAACACATCGTCCAAGAGAGAAAGTGGAAACTGGATTTTGATTGTTCGGGAAGCACTTGTGTTCAGTTGCTACCACCAGCAAAGAGTACTGTGGGAACATTTACTATTTGCTGTTACGTTGGAGATATCCAGTGACCAAGCATCTATCAGGTAAACATTTACCCTGATTACGTACTCTTATTAATTTTTTATTTCTCTGGTGCTTTTGCATTTTTCTCAAAATGATTGATTTCCCGTAGCTCTTATTACCTTTGTGTTGTGTTCCTATACTGAAAAGAATTTTTAATTACATATTCTTTTGTTTTTCCTTTACAATTTCTTCAATTCCTTCTTATTGTCTACTGTTTATGGGAAATAGAAAAACACACATTTTTGGGGCTTAGTTTATTTTTGCATACTCTTAAAGAACAATTTTAAAAGAAAGATAAAAAAATTCCTTTTTTGGGGGACGAATAAAAAAAATCGTAGCCTGGAACCAGAAACAAAGAACGTACCTAGTACGATGGGAAAACAAGAAACGCACTCTGTGTACGATTTTCATGTATTTCGTTCTTCCTTCTCTTTTTGTTGTTGTTGGTAGTGTATGTTGTTTTGAAACATTGGCGAGCTGCTGACAAGTACATGAGCGTTTTCTCGGAAGACAAATTAAAAGTTGAGATTTTAATGCAATCTCCAAATTTTTTAAATTAAAAGAAAATTTTTCCAGAAAGTATCGATTATAAAATTATCTAGGGTCCCGAAAATATACTTGGAACTTTATGTGTATACATTTCTCGATTATTTCTTAATAATTGTAATAATGGTTGTTTTTAAAAAATGGCGACGAAGATGTTTTGATTCATTAGAATGCTGGTCATATTCTATTTTTTATTAAAATTTAGCCTGAAATACTTTGCTTTTGCTTGGGAGGCCATTGAGTAGGAGAAATCGGTGCAAATTCCTACTTAAAATGTTTAGAAAAAAATTTCAAATCTTAAATGGCTAGGTTTATTAAAAAAATCCTAATTTAATTTAGAACTTCGTGAGAAAATATAAAAAAACCTGAGTAAAATCATATATTGACGCGCTTCTAAATATTTTAATAGTGGGCCTTGCGAAATTAGTTAGCTCATTGAACAACCCTGTCTGAAATGTGCTGCTTCTCCTTCATTATATTATGCTGCAACTATGTGAAGCGCACAAATGCTCTTCGTTTTATGTTTCTGTCCTTGATAATTATAATATGTATTTATGTTCATGTTTCTTCTTCGTTTTCGTTTATATTTTGTTTAATTTTTTAAATTTTATTTTGGTAGGTCTCGCTTCTCGCTTGCTAATGATGATCTATTGTTATTAGTTATTTGGTTGACTTATGACACACACATAGTCACGCTATCAAAATTAAATAACATATTTTGTTACGCTGGGTGACTTAAAAGATGTAGACACAAGAAAACTCTGAACAAATTCATGAAATTTGAATTTGATGCGTTGAAGGACACATATTCGTAGAGTGAACTAGCGGAGACATATGCTAGGCACAAGACTGAAGATATGATGGCATATCATATTCGATACCTTATGTCCAGTGTCTCTGTGTCATCATGCGAAGAAATTGAAGACATATGTTTCATTTCATAGTTACTGTCACTTTTTCGCCTGCACCCAAACTCCACCACCCACCACCAACTGTTCACAACAAGTTAGGTGTTTTGTATTTCCCATCCACAATTCACTTAACTTGACAGCTCTTTACTGTTTTTTTTTTTTGTTAACTTGAATTATGAATTTGGAGGTGGACAAATGCTTCTAACAAATTAAACACTGCAACACTGTACTGGCTAATAGTTACAAGGCATATATTCGCCCTAAACTTGAATACAACTGTATTGTCTGGGCAGGTGCCTCTACTCGACTGAATTCAGAACCGAGCTATAAAACTTATTGGTGACGTCAAAATCACGAAAACAATCGAATCGCTTGAACATCGTAGGAATGTTTCCTGCTTGTCACTGTTTTATCGCTTTTTCCATAAGCGGTCTTCAAAAGAAATATTCAGATGCATCCCCGCCCATCCTCCAACCCAACCGAAATACCCGTGCCTCAACTCGAGCTTGCTGGTCTACCATTAGACCTATCTTCTGACGTACCAACCAATTAAGAGATTCCTTCTTTAGCCGCACAATAATTATGTGGAATGAATTGCCCGATTTCCGCATTTGTATGATCTACACTTTTACAGTCATTCAAGACACACGTGCGTAGACATCTCACCTTTTCCTCTCCTTAATTCTGAACGCTCACGCTGTGCTAACCATTATAGTGGTGCTAACCCCTTGAGCGTGTGTTTATTATAAAAATAAGAAGAAACAAATGGCAATTTTTTTCATTATTAGGGTGTTCTCACAATGGAAAAACTTAAAACTTAAGACTTACAAAATTGTATTGGTTTTTGGGGGTTCTCTTGATGTGGATCTTGATATTGACTCGCTTTGACTTGATTTTGACTCGTTCTAGAATAGTTTTTCTCGGATTGACTTTGCTGACAATACCCAGCTACTTCACTCGGCGCCTCTTGCCGAGCTTACATGTTGTGTTTCGCAGGTAAATAATGACCTTTTGGATATCCATTACTGGACCAACGATAACAATCTCGAGATGAACCCCTCTAATAGTCAGGCCATGGCATTATATCGTTATCCAATTACCCACCTGCTTGATCCATTTATCCTTAATGGAATGTCTGTACAGGTTCCCTCAAAGTATCAAGAGCCTGGGTTCAATACTTGACGAGGCCTTATCCTGGGATTGTCTTGTCATTACTATTATTTCTAAAGTCTGGGCTGTTTTACGTAAACTCAACATAGCCAAGGACTTGCTTTCGTTGTAGATTGGTCAACTTTTTGGCTATGCATACCATATTTACATATGGTGCAGAACTGTTTTCGGAAACCTCTTTGAGTAATCTCTGCTGGTTGAATGTCTGCTTTATTTATACTTAACCTAATCATTCGCTCAAACTCTGCGACCAAATTCCTCGTCTGGCGTTCGAGTTTTTGGGAATTACCTTTTTAGGACTGTTGTATTTTTGTTCAAAGTATTGTCGCTCCACTCTATCTATTGGCCCTCTTCATGTTTGGCCAGTTTAGAACTATGCCACGACTGTTACCTACAATCTGGACTGGACTGGACACATCGTTCCTTTCGAATTTGGCTTAACAATGCCGTGATCTCTTCAACCAACTCTAGCTTGATTCTTACTACCTATTTGTTTGACAATTGGATGCATCTTTAGTTTTCTTCTCGGCGGCTCAATTATTTGTCATTGCTGTTATAGTCGTCAATGTAGTGTTTTTCCACAAATTGTCGCCATACGGATTACTCATCCGGTTGATGTGATAAGTTGTTAATTATTTCTGCCAACACTGTTTGGTAACAACCGGTAGCCGACCTGACGTATAGATAGCGGTTGTTGTTTAAAAAGGATGACTGTGGTAGATAGTATCAACCTCACAACGCTTAAATTTGACGTTTGAGGGCGCTACGTGGTTTAATAGTTGTATGGCAACCCTCAATAGTAAACGCTCACAATGCATGTTTAAAGATGGAAAAAATTGGTCATCGTTCTGTGATACAATACTTTCATAAGCGAGGCAGTACGAATTGTCAAGACGATAATCGCCGTGGTTGAACAAATGAGGTGAGAAATGGTGAAAACAATCCAAAAAAAGGGATTAGATGACCGTCGACTGAAAGTGCGTGAGCCAGCAGATATGGCAGGCATTTCAAAAAGTGCTGTACATCGCATTTTGATTGATAATTTGGACATGAGAAAGCTGTGCGCGAGATGGTTGCCACGATTACTCAAAATGGATCAAAAACAGCGTCGTGAGGATGTTTCCGTCGAGTGTTTGGCGCAGTTTCACAAAAATAAAGCTGAGTTTTTAGTCGATTCATAACCGTGGATGATACATGGGTCCATCAGACGAAGGAACAGTGAAAAAAATGGTCTGAAAGGGAAGAATCGGTTTCAAAGGAAGCGAAGGTCATGGCGTCAGTTTTTTGGGATGCGCTTGGGATAATGCGCATTGATTATCTCTCAGAAAGGTAAAACACTCAACGGCGTGTACTATGCAAACTTGTTGCAGCATTTGAAAGATGAAATGAAGAAAAAAACGGATGCATTTGGCGAAGCAAAAAGTTTTTTTTCAGCAGGACAATGAACCAGTTCACAGATCCGTCATCATGATGGCCAAAATAAAAAAGTTAAAGTTCGAATTGCTTCCTCATTTTCCATGTTTAGCACCCTCGGATTATTTTCTGTTTTCGAACTTAAAATAAAAACAACAAATAAAAATTAAAATTTTTCTTGTAAATTCTCTAATCGGGGATACACACACACACACACACACTGCGTGCTCGTTTTGTGGCAAAATCATTCACAAATGACGCAGCGGCAGCGAACAGCGCTGCTCACAAGGCACAGAGCTCAGACTTTGCCGTGATCTGATGCGATATAGCGATATTTAAAAATTGCATATTGGGGTCCCCAAGGGGCCGATCGCTCCAAATTTTTACAAAAAGTGTTTTCCATGACACACATGTGTACAAAATTTAAAGAAAATCGGGTAAATTTTGTAAAATATTTGTATGAGAGCCCCCTGACCCCGCGGCCCGAGGGGCCTCAAATTTTAATAGAAAGTGTTGTCTTAGGAGATATACATGTGTGCAAAATTTCAATAAAATCGGGCTGTAGGAAGTGGGTTAAAAATTGATCACAAGATTTGGCCAGCCAGCCAGCCAGCCACGGGCAAGTGAAGTTAATGTAGAGAATTTAAAAATTGCTTGACGGTAAAAGATTTGCCAACAATAATTAGATACAAATTATAAAATAAAATTTGGTGTTAAACGTCATTTGTGACAGTGAGTTTAGCCACCGAATTCGGTAGTTATAATCATGACTACAACTTAAGTCAACACTTCATGTTGTGACTTTAGTTGGGTTTAAAAATACAAAACAGAGTAACTTTAGATCCAGTTGTGAATTTAAAATCTTTTATTGATTTGGACCTAACTTTTTCCATTGTTAGAATTTTTTTATAGAGTGCTCTCACAATGGAAAAAACTTAGGTCCGAATCGATAGACGTTACTACAACTACAACTCATGCTATAGCAATAGAATAGAGTGCAATGGAACGTTGTAGGAAGGCTTGTAGTCATTAAAATCCGTCACTAAAAGCATTGCTTCTGAGAAGAGCTCGCACAATGAATACATAAAGTTTTAGGTTGTGACAGCAAATTTTCAAATTGTGACAATCTTCATTGTTATTATATTGAAGAGTATGTCTTATGTTGTCAACAATTGTTGCGAACTTCATTCTGCATTTATTCAAAAGTTTATAAACTTAAGAACTAAGAACTACCAACATAACGAGCAAAACTTTTTTTTGTCAAAACCAAAATCCATACATTTCTGTAACTCTTAAGTGTTAAGTTTTTCATTGACAGAGCGCCCTTATAGTTACGTCTTTCGATTCGGACTTTAATACTTATACTTAAGACTTACAAGATTGTATGGAATTCCAACATAACGAGCAAACATTTTTTTTTGTCAAAACCAAAATTCATACAATCTTGTAAGAATTAAGTTTTCCCATTGTGAGAGCTCCCTTACATGACTTCTTGTAATGTCAAAAATGTTGCTCACCTGTTTCAACATCGTGGACCATTCTCGAAGGGGTAGTAAATTTATTCAAGTGAAATTTCATTTACACTGTAAATTTGTAAGTTGTTAATTTTTCTATATACGAATTTTGGTATAATTGAGAGCAACACGATCACAATTCTAAGATTTGGAAGTAAAGGTTTTTTTTTGTTCTGTTTTTTTCTTGGTGTTTGGGTTGACCCAAGTGTTGCTGTGCATTAATTACCTATCATCGGTTGAATCGTCTTTTTTTACAAGTAGGATGTTGTCTATTTTATGGTCTTTTTAATCTTCGGCGGCTCTCAAAAATGTGAACAATGTGTGATTTAGTGAACATTCTGGGAAAACAATATTGAATTTCATATTATTTAGAACGAGCTGCTTAGAGAAGATACTCAGAATGTAAGCTTGAACAAAAAATGTGATTCAACTGTTGGATATATTAACCTGATACAATTAAATCTAATTCACAATAACTGCGATGGTAAAGGTTTAAACTCATGTGTAAAATATATTTTGTCATCCATAAAAATAAAGATGCTAAAGAACTGAAATGCAGCAGCTTATTTACTATTAGATAAAAATCACTCTTCTCAAATCACCATCAAAAAGCGTAAAACAATCTAATTATCAAAAACAAAAGTCAATAGAAATTGTAAACTAAATTGTTGTTTTTTTTGTTCGTTATAATTGCAGCCAAGAGTCGGAAGAACAATAAAAAAAAAAGAAAAAAACCACCACCAACAAGAAGATGTCATCACCAAGCGCTGGTAAACGACGCATGGATAACGATGTCATCAAACTAATAGAGAGCAAGCATGAGGTCACAATACTTGGTGGCCTTAATGAATTTCATGTTAAATTCTTTGGACCGAACGGAACACCATACGATGGAGGCGTTTGGAAAGTGCGCGTCTACCTACCCGATAATTATCCATTCAAATCGCCGAGCATAGGATTTGTTAACAAAATTTATCATCCGAATATCGACGAATCGTCTGGCACCGTTTGCTTGGACGTCATCAACCAAGCCTGGACGGCGCTGTATGATTTGTCGAACATTTTCGAGTCATTTCTGCCGCAGCTTCTGACCTATCCGAATCCGGTCGATCCCCTGAATCGGGATGCAGCTGCACTCTATTTGCATGAACCCGAGGAGTATCGGCGGAAGGTCGCCGACTATGTGCAACGTTATGCCACCGAGGAAGCATTGCGTGCCCAGCAGGAGCGCGAAAGTTCCGACAGCGAGTCAAGCATGTCGGACTACAGCGAAGACGAGGCAAGGGATATGGAATTATAATATCGGTTTTTAGTTAAGTTCAAGTTCAATTTTACAAATTTATTGTTGTAAATGTTATAAGAATAATAATAATACATATATAATGATAATGATACCAATACATATACACATCTCTATTATATTATATTAAAACTAATTGATTAATTATTATTAATGTTTAGTATTGCAACGGCATAAAAAGGAGATATTTAATTTTTTATTTTATATTACATTAATGCATATTTTAATATAATTTTATTTTATTTAATCGAAGGAAAATTAGGTTATAAGCATACAAACATCATTTAAAGATACAAAGAAATAAAAATATACCTAAATTAGCAACCGATATTATACCGATTATAAGATCATCAACAATTTAAACGCCAAATTGATTGAAAACGAATTGCATCTTAAATGGTGTTGTGAATTCAGAAAAAGCGACAACGCCATTTTAAAGTTAAATTTAACACTTTTCGAATATAAGTAGAAACAACAACAAAATTGAAAAAAATCTGGCAAACTTCAAATTATTATAATTTGGCAAGGAATAAAGTTAAAAAAAAATAAACTAACGATTACCCAATCAATCAGCAACACACACATAATTATATTAATTTGGCTATTAAATAAAAACATTAAGCATATTAACATAAAGCTTTGTCCAATAGCGAAAATTAAACATTTTAAAATTTTAAGCGTTAAATATAAAAATTTCTTGAGTGAACATTTTTAATTCAACAAATTCAAGATGACGTCAGTTTGTCCCGCGGACTGGCACGATTAACAATTAAAAACATAAAAAAAAAAAAAAACATCGTAGCATTGTTGTTTGCAAAATAGTTTAACAAAAGAAAAATATTGTGTAGTAAATCAAAAATTAACAAGAAAAACGTATTGGATTGTGTAAAGTAGAATTTACTTATCTTGTTTAAATATTACATACTGTTTATTAATTAATTACAACACAGTTATTATCTCTTAGTACCAACTAACTATTTTTGTCTTTTTACATAAATTTGTTAATTTGTTAATTGGCGAAAGAAATCCACAAGAATAAAAACAATTATATTGTGAAGGATATTAAGAAAAAACAAAACAACAAACTGAGTTTGGTGAGGAAAAATTGCAACTAAGATCTATTCAAATGAAAAGAAAAACATACAACAACAGAGAAGAGAATTTAAATTATAATACATATAATAAAACACAATTTTTTTAATAAAAATAAAATGTGAAAAATACAATGAGAGGGGGTTTATTTATTCTTAGCATATAAGATGTTTACAATGGCTGGGATGATAATTAGATGGATGGACGAAACTTATGCCGCAAATCAATAAAACCATAAAATAAAGCAAAACAGAATACAGCAGCTGAGAGAGGCGAGCAGAGCAGTTTTCCGCACTGGAATCCTCCTGTGTAGACCACATAAACACCCTGCGGATCATTATTGAACAGTGCGTTGAATTCGGGTCACCACTGCACCTGCACAGAGAGGTATACCCGATAAACTAATAGCTATTATTAAAGCAACCTATGATAGCTCTAAATGTCATGTGCTGCACAGAGGAAAGCTGTCGAGGAATTCGAGATCCTAAGTGCGGTACGACAAGGTTGTATTCTACCGCCGATACTTTTTTTGTTGGTGATTAGCGATTTACTTCGCGCAGCTTTATCTACTGGAAACGGAGGAATTCGTTGGACTCTTACATCTCAACTCGACGTTTGTTTACTCTCACACAGAATTATGGAGCTGCACCAAATGACTACAAATGTGGAGAGGGAAGCAAATGTTGTGGGTTTCAAGATTAACACTGCCAAAACAAAAATCATCAACCTCGGCACTTACTCAGTAACTCAACATCGGTTAACAGCCGGTAGAGAGTTTCCAATATCTTGGGAGTATTGTCTCGACCGAAGGTGGAACCGAAGAGGACATTGTCAAACGAATCGGCAAAGCAAAATCAGTGTTTGGAATGATGTCCATGATATGGCGAAGCAATGCGATCAGCTTAAACACCAAGCTGCGGCTGTTCCGCTCAAATGTTGAATCTGTGCTGTTGTATGGGTGCAGCACTTGGAAGGTGACCGCTACTATCACAAAAAGATTACAAACGTTTGTAAATAGGTGCCTACGGAACATCTTAAGGGTTTTGGCCTAACCGTATCTCTTACGAACATCTTTACCAGATAATGGGTCAGGAACCAATAGGCACAACCATCCAACGACGGAAGTGGTCATACACTCCGAAAAGGTGACAGTTCCATAGCAACCTACGCAATGCAATGGAACCCGTTATCTCAGGATGGTAGAAGAACGGGTCGTCCGAGAAATACATGGCGCAGAACAGTTGAGGAGGACTCACGGCAATTGGGGAAGAGTTGGAGAGAGCTGAAGCTCATTGCCAGGAACCGCACGCGATGGCGCGTAGGCGTAGTAGAGGCCCTAGGACCCACAAGGGGATACAGGACATAAGAAGAAGAAGAAGAAAACTCCTGCAGACAAGCAATAAGCTTCGCTGGACCCAAATAGACTTGATAAAGTGTTTTGATAAATACAGAATAAAAAATAAATAAAAACAAAAACAAAATCTGTTGAGTGCAAATGAAATTTAAAAAAATTCAATATACATTTACTGCAGATTCCAACCCCGTCCATTAAAGAAAGTTGAATATTGTGGCCACACCTCCATTTACCTCCATTTTTTTAATGTATAATAAAGGATGTGCAATTTAAAAGTTTGTTTTTTTAGAAACGTTATAAAATGAGTATACATAAATATTTTTTTGAAATTTTTTTTTTATTGTGAAAGTTGGAGTCTCCAATGAAAAACAATTTCATTCATATGGCTCCCGGTGCTTGCCTTACAGGAAGCCATCCTTTGAGTCCAGTTTTCAAAAACATTTTCGATTATTCCGGCGCCTATCTCGCGAATAACAGTCGCAATGTTATGTTTTAGAGCTGGAATTGTCTCTGGATTATCCGCATAACATCTATCCTTCTATCTATCCATCGTTGTCAAATCGCAACTCCGGTCAGGCCAAATCTCCAAAACGGCTGATTATTCGGTTGCCAAATTTGGCGCGCAAGAGATCGATTGTCAGTCGGCTTGTATGACATGTGGCGCCATCTTTTTTGAAAAGTTGTCCACATTCATGGAGTCGATTTGAGGCCATAAACAGTTGGTCAGCTGGCTCTGTAACGGTCGCCATTGATGGTAACGGTGTTTCCAGCAGCGTTTTCGAAGAGAAATGGGCCACCACTCCAAAATCCAAACAAAACTGTCTTGGTGGTTGCACTGTTTTTTCTACAATTCGTGTGGCTGTTCCGAACCCCAGATATGGCAGTTCTGCTTTTTTACATAGCCCCCGAGAGGGAAATGCACTTCGCCTGAAAAGACGATTTTTCAACCAAAATCGAGCGATTGGCGTCGACTTGAGGTCGATGGATTTTGTCCCACACTATGTCCTACAGCCACTATATTCTCGAGCGTGCGTCCTGTCCGAGCTCAAGGACCACTTCTGTTATTTAATAGCAAGCCTTTCTCACGAACTTACTTAACTAATTTCACCACAGCGGTTTCGCTTGGCGCTCTTTCACGACCCATGCATTTCTTTTCAAAATTCTCACGGTTTCGGCTACACAACACTGTCATTGAAAATAAGTTTTTCAATATTTCGACACGATTCTCAAGCGAAACATGATTTTTTCGTGCCGTGGAATATCAGACTGACGAGCTGTCAAAATTTTAAGCAAATCGTTAAAAAAAAAAGGTGCCACAGCCTATGATTTTAAAACAAACCAGTAGATTGCCCACACTTGAGTAAAAGTTTTAAGTGTTGTTTGTTTACAATGTCAAGGCTGAAAAGAAAAAATTGTCTAGCGGAAAGTTTCTTTGTCGATTTATTTTCGATAATTCGTTACCTATGTTATTTATTTTTTCATTAAGCAAAGTTTAATCAATAAATTTCTGTCGCCATTAACTACAATATTGTGATAATAATGTGCAAACCATAGAAACTCAGACAGTTTAAGTTTAATTTGTTAAGTGGTATTTCAAAATTGTGTCACAAAATACAAATTAACCAATATTAGTTGTATATTGCCTAATATCGAAGAAAAAAATGGGTAATGCTCTAATAATATTTCAAAAACAATGTCGAAAATTTCAATACAACAGAAACACTGTATACTAATAGTTAATTCAGAAAAATAACAGAAAATAGGTGCCACAGGCATTCGTGTTTATTAAAGCATAAAGATGGAGTACTGGTGGGTAGTCTACTGACGAGTGATGGTGATTTTTCAAATTTTGACAAACTTGTACCAAGCGTATTTCGTTGTCAGAATCTACAAGTGATCTTTGGTGTATGTGTATAACAAAACAATGAAATAAATAGCTTGACCGAAGCAAGGTTTATTATGAGTATATATCCCAATCCCAACTGATGAACGGCTTTTTCCCTACATAGAGAGTTACATCAGAATTAAAAGTCCTTCCACATAAGTTAATGTATTTCAAAAGCCGCTAAAAAGTAGTGTTTAGTTAGGAGAAAATTGCTTATTAAATGAAATTACTTTAGTGTGCGTTGAGTGTCAACTAGAATTTTGATTAGGCGACTACGTATAGTTATCGTGGACTATATCTAGTCGGATATGTGTTTCCAATAACTCACTATGACTCTAGTGTCTATAGGAAATATAATTCTATGTGCGATATCGAAAAAATGGCGAGTCATTTAAGAATAGAACTTTCAGCTGTTCAACGATTTATTAAGGGAGAAAATAGGCGAGTCAAGTTGTGCTTTGATTCCTTTGATATGTTTCTAAAAAGATCTGGCATCTACAGTGAAAAGCTTTCGGGGGAAGCAGCCAGTGCTAACATGGAATTTGTTAAAAAAGTTCAAGAAGACTTTAAATAAAGTGTAAGAATTTGCGGCTACAGCTCAGTACAAATTGTCAACACTGTCGAAATGGCACTATTTTGGAAAAAATAAATGCCAGCAAGTTCTCATATCAAGCGATGGAAGGAGCATTTTTCTATCGGTCCTCAACCGTGTATTCGCCAATGATATGCAGCTAAATCAAACGGAGCTGCCGGAAGTAACAATTTCCCGAATTCGCACCTCCCATTAAAGATGAGATCGCTAACGCGATCAACGCACTAAAGAACAACAAGTCTGTAGGACTGGATGGTATACCCGCAGAGCTTCTGCGCGCCGCTCCAACGACATCAACAGAGCTTTTATATCCTCTTGTAGAGAGAGCTCGGGAGGCAGATAGTTTCCCCGACGAGTGGAAGAAGGGAATGATTGTCAAGCTCCCTAAAAAGGTAGTCTTATGGAGTGCGAAAACTGGAGAGGCATTCGCGTTCTTCCTGCAGTTGCAAAGGTAATAGCCAAAGTAGTATACTTAAGCGAATTAAGGAACATCTGGAAGACGAGTGGAACACTCGACGCCGAACAAGCGGGTTTCCGCACTGGATCCTCCTGTGTAGACCACATAAACATCCTGCGGATCATTATTGAACAGTGCGTTGAATTGCGGTCACCACTGCACCTGCTGTTCATCGATTTTGAGAAGGAGTTTGACAGTGTCAACAGACAGTTTATCTGGCTCGCTTTGCGCAGGAGAGGTATACCCGATAAACTAATAGCTATTATTAAAGCAACCTATGATGGCTCTAAATGTCATGTGCTGCATAGAGGAAAGCTGTCAGAGGAATTCGAGATCCTAAGTGGGGTACGACAAGGCTGCATTCTATCTCCGATACTTTTTTTGTTGCTGATTAGCGATGTATTTCGCGCAGCTTTATCTACTGGAAACGGAGGTATTCGTTGGACTCTTACATCTCAACTCAAACATCTGGACTACGCTGACGACGTTTGCTTACTCTCACACAGGATTATGGAGCTGCACCAAATGACAACAAATGTGGAAAGGGAGGCAAATGTTGCAGGTTTGATTAATACTCCCAAGACCAAAATCATCAACCTCGGCACTAACTCAGTAACTCAAGTTAACATTGCTGCTGGCGGCCGGTAGAGAGAGTAGAGAGTTACCAATATCTTGGGAGTATTGTCTCGACCGAAGGTGGAACCGAAGAGGACATTGTCAACCGAATCGGCAAAGCAAAATCAGTGTTTGGAATGATGTCGTTGATATGGCGAAGCAATGCGATCAGCTTAAACACCAAGCTGCGACTGTTCCGTTCAAATGTTGAATCTGTATGCTGTTGTATGGGTGCAGCACTTGGAAGGTGACCGCACTATCACAAAAAGATTACAAACTTTCGTAAATAGATGCCTACGGGACATCTTAAGGGTTTTCTGGCCTAACCGTATCTCTAACGAACATTTTTACCAGAGAACGGGTCAGGAACCAATAGGCACAACCACGACGGAAGTGGCAGTTGATTGGTCATACACTCCGAAAAGGCGACAGTTCCATAGCAAACGACGCAATGCAATGCAATCCGTTATATCAGGATGGTAGAAGAACGGGTCGTCCGAGAAATACATGGCGCAGAACAGTTGAGGAGAAGCCACGGCAATTGGGGAAGAGTTGGAGAGAGCTGAAGCTCATTGCCAGGAACCGCTCGCGATGCCGCGTAGGCGTAGTAGTGGCTCTAGGAACCACAAGGAGATATAGGACATAAGAAGAAGAAGAAGAAGTTCTCATATATTCATTTTCTACAATGACTTACGCCAACTAATATCCGATAAATCGACCGAATAGATTTATCGGCTGTTAGTTGGCTTAAGTTTCGATTAACTGCTTTATTTTTAATCTCGTTTAAATGGGAGCAAATTATTTCCGTCTCTTTCAGTAATTGAGTCATGGTCACCTGGTTTGTACTTGTATTCTAGCTGCAGCTTAATAGCACATCTAGCATCCGTCTGGCTAATGATGATTTGCTGGGGTGAAAGCTTCTGAAGCTTAGTTGTCGTTGTCTACTGTCTAATGGCCCTAGTGGCTCGTTCGATGGCGAACTAGATGTGAGAATTCCAGTTAATTCGTTTTTCGTGGATAACTCTGATATATTTAACCTCACTGGAATAAGCTAAAGTGGTGCCTGTGATAACGATAGGACCTAGATCGAACAATATTCTCTTTGTGATAGGCACTAGAACGGTTTTGCAGGGATTGATGGATAGTCCTTCTCTGTTGGACCATTCTGATAGGCCATACGCCCATACCATACCATTGAAAAATGTCCGTTGTTATTATTTTTCATCTTATATTAAATAGATGAAATAGACTAGAAAAATATATATATATACACGAATATATATTGCAGCATTGTAGGGTTTAGAAACATCTACCCACGTTCGCTCACACTCCTTGCTCGCCATGGTTTCCACGAGGTTATTTTAGCCAAGATAATATGTCTGTTGATTTACTCCAAAAACGATTCTGATTTTATGGTTATCCAGCATATACGATACCCACCTGCCTCAAGCACTATTTTTGATGTGTTTTCCTAAACACCTTCACAGCAAAAACTCTCCTAGGCATGGCATAGCCGACATAAAGCCGTGCGTGTAAGATTTATCGTCTAAGTCACGTCATTTAATTCTGTTTTGCCTTTTTGGTATTGCAAAAGCAGTGGATTGGGAAACTCTTTCTCCCTTCTGACTTGTGTACGTTTAACAGAGCACACAAAAAACACAAATAAACAAATTACCTGCATAGTACGAATATCATCGTAGTGTGTCCTACTTGTCGAAAGTTTAAAAACGGGGGAAACCCCCCATTATGGGTTTCCTTGTTGTTATGACATGTTAAGTTTCCTTTTTGCCAAAATACTCACAATGTAGTTGCAACAAAGGCCCACAAATCGATGGGTTCGATTGCTGGTGTTACTCGTGCTCATTCAGCAGCGAGAACACCAACACCCAGCCAAGGCGGCAACAACACAACACCCAATCAGCAGCAGGTAACAGCTAAGCATTCAATTCATGCCAGCCGAACCATACTAAGGAGCGTATCGCTCTTTCTGGCGGGCGGTAAACGAAACACCGAACGAAACCAGTCGAAAAGTTCACAGGCACCGCTGCAGACGAAACGTCGTTTACAAAAACAGAAAATGGACGAGCTAAGTGGCAAGAATCCAAAGTTGTTAGAGGGTTTGCGTAAAAAGACGCGCTTCACGAAGTGAGTATTCGATTTCAGTTTTTTTTTATAACTTAACCTATTGTATTATTTATATTTAATAAAATTTGCCATTTATTTAAAAATAATAATTTATTCAGAGATGAAATAGAAGCACTCTGCAGAATATATAAAAAGCTCGTTTCCAATTGTCAGTATGCAGCGAAAACTCTTGCAGCGAGCTCATCCAGTTCGGTGATAGCGAAGCCTCATGCTGCGGTGGATGTAAGATTAACTCAAGAATTGAAAAGTAAAACGTTCAACTTTGAGATTTTTTAAGGGCATCGATCGTATTGTGTTCCGTGAATTGTTGCACAGCACTTTTGACATTGTTACCGAGGAGATCCTTATGGAGAGAATATTTTGCAGTTGGGACAAAGCTCATGAAGGTCTACCGCTGCGCTTGGAAGGTTGGATACTGGGCCTCTCAGTGTTTCTACGTGGAACACCATGTGAACGGGCGACATTTTGTTTCCGTGTATACGATTTAAACTCAGATGGATTCATAACGAAAGATGAAATGTTCACGCTGTTGCGAAACTGTTTGATCAAACAGCCACAGGACGAGGACCCGGACGAAGGAGTCAGGGATTTGGTGGAAATCATTCTTAAGAAATTCGATTTAGATAAAGATGGAAAGGTTAGATCTGTAATTAACATATGCCATTTCTTTGACACTTTTTAATGGAATGAGTTTCATTTTTAACCAGGTTTCCTTCGTGGACTTTATGGATACGGTTACTGCGGAACCATTACTAATCGAGGCCTTTGGACAATGTCTTCCCACAGATAATGCTATTGTGTCGTTTTGCTCAACACTTCAACTGTAACTGATTGCTTTTTCAGGAGGTTTATTTTAATAAAAAAGTGTCATCTCTATAGACTTGGAGACGATTTCTTATTTAAAAGTTTTCTTCCATTACCCATCTATGTAAAGATTAAACAAATAAAAATTAAATCGGAAAGATTGAAAATAAATTAAATTGCTTTTTTATAAAAAAAAAATGGAGGTGTGGGCACAACACGACTTTCTTTTACGGACGGGGCCGGAATTTTCAGTAACTAGAAAAATATATATATATACACGAATATATATTGCAGCATTGTAGGGTTTAGAAACATCTACCCACGTTCGCTCACACTCCTTGCTCGCCATGGTTTCCATGAGGTTATTTTAGCCAAGATAATATGTCTGTTGATTTATATATATTTTTTGCATTTTCTCATAGTAGTTTACTACTACGACTACCACTTCCGTTTGGCTGATTTCCGCCAAAATCAACTGGGCCCTCCCAATTTATGTAAAAAGCTTAAATATGAATTTTCGTCTCAATCAATTTAGCCGTCTGGGCTGTAGAGTGGACCCAGAGCCACAGACACACAGACAGAGATTTTTTTTGCTTTTTCTGACTCAGGAGATACGGTAATGGGTAAATCTGCAAAAATCCCGAGTTCGAAAATGTTCATGATTACTATACTTACTTTTACTACTAGTAAAAGAAAGTAAAACATAACTGTTAGAGGGTGCTACGCTTCACGCACATCCAACGGTTTGGGATGCTTCGCTATCCCCAAAGCCAGTAAGAGCCATCGCGCTCAACTGTGCAACTACAATCAAAGATAACACTTAATTCTAGACTCTAGATTTAGAGGATTCACAAGTAAATGTAAAAAAAATCGTTTTTCCGGTATAAACTTTTATGTACATACCGACACACGCCACAGGCCATAGTCCACATAGTTATTTTATTTTTACATTGTATTATTTGGTAATAACCGCCAAATTATCTGTTTTTGAGGTCGGACCTATTTCAAAGTATTTTTTTCCACGCATCACACGCGCCACACGCGACTCGCGACACGAGGAATATCAAAATTGGCCTATGGCATTGAGCTGCTCACAAAATTTCAGCCCTCTAAGTAGTTAAAAAGGACCTTAAAAAACGAGAAAATGGTTAAACTTCCACCCATAACACGCGCCAAATGCGAAACGCGCCACACCTCACAAGCGGAATGTAAAAAATGCTTTTCAGCTCTCTAGGACGTATGAAAGGTGGTTATAAAGGACCTCAAAGAAGTCGGAAATACAGAAAAACATGGGTCAAGTCAAATTAAATAAAAGTTTTTAATAACAACTTGACATACACATACACATTTTAGTATGGGATCAATTGACCCTGGGGTCAGTTTCCAAAAATAACGGGTTCGTTTTCCTTTGCAAAATTGAAGGAGGCGAATATATACAAATTCTGGATAATTTGTAAAAATAAGATTTGAGAAAAAAATTAATGGAGGCTGACCTGACCAAAATGGTCAGCCAGACCATTGCGGCCTAGCTTCTCACAACAATTTGTGTTGAGCATGGAGCATGTATATTTTTGCACACAAATGGGGTGGACCTACAATTTAATGACGGTTCCGAACGGCGAATTGAGAAGCTTTGCGTGACAAGTTATTGCTCTCGGACGTTTGTCTGATTTTCGCTAGTGGTGGGAAACCGTGGAAAATACTTTTGCTGTTACTGGGATTTGAACCAAGAACCTCCTGCTCAGAAGCCATGCTCCTGTCCACTGAGCAACGGCGCCAACTTTTTAACAATATACATTTCAAAAAATTAGGTTTTTTAAATGTGGTTGATACGTTTTACATTTACCCCACCTGCCTATAATATATCTAACCATGGGAGATGGAAGGAGGCTGTACTATACCCTATAACCTTCCTCCACCTGCCAATAATATACATTGAAAATTTTATAAAAATTGGTTGGGAAATGTGAGTTTCCATAAATAAATAAAAACCGCAAGCATGTAAGTGAAACTACTTTAACGGCGATGAGGAGAAAATTAAGTACGGTATCAGAAATAATTTTGGGCTGTGATTTTGAGTTACATTATTGGTCACATTATTGTTACATTTTTTAATTTTGGGAACTAAGCCATTTTCCAAGCGATTTGAATGATATTCGGAACGTAGGACTAAGATGCGGCTATAAGACTTGTTTCTATGAAAATTTTGGGATCTGTATGAAATTCGGTATGTAGGACTATTTTTGCCTTGTTCGTTCCGTTCTATAAATAAATGATACATAATCTGAAGAAGTTTCACTTCTTATATATGTGTATCCCGGGCACATGAACCACGGCTTTTCTCTTACTACCGCGGTGGTTGAGTAGATGAGTGTACTAAAGGCCTATAATGAAGAAATACGACAAAACTTATTTCATTATTTGTGTAAATTGAAATAGTAATAAGAAAACTAATGACATTTTCAGGAACTTCTCGAACCCAGCGCCACAAAAAAAAAACTTACCGGAGCTGCATTCGAACATATGATCTAAATCTACTTTGATACCTTCAGTGGTTAAGGCGTGATGACGTTTCGATTCCTACACCACCTACCGGGTCAAAAAAAAACATAAATTTATCGGAGTACCAAACGAACACTTGGTGTAGACATCGTTTTGATATCCATGTTTTTATTCCTTAGAAATCATCATCATCATATTTGGCTCTACAACCGGGGTCCGGTCCTGCCTTCCCGCAAAAAGTCTCTCCACCGGTCCCGAATTCGAGCGGTTGTCATCCAGTTTGGCATCCCTAAACTCTGTGCGTCCTGGCCTACGAAATCGTTCCAGCGTAGGCTTGGACGGTGTGTCTCGTGTCTCTTCACGATATCGACATCGCGGTAACGCTCGTAGATCTCATCATTATAGAGTCTCCGGAATCGTCCTTCCTCACATAAGGGGCCAACAATTATACGTAAGACTTTTCTCTCGAACGCGAGAAATACACATTTAAAAAAATATCTCAATATATAATATAGATATATAAATTAGGAGCACTTATCGAACTTATGGTGTGAATTTGACTTCAAGGTGTTTAGTGGCTTATGCGTGCTGCTTACACACATATGCACAATATCTCCTTCCACTCCTTCCAGCGCCACATACCGGGTCAAAAAACACATTAACTTATCGGAACAACGAACGAACATAATGGTGTGAATATGGCTTCGATCCAGTGGTTTAGGCGTGATGACGTATTAAGGCATGATAACATATCTCGTATCCAGCATAGAAAAACATAAACTTAAAGGAGCAATAAGCGAATATATGGTGTGAATATGGTTTCGATTAAATATATATGCACGCAAACATTTTTATACATAAAGATATAGATGTAATATCATATACACCAACCGAATAGAAAAACCTTAAACTATGTTACAAACACCAATTGGGTGAATCGATATTGTCTTTGTTTATTGTGTATATGTAGATAGATATTCCACCATTTTTGCTGATTTAACTTAACATTTATCTTTAAGACTAATTAAAATAATATTTCAACCGCAGCATTTTCATTATTTTGATAAAAGCTTTTAACTCTCAAGATATGTACATACCTCGACATACGGATACGTTCGTTATAATATTCAAAGCTTTTTACAGTCATGGTTAGTTGAGCATCATAATGTCATCATAATAATGTGCACTATCATCGACACAACCACGATTTAAGAGCTCAGTAATCTGCGGTCGTCTGAACGTTATGTTCCATGACATTGTGGTTTGTTGAAGGTTGACTGCAATTGTTTATTACAGACTTCTCGATTTCATTTCATAGTTTTGTTAATAATACATAGAGGAATCTGTGCACGAGAATACTTACTTGTACTATGTGAAGCGGTACATGTGATATCAGGGAAATGTGGAGCAGAGTTGTTCGTCTTATAGCGCAGTTTTTTATTTATAAAAAAGTAATTATCTTGTCAAAGTTGCTTATATTCATAGAAAATAACATTATACAGATCGATGGGCATATACCGGATTGAATTCAACTTTGAGATAATCATGTAAAAAATTAGTAACGTAGTTGTAGGTCTACGGTGACGGTTAGACGGCTTTACGATATACTAATCAAAAGTGCAACAATGTGATTTTACGAGTATCTACCTTCAAAGATCCCTTCTTTAGCCGCACAATAATTTTGTGGAATAGATTGCCCGACTCTGTGTTCCCGCATGTGTATGATCTTAAGTCATAGACATTTTATCTTTTCCTCTTCTTAATTTCCTAACGCCCACGCTGTGCTAAGCATGATAACTGTGCAGCGTGTTTACATTATGAAAAAAGCCTTCCTGTGTTTTCTCTAAAAGCACAAACAAATTACACAACTTAGAATCGGTCGAAACTCGACCAACGTTAAAGTCAAACAGATACGTTTTAAAAACGACAGGTCGACAACACTCAATCTAATTAAATATTATACCCGCCGTCATTGTTGATTACTGAATTCATTTTAGCATGAATTCAAGTAATTATTATAACATGCCATTAATTTTTTTATTACGCTAAAAAAACAATAAAAATATCCACTTCAGTGCAATATAATGCAAAGTAAACAGCTCGAAGGTTAAAGTTAAGAAAATTACAGGTGTGATTAAAGGTAAATGTGTCCTTCAGTCTGAATTAGGAAGGTTGTTCTTACGCGTATTGAGAATGAAACATCATTCTCCGGGCATTTTTGTTGTTATAGAGTCACCGGAATCTTCTCTCCTCACCCACGAAACCAAAACATCTCCCTTTAGCATCTATGTTTCGGATAATTTTACTCATTCGCTGGGTAATGGTTACACATCCTAAAGGTTATGTGGAATGTAATATAAAATTATTAGTCTTTATATCCTTCTTGACTCAGTTTGATTTAGACAAGTACTATTACTCCTTGTCCAAAGTATTGCAATATATTGTCCATGTCTGTTGTGTTGGCTCCAACTAGTAAGATAGCGGTTCAATTACTGTCGTGTTAAAAAAAACGCACGTTTTTTTCTCAACGCACTAATCATCTAGAGGGCAAATATAAATGATACGATGCTGTACATGTGATATAAAGTTCTCAATACTGAGGTTTAATTTATGTATAAAGTAATAAAGATCTAGAGGCAACAATTTGGACTTATGAACTCATTACTTTTGCTTGCTCTCTATTGCGCGCAGAAGTGAACTTTCAACTACACCCACCATATCCATCACCACCTTTCAGGGCCCAGAGCTCTTCTGCGGGGTCAATTGTGTTTATGCACAGCAAAAATTAGCTCCTGCGAAGACAGGTTTGTTCGCTCAACTAAGAGAGTCAAGAAAGACAACCAAAGAGACGGCTCAAAACATTTTTATATATGGAAGTTCTTTCCTTGAGAAAGGATCGCCAAGGATAATGCTAATCGGCCTTCTTATGGATCTTGGTGCCTGAGATTTTCATAATACATAATAACCTGAACCTGTCTCCGATGACAGTATGCAGAGTCTGTTTGGAGGAGGATGAGACTACGTAGCATGTTCTCTGTGAGCACATGGCTCTCGTGCAGATGAAACTATGAGTACTCCACTTCAGTGGAGTGTAAAAAGCTCGATCACCAGGGACATCTGATCACTTTCATTAGGAAGGTGATGCGCTCCATTTGTAAACGCACTTGGGGAGCCCCCTTCACCCAGACCCGCGGCCCCATCACTACCAAATTATAGAAAGTGTTGTCACCGTAAATACACATGTGTGCAAAGTTTCAATAAAATCGGGCTTTGGAAAGTGGATTTAAAATTGATCGCAGGATTCCACGACAAACAGACAAAAACACGGCCCACAAGAAGTTAATACAGAGAATTTAAAAATCGCAATCAATCACATACTAGCAAAAGAAAATTAATTTTTAATAAATCTAACAGTTTATAATTTTTCGAAGTCAGCAATTTGTCAATTTTGACATATACTGAACATTCCTGAATACCTGTCGGAGATGTCTCACAAGATTGAGATTTCTTTGAAAATTTCCGCTCCACAAAGTTGAGTCAGTACCAATTGAAAGATCACCGGCAATGGCGATTCGTAAACTGCAATCGTTTGTGAATAAATGTCTACAGATAATACAGAGGATTTCTATCCTTATCCTATCCTCAGCTTATACTCATATTGAACGAACATCTACACAGCAACGAGTGAGTAACTTAATGAAACCACAATCAGACGAGGAAATTTGCAAAGATTAATTGAGCCCACAAGGAAAAAATCATTTTGCTAAATCCACCCACTACATCATTTGGCAGAAGTACGGTGGATTAGGAATTCAGAGCAATATATGAATAAGTAGAAAGGTGATGGCGTGCAGGCGTTCTTGACTCCCTATGCCCCAATATAGGGGTGACCGGATGAAACAAGTAAGTAGGTAGTCACTGGCATTTGTCAAGCTTGTCCTTTTCCTCTCTTTGTTTGTATTCTAATTTTTTGCCAAAATTAGATTTTCGAATAGACCTCCGCCAGTGCCAGCATATAAATATTTTGGTAGGCTCCATTTTTTTTATAAGACAAAACCTTAGCCCAATTGGGTGATACTGCGACCTAAAAATATCTAGTGTATAGTAGGGTGTAACAAATCTTCCTAATGAAGGATAGTATGTCCTTAGTGGCAGAATTACGCAGATCCGCTGACGAACATAATGCCTTGTGGAAAATATGTCTCCTAAACCAGATTAAACCTGGACAGTCACAGAGGATGGGCCCAGATGTTTCGTCCTCCTCCAAGCAGAACCTTCATTCCCTGTTTGAGCTCAGATTAATTTTGTTATAGTGATATCGCAAGCCACAGTGACCTGTGAGATAACTCACTAGCTTTCTGATGCTATCCTTGTCTAGATCAAGGATTTCTTTATAGGAAAAGGGCCTGATTAACCCTTTAGACTGTCTTAGCCCTAGGGTATTATCCCAGTGGGTCAGACGAAGTTCCCTTTCCCATTTATTAATCCACGCTGTGCTGGTAGCCTAGCTGATACCACAGTAAGGTTTCGGTCCTAAGAACGCAGATTCTGAACCAGCCCTAGCTAGTTTATCTGCATGTTCGTTGCCTGCAACACCCTGGTGAACAGGTACCCAACCGAGTTTTACCCTGTTGAGCCCTGCCAGGAATTGAAGTGAATCGTAGCAGCATTTAACTGATTTTAGAGTCCATTATGCTGGACGATAGCGCTTTCAGTGCTGACTGACTATCAAAAAAGATATAAATCGTAGCGCCTATAATACCCATTCTAATACTTGAAGTAACGCACCTTGCATGACAGTTGTTATGGTTGTGCTGTACTTACCACTAATTATGATCGCCAAATCGTCAGCATAACCAATGGCGATGTAGCCTGATCTATGCAGAAGGTTGTCTTTGACAAGTGACCATAGAAGGGTACAGAGTACGCCTCCTTGCGGGTAGCCCTGCAGCTGCAGTCACCGACACAGACACATCCCCTGAGGGGGAAGTAATGACTCGACTTTCCAGCATGGCCCTTATCCATTGGTCGGTCGAGCCATCGATACCTCTGTTACTGATTGCTCTTGTTATTGAGTCGTAGCCAGTGTTATCGAAAGCGCCCTCAATGTCAAGGAAAGCACACAGAGCCATTTCCTTGGAGCGGAAAGCCGCTTCTATCTTTTTAACTAGGCTCCATACAAAAGTATTGACAGATAAAACAAACAAATGATCAATTTAGGGTGACAATAAATAAATTCTAAGCAAAACAACCTTAAATCATAGCCTCAACACTTAAACTAAAAGTATAAAAACCAACGCATAAAAATCTAATGACAATGATATCATGTATAACTTGTTTTCCAATATGTAACGAATTCTATTTGATAGCAAATATAGGTAACAGGTTGCAGCAATACCACCGAACCGGACGACAAGGCCCACGGTAGTAATCAATCAAACGTGCGTATCTTCAGTCACGGCACGATGGAATGTCCAATGCTACAAATACGTGGCTCTACAAAAACCTTTCCACTATAAAATCTATATAAATAAAAATTAAATTTTGAGCTGTTGTTAATAATGGATTCTCACATTTACCAACCGATTTTTATTAAATTTTCAATTTATATTTTTGGTAGGTGGAGGAAGTTTATAGGCTCCCTCCCTGGGGGTGGTAAATGTCAAATGTTAATATCAGTCACATTTACAAACTGATTTTTATAAAATTTTCAATGTATATTATTGGCAAGTGGGAGAAGGTTAAAAGCTATAGAACACCCCACACCCCAGGGGTTTATGTATGCGAGTAGCGAAGTACTCGGGAGCAGCTATCGGAGACACACCTCACACATTGGATTGGATGTGTGCAAAGTTTGAATAAAATTGAATTTTAGGAAGTGGATTACAAATTAATCACAAGATTTGGCCAATCACAAACAAACAAACAAAAAACACACAACACATCCGGACGCGAAGTCTATATAGGAGTATATTGGCACGCACAATATTTCTATATAGATCCGTATCATGTCTGAAATTTAAAAAAATCACCTCTCTCCTAGAAAAAAAACACATGTGTCATTGTTATTATAATTTACTATTCCTAAACAATTGGAACTTATTCTATTTGCATTGCAGCTGCTTAGGTCGTCTGTATTCAATAGTAGACGTTACAAAACGCCCGCGTTGTTTGAATAGAATTACAGGCGTAGAAGTGAAGCACAGCGAAACAGTTATAAGATCAAAAATGTATATGAATTTTAAAATCAACCATCAACGTTTCTAAAAATATAAACCATTTTCGGTTGCTACTGGTTGTTTATTAGTGGCGTCGAACGGAAGGGTCACTAAGTCACCGCACAGCAGAGAGATTAGATTAAGAGGTAGCAGCAATCACATCGGGTACAAATCATATAAGCTCGTAAGTCAGTATTCCCGCATAACGTACAGGGCAGAGCAAAGCGTTCCACAGATACTGGAGATTGCTGAAATAGAAAACGCGTTCTTTTCACGCTCATTCTATGTTCTCCTATCGTCAATATCGGCGGGTTGCGCTCCGGCGGACGTAATAACTTGTGTGCTTTTTTGTGATAACAGAGTAACACGGCTGAGAATTTCATCGTAAGCGACTAGTTTACTATGCAATCTTCATTTAATTTCCACTTAAATTTTTTTTCAAATTGAATAGGTAAACTGTTTTTGTAAAAAAACACAGACTTTCAGTTCAAATTGAGCAACGACAGCTTTCGGACTAGCTATCCGCCGGCATCCTTGTATGGTCATTAATCATATAAGTTAATACCTAATAATAATTTATTTGTAGTTAATTTATTAAAAGAAATGAGTGCTGTCAGGAGTCAAGTGTAAGTTATTAACCGTTTTTTAACGTGCGAAACGTGTTAACAGGTTGTTTAAACAGTGCCTAGGGGTTGTATTTTCATACAACGACAACAAATTTGCTTGCTGCAATAATTTTGTATTGTCGACAAAAGGCATTGCAAATTTTAATTTGTTCATATTTATAGTATTTGAGTTGACCTTAATTGCATTTTATCAAACAATTCTTTAGATGGTGGTGCGTTATAAATAGTACCTTATAAATACTATTTATAACGCATATAATAATTAAAAACCAGCAAAATGATTTTATTGGTAAATTTCGAAAAGTTTTGTTAAATTCATTGTCTGATTAATACATGCGAGTATTTATAAAATATTAAATTTGTACACTTCTAATGTTTTTGTTGCCAAATGAATATGACTAAGTCGTGTCGTAGTTAGTACCTTGCGAATCGCTATAGCGTGGGGTACAATTGTGTCTTTTTCCTGATAATTATACATATGTACTCGTACATGTACACATATTTATATTTAATAATATGTTAAATGCGTTGTGAATTCAAAATTTGTTACTGATGAAATAAAATTCCAATATTCGATAAAGTTCCTAATGTTCGAAGCAGTTTTGGAAACTTTAATGAACTCTTTTGTAGCTTGACCCCCCCCCCCCCCACTTCTCACTTCTTTTGCTCATCACTATGATTCTTCGTTATTCAATACGATGGCATTTTAAAAGTGTTTATATTGCACCACGTTTAATGTAATTGCAATTGCAAAGCAAAAGTTTTTGCTCTAACCAAGAAACATGGAATTTGTGTATTGTTTTGTTTCGTGCCCTTTTTAACAGTATTATGTACATACGTAATAGTGTTTCTTTAAGCCCAATTGAGATTTTTCAATGGAATGTTTTTTGAAGAAATGCAAACTATCACCCTACGTTTATTGAGTCCCGATTCAATTTTTAATTACCATCATCATAGCTGACCCGACGAAATAAGTTAGTGCTCGTAAAATGCTCGCAACCGAACGTAAGCTTTGCTTTAACATCGTTGAAGCGTGTAATTATTAAAAACTTTTATTTGACTTGACTTGACCCTTTTTTGTCTGTATTTTCGACCTTTGAGTTCTTTTTAACCAACTTCCAAACGACCTAGAGAGCTGAAATTTCGTAAGTGTCTAACTGTCCAGAATAGCATTTTTTATATCTCAATTATGACGGGTGTCGCGTGTCCCGTGTGGCGCGTGTAATGGGTTCCTTTTTAACCAATTTCGACACGACCTAGAGAGCTGAAATTTCGTGAGTGTCTAAGTCGTAAATAGGATTTTTTATATTCCGAGTGTGACGCGTGTGATTTTCGAAAGTTTTCTTTTTTCGACTTTTTGAGGTCGTTTTTAAATAATTTCCACACGACCTAGAGAGCTTTTTTTTAATATATTTAAACTTATTGCCAAGGGAATACTCCCTGAAGGGCTTGCGCCACGGCAACAAGGTGGGCTAAGCCGTTTATTAAAATTAAGAATTAAATCGGAGAAATGTGATTTACAATATATCACATTCCTCACGTTTGTAGCCGGTTTCGAATTATTTTCTCGGAATTCTCCCTGATTCATTGAAAAAAGCAATACGGAAAAACGATCACGAAACCAAATGCTTTAATGAATGGATCATGGCCAAGGAAAACTACAAAAAACATTGACCAAGAAAATATTACAAAAAAAAATAGCATACGTGAGCCTTCAAAATTCTTGGAACCTTCATCATTCAGGAACTAGCTGACTTCTTTCTTGAAGGCCAACTCGACAGTGAATTTGGAAAACGAATGAAAACGAAAAAGGCACGCACAACTATCGAGCCGATTAGCTTCAACGCCAAACATTGCACCTAGGATGAGCGAAAAAGCTGAACTCAAATGGACCTCTTGAAGACTCTCTGCGGTTTCTCGTAGCTTGACCATTTTCACCCGAGAAACCTCCAATTCAGGGCTTTGATAAAGATTTGTAAATTTGGTTCTTTTGTTTTAAATTTTTAAATTTTAAAAAAAAATTTTAAATTTAAAAAAAAAATTAACCCGATTTTCTTCAAATTTAATATACGTGTGTATCTCCGATGGACAACACTTTTTTTAAAAATTTTGTAGACCACGGGCCCCGGGATCGTGGGGCCAACAAGAGACAAAGACACACATCGGGACGCGAATGTAATGTAGATGCACCTTCTGTTCATCAAGGCACGCACAATATTTCATAAGTTTTCGACACTGTGTGTCACAAAAAAAAAACCTGGACTCAGATATTAATCCTCTGAGGTAACGTACGGGTAGGAAATAAATCGTGAAGATTGGAGACAGTCAAGTTGACTGTCTTAATATTCCACAAGGATCAGTACTTGGTACTGGT
Organism: Nephrocerus scutellatus; assembly: GCA_947095585.1. Classification (NCBI taxonomy): domain Eukaryota; kingdom Metazoa; phylum Arthropoda; class Insecta; order Diptera; family Pipunculidae; genus Nephrocerus; species Nephrocerus scutellatus. The sequence continues at coordinate 3,697,717 of OX352763.1, forward strand.
ATAGTTTTAATTATTATCACTTTTATATTTGGAAATATAGGAAGGTGGACGTTATCTTGCGAGTAAGAAGGTTGAATCACGGGGCGGCAATCTTACGAGAAATCGATATGCACTTTTTAGCAAGTAATGTGCGCTATTTTTTACAAGACAAAATAAATTTTTCTGCTAAACTGTTTATGCACAATGCAAAACTACTTGTGTATTCGCTGACACTGCAGTAAATAACAAAATATTTTATGCTAAAACACTAGTGTGGATAATGCCTACTTTCGAGGCTAGGTTATAGTGAAGGAAACAGTCACTTTCGTCTATGGTCGTGTGAAAACAATTTAATGGTAAATCAACTGCGTTTGCAGATGATGATGATGATAGGCTGGTGGCAACTTTTTTTTTTGAACGTTTTGCTTGAAATTTTGACAGCTTGTCAGTCTGAATCATCTCATTTCGCTTGAGGAGCGTTTCGAAATATTTAAAACGTATTTTCGATATCAGTGCTGTGTAACTGAAACCGTGCGAATTTTGAAAAGAAATATGGGTTGTGAAAGAGCGCCAAGCGGAAGAAAGGATTGCTATTGGATTGGAGAAGCACGGACAGATCGCACGCCCGAGATGGGCTGTGGCCCATAGCGTAGGACAGAATCGATCGACATCAACTCGACGCCAATCGCACCAACTTCAACAGAAATCTGCACAAGGTCCTCGGATTATTCGATTACAAGGACCCGATGACTCAGGAGTTGAAAGCAAATGACCATCCGCCTTGATATCAGTTCTCTGCGTGAGCCATAAGACCAGCTTGATAATGACGTCGATTTTGGTCGAAAAATCATCTTTTCAGACGAAGGGCATTTCCATCCCGGGGGCTATGTAAACAAGCAGAACTGCCAGATTTGGGGTTCGGTTCGGTTCGGTGTTGAATAACGATGATATTTTAATTTTGATACACGAATTTAAAATCAATTTAAAAGATCTGAATATGATTACTTAACATATTAATTTAACTAGATGAAACTAAAATTATGATTAAAATTAAAAAACAAAATAACCTAACAAAAATGTAGTTAGTATTTTAATTTAATCTGCATTAGCAATTTACACGTTCAATTCAATTATAATATATTTTATTTAATATTATAATATTTTAAATATGCTTATTTATTAGTATGATTTAAAGCTACTTGAATTTGTCGTCTTCTGAAATCGCTGAATAAAATTTGTGTCTAGTGTTGTGAAGGAACTTTTTTATTATTTTATTTTTTGTTTTGTTGAAATTAATATTCGAGACTTAGTAATTGATATAACTTTAATTACCATATGTGCTGCAGTCAAGTTGAGATCAAGTTTTGACCGATTTTCATTTTTTAAAAGCACTAAGTCACCTACACACCTACCCACAAGTCGCGTATTTGGTTTAAACGATTAAATTGTTTTTTGCCAAGTTAAGCGATATTTGTAATTTATTTTTCATCTCGCCGTCGTAATAGTCAAAATTATACATTACATCAGGCACAGACTTACCTTGTAAGTAGGAAGATATGAGATATTCACCCAATGCCCGGTGCGATCTTTCGAGTGCACCATTGCTCTGCTAATGATATGCGAATGTTTGAATTTTATCAATCTTAAGAGTTCTGTGTACTCGTTTCAAAAATTCTGATGTAAAATTTGCACCTTGATGGGTGAGAATTAATAATAATTGTACTCCAAACGAACAAATAAAATTTTCTGCGACTGCTTTTGCTATGGTTCGAGTTTCTTGATTTGGTTATCTTGATTGGAAGTTATTTCGGAAAACCGATTTTGTTTACCTACAATGAGCTAATTTTTGTTGATGAAATTTTGGATTCGGGTGACCATATGTGGAAAGAAGTAAAATTCTTTTAAACGTTTTTAGGTTCGTAAAACGCAATGAAGTGCTCCCAGAGGTGTACAGTGAAATTCCTGCGATATCTTTTTAATGTCTTAATCCCTTTCTAATAAGATGACTGGGAAAGATGAATTACCATTAGATGGATTATGTTGACGTAATTCATCCTTAATCGCGTCTAATCGAATTAGGGGTGCATCTGGATTATGCGTATCTTTATTATTCAGAATGTTGGTTTGTTCCGTTTTATCAGTGTATGGATAATTGGACACGAAAGACTTAAACTTTGAGATATTAATTTATTTTTGATACTATGGGCTCTGGTAATGACGTGAATTTCTTGAAATGGGGTGGGTATTGGCTGCTTGTTGATGGGAGATACGGCTCAGTCCGTCGCCATTCGAATTTAAAATTCCCGACTTGTGCACTATTTGGTAGTCATATGTTACTCCAATCTCCATCCAAAGAGAATCTAGGCTGAGTTTGAAATATCTTTGAGCATTGTCAGTTAAGTCACAATAATGAAAGTTCTACCGGAGATATAGGGTCTGTATTTCCTTACATCAAATGAAATGGTCAAACATTCCTTTTTATTGTCCGATAGTGAGACTATGCTTGGTTCAGAACTCGTTTTGCATTCGTGAATTGGAGATTATGTTCTTCGTCACCAGGATGTAACCTTTTGTGAAAGAACGGCTCTAATTGCAGTCCCCAAATCTACCGTCAATATAAATATCTTGGTAAACTCCCGAAATTGAAGGCTAGGCTCGGCTATGGCAGCCTGTTTTATTTTATTGAAAGAGCTACAACAAGGACTTTCCCATACAAAGCTTCTCTTCGACCTTTTTAAAAACTTTTTTTTTATTTTATTTAACTTGACAACAAGTGAATGTACAAACTTTTATATATATATACATTGAAACACGCCACATAGTCGTTTATTATTTGGTAATAATCGCCAAAATATCTATTGTTGAGGTCGGGGCTATATCAAAGAATTCCCTTTTTTCCACACTTCACACGCGCCACACGCGATTCGCGACACGCATCAAAAGCGGGATGTGCCCCTGACATTGAGCCGCTCACAAAATTTCAGCCCTATAGGTCGTGCGAAAGGTGGTTAAAAATACCTCAAAAAACGAGAAAAATTTTCTATAATCATTCATAGGAATGAATTCAGTTGTTTTTGAATGTTTGGAGCCGGAAAATTTTCCACAGACTTGATTTTTATCGAATATAACGTGATTTAAATTTCCTTTGTAAGGAAACTGCACATTTATGGTTGAAATTTGAAATTTGCAGTGCTATTCGAGATCATCAAGATCATTACCGTGCACCACGATATCGCCGAGATATGCTAGACACTTCTTGATGCCGCTTATTCCCCCCAACACAATGTTCATCATGCGTTGAAAGGTTGATGGTGCTTCCTTAAGGCCAAAAGGCATACGATTAAATTCATAATGGCCTATTTTGGTACTATTACCGTCTTGTGCCGGTATTTTTTGTCTATACCTATCTGATGGTAGCCATCAGCTAAATTCAGCGAACTAACATAAGAGCATTTATTAAGCTGGTCGAGATTTTTGATATGTTTGGGGGAAAGACGAAACCGATGGGACATCATGACTCGCCTGAAGTCGACCAATACTCTCCCCCTTTTTAAATTCATTATTTGGATTTGTTTGTCTATCTGTTGTGGAATCTTGTGATCAATGTTTTACCAACTTACTAAAGCCCGATGTTATTTAAACTTTGCCACATGTGTATCCTCGGTGACAGCACTTTTTATTTAAATATGGAAGTGATCGGGCCCGAGGGGCGAGAAGCTCCCACATAATTTTTTTATAACTTAACCAGATTTTAATTAAACTTTGATGTTCTTTTAATCTTGTTGTTTTATTATTCATGTACATTTTTTAAAACTTAAATATTCCAGATTTTCATAAACATTACAGAAATTTTTTTTATAACAGTTCTAGTTGCTCTAGATCTAACTATTTTATTTTCTACCTTTTATTTATTTTATTATTTAGTAATGCGTAAAACTTAAATGAAAGTACCCTAAAATGACCCCATAAAACCACCTCGCGTGACCTACTCAAAAGCCCCTTAAAACCACCTCAAGATCACCCCAATTCTCATCATGATTATGCAAGACCCCTTCAAGAACCCATCTCAGTACCCTCTTAAATAAACTGCTTTTAAAACTCCACTAAATACCCCCTCAAGACCCTCCCAAGACGCTCCTCTAAATCACCACAAGACTCCCTCAAGACCCCTTAACATCCTTGTAAGACCCCACTCAAGACCTGCTTAAAACCCCCTCAAGACCCACTAAAGGACCACCAAAATACCTGCATAAAAATTATTTCAGGACAGTCTTAAAACCCTCTCAAGACCGTCTTAAGACTCTCTCAAAACTCCCTCAAAACCCCTGTCAAAATCGCTATCGAGACCCCTCTCAAGACCCTTTCAAGACCCCCATCGAAGCCAGCTCGAAACCCAACGATCTCTGCTAAGACCCTGTTAAAACCACCTTAAGATCTTATCAAGACCCTTTCAAGACTCCGCTCATAACCCCCAAGACGCACCACCGAAAAGTCCTACCGCAAAAACAAGTACAAGACTGTTAAAACTAAAACCATTAGAATACAAAAAAAACGTAACAGAATGACATGACCAACAGACACACAGCACCGACAAGTTAATAAAAAGTATTTACTAAAAACTTAAGTTACAATGTTATCATCAGATTTGTGCGATCATTTCGACACAAATATGCATACAAAAGTTGCGAGTGCAAATTTTTTGTTCGTTTGAAAAATTATGAAGTTCAGTTTATATTCTCCAGATCTTATCTTACAGTAGTATTGTACTTGTATTTTATGGCAATAATTTGAATAATGTACTAGTTTAGTTAAAGTTTTTGCAAATTTAACATAAGTATTCTAACATACATATGACTAAAATTTTGGAATGCTCAACAAAAGCCTTGAATATTGATATTTTGTCCGTCTCCTAGTATTTGATGGCAATCTATAGTGGAAAAAACATACATTATTACGGAAATAAGTCGAACTTTTAGAATTTATATGATGGGGTGTGACGGAAAATTTCAACCAAATGAGTAATTCAGTTTTTTTGAAAAGTAGAAGACTCTTTGGACCAAAGAACAGTGAGTACAATCCATACATGCGGTCGCAGTGCATGTGGCTTGCACCTTATTTCACTATAGTATCGTATCATACGTACTTCGTTAAATTTGTTTATGTTTGTTTTTATTTTTTATTGTTTTATTTTAACACAAAAATTGTAAGCAATTAAATTTGTAATAGTTTATGTTAACCAGCATATATATTATATATAATTACGTACATAAAAAAATTACTAATTATAATTATAGTAATACAATTTATGATTATATAGCGAAGGAAGTAATTTGCACAAGTGACACGTGTGAACATCTGTAATTGATGCAGTAACTAATAGTAATCAACGTTGGTTTATAACCTTTGCACGAGTGCCTAGCAGTACCTCTCATAACCTGTGTCACTTGTATTATATTTATGTGTTCCGTATTAATTAAAAAATTGGGTATTTTAATTGTAACATGGCTTGAAACTGAATTGAATTTTCTCAAAAGTCAATAGCCAAAGTTGCATGCAGTACCATATTTTAATTATATATTCATAAGCCGCATATTACAGAACAAAAGAATTTTAAAAGGCAAACTACTATTATAATTTTTGATCTATAATTATATAATTAAGGTTCTAAAGAGACAACATTCAATTTAACTATTATCGGCTGTTTAGTCAAGTGGGTCTTTTTCATTTTATTTTTTTAAGTCGTCTTTTTTTAATTAAAATTTGGCGCAGATTGATTTTTTGGCTGTCAAGTTGTTCGTTTTCTCTAAAAAACCAATCTACGGTAGATCAAAATTCCTCTCTAATAGATCTGTATATTTTGGGAGATTTTTACCACTCTTTTCACTAACTACAAAAACAACACACCTTTCGTGTTTGATTGGCCGAGAAAAAATCTAAGCTCAAGCACAGATTTTTAAAACCAAAAAAAAAGACATTGATGGCAGACGTTGGGGCGACGTATGCAATTGACAGATCGACGAAATATATGCATTCTTATGGGAAATGTACCATAGGAAAAGCATGTGACGAAAGCGACGCAAAAAGTTGACCAACTTTCAACTTTTCTCTCCGGCAAATGCTTTGACAGTTCTCTCTCAAATTAGTTTGAAGTTTATTTTGGCATTTGTTTTTGTTTGGCTGTACGACGAAAACATATTCATTGGGTCACCTCTTTGCGTTACATACGGCAACGTCAAAGAATACGTCGACGCTACTGACGCAACGGATTCTATGTGCTGGGGCTTTTAGTCTGTTAATAGCAAACTGGCGGCTCTCTGACTTAAATAGCGATTAAAGTCACATTCTTAATTAATTGGAACGATCTAAACAAAATACAAAAAAAGCAAAATGATTTGAGCAACATTTATTGCGCACATTTTATAATAAATAAAGTTCAGTCCTGCACCCGCACTTGGAATGAACTCTTTGTTGTTGTTGCAAATGGTTCGTAATTGTGGTGGTGGTTCGTGGGTGGTAGTATTGGTTGTGGTAGTGTGGTGATGATGGTGATGGTTTTGGAATAGTTCATCCATATTTAAGTAATAGTTATTATGTTTTTTATATTAACTTCGCATCGGCATGTTTCTGTCTGTCGTTTGTTTTGTCTGTCGTTCGTTATGTCGTTCGGTGGTGGAATTGTGCGAACAATTTTTAAACTAGAATCTAGGCTGAGTTTGAAATATCTTTGAGCATTGTCAGTTAAGTCACAATAATGAAAGTTCTACCGGAGATATAGGGTCTGTATTTCCTTACATCAAATGAAATGGTCAAACATTCCTTTTTATTGTCCGATAGTGAGACTATGCTTGGTTCAGAACTCTTTTTGCATTCGTGAATTGGAGATTATGTTCTTCGTCACCAGGATGTAACCTTTTGTGAAAGAACGGCTCTAATTGCAGTCCCCAAATCTACCGTCAATATAAATATCTTGGTAAACTCCCGAAATTGAAGGCTAGGCTCGGCTATGGCAGCCTGTTTTATTTTATTGAAAGAGCTACAACAAGGACTTTCCCATACAAAGCTTCTCTTCGACCTTTTTAAAAACTTTTTTTTTATTTTATTTAACTTGACAACAAGTGAATGTACAAACTTTTATATATATACATCGAAACACGCCACATAGTCGTTTATTATTTGGTAATAATCGCCAAAATATCTATTTTTGAGGTCGGGGCTATATCAAAGAATTCCCTTTTTTCCACACTTCACACGCGCCACACGCGATTCGCGACACGCATCAAAAGCAGGATGTGCCCCTGACATTGAGCCGCTCACAAAATTTCAGCCCTATAGGTCGTGCGAAAGGTGGTTAAAAATACCTCAAAAAACGAGAAAAATTTTCTATAATCATTCATAGGAATGAATTCAGTTGTTTTTGAATGTTTGGAGCCGGAAAATTTTCCACAGACTTGATTTTTATCGAATATAACGTGATTTAAATTTCCTTTGTGAGGAAACTGCACATTTATGGTTGAAATTTGAAATTTGCAGTGCTATTCGAGATCATCAAGATCATTACCGTGCACCACGAAATCGCCGAGATATGCTAGACACTTCTTGATGCCGCTTATTCCCCCCAACACAATGTTCATCATGCGTTGAAAGGTTGATGGTGCTTCCTTAAGGCCAAAAGGCATACGATTAAATTCATAATGGCCTATTTTGGTACTATTACCGTCTTGTGCCGGTATTTTTTGTCTATACCTATCTGATGGTAGCCATCAGCTAAATTCAGCGAACTAACATAAGAGCATTTATTAAGCTGGTCGAGATTTTTGATATGTTTGGGGGAAAGACGAAACCGATGGGACATCATGACTCGCCTGAAGTCGACCAATACTCTCCCCCTTTTTAAATTCATTATTTGGATTTGTTTGTCTATCTGTTGTGGAATCTTGTGATCAATGTTTTACCAACTTACTAAAGCCCGATGTTATTTAAACTTTGCCACATGTGTATCCTCGGTGACAGCACTTTTTATTTAAATATGGAAGTGATCGGGCCCGAGGGGCGAGAAGCTCCCACATAATTTCTTTATAACTTAACCAGATTTTAATTAAACTTTGATGTTCTTTTAATCTTGTTGTTTTATTATTCATGTACATTTTTTAAAAGAAAAGATTTTCATAAACATTACAGAAATTTTTTTATAACAGTTCTAGTTGCTCTAGATCTAACTATTTTATTTTCTACCTTTTATTTATTTTATTATTTAGTAATGCGTAAAACTTAAATGAAAGTACCCTAAAATGACCCCATAAAACCACCTCGCGTGACCTACTCAAAAGCCCCTTAAAACCACCTCAAGATCACCCCAATTCTCATCATGATTATGCAAGACCCCTTCAAGAACCCATCTCAGTACCCTCTTAAATAAACTGCTTTTAAAACTCCACTCAATACCCCCTCAAGACCCTCCCAAGACGCTCCTCTAAATCACCACAAGACTCCCTCAAGACCCCTTAACATCCTTGTAAGACCCCACTCAAGACCTGCTTAAAACCCCCTCAAGACCCACTAAAGGACCACCAAAATACCTGCATAAAAATTATTTCAGGACAGTCTTAAAACCCTCTCAAGACCGTCTTATGACTCTCTCAAAACTCCCTCAAAACCCCTGTCAAAATCGCTATCGAGACCCCTCTCAAGACCCTTTCAAGACCCCCATCGAAGCCAGCTCGAAACCCAACGATCTCTGCTAAGACCCTGTTAAAACCACCTTAAGATCTTATCAAGACCCTTTCAAGACTCCGCTCATAACCCCCAAGACGCACCACCGAAAAGTCCTACCGCAAAAACAAGTACAAGACTGTTAAAACTAAAACCATTAGAATACAAAAAAAACGTAACAGAATGACATGACCAACAGACACACAGCACCGACAAGTTAATAAAAAGTATTTACTAAAAACTTAAGTTACAATGTTATCATCAGATTTGTGCGATCATTTCGACACAAATATGCATACAAAAGTTGCGAGTGCAAATTTTTTGTTCGTTTGAAAAATTATGAAGTTCAGTTTATATTCTCCAGATCTTATCTTACAGTAGTATTGTACTTGTATTTTATGGCAATAATTTGAATAATGTACTAGTTTAGTTAAAGTTTTTGCAAATTTAACATAAGTATTCTAACATACATATGACTAAAATTTTGGAATGCTCAACAAAAGCCTTGAATATTGATATTTTGTCCGTCTCCTAGTATTTGATGGCAATCTATAGTGGAAAAAACATACATTATTACGGAAATAAGTCGAACTTTTAGAATTTATATGATGGGGTGTGACGGAAAATTTCAACCAAATGAGTAATTCAGTTTTTTTGAAAAGTAGAAGACTCTTTGGACCAAAGAACAGTGAGTACAATCCATACATGCGGTCGCAGTGCATGTGGCTTGCACCTTATTTCACTATAGTATCGTATCATACGTACTTCGTTAAATTTGTTTATGTTTGTTTTTATTTTTTATTGTTTTATTTTAACACAAAAATTGTAAGCAATTAAATTTGTAATAGTTTATGTTAACCAGCATATATATTATATATAATTACGTACATAAAAAAATTACTAATTATAATTATAGTAATACAATTTATGATTATATAGCGAAGGAAGTAATTTGCACAAGTGACACGTGTGAACATCTGTAATTGATGCAGTAACTAATAGTAATCAACGTTGGTTTATAACCTTTGCACGAGTGCCTAGCAGTACCTCTCATAACCTGTGTCACTTGTATTATATTTATGTGTTCCGTATTAATTAAAAAATTGGGTATTTTAATTGTAACATGGCTTGAAACTGAATTGAATTTTCTCAAAAGTCAATAGCCAAAGTTGCATGCAGTACCATATTTTAATTATATATTCATAAGCCGCATATTACAGAACAAAAGAATTTTAAAAGGCAAACTACTATTATAATTTTTGATCTATAATTATATAATTAAGGTTCTAAAGAGACAACATTCAATTTAACTATTATCGGCTGTTTAGTCAAGTGGGTCTTTTTCATTTTATTTTTTTAAGTCGTCTTTTTTTAATTAAAATTTGGCGCAGATTGATTTTTTGGCTGTCAAGTTGTTCGTTTTCTCTAAAAAACCAATCTACGGTAGATCAAAATTCCTCTCTAATAGATCTGTATATTTTGGGAGATTTTTACCACTCTTTTCACTAACTACAAAAACAACACACCTTTCGTGTTTGATTGGCCGAGAAAAAATCTAAGCTCAAGCACAGATTTTTAAAACCAAAAAAAAAGACATTGATGGCAGACGTTGGGGCGACGTATGCAATTGACAGATCGACGAAATATATGCATTCTTATGGGAAATGTACCATAGGAAAAGCATGTGACGAAAGCGACGCAAAAAGTTGACCAACTTTCAACTTTTCTCTCCGGCAAATGCTTTGACAGTTCTCTCTCAAATTAGTTTGAAGTTTATTTTGGCATTTGTTTTTGTTTGGCTGTACGACGAAAACATATTCATTGGGTCACCTCTTTGCGTTACATACGGCAACGTCAAAGAATACGTCGACGCTACTGACGCAACGGATTCTATGTGCTGGGGCTTTTAGTCTGTTAATAGCAAACTGGCGGCTCTCTGACTTAAATAGCGATTAAAGTCACATTCTTAATTAATTGGAACGATCTAAACAAAATACAAAAAAAGCAAAATGATTTGAGCAACATTTATTGCGCACATTTTATAATAAATAAAGTTCAGTCCTGCACCCGCACTTGGAATGAACTCTTTGTTGTTGTTGCAAATGGTTCGTAATTGTGGTGGTGGTTCGTGGGTGGTAGTATTGGTTGTGGTAGTGTGGTGATGATGGTGATGGTTTTGGAATAGTTCATCCATATTTAAGTAATAGTTATTATGTTTTTTATATTAACTTCGCATCGGCATGTTTCTGTCTGTCGTTTGTTTTGTCTGTCGTTCGTTATGTCGTTCGGTGGTGGAATTGTGCGAACAATTTTTAAACTAGAATCTAGGCTGAGTTTGAAATATCTTTGAGCATTGTCAGTTAAGTCACAATAATGAAAGTTCTACCGGAGATATAGGGTCTGTATTTCCTTACATCAAATGAAATGGTCAAACATTCCTTTTTATTGTCCGATAGTGAGACTATGCTTGGTTCAGAACTCTTTTTGCATTCGTGAATTGGAGATTATGTTCTTCGTCACCAGGATGTAACCTTTTGTGAAAGAACGGCTCTAATTGCAGTCCCCAAATCTACCGTCAATATAAATATCTTGGTAAACTCCCGAAATTGAAGGCTAGGCTCGGCTATGGCAGCCTGTTTTATTTTATTGAAAGAGCTACAACAAGGACTTTCCCATACAAAGCTTCTCTTCGACCTTTTTAAAAACTTTTTTTTTATTTTATTTAACTTGACAACAAGTGAATGTACAAACTTTTATATATATACATCGAAACACGCCACATAGTCGTTTATTATTTGGTAATAATCGCCAAAATATCTATTTTTGAGGTCGGGGCTATATCAAAGAATTCCCTTTTTTCCACACTTCACACGCGCCACACGCGATTCGCGACACGCATCAAAAGCAGGATGTGCCCCTGACATTGAGCCGCTCACAAAATTTCAGCCCTATAGGTCGTGCGAAAGGTGGTTAAAAATACCTCAAAAAACGAGAAAAATTTTCTATAATCATTCATAGGAATGAATTCAGTTGTTTTTGAATGTTTGGAGCCGGAAAATTTTCCACAGACTTGATTTTTATCGAATATAACGTGATTTAAATTTCCTTTGTGAGGAAACTGCACATTTATGGTTGAAATTTGAAATTTGCAGTGCTATTCGAGATCATCAAGATCATTACCGTGCACCACGAAATCGCCGAGATATGCTAGACACTTCTTGATGCCGCTTATTCCCCCCAACACAATGTTCATCATGCGTTGAAAGGTTGATGGTGCTTCCTTAAGGCCAAAAGGCATACGATTAAATTCATAATGGCCTATTTTGGTACTATTACCGTCTTGTGCCGGTATTTTTTGTCTATACCTATCTGATGGTAGCCATCAGCTAAATTCAGCGAACTAACATAAGAGCATTTATTAAGCTGGTCGAGATTTTTGATATGTTTGGGGGAAAGACGAAACCGATGGGACATCATGACTCGCCTGAAGTCGACCAATACTCTCCCCCTTTTTAAATTCATTATTTGGATTTGTTTGTCTATCTGTTGTGGAATCTTGTGATCAATGTTTTACCAACTTACTAAAGCCCGATGTTATTTAAACTTTGCCACATGTGTATCCTCGGTGACAGCACTTTTTATTTAAATATGGAAGTGATCGGGCCCGAGGGGCGAGAAGCTCCCACATAATTTCTTTATAACTTAACCAGATTTTAATTAAACTTTGATGTTCTTTTAATCTTGTTGTTTTATTATTCATGTACATTTTTTAAAAGAAAAGATTTTCATAAACATTACAGAAATTTTTTTATAACAGTTCTAGTTGCTCTAGATCTAACTATTTTATTTTCTACCTTTTATTTATTTTATTATTTAGTAATGCGTAAAACTTAAATGAAAGTACCCTAAAATGACCCCATAAAACCACCTCGCGTGACCTACTCAAAAGCCCCTTAAAACCACCTCAAGATCACCCCAATTCTCATCATGATTATGCAAGACCCCTTCAAGAACCCATCTCAGTACCCTCTTAAATAAACTGCTTTTAAAACTCCACTCAATACCCCCTCAAGACCCTCCCAAGACGCTCCTCTAAATCACCACAAGACTCCCTCAAGACCCCTTAACATCCTTGTAAGACCCCACTCAAGACCTGCTTAAAACCCCCTCAAGACCCACTAAAGGACCACCAAAATACCTGCATAAAAATTATTTCAGGACAGTCTTAAAACCCTCTCAAGACCGTCTTATGACTCTCTCAAAACTCCCTCAAAACCCCTGTCAAAATCGCTATCGAGACCCCTCTCAAGACCCTTTCAAGACCCCCATCGAAGCCAGCTCGAAACCCAATAAAACCTCCTCACGATCTCTGCTAAGACCCTGTTAAAACCACCTTAAGATCTTATCAAGACCCTTTCAAGACTCCGCTCATAACCCCCAAGACGCACCACCGAAAAGTCTTACCGCAAAAACAAGTACAAGACTGTTAAAACTAAAACCATTAGAATACAAAAAAAACGTAACAGAATGACATGACCAACAGACACACAGCACCGACAAGTTAATAAAAAGTATTTACTAAAAACTTAAGTTACAATGTTATCATCAGATTTGTGCGATCATTTCGACACAAATATGCATACAAAAGTTGCGAGTGCAAATTTTTTGTTCGTTTGAAAAATTATGAAGTTCAGTTTATATTCTCCAGATCTTATCTTACAGTAGTATTGTACTTGTATTTTATGGCAATAATTTGAATAATGTACTAGTTTAGTTAAAGTTTTTGCAAATTTAACATAAGTATTCTAACATACATATGACTAAAATTTTGGAATGCTCAACAAAAGCCTTGAATATTGATATTTTGTCCGTCTCCTAGTATTTGATGGCAATCTATAGTGGAAAAAACATACATTATTACGGAAATAAGTCGAACTTTTAGAATTTATATGATGGGGTGTGACGGAAAATTTCAACCAAATGAGTAATTCAGTTTTTTTGAAAAGTAGAAGACTCTTTGGACCAAAGAACAGTGAGTACAATCCATACATGCGGTCGCAGTGCATGTGGCTTGCACCTTATTTCACTATAGTATCGTATCATACGTACTTCGTTAAATTTGTTTATGTTTGTTTTTATTTTTTATTGTTTTATTTTAACACAAAAATTGTAAGCAATTAAATTTGTAATAGTTTATGTTAACCAGCATATATATTATATATAATTACGTACATAAAAAAATTACTAATTATAATTATAGTAATACAATTTATGATTATATAGCGAAGGAAGTAATTTGCACAAGTGACACGTGTGAACATCTGTAATTGATGCAGTAACTAATAGTAATCAACGTTGGTTTATAACCTTTGCACGAGTGCCTAGCAGTACCTCTCATAACCTGTGTCACTTGTATTATATTTATGTGTTCCGTATTAATTAAAAAATTGGGTATTTTAATTGTAACATGGCTTGAAACTGGATTGAATTTTCTCAAAAGTCAATAGCCAAAGTTGCATGCAGTACCATATTTTAATTATATATTCATAAGCCGCATATTACAGAACAAAAGAATTTTAAAAGGCAAACTACTATTATAATTTTTGATCTATAATTATATAATTAAGGTTCTAAAGAGACAACATTCAATTTAACTATTATCGGCTGTTTAGTCAAGTGGGTCTTTTTCATTTTATTTTTTTAAGTCGTCTTTTTTTAATTAAAATTTGGCGCAGATTGATTTTTTGGCTGTCAAGTTGTTCGTTTTCTCTAAAAAACCAATCTACGGTAGATCAAAATTCCTCTCTAATAGATCTGTATATTTTGGGAGATTTTTACCACTCTTTTCACTAACTACAAAAACAACACACCTTTCGTGTTTGATTGGCCGAGAAAAAATCTAAGCTCAAGCACAGATTTTTAAAACCAAAAAAAAAGACATTGATGGCAGACGTTGGGGCGACGTATGCAATTGACAGATCGACGAAATATATGCATTCTTATGGGAAATGTACCATAGGAAAAGCATGTGACGAAAGCGACGCAAAAAGTTGACCAACTTTCAACTTTTCTCTCCGGCAAATGCTTTGACAGTTCTCTCTCAAATTAGTTTGAAGTTTATTTTGGCATTTGTTTTTGTTTGGCTGTACGACGAAAACATATTCATTGGGTCACCTCTTTGCGTTACATACGGCAACGTCAAAGAATACGTCGACGCTACTGACGCAACGGATTCTATGTGCTGGGGCTTTTAGTCTGTTAATAGCAAACTGGCGGCTCTCTGACTTAAATAGCGATTAAAGTCACATTCTTAATTAATTGGAACGATCTAAACAAAATACAAAAAAAGCAAAATGATTTGAGCAACATTTATTGCGCACATTTTATAATAAATAAAGTTCAGTCCTGCACCCGCACTTGGAATGAACTCTTTGTTGTTGTTGCAAATGGTTCGTAATTGTGGTGGTGGTTCGTGGGTGGTAGTATTGGTTGTGGTAGTGTGGTGATGATGGTGATGGTTTTTGGAATAGTTCATCCATATTTAAGTAATAGTTATTATGTTTTTTATATTAACTTCGCATCGGCATGTTTCTGTCTGTCGTTTGTTTTGTCTGTCGTTCGTTATGTCGTTCGGTGGTGGAATTGTGCGAACAATTTTTAAACTACCTCGCACAGCCCAATCTTATTGAAACTTTGCACGCTTGTGTAATTCCGGTGGCAACACTTTCTATTCAGTTGTTAATGACCGGGCATCGGGGTCGGGGGGCTCTCATACACGTTTTTTTAAAGAAATCTTGCATATAGCGGCATAAGATCACTATAAAAGAGTGTGTGCTATGGGTTGTTTTACTCTTTCAACGAATGCACAACACATATCATAAATGCCAAGTTGACAATTTTTAACCACTACGTGACTAATAATAATGACTTAACCCTTAACGTTGATGCCCACCAGGGTTCAAGTCGAAGTGATTGAGAGTGAGATCGCATCTTAACAATTGAATTAGATTGAATTATTATAATCATTCTTTTCTATCGTGCAACAGCGCAAAAAAAACGAATAATTTTGGTTTGGGGCAATAAAACAACCTTACCTTAACATTACCGTACGATATGCTGTATTTAACATTTCAACGAATTTCGTAATCGTTTCTTAAACTTTGGCCCAAACAATTTTTTGTGATAAGATACTGAGACAATAAATAAAACTTTTTTCACATTCCAACTCGATAACAATCAAATTTTTTTTTGTATTGGTAATGTGAATAAGTAGAAGTATACTATAATATTCCGATATCTTATCAGTAATTATTAACTAAAATCGACTTGGTTTACCAAAAGAGAAATAAACGTTTCGGGATTAAAGTTTTTACGATGCAAGCTGTCTAAAACTTATGTTCTCAAAACTATTGAAGTTATTCTGATATAGAGATATTATTAGAAGTTAGAATTAGAAAAAATAAGTAAGCGACATGTCTGTTGATAGTGACATTTTTTATCAGATCAATATCAATGAAAGTTTATAAGAAACTAAGCAATGACCAAAAAAAACCTTATTTCAAAGTTAAGTTTTGCACCAAGCCCTTCTGTCCAAAATTCCTGCTTATGGAATCGGTTTAATCCAAGTTGTGTTGGACGGTTTTAAGTTTGATGGACACTTTATAAATGCCGGTGTCCCTCAGGGCTGTGTTTTGTCTCCGACACTCTTTCTTATCTTCATTAACGATCTTCTAACTGCAACTTCTAATCCAATATATTCCTTCGCTGACGACAGTAATATTAGCTTCTCTTTTATGTTCCCACGTCGGGTTTGGAACTAACGGGTGTTTTTTTGGGAGGTTTGTTAAACACAATTTCTGGCATATGGCTACCACGACTATTTTTCACAAATGTCATTTTTTTTTTTTTTTTTTTTTTTTTTTTTTTTCATAATGATTTGCCAAACAATACTGAGTAGAAATGCCACTTTGAGCTGTCAAAACAACTGTCATAAAATAAAACGACATCTATCGGAAAAACAAACCTCCCAAAAAAACACCCTTTAGAACAACAGCGTAAGGGCCATCAGACGATGAAATTGTGTGCCGTAACATGTTGTGCTCGCGGGATATTTGATCGTGTGAGGGGCTGTTCGCTGAAGTTTTTTGATAAACATAAAACGAGGTTTGGTCCTGGATGCGTGTTGCGGAAAGTAATAAATTCCCAGTAAGGAAAACCATATACCCCCATCGACATTTAGTTATATCCGTCATTATTTTGGGTGATGTTTATCAACTGACAGAAATATGTTAATACTCTACTGCTGGTTGCCATGGTGTTGTTTACCTACCGACGTTAGCTACGCCAACTTGATCGCCATGTGAAGCAAAGCCAGAACAACATGTTCGCGGCGAACAAGCTCATCGTCTGATGAGCCCTGTACGTTAAGCTGATTTTGACAGCATAACAATGCTATCGTCTGTCGTTTTAGCGAAATAGGAACCCATTATCCATGAATGGCATTTGCATCGAGGAAACTAGAAAACTAGCAATTCTTGTTTTATTAGTCAACAGCAAGCTTCGTTGGAAAGACCATATATTTAACGTCGCCAAAAATGCTACGAAATGCCTATGCTTCCTAACGCGGTGCAAAAAATATTTCAGTACTTTGATCTGGCTAATATTTACAAGGCATTCATTGCCATAAACTTGAGTATAACTGTCATGTCTTGCCAGGTGTACCCATTGCACACTTCTTTGGCCATCGGCATTTGTTAAATAAAACCAAGCTTCGTCAAATGTGATATATTTCTTCCATTTATCACCATTCAGTAGCCGGTTAAGGCCCATGAACCGGTCGTGCCTTTTGGTGATTGTTTCCGCAGACATGTCGTGACACTTCGCCTTTTTCAAAAGTCTTAGTACCAAAAAAAAATTTACAGTATATTTTATGACTCCAACCTTTGCTTTGAAATGTTTTGCCAGTTTGCTTATCATTTTTCGCAAATTGAAATTTGGCGTTTTGGCAAAGATGGTGTTCGTTCCGCACTTTGTTTGGTTTATTATTCCTCATTAGCGGAATTTCATTTTTTTATAATTTTTTTGAAATACACACTGTTTTACACTCTTTTATTGTTACTGAAAACTACCGTTTTTCTTTAAAAAATGTAAAATGAGGAACTGTTGCTTTTTTGTCTACGTTTTTGGAATATTCTGTTGTTTTAATGCATGTTTCTCACATATATTATACGCCTCTCTAAAATAACGGGACTCTGAGTTATTTGGTTTTACAATCGTTCACATTAATTTTTTATGTATAGCTATATAATCTAATTAAAATCCTCCTTTATCCGAGAGTAGGTTAGATTTGTTGGCTGCTATTGCACACTTAGACCGTTTACGGTCTATTGTGGTACGACAGGATCCGCTTATACTACAAAGGCCATTTGGAGCTTTTAATGAATTTTAGGATGTCTCCCACTTTACATTCCTCGACATCCGATAAACTGTTCAATGTGTGGTATCCAAAGTGTTTCAGTCTTCTGCTTGCAAGAGCCATATACATAAATTTGAATATCGGTTGCCGATATTATATTATGTTTTAGCCAAGTCACTGACTCTTCAATCGCTGTCACGCTGCAATGATCCGGGAGTCGAATGGAAATGTTTATATTATAGATTTGTCGCAGTAGACTCCGGCGCCGACTTTACCGTCAAGCTTGGAGCCATCCGTGAAAAATTTTAATGCAAGACTTTCTTGTGGCGACCCATCCCTATATTGCTCTCTGGAGTGATAGATGGACCGAAAACCCTTGTTGAAGCATAACACCGGCAGTGTGTAGTCTACGTTCACCAGTTCTGCCTTAAGCGAGTTATTGATCGTCGAGTGTCCCGGATAAATACAAATCCACTGACGTGCTGCTGACAGTTGCGCGGCCGTATTGGCTTCTCCGAGAGTAACATCAAGGTGGAATCAAATGGTAGACTCCGTACTTCCAAAACGTTTAATCTAAATATAAGCCTTCATGAAAGACATCAACAAGTTCCTGAAGTTTTCCCTTGGCAAAAAGAGTTTATATTTCAAAAAACGCCCACCTGCGTGGGAATGGGCTTCCAAAGTTTTAAAGTTTCCGTCAGAAATTTTTTTTTCTAAAAGGCTTGACATAGGTTTGTTGTTGTTGTTGTTGTAGCAACTCCAGGTTTGGGAGTGGATCCAAGTGATCCAATCTCAAATCTGTTGTTGTGTTGACGATCTTTGGCCCAATATCTTGATAGGTGTTGGGGTCCTTTCGGCTCGTAGAACCAATCGTCGTGGAATGGTAACAGGTTTTTGGTGTTAAAGGGAGCGTTTTCGCCAAACAAGATGGTGATTTTTGAATTCTGTGCAAGAAGGACTTTCAGTCTCCGTCGTCTAACCCTCTAAACCGCTGTCCACTTGACAAAAAATATTTAAAAACCATTATTTGATGTTAGTTAGGTAAAATTAACACTTTTCCTCATACCTAATACTCAGATCACCCTACCCCTACTCCACATCGACTCCACCACTGTTGCAAATCAGCAAACAGTAAAAGAAATAACGCCCAAAAATTACATCGTTTTTTCTTTTGAATTCTCTACATTAACTTCGCGTGCCCGGTTATCTGTCTGTCGGTGGCTGGCTGGTTAGTGGAGTATTTTAATCATTTTTTAACTCAATTCCTAAAGCCCAATTTTGTTCAAACTTTGCACACATGTGTATATCCGGTGACAACACTTTCTATTAAAATTTGGAAGTGATCGGGCTCGAGGGGCTCCCATATAAATTTAATTTTTTTATTTCAATGAATCAGTATACTTTTAGGCGCATATTTTGAAATATTTCTTTTGCTTCGTATGTGCTTTGTTTATAGTGGAAATGTCGTTTGGTGTCGACGGCAACATACACATTGAAAAATTTGGGTATTTTCACAGCTTTTCATTTCCCCTACATTTTGTTTGCTATGCACATGATGCGTATTGATAATACAAACCTTTTTGATGGTTAATTCAAGAAATGCACACAAAGAGTAACATTGCAGATATTATCGAACAAATTTAAGGGGAACCCGTAGGGAATGGAGTTATATGTACGCTTCGTCACTGGGGGGCACATCATTACTTCTCTGTGACACAGTGAGGCAGCTTTAAAATTTAATCTGTGTCTGTAATCGAAGAACAGAAATTAGCAAAGTTCTAATCAGCCCAAAGTTACTTATGCTCGCTAATTAATCTCTTGACGTTCTAAATTGCAGTGTTCACAATGTCACGAAGGAAATCAGAGAAAACTCCGTCAACAGGAAAATCTTCAACATTCTGAAACTCGTCAGTGATATTCTTCTCTTGCTCACCAAGATCTGGATCACTGTTATTGAGAGCATTGTCAAGACATTCACAGCACAACAAGTCTCTGTTAAGGGAGAAGTTGTTTTGGTGAGAGAAATTTCATTGAAATGAAATAATTCGTTATTTATATAAAAATTTCAAATTCCCAGATCACCGGTACCGGCCATGGCATTGGCAGGGAATTAGCCCTCGAATATGCGAGTCAAGGCGCTAAGGTCGTCTGCTGGGACATTAACGAGAAGAACAATCTGCAAACCGTTAATGATATCAAAATGATGGGTGGCCAAGCTTACGCTTACGTGTATGTGTGGACTTAATATGAATGTATGTGATTTTGTTTGGAACGTATTTTCAGCTGCAATGTGATAAACCGGTCGGAGATTTTGGAACTTGCGAAGAAAGTCAAGGAGGAGGTTGGTTCAGTCAGCGTACTTGTCAATAATGCCGGAATTATGCCATGCCACACACTTCTGCAACATACCGAGACTGAGATTAGAAGCATGTATGAGATTAATGTTCTGGCACATTTCTGGGTAAGCAAAAGTTGTTGTCGCTTACGTATATTTTGAATATATTTTTCATTTCAAGATGATTCAAGCATTCTTGCCCGATATGATGGAACAAAATCGGGGACACATTGTTGCTCTCTCATCGTGTGCCGGTCTCTTTGGCTTGGAGAATTTAGTACCATATTGCGGAACAAAATTCGCTGTTCGCGGTTTGATGCAAGCACTGCACGAGGAATTACGGATAAATAATCCACAAAATAACGTAAGCTGGGAATTGTAGCCAAAACAAGAATGATTATAACTTGCAATTACAGATCAAATTGACCACAATTTATCCGTACATGGTCGACACCGGTCTCTGCAAGAAGCCTCACTATCGATTCCCATCGCTAATGAAATTAGTTCAGCCAAAGGATGCTGCTTGTTCTATTATCAGAGCACAGAAAACAGGCCTGGAGGAGGCCAGCATTCCTAGGCGTTATATGTACATTGAGAAAATCGGAAACCTATTGCCAAAGAAAGCCCTGCGAATGTTCAATGACTTTGTAGACGTTGGAGTTCATTCAGATTTGTAATACATGACCATGCACAGTATTGAACGTGCGACTGCGAAAGATTCCTTTTTTTGTTAGAAAAATGTAATAAAACGTTGTTGTTTATTGTTTTCCTTTCTCAAATAACTTCTTTTTTTGTTGCATGTATTATGCTTAATTTTGGGTTATAGAGGGTGGTGCAAAAGAAACGAAGAGCTTGGTATAGTATACATTTTTTAAATTTATTTTTTCCAGGTTTCGATAAAAAATACTTAGGAACAACAATGGAAAGTTGTTGAACTTTATTTTGAAAACCGACGATCAATTGTGGCGTAAAAGAAACATATGGTCGCAAGATTTCCAAAGTTATCGCTCGAACTTCTTTTCGAATATTATTTTTAACTTGATATATGATCGCTGGCTTAACACATTCTTTCAAATATCCTCAAAGGAAAAAATCGGAAGCTGTTAAATCCGGCGAAGGAGGTTGCCAATTGAAAACACTGCTTCTTAAAATAACATTGATGACCTTGATGTAAGCACCCTGGCTCCGTCTTGTTGAAACCATATCTGTGGTTGGTTATTCACAGCTGGCCTTGCAGCTGGCACACCACAGCATTGATGGTAACTGCAGTACCGGCTTCATTCTCAAAGAAATATGGACCAATGATCCTTTCGGATGATATTCCCCACAAAACTGTACACTTAAGAGGGTGTAAATGTCGGAGACAGCGCTTCATGTGCAGACATGCAACCAGTCGCTTAAACGATGTGTCTGACAGTCCAGTTCTAACATTAAAAAAATTTGATCGTCAATTTCCAAAATAAAGTTCAACCAATTTCCATCGTTGTTCAGTTTCTTTTGCGGCACCCTGTATAAGATTGGTAAACGACTCGTTTCTTTTTAAAATTGGCTCTGTATTGTTCTCCGTTGACCGTAACGCTATTGCCACCATCATCTTTAAAGAAAATTCTAAAAGCCACACCCTGACGATGCATTTTGGGTTCTGTACAGCTTCCTATGGTTTCAATGAGCAAACTGCCGAACGCCCTCTCCACATTTTGGTCAAAGGTTTTCTGTTACTGAAGCTATTTTTTGCCCCCAGCGCATCGGCGATTACTTAAATCCGGCGAAGGGAAGGCTGTGTCGGATTACGGCCGCGGGTTTTGATCGTGACAACGTCTACCCGGGACGAAAGAAAAAGAAAATAAAGATCTTCTTGCCTGTGGGACGGGTACACGAACGGACATCTCAAAATAGAATAGTTCCCAAAATTGACCATATCCCAGAATTTCCATAGGAACAAGCCTTTTATAGTCGCCTCTTAGTTCTACATACCGAATTTCATACAAATAGTTTCCACATTTCGGACAGAATTAATAAAGTAGTTTCACTTACAATAAAATAAAAATTGAGATGTGGGCACAACACGACTTACTTTCTTTTACGGACGGGGCTGGAATCTTCAGTAAATGTATATTAAATTTTTTTTTTGTTTTTTGTTTAAATTTCTACTATACTTTATACTTTTTGAGTTATTTGCAAAATCTCGAAAAAGTAAACTGTCACTTCTGGCTGTCAGATTTCCGTCAAAATCATCTGGCCACTCACAATTTATTTAAAAAGCTTAAATATGAATTTTCATCCCAATAAGTTCAGCCGTCTGGGTTATAGAGTGAATACAGACAGACAGAGATTTTTTTATTTTCGCTTTTTTTGACTCAGGAGATACGATAACGGGTAAATCTGCAAAAACCACAAGTTCGAAAATTTTCATGATATGTACTATACTTCCTTTAACTATGTAAAATGTCTTTTGATATTGAACCGAAGTTTTGGAAAAACATAAGTTCGAGATTCCTTCTTCAGCCGTATAACACACGTTTGTGGAATTTTTTGCCACGCTCTATTTTCCCATACCGCTACGATCCACGGCCATTCAAAACACAAAGCTCACAGACATCTGCTCTTTTCCTCTGTTTTACCCTAACGCCCACACTGTGCCAAGCATTAAAATAAAATAAAATCTTAGCGTACATCCTTTTTTATAATTTTCACAGCCACAACGCGGGCGTGTAATATTGGGATAGAAGAAGGAAAGAAAGTTGTGGTGGATGGAGATCAAAGTTCACACCCGAGCAATCACAAACCAAAATATTGAGCTCATATACCCACATTTAGGCCGTACATTCATACATCAACTAAACAGCAGCTACACAGCAATTGTAAATCAAATGTACAGCATCGTATCATTTGTATATGTAAGCTAGAAAACCAGTGCAGTGAAAAATTCATGCGTGCTTTCGACTCGCCGGGAAGTCTGCATTGATTGGTATGGCTTCGATCTTTCTATTTATATTAAACACTGCTCAAGATAATTGCGATAACAGTGACGCCATCAATAAGTTTTATTACGCGGTCCTGTATTCTGTCTAGTTGATGCAATGTGATCATGAGAGCACGTGACCAAACAGTGAAGTTGTAATCAAGCTTAGGGCGAATACACGCCTTGTAAATAGTAGTCAGGTCTGATGAGCTATAGAATGAATTGGATTATAAGTAGCAACAAAATTTGACAAAATTCCTTAATGAAAAAAAAGGCCTTACACAGTCAATAGCACCAAAAGGTTTGCTACATGATAGATGGACATAACATTGGTCATCATAAAATAAAAGTATATTCTTTGCATAAAAATATGCTTCATTATTTGTTTCTCAAAAACAAACAGTTACATAGTTATAATTATTAATAATTGGTACAATTGTATACATAATTTTTTTTTCAATACATAATTGTTATCATGTTTTATCAATTGGTATTGGGTAACAACATTTTTTCTAAAGCATTTTTTATATATTATGTATTTACTTCTGCTCTTAATAATCATATCATACAAAGAGAACGCACACACAGCTATTATTGTTATAATTTTCTATGTTGTTATAATGTTATGTTATTTATATATAATCCATAAAAAATGGGTATTCTATTAATTATCTTTGGATACAAAGGGACAAATATCAGAGTAATACTGTTAACAATAATAAATTTGGAGTTCCGAAAAACAGATTTGTTTTTAGAGAGCTACGACATATTGTATTTTAAGTGTTAAAAACAAGTGCTTTCTAAACGAACCAATAGTATGGTTTTTTAACACTAAAAGAAGGAATAAAATAACAAAAAGGTCTTTCCACCGCTTGTGTATTAACCCATACACCAGGTGTGGAGCAACACATGGAAACAAAGTTTGTACAAATTCAGTACTTGTATTGGAATATAATCTATTGGGGTTGGGGACACATTTAGGTTAGTGGTAATAACTAAATTAGCACATTATAAAATATTATGCAGCACTTCCCAGTAAATACATATTCTTATGATTATTTTGCACTTGCGTTGATACTTAAAATCGTTGAGGTGTTTATCGTCGAACCATTGGAATTAACTTTCAGCTGTCGTACTTCAGGGAAGAATTCAATCATTAAAATTTCCAGCAATTCCTGAGATTATTGGTTAGAAAAAAGTTACATGCAAACTGAGAAAACTGCACTGCACATCAACTTACATAGAACAACTGCTTGTTATAGACCGGATTCTGTAGCGCATCGAAAACTTTCAAAATGCCATGTTTCGCAGCCTGTGCACCAACTAAGTTGCACAACACCTCGGGAATGTTATCCATTAGCAAGGCTTTTGCAGCATTTGTAGTCATTTCTTTCATATCATCGGAACGTACGGGATATGAGGAAGCCAGTACACCACCCGGCCAAAATGACTTCAGAATTGCTGAAAAATAATAGTGCAGCATAGACTCCTCGAAGAGATATGCCACCGATTCACGAATTTGTCTAAAAGAGGTGAAATAGTTGTGGTGATCATTTTCTATTACTAAATACAAAAGGATTACCTATTAATGGTCCTGCCATAAGTTATTTGCACAAATGAAATAATACTTTTGCGCAGCCACTTAAAAACTCCACCCTTGTCAAATATTTCACCCATTAAAGCGTACAATGGTTCTGCAATAGAATCTTTGCTATCGATATCGGTAGATATTTTCGAATCAACTGAATCAGCTCCTTCCAAATACATTGATATGTCATCATCCTCACGATGATGCGTTAAACCCCAAAAGGGATCGGCGGCTTTGCTTTTTTCGGCGGTTTTCTCTGCATCACTTTTAAACAGCGTCGCTAGGGAGAATTTTGATTTTTTCGGCGAAGGTGATGTTTGCTTCAAATGATCCGAACTTGGACTTAGAAAAGTGTAGATGGCTTCACTTCCATTTAAATGGTCGTCTTCAAGAATAAACTGTAATAGAAAAAGAGAATAATAGAGAAAAATAGAAAATGAGAATTACAACTGTAACTGATCAAAAACAAAAACTTGTTTACGTTTAAAAATTTTTGGATTTGTCCTTTGGCTTTTTCCAGTGAGCTTTTGTCATTTTTTAAAAAGAAAATTTTAAAATTTGTCGGCAGGTCAAACGATTTTAAATTGGAGCTAAGTGGTCGAAGCTTGCGATGAAGTTCCTGCAAGATTGGTTTTGTATATGGCGATCAAAATACAAAATATAAAAATATAACATTGTAAAAAAGCTGAAAACATCCAACTCACATGAAATTGTGTAAGAGATCGTAACACCACCCATCCACTTGATATGCTACTTGGTCTTAGTGCTTTTGATGTCGACGTAGAAGAACCACTCGGAGTACTCTTTAGATTTATATCCTCATCGACATGAACTAAAATCATTATTTGCAGCAATTCTTTTTCGTCTGACATCTGAAATGGAAAGTCGTTCAACTAACAGTAATAAATGTAACAAAAAATTTACTTCAACGCTCTGTACAGTTGCATTCCATTTGCCCAGATGCTCCGTCCAAGCGTCGGTTCGACGAAGGTGTGCCTCTGTTTGACGTTTCTCACTTTTAAGCCATTCCATTTCCTTTTCTAAAATTGTGAGCACCTTAGATTCGGGTTTAACGGAATATTTGAGCGCATCCAGAGCATGACCCTTTTTATCGATGCGCTCCTGAATTTTTTCGAGTTTTTTTCGAGCATATGTTGTGTGTGTTGCCACATCCATTGCACATTCACCACTTTCCATTGAGGTATTTTGTTCATCTTGGCCGTCGGAGATTGATGTCAACAAAAGGGTGGGATCTTTAAAATCTTCAGAATTGAGAGCATCTTTAAGCAGTCTATACTGTTCGCTCAGCACGAACGGCGGATAGTATTTATCTTCGAGTGTTTGAATGATATTCTTTTGAATTTCATAAAACACCTCCGGTCCAGTGTCACCCAGAAGAAATGTCTCGATCATTTTTCGATCACATTTATCAATTTGAATTTCGGGCTTTGGTACACGAATGTATGTGTAAAAAATACCAGCGCCCAACTGATGCCAAGAAGACTTGTGGGCGTGTTTAAGTTCTTCAACAGCCAAATAAAAGCCAACCAAAGAACTGGCTTTCAAAGGCTCTAAGAAAAGTGTAAGATATCGTCGGCCAACTGATGTGTTCAGGATTTCGATAAGTGTCAGGTCCTGCAAAAGATTGATTCAACGTTCGCTGATGTTTCACAGCAAATTGCATCCGCTCACCATATCATTAGAAAAATTTCCGTTCCACCCGAATTTCAATAAATTCTTCTCGCATTGAGCTTTGGCAAAGCTTAATTGTTGAACGTATCTCTTCAGCCTCACTGCCGCTGTCAACTCCGAGCGCGACAGGCAATTGTCTTCGGTATCTGGATCAAGTCCTAAGACATTGGCATGATAAAACAAAAACACCACTCTACTATGGGCTTACCTTTGGCACGTTGCAAATTCTGCATTGTTGTTGCATGCATCAGGTCGTTGACAATGCTTTTTCGAATTAATGATAGCTCTTCAAGATTTCCCGAATTGTTAATAATCTTAAGGAAATCTTCAAAACTTGCAGCGTATTCGTAACTGCGCTTGTTGATCGCAGCAGCAGCCAATCGTGTCTCGATACTTTGTACTACTTTCTGATTAATATAATCTGGAGCGGTTAGCATTTTAATCATAGGAAAGAATACTTTATGGTAGAAGAGAAGAAATTAACATTTTGGTTGAGGATATACCATTAAAGTTAACTTACTTTTATACGACAAAATTTCGCTCAACAGTATTTTAAGCGGTGACAATGAATAACCTCTTGGTAGCAATAAAATTATCATAATTTCGCATGACTTTCGCAGAAATTCCATTTCTTTTTCATCGCTTATAAGGTATGAGTTTGTTGAAAACACTGGAGCATTTAATGTCTCAGCTCTGCACAGTAATTAGAGATAAATAAGTAAGCATAATAAACATAAGTAAAATGTCTTGAAAAAATGCAATTCCTATCAATCACTTACGCCCTTGCTTCTGCAATGCGAATCTTCTCCAAATGAACTGTCACACGATTGACCATATCGACAGCTATAATCTTCGCTGCATCCATTTTAAGTGCACGTTCCCGAATTTTTTGTATAGCGTTCCAGAGGTCTTCACGCAGAACATCGTTCAGAAGTTTTGGTTTTGTAACAACAGTACTGGAAATGGAATGAATTACTTTCCTCAGATCTAGTCTTCTTTTGTATTGACCTACCCCAACCACGGAGACATAAAATCTCTCAAAACATATTCGATAATCTGTTGCAATTGTAGATCAACTGTTTTTCCGAATATCAGTGGTAAGTTGGATGGATTCTTAATGGGATTCGGTAAATCAAATAGACTGCATCTAGATGGAAAAACTTGGGTAGTCCTGATACTAAGTAACTTTATTATGATCGTCAACTTACTTGGTCGCATTATACAGGACATTAAGCGGGTGTCGGCTTGGCTTCGGGCTTGTTTTCGTAGTAAATATATAGTGGACATAGATTGTGCCAGCAATAGCTGCAAATGAGATTATTTTTTTAATAACCAGAGAAAACGATAATATTAAGGGGGCGTATGCCATATACTTACAAGCTAGCACAAGAACTGCCGAATAAAAGATAAATAAGAAAATGTACAAAAATGCCGGAAAATAACAAATGATGGCCAATAGTGTTAGCAATATACCAGTTAGCCAGTATGTTAAATTCATTGCATTTATTTTCGAATAAGCAGTTTCCCACATTAGACCACTAGAGGCAACACAAAAATGTATCGCGTTATTCCGACCGACCGCTTTCGATTTTAAATTTTACACATTTTAGCTTGTAATTCCTCCTATGTCGTAATAAATCTTCAGATTACACATTTTTTTGAACCAATTGCACTTGCACTGCAACGGAGATATATCATAGGTTTTTAATTAATTTTTTTCACAACTGCATTTAACTTTTGTATAAATCAATAAGGCAACAAGTTAAAAGTTCTGAGTATCAACTCTTCCGGTCCTTTACCCTGTAGGTTCCTTTGGCAACTTTGAAGAAGATTATCGATGGTCGAAAAATTGAGTTGGAAAAAATTTACCCACTCAAAAGTTTGGTCGCTGGTAATGTAAATAGGAGCATTGACTCGCCCTTTATCTTCTGAAGCTTGAGACTCGGTAAAGATTGAAATGAAGTGGCTGTAAACTGTACATAGTTTATCGTTTTCTGGTGGATGAAAATAAAGACCAGGAACGCCTTTACAGAATGCCCACTAGGTTACAGGAATGTCAAACATCAAACAAACTCATGCGCACATCCGGAAGAATACAAAAGGTAAAATGTCAAAATTTGTTTTGATAAGAAAATTGGCGAAATGCAGAGCATAAAAGGAAATCACAAAAACAATCGTAATTTTATATTTTGTTCCAAATTTCGTTCGTTTCACAACCGTCGAGTATATGGCATACCCATACAAGATACAACAGCTAAAGAAAAAGTTAGTTTGTTTATTTCGTTTCCATGTGTTGTTTTGTTTTTATTTTGTAACTAGTCGTCGGATTTTGTATTCTTTGGTCAAAATTTCAACTCAGTTTCAATATTACTGCGTTTTCATATACCTAAATTGATTTGGATTGGGTTGAAATTTTTTTTTCGTTAAATGCGAAATGGCGTCACACGTTTCCAAGTCATCAGGTTGAAACAGTGTTTAAATTTTGACAAAATAATACAAAATCCGACGTCTACTTAGAAAATAATAAAAATCGCCATTTTGAGTTTCAACTCTACTCAAACCAGATATTATTGTTCAGTTCAAACTGAGTTTAACGAAAAATCAACTCAACCCTGTTTCTATGAGCACTAACCCAGGTTCAACCTGAGTAAACCCTCAGATTCTTGGAAACGTAGTATATAGTATTCAGACATTTATACGTATTGCGGCTGGCAGACTATCGAACTTGACTGTAATTTCGTTTTTTTTATTTCGTAAAACTCTGCCCCAGAGTTGTTTTTTGGCTGTCGAGTTGTTCGTTTCCTCTTCAAAACGACTCTACATTGAAAAAAATTATGGATTTCGCAAATTGGTGGAAATTATCAAAAAATACAAGGCAACGGCGGCGGATCGTAAGAATGAGCAACAAACATTCTTTTTGTTGGTTTACCATCTTTTCTCTTTGAAAATTAGAACTTGACTGTTGGTTTGACTGTTTCGAACGGTGCTAGATACGAGAAAATGCCTTTTAGTGATTTTTGTTAAGGGTCAAGGGGGCCATCTAGTAGTGATCTTAATTAGCCTTGACACTTATTAGTTTCGGGCATTGCAAATTATATGATTACAGAGATATGAACAAAAATTGATACATACATTTTCATAAAAGATATGTCAGACAGCTCGAGCACAGGGGCCCTGAATTAATATAGAAAGTGTTGTCACCGGAAATACACATGTGTGCGAAATTTCAACAAAATTGGGCTATGGGAAGTGGGTTATAAATTGATCGTAAGATTCCATGACAAACAGAAAATCAGACAGATAGATCCACGGGCACGCGAAATTAATAGAATTTAAAAATGAAACTTTGTCTGTATGTCTGTTCACGCTTAACTCGAAGACCGTTCATTCGATATAGTTGAAACTTTGTGATGTTGTGGAGGTGGTTGGGGTGGATTTTTGTAGGTTGTTAGTGTGGTAATGGTCTTGAGGGGGTTGACGCGGTGGGTGGTAAGGTATTGTTTGTATGAGAACGACTCGAAGACCGTGCATTTCATTAATAGTGCTCCATCTCAAGGTGGGTGGGTTTTATTAATAGTGCCTCATCTCAAGGTGTGTCTTGAAGGGTGTTGGTGGTCATTTGAGTGGTGGAAGGAAGTGAATAAAAATGCGGTTTTGTGTTATATTTTTGTTTCTGATTTCTGCAAATTTTGCAAAAAGCGACAACACGCTTCCTTTCATTTTTATCAGTATCTTTTAGTGGCTCATATTACCTTCTCTCCAATATCCTGGCAATTTTGTTATAATTTATTAATAAAAATTAGAAGATTTGAAAATGAAATGACCAGCTAGATAAAATAACTCACGTTTATTGACTCAAGTCGACTGCATTCGCTCAGGGAAGTTGAGTCGAACTTTTGCTGATATACCGGTATATGCTGATATGTACAGCTCTAAACTTCAACACAACTCTAGCTCAAACTCTCAACCCTCCATATAAACAAGGTATAAGCCTGTGTTCCAATTGGTTAAAAAATGAAATATTTTAACTGTGGTTAACTTTTTAATCTACCTTATTTTTTAACCAGTGTAGCTTCGTTCATTGACATGACATTCATTTCATTACTGTGTGGCCACGCACCAAGGACGTATGTACATACATATGTATGTACGCAAATCGAGGAAACAGCGCAAACCGAACTTTTTGTTTGAGAACGCAATTCGAAACAACGCAAAACGAGTCGACGCAAATCGGGAATTCTAAAAAAAACTATAATTATCATTCGCGATCAGTGTAAATAGTTCTTAAAATTGAGTTAATTCATCTATTCTACTACTTTAACAACTCAAACATTACCTTTATAATTTAATTCGTCTGAACATGTTTGCTCTAATTTAAAAAAAATCACTACCAAGATTTCCCTTCAATTTGTTGACAGCTTTCAAAAACTTGCCGGCCCGGCCAAACAAGTCGTATTCTGCGCTTGAATTTTGCAATATTTGCTAAATTATTATCAAAATAAAACATATTCTAGTTGATGCTATACACGCTGTATGTAGTCAAAATGCAAAACTCAGTAAGTGATTAAAAGTAAAGTTAATACACTGACAACATAGGGCGGTGAAGAGATATCCAACCCATTTGGTGTGTATACGTTTTTTTTTGTCTTAATTACTTTGCAAATCTGGATGAAACTAGCGAAGTTATGATTGCCGCCTCAGAACCTTTGGTAGGAACCATGTGATAAGACGAATCGTTCGAACTAATCACTAAGTAAACTTTCATAGGAATTCATTCCTCGGGGTCGCCGGGCGGTGGAGGAGCATCCAGGACCAGAAGTTCGCAAGCAAAACACAAATGTACATTCGGAGAACATTTTATTGCATCGTATGCAGAATGTAAACATTTCATCCGACGAAGAACACAACGAATTCTGGTCCATTCGTGAGATCTATGAAGATTGTCACAAAAACAAGAAGTGTTGTATTCCAAGTCCGGCAAAAGAAAAAACCGACAATAAGTCTGATATCAGCTACTATGATGGCCCAAACTACATGTCCGATTTCTATGTCAATTCCGAGGAGGAAATTTACGTGAAAAAAAATACAGCCGTTTGGACAAAAGGTATGGGAACGCCGCATAATCTATAAAGTCGCGATACTAATTTTATAGTTTTTTTTTATTTAGGCCTCAATGTTGAGCGAACCGTTCTACCGAGAATGTGTTTCACTTGTGAAACGCCTATTAAATTTGCATTTTTCTGCAATCCAAGTTTCGTAAAAAGCAATTCTAAGGGCGCCTTTAAACCATTGCACGACGAAGAAATAACTTCAATTTGTATGATTGGTATGATGAACGTAAGAAGAGTTGTATGCAGTAAATTTGCTAAAACGTTAAACTTTTCAGACTCTACAGCGATCCGCGTTTACTGCAGTAATGGTGAAGATTTTCTTTCAAACTTGGAATTCCCCATCTCAAATGTTTGGGTCACTAAATTCGGAATTCTACTTGAGAAGGAAGCATCCAACACTATCATTCAAAGTCAGTCAATATCTATGCCACGGATATTCTCACTGTCACATCCGCTTGATGAAATGTGTCCAGTGTTGAATAAGTCGGCAACTAACGTCGTGAGTTATCTCACAGAAGCTGATTTCTGTGTGATTTTCTCATCGCCTGACAATAATTTAGTGTTCTTGTATGACAACAAAATTGGCAAACATTTCGTCTCAAAATTGCGTACAGCTACGGAGGATGAGATTAATGTTGTTGGATGTCAAAATGAGACTGCCATTGGGACGACAATCAACCACACAACAAATCGAACGGGAATGTCTAGTTTCTCGCAAAACTCGAAGTTTTCCGTCATAGGTAAGTGGATTAGATGTGATGTGTGGTAAGAAGTGCCATTTTTTTAATGCAATTTTTTAATGGACAGTTGCAAAAAACAGCACTGCAAATATGGCACGATCCAGTTTGGGAACAACTACAGCCTACACGACTCATATCAGTAAATTTCTTAGCGGTGTATCAAGTCCGTATTCAGGAACAAGTCCATTTGGAAATTTGAAGTAATGCACCTTTTTGACTTGAGTTTTCATTTAATTTAAATTTAAATTCGATTTTATTAAATAGTCGTACAACGAATCAATCACCGCTGACCCGCCTGCAATCGTCAATTGGTCCAAACTCAATGTCTGTACAAGACACAAGGAAAATGGGTCAAACACAGCCATCCAAACCAATTGTTCCTGAATATTGCTTAGAACACATTTGGACAGAGAGTACTTATGGAAAGTAAGCGGCTATCTACGAGTAACTTTAATGTTTTTATAACAATATTTTTCAAAGTTGTAGCAACAGAGATTTCTGTGAGGTTGCCACGCGAGCATTCATTCACACAGATCTTGTGGGGCAGACTTACTTTTGCTATTTGCTTCCACGATCGTTAAAATTGCAGTTAGTACGTATTATTAATTTTGAAAACGAGAAAACACAAATTGTCGGAATGGCCGCACCGATTCCAGCTAAAGATGCAGTAGCACTAGATGTGAGTTCTTGTATTTGTATATTTAATATTTTGCACATAAATTATATATTTCTTACGGCAATTAGAAAATGAAAATGATTGCGATCCTTGATCCATCAGGCACTCTTGTGCTGTACACTGGAACTGTGCTTATATCGAAAGTTCATGTGGCCACTGCAATGACGCCAATAGCCGTACCGGTATCTGCACAAAATAAGTCCCTGAACGCATCGTTTCCAAGGTATTCTTTAAGGTTTTTCCTAAAATTATAATTTTCTACAAATTATTTCATGTCGTTATCAGACGCAGCAGTCTATTGCCAACCGCAGTACAACAGAACGACACAAATTTTGAGGAAGAACTTCATTTGTTATCGCCTGTTCACCCACTTCAACCACAGTTCCCAAAAAAGTATGTCCTCAAGCAACATATATGTCATTGTTATTAAATTGCAACAACTCATCCTTTTAGCAGAAACACAAGTGGTGTTTGTCTCAGCCTTCGAGATCCGGCCGGAAATCGTTTAACTCTTGTCTATCCGGCTGGCAAAATGTTCCGCATCGCTTTGCCATTGATTAATGAAACTACCTTTATTACACGTTGCATTACAGCACTGCGGCAAATTCTTAAAAAAGATATCTTTATTCAATTAATCACCCGCTGGTATGCGGCTCGTAATCCGCCAGGATCTCGAGACTTTAGCGGCGAACAAGAGTGGGATACATTTAAATTTGTCCTCTCGGAACTTATGGGACATTCCATAATAACAAATGAATCGAATACAAATGCTTTAGCTTCGTTTCATTCGGAGGAACCAAAGAAGCGCCGAAAAAACGATGAAATCATTACAGGCACAGACGAGGATTGGGATTATCTGCAATCGGTTTTGAATTCACATAATAAACCGGCACCAACTATTACACCAAACGCCGTCAAACATAATGATAGTGCTGCCTGTATGTTTGCTCAGATTCCATTAATATTCTATATATTTCATCTGCTTTACGAAGATTTGAAAATTGACAATGCCATGCAATCTGATCAGCAGAAGTTAGGAGAAGTTGGTTTGCATAGCGTATTTATTTAAAATGTCATTTACATCAGTTATAATTTTAGTTTCTATATCATTTGGCCACCGATATGAATTTGTCATCCTATTGCCTTCACTATTGTATGGATTTTCCGCAGTTGTTGCGTTTTAAAAATAAAAATGCATTCACACAACAGCATGGTCAACTAATGGAGCACAAAGAGCTTCTCGAAACAGCTGTACCCAATATATTCCAACAAGTAGAGCATATCATAACCAATCGAGAAGAACAGCAGTATCCCTGCATCGACAATGTCAACACAATGAGTCGGAATATTCTTCAAGTAGATTTTATAATCTCAGGATTAAATTTTTATTATTTCTTAAACATTATCCTTGCAGCTAATATCTCTCATCATGCACGGTCATTTGAGAATTAAAAATTGGATTAAGCCTATTGAGTTCTTTGATGATGCAAAAGCGGAAGCTCCCAAAAAGCCGAAGCGTTTTATTTCCACAACTGTAACACGGTCGGAGCAAGTCATTCAAATGCTCATCAATATGGGTAGAACTTATAGTTTTTGTTTGTTTTTGCTTATACTTTGTAAGACAATTTGCTCTCTTTTACTAGAAATAACTCGTAAAAATATTGAACGGTTTCCTGTGGCTATTCATTTAATTATTGCCGAATCACTTGAGCACTGTCGCCTTTCACCTCCAATCGGCTGTTCTCCGGAAACATATGAGCTTGTCCTTCGTTCGGAACTAGTTGAGCATGCGAAATTTCATCAATCCGCAGAGCTGTATACAGTGAAATTTAACAAAGCCAATATTGATGCGGAAGATTCTCTCTCTTCACGTTGTCCGCCATCAACGAATGGATTCTCGCGTGTAGAGCCCTCCGACGATGATGGCATGGAAAATGTGGACACAAAACTGATGAGTCTTAGATTTCCCGATGATTTGCGAATAGCCGAAGTACGTCGCCTACTTACCAGTGCTGAGCCTGTTATCATCGACATTACACAATCGCCTGGCATATCCGATCATGAATTCATCGAAGAACAGGAAAAGCAATTGTACGCTCTCTGTACGAGAACAATGACGCTGCCAATGGGACGGGCAATGTTTACCCTAAGAACGTCCATTCCAACGCCCACCGAGTCGATGCCAATACCAAAATTGTGTCTGTCGGGCAAAGAGCCCGTCAAGGGAGCCACCATTGAAATGCAGCAAATTGAAACGCCCGCCAATATGAATCTCTGGCCGACATTTCACAATGGAGTTGCGGCTGGTTTGCGAATCTCTCCAAATGCCCGCGATATAGACTCCACTTGGATTGTCTACAATAAACCGAAAGCACAAATGGAAAACACTGAACACGCTGGATTTCTAATGGCACTAGGTTTGAATGGTCATCTTAGAAGCCTTTCGTTTATGAGCATTTATGAATACCTTGTAAAGTGTGACGAGATGACGAGTGTGGGACTTCTTTTGGGCATTTCAGCGGCACACAAAGGTATGTTGTCGTTTGTTTGTCAAAGACATTAACTATCCCAATTATAAATGTAGACCAGTCTCGTATGCCTGCTGTCCTATGTAGTGATCACGCTACATGTTGCTCCATGTACCTCTCATACGTAGATTTTCCAGCAATTCATCACTATTCGTATATTTCAGGCTTTTCTCGTCATCTCATTTTTCGTCATAAATATAATGCACCCATTCTGTATGGTGTGCACTCTAGTACGTCATCACGGTACACTCATTCTGAATATGACTCCATGATGACGGATACTCATATTCAATACCCAAGGTTAGGGCAAGCACTACTGCCTCTTGTAATAGCGGAGGTACATTGCACTGTGCCTACAGAAATAGATATTTTAACTACTCACAGATGGGGATACCTTATCGAGATTAGTGTAATTAATAGTTTTTTGATATGTGACGAAATATTAATTAGGGCATTAATATGGAAATGTACTGGACTGCACTATTCGTGCAGGAAGTTGCATATGTGCGGTGGAAATGAGGA
Source organism: Nephrocerus scutellatus (assembly GCA_947095585.1). Taxonomy (NCBI): domain Eukaryota; kingdom Metazoa; phylum Arthropoda; class Insecta; order Diptera; family Pipunculidae; genus Nephrocerus; species Nephrocerus scutellatus. The sequence continues at coordinate 3,733,974 of OX352763.1, forward strand.
TTGGCTTGAATTTGAGGTTTATTTTTAACAAAACAAAATGATAAAGAGTTCGAGTTAAACGAGCAGTAGAAGATGGAAGTCAAATTTAAAAAACTAAAACAGTGAATAAATTGTATCATAACGAGCGAGGAAAGTGGACATTATCGTGCGAGTTAGAAGCTTGAAGCAAGAGGCGGTAGCATAGTGCGGCAATCTAACGAGTACGATTAGCACTTTTCTGCGAATAATGTATGCTATTTTTCACACGACCAAAAACGGTTTCTCTACTAAATCGGTTATGCGCAATGCAAAATTACTCTGCGAATGCAGTAAACAACAAAAGTATTTTCTATGTTTACACACTACTGTGTGGATAATACCTACTTTCCAGGTTAGGTTATAGCGTAGGAAACCGTTATTTTGCGCTTTGGTCGTGTGAAAATACTTTACTTACTCCATATAACCTTTTTTAAAGTCTTCGTTTGAGTGAGACAGCTTACATTTGAGACTATATTAATAAATTTGTAGCCTCTACCTTGTAAATGTTTACTGATTTTTTTTGTTATGCAGGTACTATGGATAATACCACAACAAAGCTACTTAGTGTCCACATTGAAGCCTTGCTGCCGGCTACAGCACTTGAATTAGATATTCCACAGCACATACAAGTGGCATCGCTCATGGGAGTTGGCTTGATTTATCAAGGAACAGCCAAACGTCACATTGCTGAAGTGCTGCTACAGGAGATCGGTTTGACTCATCGATTCAAAAGTGAGGCAATCATTTATTTATCACACGCATTTACAGGTCGTCCACCTGGACCTGAAATGGAAAACAGCATCGAACGTGAATCATATGCTTTGACAGCTGGGCTGGCTTTAGGATTGGTTACTTTGGGGCAGGGCGAATCTCCAGCTGGTTTGCGAGATCTTCAACTACCTGATACGCTGCATTATTACATGGTCGGTGGTAATAAACGTTTGCTCACCGGCTCACAAAAAGAAAAATACAAACTTCCATCATTCCAAGTACGCGAGGGAGACAATGTGAATATTGATGTCACAGCTCCAGGTGCAACTCTCGCTCTTGGATTGATGTTCTTTAATACGAATAATAAAGCTGTTGCGGAGTGGATGAATCCACCAGACACTAGCTATCTGCTTGACTTAGTCCGTCCTGATCTGTTGCTTTTGCGGACAATTTCACGTGGCCTAATTCTCTGGGACGAGATACAACCAAGTTCCGATTGGCTGTTCAGTCAGTTTCCAGAGAATCTCAAAATCGAAGAACGAAAAAACGTTGCGGAAGATATCGATCATGAGGCAATGACGTAAGGATTAAATATCATATTAGCATTATTGTTATTTTTATTTCAATTAAAATTCATTCGTTAGTCAAGCATACTGCAACATCATTGCTGGGGCAGCATTTTCTATGGGCCTTAAATATGCCGGCACTGAAAATCCGGAAGCTTTTAAGGCACTCCGAAAAGCCATAAAATATTTCCTAGGGTTTCCTGGAAAATACGTTGGTGAATATGCTGGTCGTGCCACAGTGGAGAGCAATCTCGTGCTCATTGTACTTTCGATATCATTGGTCTATGCGGGTACTGGCGACTTGGAAATCCTTCGAATAATTCGTTACCTTCGGTCAAGAATTGGCGCTCCTCATTCGCACGTTACCTATGGTTCGCATATGGCGATTCACATGGCGTTGGGATTTCTGTTCTTAGGTGCTGGTCGCTTTACGCTATCGAGGACTCCAGAAGCAATTGCTGCGCTAGTGTGTGCCCTCTTTCCGAAATTTCCCATTCACAGCAATGACAACAGGTAAATTAATGAACAATAAAACTAAAAAACAAGTTTACGAAGCAACGATTTTTCTCCCATCAGATATCACCTACAGGCCTTTCGTCATTTGTATGTGCTGGCGGTGGAACCTCGCCTATTTTTGCCCCGCGACATTGATACCAAAAAATTGTGCCTATGCCAGATTTCATGCGTAGAAATTGGAAGCAATGAATTGAAGCGATTGCCAATGGCGCCGTGCATGCTACCCGAGTTAAGAACACTCAAGAGGGTGATTGTCGATGACCCGAATTATTGGCCGGTTTGTTTTGAAAGGAATCGCAACTGGGACCAGTTGGTGTAAGCTTAACATATATACAATGGTACATACATGGAGCTTAAAAGGTTTTTCACATTTCCAGTAAAGCCCTCGAAGTATCCGGATGCATTGACATAAAAAAACGTTCCGGCTGCCTGTCACACTTAGACGACCCAGATCGCTTGAAGAGTCTATTCGCACAAACTCTTACCACCGAACAGTACAACTGCTGGAAGATTGAAATGAAAACTCTCGAGGCGTTCTCAAGTGATCCAATGGTAATTGGATTCACTGATCGTGTATTAAGTCAGGATGTTGCAGAGCACTTCCTCAACCAGACTGAACTTGAAAGCTATCAGCATTTGACGATTCTCTTTTACAACGCTGTAATTAAGGATAAAATGCATGCTCTCTCCATATATATGTCCATTGTGCATGTAAGAACATTCTTCCTTGGTTTCTTTCTCCTACTTTTCTCGAAAACTAGCTTTTTATCTTTCTTTTGATCCAACGAAAGGCTGTACAAAATATAAGAACTGATCCGAAATCATTCGACATCTGGCAAATGAAATTGATCGAAGCTTATATGCATTCTCAGAGAACGGATAACATTCTCGTTTCAAAGGAAATAGTCAAATCTTCGCTGGACGATTTAAGGACGATTGCAGAGAAATGCCGGAACAAGTACATTCGATATCTGAAGGAATTCGTATCGTCTGATTGTCTCCATCAAATCGCTCAAGATTTGCAGCCCGCAGATGTTAAACAAATTTTCGCAGCAATCATCCACTACAGTTTGACACCGAATCTTCTGAACCAAGTCGATCTAACAGGCACCGTGAATTATGTTCGAATTCTATACGAATTCAAGAAGCTCAAACTCTCGACCATCACAATGAATTGTATTGTGAAAATTTTGCAACAGGCGTAGCAATTGCATTTCTCTAAAGTGTATGTTTTTTTTTGTTCGAACAAATTATTTAACGTATATTTTGAAAACAGTAATAAATTGTGAAAGTAATATTGGTTTGTTTTCTTATGTAATGGGTGATCAATTTAGAGGTATCGGATTTTAAATTGAAATAAACTTTACTTTTACTTTTGTTTAGAACCATTCATGACATTTATTTTTTGAAGATAATCCCTTTCAAATGTTGGCCGCAACTGCGCCGTAATTCGGCCATCACCAATTATGAATGACTAGCTCGAGTACTTCGGTCGGTATCTCGTGAATAACTTAAGTAATGTTGGCTTCCAATGCCTCAATCGTAGCTGGCTTATCCACAAAACATTTAGACTTTACATACCCCCACAAAATAAAGTCCAAAGGTGTGATATCACACGATCTTGGTGGCCAATCCACCGGTCCGAAACGAGAGATCAATTGCTCACCGAAACGAGGACGCAGTTAATCCATTGTGTCACGGGCTGTATGTGATGTAGCGCCGTCTTGTTGGAACAAAATGTCGTGGAGATCACGGGCTTCAATTTCCGGCATCAAAAAGTCGTTTATCATGGCGTGATAGCGTTCGCCATTCACTATTACATTGGCGCCATCCTCGTATTTGAAGAAATATGGGCCGATGATTCCTCCAGGCCGCACCAAACGGTAGTTTTCAATGGATGTAACGACAATTCGTGAATGGCCCAAATACGGCAATTTTGCTTATTGACGAAGCTAAGATACTAGCTGTGTTTTATACGCTCTCAAACCAAGTTCTCTGCGTTAAATCGCCAAGTTGTTGAGAACGGCGCCGAATCAATTCTTCCGGGTTTTCGGCAAAACTCTCACTCACAGCCGCAATATTCTCTTCATTTCGGGCTGTACGTGGCTGATACTCGACCGATTAATCATCCAATAATGTAAAATTATTCTCAATTTTGCCGATGGTATGCCGAATAGTGCGTTAGTTAGGACGATTATGTAAACCTGAGCGCGCGATGAACACTTTTCACAGAGCGTCGATTTTCGTAATACAATTGTACGATTTGTAAAAGTTGTTGAGGCGTAAGTCTTTCCATGATGAAATGTCAATGAATACTGAATAAAATTTTGTATTTAGTTTGACAGTAGTCACGCGTGACATGTCAAAAAAAATCCAATTGGAAAAAGTACCTCCAATCTGATCAGATTTTAGAAGTGATATAACTGGAAGAACGACTAACGAATATACCGAGTATAAAATGTCATTACTTAGATGGGGTTTAAAGCAATTTGGACTTAAATAGATTACGTTTTTTTCTCTTGGATTTAGTTATGCATTCCATTATCCATTGGCAAAGGCAAACTATAGGTCTGTATGTTCTCTTACTATTTGTAGTCAAATTCGTTAAATAGTAAATGGAATTAAAATCGCTCGCGTAGAGCAAACATAAAATAGTGCGGAGTACTTTCAAACAGAAAAATTCGTATGCGTATAACATGTAGCAAGTTAGGTGTTGCATATTGCATTTGGCATATTGCATGTCGCATGTTGCATCTAGAATAGTGCATGTTGTGTGTTGCGTGTTTCAAGTTAGGTTTTGCATGTTCGAAGTAAGGTCTTGCAGGTAGCAAGTTTTGCGTTACATGTTTCAAGTTAGCTGCTCCATATTGCATGTTGCGTTAGTCTGAGTCGTTTTTCTTTTATACTCCGATTACTCATGGATAAAATCTTTTTACTCTGAAAAAATTCACAGAACCTTTTTTGACAGCTGACAGCAACTTGTCCGCGACAACACAAAATATTGGGTAAAATACAATGAATTTATTGGTTTTTAGTACAAAACTCTGCCTAATGATTTGTCAGCCTTCCTTTGTTTAGTTTTTCTTTTTAGTTTAAATCAATTTGATTTGATAACGTTAATGAGTTTGAAGATATAAATATAATAATAAATATATAAATAACAAGTAACATTAAACAAATATTCAAAAATCGTGTTTCAAAAACATCTCAATTTTAATTTTCATTTGTCCGCTTCAGGCGTAGACTGTCCGCTATAAATATAGTGAATTGTTGCGGACAGATAAAAAAACATAATTAGTTAGCAAAGATGACAGCTAACTATACTGCGTGGTTTATGAGAGGTTAAACTACGTTTCGACACCATATAAACCATTGTCAAGTTTTCAATATTTGTCACTTCACGAACACACCATCAGCGATTACCTTTTGCATTATAACTCGCTTTAGAAGAATGTTATAAAAAAAAGTATTTTAACTTACTGCGAAGTAAGCAGGGTGTCAATGGAGTGAGACATTCGGTGCGGAACCTGACACCTGAGAGAAAATATGTGAAATTCGAATTTTAAAAAATCGGTTAGTGTAATTTTTGAATTGAAGAGTTTAAATGTATTTAACTAATTTAAAGCTTTTCAGGAAACAAGAAAATTCCTGTTAAATATTTATGACAATGGCAGGTTTTCCAAATGTTCATGCTATATTGCTTTCAACAAAATGAGTTAGGTATTTTTTGTGGTTAACGGCTGATTAAAACAACAGCAAAAACTAATCAAATTTTGGTAAATTTTTTGTTTCATGTGTTTGCCAACTTATCCATATATAATTTTTAAAAGTCGACTCTGGTGATGAGAATTATAAATAAAAATTTGGTTAAATATTTCTTAACCAAAAATTTTTTTTTGGTTAACGCTAACCATTTTCTGGTCTATCCAATGTGTTTGTTGTTGTAATTTTTATTTTTTTGTTGAAAGTAATATAGCAAAAATGGACTTGGGCCCGCATGTGCGCGCATGGGTAACGTTTTCGTTCACTTTCGCGCGCATGGGCCCGTTCCTCTTTCCAAGTGTACATTTGACATTTGTCTTTTTGATACGAAAAACAGAGACAAATGCTAATGCAGGCAAAATTTTATTATAATCATTTGTTGTAATTTGGCAAACATGAGCAAGCATTTCGTTGACATTTCACACTAGTCCATTCACCCGAAAGTCTATTATAATCGACCCTTAACTAAAACTCTCAATCCCCTATATAAACGTAGTTGAAGGAATGTAGAAATACTAGAAAGACCTTTTTTGAAGCTTACAAGTGCATGGAAGATTGGAAGCGACGAAGTAATTAGTAAGACGCAACAGGTGAGGGTCCATTGATTCGACTTTGGGATCGGTGTGCTTATTTGCAAAAAAAATCGTAAATCGTAAATATTAGTTCAGTTATTTGTTTTATTATTTTTTTTTTTTATAAAAAGAAAAGAAATCATTTCCTGCACATTACACAATGAAATATTTAACAAATGCACTCGTGTTCTTAATAATTTGTGTAATTGGCCACAATGCAAATGGCCAAAAGCAACAAGTTGCTTGGAATGCAACTTTCATCCCTGAAAAACTAGAAATCAAAATGAACACAGCGGCTCAGGCGCAGCTCACCATATCCGGTTCGTTGTAATTATGTACGTTATCCTTTTTAATATATAAGGATTTGATCTGAAATTAGGTATTGACACATCGTTGCCAAACTACAGTTTTCACCTGCGCAGTGAAAATGATGATTTGGTCACTGTCGACCATAGGATTCGTTCAAGCGATGTCAATGTAACCGCTTCCCAATGGATTGGCAATGTTACTGTGTCCGCCGTGTTCCTGGGCCAGGCTAAAATTTTCGTTGAACTGGTTAATGAATCTAGCAATGAGACGCAACGGGCCAACAACTCCCTACTGGTGATAGTAACCCGGCAGGTTCGCGTTGTTGACCACATTTTTACGGGGTCAGTTGCACTGGTCGTCTCCCTCCTGTATATTAATTTTGGAGCAGCACTCGATTTAGGTGTACTTCGAGGAATAATAGTAACTCCAGTTGGGCCATTAATTGGCTTGATAACACAGTTTCTCCTCATGCCTGCATTGAGCTTTGGACTTGGTTACTTATTGTTTCCCAATTCTGTTGAAATGCAATTGGGCTTGTTCTTTACGGGAGTCTCGCCCAGTGGTGGTGCTTCAAATATTTGGACTGTAATCCTTGCTGGCAATCTCAATCTATCCGTTCTGATGACAACAATTGGCAATTTGGCAGCATTTGCTTCAATGCCTCTTTGGATATTCACACTTGGTCATGTGATTTTTGTGCGTGGCAATTTGGGAGTTCCTTATGAGAAGATCGCTACATTTGCGGTAGCACTGATTGTCCCCTTGGCAATTGGTGTTGCAATTCAGCGATGGTCCCCACGTGTGACGAGAGTGCTAGTGCGTCTGCTGAAACCCATTTCAACAGCACTTATTTTGTTCATCATCACTTTTGCAATTGTCACGAATTTGTATCTCTTTAAATTATTTTCGTGGCAGGTTAGTGAGCAGTTACACGTGAGAACTCTTATCAACAATAATTTATCGATAAATTTCAGATAATTGTCGCTGGACTTGGCCTTCCATGGCTGGGATACATCATTGCATGGTGCCTTGCGAAGACATTTCGACAAAATCCTGCTGACGCCCTGACCATTGCAATTGAAACGGGAATACAAAATACTGGAATTGCCATATTTCTGCTGCGATTCAGTTTGTCTCAGCCGCAAGCCGATTTGACAACAGTCATTCCAGTTGCTGTGGCAATTATGACACCACTTCCACTTTTTGCTTTATATCTGATAAGAAAGTTCACTAATCGCAAAGATAGGGATTCAGAAACTCAACGGATTATTAAATAATTACAAAGTAAAATATTTATAAGAATACAACCCGGAAAAGTGCAATAATAAATCTTAATATCTGTTATCTGTTAATTAAAATAAGGTTTTATGGTCATATTTGTTATCAACGGCGAAATGGAAAATACTTAGAACATCACTTAAATATTTATCATCAACGGTAAATCATTCTTCTGATTCTGCAGTCTATATTGTAAAAGCTTCTACGCGCTAAGGCACTGGTGCGGAAGTTTGAAATTCACAAGTGGCCTTGAATTTCCCTTTTAATAGAAAAAAATATGGTAAAATAATCTGTTTTTCTATTCAAATAAAAAACAAACATTTACAAATTTTTATTAATAGTTTTTTTATTACCTTAGGCTGAAATCTTTAAACTCAACAAAGAACAAAAATTTACATACAGGCTCTTGTGTAACTTTAATACCTATAGTGGTCTGGCTTAAATGGTCCAGTCTGTGAGATGCCCAAATATTTGGCCTGTTTGGGTGTAAGCTTGGTTAACTTGACACCCAATTTTTCCAAATGCAAACTGGCGACTTCTTCATCAAGAACCTTTGGTAGCATGTGAACCCCGATGGGATACTCCGATGCCTTCGTCCACAGTTCAATTTGTGCGAGCACCTGGTTAGTGAACGAATTCGACATGACAAAGCTGGGATGTCCGTGGGCACAGCCCAGGTTTACAAGACGTCCTTCAGCCAAGAGGATTATATGTTTTCCATTTGTGAGTGTGTATCGATCGACTTGTGGCTTAACGTTGACCTTTTCCTTGGCATTCTTGTTCAGCCAATTAACATCGATTTCACAATCGAAATGACCAATGTTGCAAACGATCGAATCGTCGTTCATATTTAGGAAATGTTCTCCATTGATAATGTCTTCGCAGCCAGTTGTTGTGACGAAAATTGTGGCCTCTTTGCTGGCTTCGTCCATGGTGGTGACTTCGTATCCTTCCATTGCGGCTTGTAATGCGTTAATTGGATCGATTTCGGTGATTAAAACTCGTCCACCGAATCCCTTAAGTGCTTGGGCACAGCCCTTACCAACATCGCCGTATCCAGCGACGCAACACACCTTACCAGCAATCATGACATCGGTGGCACGTTTGATACCATCAATTAGTGACTCGCGGCAACCGTATAAATTATCGAATTTACTCTGGAAAATGGCAGTACACTTGTTAATAGAAAAAAAAACAATGAATAAGTAAAAGTGAGGACAACCTTAGTGACAGAATCATTGACATTAATTGCAGGAACTCCCAAACGTCCCTCCTTAAACATTTTGTACAAATTGTGCACTCCAGTTGTGGTCTCTTCACTAAGTCCACGAATATCCTTTAAGTATTGTGGGTATTTCTCATGGACAATATTGGTCAAGTCTCCGCCATCATCAAGAATCATGTTCAATGGTTGTCCATCTTTGAAAACGATGGTTTGCTCAATGCACCTGGAAATTTACATTTATTAACATTAGAACATTAATTATTTTAAAAAGCCAAAGAAATACAGAAACACCAAAGTGCGCGAACAATGCTTTTTAAATGTTAAAGGCACCACTGGAAAATCTTACTTATCTTTTTAACTTAGCATTACAATAACTTTAAAGTTAAAAAAGGCACACCACATTATAATAACAAAAGCGCATTAACTGATTTATACGAAAAGATCAAAGGAAATTTCTGTACAAACAAATGAATCACTCTGACTTACCATGCATATTCCTCATCCGTTTCTCCCTTCCAAGCATAAACTGGAATACCAGCAGCAGCTATAGCTGCGGCAGCGTTATCTTGCGTGCTAAAAATGTTGCAGCTGGACCATTGCACCTGAATCGGAGATAGAATAGGACATTAGTGGGACAATTCATTATGTCATTTACCATCATTTGGGTGGAAAACAAAAAAAACAAGCTGTTGCCCACACCACACTACTAGTAGCAAAATTTTCTAATTTAACGATGTTCATGGGATGATGACTGACCCTCAAATGTTCGGGTTATCGATAATTGTTGATTGCGATAACAAAGCATGAATAGCGTATTACTAAGTATTTTAAGCACCCAAATAACACGATGACTTTGCGCATCTTCTTACCTCAGCACCCAATTCAATAAGGGTCTCTATAAGCACAGCAGTTTGGACGGTCATGTGAAGGCAACCAGCGATGCGGGCTCCCTTCAGCACCTTAGATGGACCATATTTCTTGCGACAGGCCATTAGACCGGGCATTTCATTTTCTGCAATGATGATTGCTTTTCGACCCCATTCGGCGAGACTAATATCAGCTGAAATTAAAAAAAAAAGGGAATAAATTTTTTCTGTTATTTAAGGCTTTGGAACTTTTTTTAAACGAGATTTTAACCTCAAACCTAATATAAACTCACAGGCACATGTTTGATTTTTGTTTATCGCAATTGGAACTTCACCCTTGCAATAGAATCATTCCTACTTACCAACTTTGTATTGTGGTTTAGACATTTTGACTGATTTTTAACAAATTTGCAACTTAAATTTTATTTTAAATGTATTGAAATTATTCAAAAAATCTAAACGAAACACAATGCTAGTGCCAGCCGCCGACTGCGAAATGAAAGCAAATGCAGACACACTGGGAAAGTTACTGATATGTCAAGAGCAGCCGTTTTATTAACATCTGCTTCTACTTGGGACTTAAACCAGAAGATTATCAATCACACAATGTACAGTTTGGACCAAAACTACATTTAATCAAATCTTAATTTTTGAAGTTCATATAACACAAAAATAAAAATTGTGTACGCTAATCGAAACACATTTCTCGAATATTTTTATACAATTGGTGGTAGAGTGGTTTCAAAGTTTATACAAAATTTATTTTATGACGCAAATTGAAACAAATTTTCCCATATGATTTAATACTTTTGGTAGTAGATTGGTTCCAAAGACTGTAAATTTTTATTTTATTAAAAAAATCATTTGATTTGACATGTCAAATCTCTTTAATATGGCTTCCTGTTGATGAAAGGAGATCGCCTTTCGCTTCTTGCAGGCCATTGTTCTGTAACATATACGCAGAATATTAAAAATATCTTATAACAAGAATAACATCAAAGCAAATTCTTGTTACATACCTTGATTGCGATCAACCAATCAATCGCTTAAACATATGAAAGTTATATAAAAGTATGTATGTACACTTGTAGTGTAAAGATTATTTTGATTAACACAAATTGTCCCTGAGATTTGAACTGTATTTATGTACCGATCTATCTGCTATTACGCCCAAATTCACTGAAATTCTGAAAGAAAACTTCTTAATATGTAAAAATATAAAATGAGATGGGTACAAATATTATGTAAATTTGTATGGATATATGTTTGTACATACATATATGGATGTTTTTCTAAGTAACGGTATCATTTTTGTAGCGACGCAAATTGATGATACAACGAGAACCGATTTTTTTTTGAGGACGCAAATCGAAACTATGCAAATCGGGACCCCAGTATATTATAAAAACCGAGTACAAGATAATATATTTGTCTTTGTTAATATAAAACCAAACGCACTCATAATAAAATCTACAAAGATCTGTAATAATATCCAAGTATATTTCAACGAAATGTTTTCAAACCTATAAGAATTTAATTGCCACCAGAATTGTTAAAGTACGAGAAAAACTACATTAACATCGTTGACTACACAGTCAATGTCAATGTGACTTGTTTTTTTGTCTGTTGTAAAAGCGTAGTCAATGTAGTCTATATCGCCGAATTATTTTATTTAGCTGGTCCATTCATTTTCAAATTCAATTGAGCTAACGTTTTTAATAAGGAAACAGTTGTTATTAGTAAACATTGTGTTTTTCGTTACGGTGAACGGTACAGCTAGTAATTAATAATATTAACGTAATAATAGAAATTACAGGAAGAAATTTGTGTGGATATTGGAAAGAAGGGAAATATGAGACACTAAATGCAACTGTTGAAAATGATACAAAGAACGTTATCGCATTATGCAAAAAATTTTTATTTTTCTTTACAAAGTAGTCAATGAAGTTAATTAAAAAACTGACTGTGGCTGTTTTACAAACGAGTACTTATTTGGTTTGGCTAAACTTAATTGACGCCATTAAAAAGTCACCTCGCCAGCAAACATATTAAAAAAAAGTCTTCACAATCAAATAAGTTTAGCCAAACAAGTGAGAACTCGTTTTAGTTTTTATTTAAAAACGTGTTGTTTTTGCCGTAGTTTATTAACAACTCTGATTTCCATCGGAGGGATAATTTAACTGTCAAAAATAAGATCTGTGTTTTTTTTCATTCTCCAATAAAAATGTATTTTTTTGAGTCGTTTTTTTTCTCGGATATGTTTTTTTAACATTTTGACATTTGTATGAAATTCGCCTTTTTCGATACTCGATAAATTTTCAACAGCTATAGCATGCTTAGCGTTTGCGCAATAATAATTCGAGAAATGACGAGTTGACTGAATGAACGACGGCTGAATTATAAGGTATTCACGACATGTCGTTGTAGTGGTAAAAACGATATAGCTGAATGAGGTAACTCTTTGTGCTTTCGTTTTCGTCATCATGTACGTTGCCACTAGCAAAGCAACAACGAGTTGGTTGAGATTCAATTTAAACGCAATCGAGCGACCGATCAGCGAGCACGACGGTCAGCAGCTTAGCACGCAAGTTACGGTATACGGGAATTTTTGCAAGACGCGCGGCGAGTAATACTTGGTCTGGCTAATTTAGTATGGTTGGTTTTGGTTTTTGGTGCCTGTGACTGCTGTGTAGAGTGAAAGAAAGCACAAACATTAGTTAGAATTGCCGCGCCCATAATTATTATTCGTCTTTTAAGTTGTGTTAAGCAAAGGAGTTTTAATTCTTATACACTTATTTGGATTTGTGAAAAATCCTGGAATTGCTGTGAAGTGAAGAAGCATTTGCCTTTTGCCTTATTCCAGTGTCATTATTATTCTCGTCCTATAATTGGGAAAAGTAAGCAGCGCAGTTGCAGCGAATCCGTGCAGAGTTGCTTTCGTTACTGCGGCGAAAAGAAAAGGTGCAGATTTATACGAGAAGTTCCGTGTGCGTAAGCGGGATAGAGTGTTTCTTCTTTGATAGCATTTGTGGTAGTTAAGTGCAGTTTTTATTGTGCCTTGCATGGAGTTTGTGTTCAATTCATGAGGATTGAGGAATTTCACCTCGGCAACTTTAAACGAAAAAAGTAAAAAACAAAAAAAAAACGTAAAACTTATTGTCAGGATAAATACAACTAATTGGATTAATAAAGTAATAACACAAAGGCAACTTTGCGAGAGATAATAAAGGTAATTTGTTGTTTGTTGCTTCATTCTGGAAAACATTTAATTATATTCCCGTGTGTTTATGAGAACTGGAAACAATCTGACAGGTGGTGGAATTGTGATTCTGTGTTTTGCAATGTCGCGTCAGATTACTTATCGTGATGGTCAAATCGAGTGGGGCAGACGCCATCCAAATGTGTAACGTTTTCAGCTAACATTAACAGCTACAGCAGCAGCAGGCAGCAGCAGCATCGTTCACTGCAAACCGGTACGGGGCCTTGGGGTAGCAAACGCACGTATGTGTTTACTTTATTGGCCGCTGCTGCTCCATCTTTAATTTGAAACGAAGAAAAGCTCACAAAGAATGACGTCAGCCTGCTTAAAATTAGGCAACGATCTCAGTCTGTGTTAAGCAATATTTTTCAGTGTTGCGTTGGGTGGTGTATTTCTTTTATAAAACTCGTAGGAATCTTCGTTTGGGGTTTTATTAAAATTTGAATTTCATATATTGCGCTGAATGATGGATTCCAATTAGCATTTGTTAGATGAATGACAAATATGTTGATTAAATAAAAACGCCCTTGGTAAGATCAAATTTGCAAAATGGCTTACAAGCTGCTTGCAAATGTGCTTTTCTAACTTAGTACATACTAGTCATTTAACACAGTAATTGTCTTGACCTAATTTTTTTTTGTTAGACTTTTACAACTTTTTCGGAAGATGATCAAGGTAGGTTGTTGCTAATTTACAATAAGAAAGTAATGATTGATAAAATCTGATTTTTAAAACTAGCACTTTGATCCTATTTAAGTTCAAACAAGACTTGCCCTAGCACTTTCTTATTTGCAAAATCAAATATGTAATGTAAAAAGTTACCAACAACACGGCCTTCCGTTTATTCAAAAAATCTTAGAATAATTACATATCTAAACCCAAAGGATAATAGAAGTGGATGGCAATTCATCAATCAGTTAGGTTTCCTACTCATTCAAGGCACTAATTCTTAAACTATTAAATTTATTCCATAAGCTCTTTGAAAGAATTTTACCACTTAGCTAAACATCTGCTCATATCTTCAATAACACAGAAATAGAGACTAGCAAAACAGCAAAATGAATTCTAATTTTGATGGTACATATTTTTTGAAAATGTGTGAATGATATCATCAATTTTGACTGCTAAAGCAAGCACATGGAGAAGTTGTGTCGCCCTGCCTGTTTTGAGCTTCATGCTGCCCATTTAAATTTATTGTTTTGTTAGCAGCAAGCATGCTTGCGTCATCGTTTTTTTCTTCTGAAAATACAAATAATATCCACTCGGTTTGGACAGTTTATTCGCTTACTTTAGTCAGTGTTAGCAAGCACAAGCAGTAAAATGAGGCAAACAAGTCGTCGCACGGGCACAGCACACTCACTCAAATTAGAAAACACACTGCAATAAGCGTGAAATACTTAGGCAGACAAATGAATAAACGAGACGAAAGTTAAGCAGCAGCACTTTGGAGTCCTCTGCTATTGCCACTAAATCTACAATTTACAGAAATTCAATTGATGAATTGAGGATAGAAATGCACGCTGATGGCAACCTTCTTCTAGAGTCTAAAGAATATATATTAATCGCATCTTCTAAGTGGCAGTTGAACAAGCGTCGACGACTATTTGACCGTTGACTTCATCTCGAAGCTCGGACCATTTTGCTATTCATTCAATTTGAAGTTGTTGTTGTTGCTATTGCCACTTAGGCAACTAAGGGAGAAGAAGAAGAATAGCTCTCGTTGACTTGGAAAAGACTCGTTTTCCTCGTCTTGTTTATGTCGTTGTCGTCTCCTCTAAACTCGCGATTCATCTTTTTAAAATGCGTGATATAGTACCTACTCGTACTTGGCTTTAAAAGCAAAACTAGATTTCTTAGCTTTAATGAAGATGGTTTCCCTTCTCTTTTACACTTTGCTGTTGTTTTCTTTATTATTTATTTGTTTGCTTCTTCATTTATTGCTTCTTGCTGTCTATTCTTTAATGCACAACATTCTATCTAACTAAACCACAATTTGTTTGATTTCTTTTGATTTTGTGGTTACGGCCTGTTTCAAGCGTTCTCATGTGTAATTATTTTTTATTAAAAAACTGATTTGTCATCAATATAATAATAAGCAAAAAGACATTCTGAATGCATACAGATTGCTCGAAATAGCATTGCATGTTCTTTCGAGATGGGAAACAATCTAGACTTTGGAGTCTAGACCAGACTCTAGACACTAGAGCATGTTTGATAATTCTGTGGTACTCTGAGCAAATCTTAAGCCTATTTTCCTCAGTAAAGAGATCACGACACTTAATTACGCACTTGCAGCTTACTGGTTCAGGTTTTTTTAAATCAAATTCTCCATACGTGTATCTTGATTTATATGGTTGGCCAGTGTTTAGAAGTCACAGATAAGAGATCATTAATAAAAATGAGAAAGAGTGTCGGGGACAAAACAGAGCCCTGGCGAACGCCAGCATTTAAGAAATGAACTTAAGACTAAAAACCGTCCAATATAACTTGAATCGAGCGGTCAAAAAGATAGTTTCTAATGCAGTGAAGCAGTTTATCATCGACTCCATTAGCATGCATTTTGGACAAAAGAGTTTATCAAACTCTGTCAAATGCCTAAGAAATATCGAGTGCAACAGCTTTGCTTTCACCAAATTGATGCAAAGACCGGTTCCACTGTTCGGTGAGATATACCAATAAATCACCAGTAGAACGTTAGCCACGAAATCCGTACTGCCGGTGACTAAGGATTTCGTTGGTTTCAAGATATTTCATGAGCTGAAAATTAATCAGATTGACTTTGGAAAGTATGGATGTAAGTGCTATGGGTTGAAGGAGTAGGATGGGCTGGACAAAGGCTGTTTTCCAACTTCTCGGAAAGATTCTAGAAGAGTACGATAGATGGAAAAGCTAACGCAATGGTAATGCCACCTGGTAAGAACACCTTTTTAGAACTAATGGGAAAATACCATCTGGCCCAGCGGATTTGTGAGTATTGAGATCGTTTAAAACTCTAGCAACTGCACGAGTACGAATGAAGATTTGTCCCATAGAGTGTTCAATACTAGGAGGTATAGGCGGCAGCAAAGCTCAATCTGGATGCGTCTACTCAAAATCGGTGAACAGCAGGTGTAGTGGTTACCGGAATTCAACGCACTGTTCAATAATTATCCGCAGGGTGTTGATGTGGTCCAGTGCGGAAACCTGCTTGATCGGCATCTTAATCTTAATTTGCTTAAGTACTACTCTGGCTATATTACCTTTGCAACTGCAGGAAGAACGAAAAGACCTCTCCAATTTTCGCACTCCATAAGACTACCTTTTTTTAGGGAACTTGACAATTATTCCCTTCTTCCACTCGTCGGGGAAATTTTCTGCCTCCAAAGCTCTTTCTACAATAGGATATATAAGCTCTGTATGTCGTTGTGGCGGCACGCAGAAGCTCTGCGGGTATACCATCTAGTCCTATCGACTTATTGTTCTTTAGTGCGTTGGTCGCGGTAGCGATCTCATCTTTACTGGGAGTTGAGGTGCGAATTCGGGAAATTGTTACTTCCGGCAGCTCCGTTTGATTTGGATGCATATCGTTGGCGAATACACGGTTAAGGACCGTAGAAAAATGCTCCTTTCATCGCTTGAGCTGATCAATTATGTTTTCAATGTAACTTAGTAAATTTTAAAAAAGATCTTTCTTTATTAAAATAATATTACAAGTCACAAGAAAATTATTTAAGACAATATCTTTATTGAATGATTCTATATCCTGTATCACTGTGTATAAATTTGTAGAATGGAAGTGTTAATAATACAATCCGTTAAACAATACTGAATGAATGTTGGATACTTAATGAATTATGAATACTGAATGCTTCTGCTTTTATACTTATTTCTATATACTTATTTTGTTATGTGATCCAACTTGTGTTGTGAAATAGTTTTGGACTTTGAACTTGTTTTCGTCTTTGAGGACGTAAACATGTTATTGTCTTAGATCTGATTTGAGATAAGGTTGTTTTCATGTTCTAGCATGTTTTGAATAGATATCTAAATTCGTCGTAATTGACCATCTGGCGTTTTGATCATTGATTGGCCTTGAATTGAAGATGGTAAACATGTTGACAAAATTCGTATTGTGATATAAGATTGGCCTTGAATGTTAAAGTAGTAAACAAGATGATTTCATCATGTTGTGAAATTGGTAAACAAGATATGAAGTTGGATCGCATTTACATTATTCTTATTCTATGTGATTATGTGATTACATACTGTGAATATCTTATATTGTTATTCAGTATTTCTATATTATAACGGGTGCCTGTAGTGGGATATTCTCTATGTTAACACCCCCACCGCTAGCCTGAGGCTCCGACGAAGTAGTAGCTTTACATATTGATATTTTCTTATATTTTAAAAGTTTATAAATTGATAATATGATTATTAGTATGAAAATTATGGATATATAAGATGTATGAAAATAGGTTTGTTCTTTAGTTTTTATAGTAATTTCTTCAATATGTTTTCTATTGTTTTCTATTTTTTCGATATGAAAATCTTCTAATTTGATTATTTCGATACTTTTATTTTCTATTACTTCTGATACAAAGTATGGAAGAATGATATCATCTTTTATTTTAAAATATGAATTTATATATGTTTTATTTTCGATTTCTATATTACAGTTTTCGAATTTAATTATTTTGCTTCCATATATATCTATTTTTAATTGATTACAGTTATGTTTGATTTTAGAATTATTTTAGAAATATTTTTCGTTACTACAATTCCTGGGATTATTTCTTTAATTTCTTCCTCTGTAAAATTTTTCATTTTGCAATAGGCTTTTTCAAATTTAATAATATTTGTAGTACAGTTGTTTCTTATTTTATTTAAGTTTTTCTCTAACTTATCTTTTACATTTTTATCATATATATTATTATTTTGATCTATTATAAAGGTGCTTTCGTTTAATGATATGGTTTTATTGTTTTTGTTTGGCATTGGTTCAATGATAATAGTGGAATATGAGGAGTTAGAATATTCGGGTATTAAGAGGATTATTATAATAAGTTCATATTCGAATATTACGGCTATTTTTGTGTCTTTAAGTCCTTGGATATTTTTAGCTAGTTTTAGTTCCTTTTCTGTTAAAATATTTCTTGTAAGTATACCAAGTTTGCTTGTTAGAATAATTTGTTCTATGTCGTCTATGTGATGTCGGAAAAGATTGATATCATAATTAATTTGATAAATATGTTCTATGTAATTTATTTCTTTTTCTATCTTAGTAATGTCCTTTTTATTTAGTTTATGAGTTACTTTTATGTGTTTTTCCTTTTGTTTTAATTGTTGGTGAATTGTAGTTTTGATATTTCTTTTTCCGTTTGATGTGTGATTTATAATATTTTAAATTATTTCGTTTATCGATTATATGATTTTCGTCTATTTTTTCTGCATCAAGTTTTCTGAATTTCGTGTGATTTTTTCCACCGCGTGTTTCTTTAATGAAAGTAGTTCCTGGTTGTATTTCTAAATCTTCTCTTTTTTTATTTAATTTATTTATGGAAGTTTGTTTTTTCTTGATTATTTTATCTTTAATAGAATCATATTCGTTGTTATGTATTTTTCCATTTTTAAAATCGATTGGTTTTTTATCAGTAGTTGAATGTATGGTATTGTTAAAATAATTTATAATTTTTAATATCTTTTCCTCAACAGTATTATTATTTGTGTTTGGATCATGCCTTAATAATCTAATGTGTTCATTGATTGTGTTATGTAGTCTTTCTACATCTGAATTGGATGTGTGGTTATAATTTGAGGTATAATGAATTTCTATGTTTTCGTTTTGTAAAAATTCTTTAAGTGGAAGAGCTTTAAATCCTAGCTCGTTATCTACAATTAATTTATTTATTGGTCCAATAGCAGCGATTAACGTTAGAATGCTTCTTTTAAATTCTGTCCATGTTCTTGCTGTGATTTTTATTGCTTGAGCGAATTTGCTGAATTTATCTATGAACGTGACAAAGAGTTGTTTTTCAAGTGAATAGAAAACGTCTGCATGAATAATTTCGTTTGGTGCTGAAGGGGTTTCCGTTAGTTGATATTTATTTTTAATTGGATTTCGATCATATTTTTCTAAATTACATATTTCGCAATTGTTGATAAATTGGGTTATTCTAATATTGAACTTTGGATGATAAAATTTTAAGAATAGTTCTTTGTATACTTCTATGATTCCTCTGTGGTTATTTCTGAGATGTTCATTTTTAATGATTTCAAATAATTCTTCTTCATCTGTTATATCTTTTAGGAATTTGTTAGTTTTAATAATTTTTAATTTTCCTTGGTCTGCAAAATATTTTTGATAAACATCTTCTAATGTTTTTATAAATTCTTCGTTATCTGCATAAAGACAGTTTAAGGATTTTGGGTTAAAATGCGATTTTAAGAGTATTAATGCTGTTTCTTCATCCAGTGATTTGATATAAATAACTTTTCTATTTTTATTAAAAATTTTTATTTGTTTAATTCTTAATGAACCGGAAGTAATTTTAAAGATTGCTATTTGTGTTTTAAATATATTTAAAGGGGATTTACTAAGTGGAAATATGTTTGATCTATTTTCTTCATTTCTTTCTGTAAGATTTATTTCTATTCGGGAGAGTGCATCTGCATTTTTATTTTTGGTTCCTTTTTTATATGTGATTTCATAATCAAATTCGGATAGTTTTAGTCTCCATCTTACTAGTTTTGAATTTGGTTCTTTGATTGAGAAAAGCCAAGTTAAAGGTTTATGATCGGTTTCGATTGTAAATTTACGTCCAAAAAGATATGGTCTAAAATATTTTGTTGACCAGACGATTGCTAATAGTTCTTTTTCAATGGTGCTGTAATTTATTTCATGTTCATTTAATGTTCTGCTAGCGTAACATATCGGATGATTATTTTGAGAAAGTATTGCTCCTAAAGCATAATTACTAGCATCTGTTGTAAGGGTAAAATTTTTATTGAAATCGGGATAACTTAATATTGGATCATTTATTAATAATTTTTTAAGTGTGTTAAAACTTTCTTGATATTTTATATTTGAAATGTCTAATTTAGCATTCTTTTTTAAGAATAATGTCATTGGCTTTGCTATTAATGAATAGTCTTTAATGAATTTTCTGTAATAACCCGTTAGTCCTAAAAATTGTTTAATTTGTTTCGTAGTTTTGGGTATTGGAAATTTATTTACGCATTCTATTTTTTTTGGATTTGGTTTTATTCCGTTTTGTGTCACAATGTGTCCAAGAAATTCTGTTTCTTTCTTTAGAAATTCTGATTTATCTAATTGAATTTTTAGATTTGCTTTCCTTAAGCAATTAAATATTAAATTGATTGAATGTATATGCTCTTGTATTGAAGTAGAGAAGATGATAATGTCGTCCAGATAGACTAAACAAATCTTATTGATATAATCCTTTAAGATATTGTTCATAAGTCTTTGAAATGTCGCTGGGGCTGTCTTCAGTCCAAATGGCATTCTTAAGAATTCATAATGTCCTCCTTCTACGCTAAAGGCTGTTTTATAAATATCTTTTTCCTCAATTTCTATTTGATGAAATCCCTTAGCTAAATCAAGGGTTGTGAAATACTGGCATCTGCCCAGTTTATCTAATATATCATCAATATTTGGTAGAGGGTACTTGTCGTCTATTGTAACTTCATTTAGTTTACGATAGTCTATGACAAGCCTCCACTTTTGTTGTTGTGGAGTGCTTTAAATTTTTTAAAAAAAAAATAAGTCTTAGTTGACTAGCACTATCCTACCGACTGCGCCAATTATGTTTTCAATGTAACTTAGTAAATTTTAAAAAAGATCTTTCTTTATTAAAATAATATTACAAGTCACAAGAAAATTATTTAAGACAATATCTTTATTGAATGATTCTATATCCTGTATCACTGTGTATAAATTTGTAGAATGGAAGTGTTAATAATACAATCCGTTAAACAATACTGAATGAATGTTGGATACTTAATGAATTATGAATACTGAATGCTTCTGCTTTTATACTTATTTCTATATACTTATTTTGTTATGTGATCCAACTTGTGTTGTGAAATAGTTTTGGACTTTGAACTTGTTTTCGTCTTTGAGGACGTAAACATGTTATTGTCTTAGATCTGATTTGAGATAAGGTTGTTTTCATGTTCTAGCATGTTTTGAATAGATATCTAAATTCGTCGTAATTGACCATCTGGCGTTTTGATCATTGATTGGCCTTGAATTGAAGATGGTAAACATGTTGACAAAATTCGTATTGTGATATAAGATTGGCCTTGAATGTTAAAGTAGTAAACAAGATGATTTCATCATGTTGTGAAATTGGTAAACAAGATATGAAGTTGGATCGCATTTACATTATTCTTATTCTATGTGATTATGTGATTACATACTGTGAATATCTTATATTGTTATTCAGTATTTCTATATTATAACGGGTGCCTGTAGTGGGATATTCTCTATGTTAACACTGATCCTCATCTGAAACGAGTACGGCACCATCTAGGCCTTTCACCGGATATGGCTAGAGCGGTGACCACCAGTCAGCTCTTTGGTGATTCTGTAAACCGTTCTGCTATCGCACCTGCTCGCTGCTTCCTCTGCTTCTGAGGCCAGGTTGTTAATATAATTGCGTTTCTCACGTCTTACACTACGCTGCACTCTCATTTTTCTTTGATGCAGGGACTCTAGCTCGATCCTCGCTGCTGCTGGGGTATCTAAAATACGAGCTTTAAGTAGCCTACGTTCTTCAATCCGCCTCCAGGTACCCTCGGTAAGCCACGTGCTGTGCCTTGCCTGGCTTCTACCAACAATACTTTTCGCTCCAGATGTGAAAACATTTTTCACAGCTTTTCAATGTTCTTAGATGGTTGTCGGCAGTGAGCTGCTGATTGCTTCCACTGCTTGCGATAAATGATCCCTTAATTGTTGGCGTACTGAGTGGATCTTTAGCCAGTCGATGTTAGGCGAGGCATTCGGATGATGACCTAGGCATTCGGATGATGACCTCGGCATTCGGATGATATTGCGGAGTTTTTGAACTGATGCAGTACGTAACTGGACAGTAGCTACCATAAGGTGATGATCCCGTACCATACCCATGTAGGCACCTCGTCTGTTTCGGACGTCTAAAATACAGCTCATAAAACGTCAGCTGATCGCCACATGGTTGATTTGGTTGGATGATGATTCCCTGTCAGTTGACACCCAACTGACTTAGTGACAGGTATTTTACACAAACATGGTGCCTCCTATGACAAGGTGGTTGGTGTTGCAGAAATCAACAAATCGTTCACCATTGTCATTTCGTTTGCTGAGGCCGTGGTTCTTAATCACACGTCTGAGTCCTTCATTGTCGTTGCCTACCTTGTCCAAGTCCTCATCACGATGACGATATCTCCGTTTGGCGTTGCGTTTAATACAGCGGTTAGTTGATTGTAGAAGTTGTCCTTGTCATCCTTAGTCGAGGAATTCGTTGGGGCGTAACACATTATGGTCGTGACACCTCGTACTCTAGTTCGAAATCGGGCCGATAAGATCCTATCATCATGTGGATGCCAAGAAATTAGGCCTCTGCGTGCTGTTGGCTTTAGCAGCAGACCCACTCCAGATTCACGGGGAGGAGGGTTGCCGGAGTAGAGTAGCACAGTGTTACGTTGTGGATTGGTCGAACCATCTTACTTCACTCACTCCCAGCATGTCCAAATCATATAAAAAAACTGACTTTCCAGTTGAAGAAATCTGGCATTTTGAGGTCCTTCACTCCCTGAGTCAAGGAGCGTCTTCACTTTCCAGAAACCAATCTTAGTCGGGGAACAATAGTCAATATTCGTCCTTATTCGATCATTATCCGAGGCGTTGTGTCGGTTTCAGTAGCGGTCATTTTTGGTACCGCAGGTTGCTAACCCACACTACCTACACTAGAAACGCAAGACCGTTCGCACTTGCAATTTTAGCCTACATATATAAGGATTTATATACACATACACATAGTTGCCCGGGGACCACCACTAGGAGGTAAAGCAAACACTACACGAGGAACTTGATTGTTGATTGAGGTGGGCATCTGCAAAGGCTGAAAAGTCGTTCAACAAACGATTAACGATTAGCATATAATAAGATCAACTAATTAAAATCACATTAAAAGGTGCAAGAATTTCACACCTGATTAGTAAACGCACTGGCGAGAGGCTTAGCTGCATTGTTTTTGTTTAGAAATTAGTTTGTTATTCGTTTCGCACATTGTTGTAAACCTACCTAGGTGGTATTGTCGTTGCAACCAAAATCCCCGACTAGACTGGAACAAAATTCCTTGACTTGAATTCTTCAGCCAGCAAACTGACCAACTTATGACCAGCTAATGCGCGTATGTAATTTAAATTGCCGTGAACCAGATAGGTTTTCGCTGCGGCCATCGTCTATTAAAGCATATTGGGAAAATGGAAATGGTATGAACTTTTAAGTGGAAATGTTTGACATTGGATTTTTTTCGCTTTCGATTTCTCCGACGTGTAGTTGTCATCATCGGGTAAAAAATAATCAAATATTCACCCACCAGAATTCCCCACCCCCTCATAGCAAAAGTCTATTATTAGCGCCCTCATTGTGTAAACCAGCGAAACGATAAAAAGTGAAAGTTCTTTCTCTGTGGTATTTTGATTTTAATCACGCAATCGACAAATGAACAGATTAAGCGGAAAAACAGCTGCTAGACTGTATGGGGGAAAATTTGTATGTATGTTTGTATGGCGCAGTGACAATGAAGGCAACTCTTCTATTCGCTGACATCACATCTATACCACAATCCTAGCTATGGACATTCAAGTTGTGATATGTCGCTCAAAAACAAAATAAAAATGAAAATTCGAATAAATTCACTGCTTTTATTGCTACTGTCAAGGAATAATTATCGATTTTTTCGTCGCGTTCCCTTGATCTTTGTTCTCTGTCTCTGGAGTATCAAAAGAACATGCTCCATCTCGAGGACCGGCATGCTTTGTTGTTTTCTCCTTTTGTTTCCCTTTTCTTTGGCTCTTATTCGATATGAGCCCACAGTACAATGGCAATACACAACTTTTAAGTTTGGCAGAAACGACCGACCAACAACCCGTCATTTATGCACAATTTCACATACGTGCGTACGCAGCATTCAATTTGCGTACAGAGCAAATCAAACGAATTGATGGAGAACTTTCTGCACCTAAGTGTGTATGATGACATCATACATAGACGAAGCTTCATAAAGCTTTTCAAGTGATGCGCTCTTGTGCTGGTGTCGTTTGCAAGCATGAAGGCAAAAGTTCAACAAAAAATTCGTTTTTAAGTTAATTGGTTGTTTCAAAAATAAACAAAAAAGTGGCTGTAAAATTTTGGCTCTGTGAACGGAGAATGCTCAATGTCGGCCTTTCAAAGTGTTTTCAGTTGGTTTTTAACATAAAACTTTAACTAAAATTTAAATTCAATAAAATACTGCAATAACCTTTGCTCAAACAAGTACATATTTAATTATTTCTTTATTCATTAGCTAGCTAAGTAGCTGTTCCCGGGCACTTCGCTATCCGTCCACATGGGTGTACTATAGCCTAAGATAGTAAAGTGCGCTTCTCAGCTCGCCATAGGATAGTTGTAATTCAGTCTAAACACTGAATTATCTTAAAAGCCTTATAGTAACCATTTAATTCACAAAATTCGTAACAATTTTTTCTTGGGGATTTTTTTATTTTTTATATGAAAATAAAAATTGTTTTCTTATTTCATTTTGTTTTTAAAATTTATTTTTTTACACGCGCCACATGCGTCACACGCGTCACAATCGTTTTAACAAAGTATCGCCATTAAATTCTGACTGGCAGACGCCGAGACTTACGAGTTCCTACCAAATAGACACACTACTACTACTATAGAAACACGAGCTAATGTATTCTGCTATGCGAGTGACTACATACACCCGTGTATGTATATTTAGTTGTAATTCAGTCTAAAGACTAATTTATCTAAGTAGCCTAATAGTATGCAACGTTAAATGTAGGTCTTTCATTCATAAGCGATAGGTCATTCAGTCATTACCGATATAGACTGAAACAACCACCGAGCGCTAACTAATTGTTTTAAAACGAGTCCCATTTTATTTTGACTAGTAGAAGCCGAGATATACGACACGGCAAACAAACTTACAATCGTACAAATGTATCCACGTTCGCTGAAAACGTTTTAATGTCCTCTGAAAATATAACATTTTCATATTTTATGTAATATTTTTCATCTTTCATATAATATTCTGCGCGACAGGCCATTGCGATACAAGGCCTAGCTTCTCGCAACCATTTGTGTTGAGCATTTTTATAGCCGTTGATCCATTTATCCATTGATTTCTGCAATCTGGCTGGGCTATTTTCCATCAAACTTCTTACAATGAATTAAGTTAAGCAGACAGCTGATTCACGGTTTTTCTTCAACTCAGACGAGTCCATGAGTATAATTTTCATTTTTTTCTTCAACACGAGACAAATTCCTATTTGATAATTAAATTTGCTTCAATTTTAATTATGAAAGAGGATGAATGACCCTAAGGGCACGGAAGCAACTATGTGTGTATGTATTTACATAATATATTTTGGTAGTGACTTAGACTCAGATACACTAACACGCTACAGAGACAGAGAGCTGCTGTTGAGAAAATCAATTTACCATAACAGCAGCTTACAACGATGCGGGTCGGGTCTTGCTTCCGTGTTTTGTTGTTGTTGTTGTTTGCTTTTAATTGAGAATAATTGTCGCTGGTATTTGCGTTTAGGATAATTCCCGCTTCCTGCAGAATCTCTCCCACACAAGGCAATAACTGTACGTCTTCATGGAATGGCATTTGAAATTATTCACATTTATTACGCTAGTGATTGACATTAAGCGGTAAGACAAAATGCATTGAAAACAACACTCGCCCTTTCAGTGGCCACGCCCGTGGTCAGTCACCCCTAAAGAATAGAAAAACGAAATACATATAACGAGAAAATAAGAAAATTTAAATAAATTTGAGTAATGGTACCTACACATGAGACCCGTTAAATGTTACTTGACAAGTATTATCGTCATGCAGCATTGAACAAAACCAAGTCGATTTTGGTCTTTCAATGTTACTTGAGAAGAGTATATAAATGTTAGTTGAAATTATGACTTATTCAAGTAACATCGACCAGTAATATTGATCGTGTGTGGAAGAGGTACATAAGGTTTTCTGATTATGTTATATTAACAGACCGTTGCGTTCTCGCGACCGTTGTGCATGTAGATATATTTTTGTACACAAATGGAAGGGACCTACAATTTAATGCCGTATCCGAACGGCGAATTGAGAAGCTTTCAGTGACAACTTATTACTCTCGGAGTTTTTAAACACTTGCGAGAGGTGGGATCGTGAAAAATACTTTTTTTGTGTTTCGACCCACGAACCTCTTTCTCAGATGTCCATGCACTACCACTGAGCCACGGCCCCAATGATTATATTGTAATCATCATCATATTTGGCTCTACAACCGCTGTCCGGTCTTGGCATCCTGCAAAATATATCTCCACCGGTCCCGATTTCGACCCGATGTCATCCAGTTTGACATCCCTAAACTCTGGGCGTCCTGGTCTACCCCATCCTTCCAGCGTAGGCTTGGCCGGTCTCGCTATCGTGTTCCATAAATCATACAGCAAAGTACTTTGTAAGCAGGATCCTCTTTGCTCATGCGAACTAGGTGTCCTACCTACCGGAGCTTACCGAGCGTAATTCTCTTCACGATGTCGACATCGAGGTAACGCTCGTAGATCTCATTATTATAAAGTTTCTTCCTCACATCCGGGCCAACAATTATCCGTAAGACTTTTCTCTCGAACACGGCTAAGAGTTCAGAATGCGTTTTGTTAAACACCCAATTCCCGAATCTAGGTGTTGGTATGTCTTATATACCAGCAGCTTGGATGGTTAAGTTCTGGATTTGAAGAGTCTTGACAGACTATAGTAGGCTTTGCTGCGCTCCACTATTTAAAATTCGGGACCAATATTGGATCTTCTAGTCGCAGACCTGGCCTACATGGTGGCCATGTTGGCCATGGCCATGGTTTTTTTTGTTCTCATTAATTTGCAGCCCCAGATATCGTGCCGCCTGCTTGATCTGGATGAAAGCTTTCTTTAAAGCCAGTATCTAAATGGACTTATAGAGTAATGCTCCAATCGCCCTTACGTCAGAGTCTCTGATCACTTTCCCCAACGCCAGGTTGAAGAGGACGCAGGCCAGTCCATCCACTTGTCGGAGATCGTTATAATGTTGAATGGGCTTGATATTGATCCGGATATTTTAACTTGGCTTATAATATTGGTTATGTTCAACCAAGTGAGTTTTGAAACTCTAGACATTTTTCCATCACCTGCCTAAGGGTGTAAATTTGATCCGTTGTTGATTTGCCTAGTATGAATGATGACTTTAGCGTATGGGGCCATCCTGTCTGGAAGGATAGAGAAGAAAATCTTATACGCGGTACTGAACAACGTTATACTCTGATAATTTCTGCATTTTATGATATCCATCTATTTACCATCTAATCCCGGAGACTTATTATTTTGAACCGATTTATCGCTCTGCTGTTGGCGGCAGCATAGCGTGGTCTTCGGTCATTGGTGGAGCCTCCAATTCCTCAGTTAGCTGATTACTCTTTCTATCGCTCTAAGATACCTTTGAGATCGGCATTCAGATTACCCTCTTTGCCTTTGAAGTATGTGCAACGCTGTGTATATTGCGTTATACCATGGACTCTTTGGTAGAACTTTCGCGCCTGGTGAGGTCCTAGCTTTCTTCGCGTGCCCTCGTTCTATGACATTGTTGCATTGCTCGGTACGCAACATTCTGATTTATTATGTCTAGCTGAAATACCCGGCGTTTTTCGGCTGCCTCCACTAACCACCAACCCATAGACCCCATCCCGCCAATGACGGTGTCACGAAAAGAATCAAGGAATGATTCCAGTCTTAAATTAAATTCCGTTTTTTTTGTGACATTTCCTAAGTCATCACAATATAATAGCGCAGGTTAATAAAACTCGATTGCTTGAAGTGCAGTTTAAAAACAAGTAAAAGTAACATCCTTTAAAGTTGATAGAAAGTGACACTAATTGTTATTTGAAATTCAGTAATAAATTTTGTTTCATTCATTATCCAGTAATTACCGTCATTACTTCTAAGATCAACATCAGATACAGGTACTTATTAAAAAAAATTAATGAACAATTTTATGTTAAATTTGCATCGGTGAATGCACTACTTTCGTTTGAAAATGCACACAATAGTTGAATGCAAATATCTCTTCATTTCAATGACAATGTTTATTGTGCTTATCTCTTCGACCTGTGTCGAGAAAGAAATCGAAGAACTTTCACTTGTATCAGTATAAATTAATATTGTACTATACTCGTACAATTGAAATTTGAAACAAATAAAAAGTAAGTTTATTCCCATTGGGAAAGTAACAGACGAACAACAATAACTATTGTAGGACTTGCCTTGCAACTGTACTCATATAGCTCAACACAATAGGCAGTAGTGGTCTTATTCTTATGTCAAAACTGAACGAAAAGCTTGGCTAATTTCTTTCATTCTTTAAGTTACCCATAATGAACTTCAGCAACCGCTGTCCTTGTCATTGTCATAAATATTCAACAAACCACGATTTTTTGTGATTCTTAAAAAAATTCAATTAAATATTTAAATAAATTCAAATTAAACAAATTTCACACAATCAATTTATATAATTTTTCTCAGCTGTCACCGAATGTCTCACTTTATTGACACCTTGCTTACTCCTACGTAAGTTAACGAACATTTGACGAAACCGACCAAAATCACATTATGGTCACAGCATACGATTCGCAAGTAATTAGTCGTTCACATCAGCTTAGTGAATCCCACTTAATTCCATTATAGTTAAGCCTTTAGCTTTTAAAAGAAATTGCAGTCTATTTTCTTAACTGCCCGCTCTTGTTGGATAATAAAAGTTCATACGAGGGCTTCTATGTTATTCTTATTCCTAAAGTGTTTCCCCCAATTCATATACCTTGTTAGAGCGAATCCTTTTTGTACTATTGCCATGTTATGCTGTATATATCATCATATTTCTTTAGTTTCCGTCATAACAAGACCAAACACTCTCATACACATTGAGACGAACAAGGTTCGTTCGATTCCGATAAAAAAAAATACTCTACTGTATATGTATGGACATCATGTACTTTGTTTTATAGAAGGGAGCGTCCGAGGAGACGAAATGACAAAAAAATTTCATAACTTTACAGTCTGGGCAATAAAAATGCAAATGCAATTTCGAGCCATTGCTTGAGTGTTATTGCCGACAGTTGTTGTTGTCGTTATTCTATAAGTAACTAAGTATTGTATTTGCAAGAAGTTTTGCATTTTAAAGCAATTTTATGCAATCACCGAGGATGTCATCGAATCTCCGTCCTGGTTATCGCTCCCGTGCAACAACAATCGTTCAACTGCAAGATTTTTCTATCAGATTTTCTTTGTACAGGGTGATTTGAGAAGGTATTGAAGTTAAAAAAGAAACAAACTTTGGTAGGCGTACTCTTTTGTTTCGAAGTATTGAGATTATAGAGCTTCTCTCCATTTTACTGCAAAGATTCATTCCTGTGTTGCATATATTTTGGGGTCACACACAGGCGAAGAAGATTAATTTTGAAAAAAAAACCGATAAAAATTTAAATTTCTCATATAACCAAAAGTATACTGAATTCCACTATAAATGTCGAAAAATAAAAACACATGCGAAGCACTGCTACCCAACTACAAAACAACCCCAATCGTAAAGCAGCGATCGAACGTACACAAAACAAAGTCATCATAGTATGACATTATCTGATGTCGCTATATGGGGAAAAAATTTGTAATAAAAAGTATTGTCACCTGAAATACACATGTCTCAATAAAATCGGGCTTTGGGTAAAAATTGATCGCAAGATTTCACGACAAACACACGGGCTCGCGAAGTTTAAAATTAAAAAAAATGTCAAAAACAGATTCATAAAGATGTGACAACATTAGGGGAATCTGTCCGGTTGAAAATAGTCTTTAAAAAGTGGTTAGCCGAATTAAGACGTCGACAAGAGAGCGTTGAATACGACTCACGTAATGAAAGACCTTCAATATTAACTACAGAGTAAAAATTTGTGATCTGATCATGGAAGATCGTAGATCGGTCTCTCGTATATACGGAACCAAACCATCTTTCAAAACGAATTTGTGGTTTTCGTGTCTCATTATGATTTGGATACGAAATCATCCTCTTCTTTGGCACCAGGTTTAACAAAGCATGGGAGTAAGATTACCTCACGACGGTCAGCAGGCAGCAATTGGTGATTGGTTTGCACTTTGTAAGGGAACATCTTCAGGTCTTTAACTAAGATTCGACGCATTAACCAGCGGATGCAGGACGACGAGGAAAACGCTGCGTTAAAACAAAAGACCGGAATTCGGTCAAATAAGGAATACCGCGACTCAACATGCCGCGTCAGTCATAACGGTCATTTTGCACCCTCTCACCATTGCTTTTCATGATTTTCATCGACTAGGTGATGAAAATAGTACCCCTTACTCCATCGGGTTTGCCATGGAATTTTTTTCCCCGCTTAGAAGCCCTGACTAAGCCGATGATATCTGTCTCCTATCACAATCGCTAGGTGACATGGAGCGAAAATTAAACTCTGTAGAATTCCACGCTAACAAAGTAGGTTTAAAAATGAACGTGTCAAAAACAAAACTACTTTGCGTTAAAGCTAGCGTAACATGTGATCTCTCGATTGACGGACATCAGATAGAGAAAGTCGATAAGTTTTGTTACGTGGGCAGCTAGATGTCAAAAAATGGTGGTGCTGAGTTTGATGTGTGCTCTCGTGTAAACAAGGTGGCACACTCCTATAGTATGCTAAATAAAATCTGGAACTCCTCGCAAATCTCCCGGAATCTGAAGCTAACGATCTTCAGATCTAACGTTCTCTCAGTACTCTTGGCTGTGAAACGTAGAAAGTCACAGAATCAATTGCGATCCGCCTTCAAGTTTCGTCAACAAGTGCTTAAGGCGGATACTGAGAATAAGATGGCCGGACATTATCACCAATCAAGACTTGTGGAGAGTAACGCAGCGGGAAGCAAATCGCGATCACCATAAGACGACGAAAATGGAGCTAGATTGGCCACACTTTAAGAAAGCCAGCCAGAATCCCCAAGGAAGCCGCCGAGTTGGCCTTCCTAGCAAGACATGTAAATGGACAATAGAAGAGGAAGCAAGATCCCAGGGGACAGAGTGACGCCTCATGAAACCTCAGGCGATAAATCGAGTTCGTTGGCGGACGTTTGTAGAAGCCCTATACTCCCCCGCGGAGTAAAGACAAGAAAGAAGCAGTTACAATAATTTCGCGTTCTTCAGGTGTGTATCGCTCTATTGCTTGTTGTCATCTAATTATCATTTGCAAAAGTTATGGCACATTCACATTCAAGAAAATAAACTGGAAGCGGCTATAAACGTGAGGAATGTGATGTATTGTGAATTACATTCCTTCATAAAAATTATTTAACTTTTGTTTTTAATTTTAATAAAGGGCATAGCCTACCTTATTGCCGTGGCGCAAGTCATTCAGGGAGTTCTCCCTTGGCAATGAGTTTTACATTACTTTTGCCCCATTTACACTTTTGAACTTGAATTAAGTCAATATGCCTATTTATTTCATATTTTGTCTCTTGATACTCAACTAAACCCTTTTTTTTTATTTAACATTTTAACACCCTGTACTAGTTGCAGTTAAATCATCAATTAGATTCGATTGTTTATGCAGAGAAATATCCAAGAACAAGAGAAAAATTAAAGCCTATAGAACTTCAGAAAATATCTGTTCGTTCCTATTCTATGGGTGATGAGAAAAACTGGTTTTCTGGCAATATTTCTAGGATTAGGAAAAGAAGGAAGATGGAGCAAAAGGAAGTGAATCATTACTTACGTACCTAGACTCGTAAAATACTGCCGTTGCTCTACTGAGATTCGACTGCATGACGTCCTCCTCCTCCATTTACGCTCTGCTACTCATCTCGTCGTCTTGTGCGCTCCTCACTGCAAATAATATGCAAATTCAAGTTTGCACGTCCGACGAAATGCTCGTTGCAATATTGTTACTCGAATTAGATTCGATTGCAAGTGCACCTGGTTCTCATCTTAAGAACGTGTAAGGCGTGTATCCTCGATCAAGCTCGTTCAAGGTGAACCAACCAACCACAGCGCGACGACAAAAGGAAACCTTCGCTCTATGTTGCTGGATATAAAAATGGGGAAATCCATTTGATTGCTTTTGCTTGGCTGGGAATGGGAATGGGAATGCAATTGAAATTGCAACTGCAATTACTTAGCGATACATCTTGAATAATGTCAGCTGCTGTCGCTGGCTGATGTAGATGTGCATTTCATAGTTGAATATAAGCACCAGTCATTTCGTGCCTCTTCTGTCTGGATAAAAATTATGTTGCTTTGCGTTGCGGGAAATAAAACTCTTTCTCTTCCTCTCTCTCTTTTTGGGAAAACTATATTTTTAATTTTATACACTACCAAGACCAACAAACATAGTGCCATGAACGGGAATAGTTAAGGATTGAAGAGGGGGTGATGCTTCCTTTAACTGAATGCTCTTTTAAATTGCCATTGCAATCTGCAAACGTAATGATTTTTCTTGGGATCCAGGTAGAGATATCAACGTAATTTTATGACGGAAAGCAAACCGTTGGAAAGCTATTATTCCCAGTCATAAAACCGGGCGCCTTAGGTAGAATTCGTCTACGCCAATCTTCTTCTTGCCTCCTCTCACATTTTAGTAATTTTCAATTATTTATGGCTTATTTTTATGCCCTGCTCTATTGCTGCTTCCATAAACATTTTTCTTCTCTTTTGCTTAAGTTTGCCTTCTATTTTCGCTATCTGAATTTAAATACTCGTATCTATATACTCGTTTGGGTGCAGTTCCATTGCATTTCCATTAATATACATTTTAAACGCATGGGTAATCTTTTATTTTATTACTTTTGTACATCTAGCAAACTGTATAAAGCGTTGTTTGACCTGTACAGCTCGTTAGTTTTGATCTTACCGATTTTTATTATATTTTATGAATATTTTCTTCGTTTTTTACATATTTTGAATCCTAGTTAAACGGTCAGTCAGTTACTTCGTAGGGCGTAACCCCACTTTCTCTTTAATCTTAACAGAGAATGTGCTCGTATGACTCTTTATCCTCCGAGCAGAACCTACATTCTGTGTCTGAGCCCACACCAATTTTGTTAAAGTGACATCGCAAGTCACAATGACCTGTTGGAAAGCTCACCAGCTTCCTAATGCTATCCCTATTAAAATAAAGGATTTCCTTGTAGTAAAAGGGGCTGAATAATTTTTTGAATTGCCTGTACACTTTCCCAGTGGGTCAGGCTAAGTTTGTGTTCCCAAAAATTTATTAGTGCTGTGACGGCAGCCGAGTTGACACCACAGTAGGGTTCAGGTCCTATGAACGCAGATTTCATGCCAACCCCAGCTTGTTCATCTGAAGATTCGTTGCTTGCAATTCCATGATGACCAGGGACCTAACCGAGTGTGACTTTGTTCTGTCTGACAAGAGGTTGCAGTTCATCGTAACAGTTTTTGATTGGAGGACAGAACTCTAAGTGTTGCGTGGCTATTTGAAAAGATATACAGGGTGTTCTGTACAGTAATTTGGAAAATGATTTTTGGGTATATTTTAAGCAAAAAATCGTTCTACAATAAGGGTATATCTCCAATGTTGACATCATTTATCGGGGATTTAAGAAAAAGCTTACTTTGGTGAACCCCTGACTCATGCTAAAGGAAATTGCTCTGTTAATACTAACGGTAGAAACTTCGTTTAGGACTTTAGAAGAAATACTATCCTTTGTAACTGCGTTTAAATAAAGTTGATATCTTTTTTGAGTCTTCAGATACCCAACTACGATGCCTGTTCCAGTTTTCTTGCCCATGCTAATTTTTGACTGTCAATTTTCTCCAGAAAATGCATAATAAAGATAATGTTTTAATATTTTTTTCTTATGAAGGTAACAATAATAAAAATATCAACAACACGTTTGAAGAAAACCCCAAAGATTTTATAATACTTAGGAAAACCTGCAGCAGATAAAATATAAAAAAAGGGATTTTTCTGCTTTAAGCTCCAAAGGCTATGAATAAAAAATGATTTTGTGTGGTCCACACTGTCTAAATGTGACAATTTTATTTACTTACGAAGACATAAAGACAGAAATGGACTTCATCGTTGAGAATGATTAGCGTATGTAAAGTTCTCGCAATCAAACTCTAACTTTGATAAAAAAAATATGGACAATTTGTAGACGTTGTTTAAACGTGTATTGTTCTGATTAAATGGTAGACACTGACGAGTTAAAATAACAAAGCGCACAATATACAAAAAAAAATACAAAAATGCGTCGCTCTTATTAAAGAACTATTTTTGTTAGAAAGTGTATCGCAATTTGTAGCTTTCATTTTAAACTGATAATGACAATGGCAGACATAATATAAAATTTAAAAATCTCTGCTTTGTGTAACCTTCACCGTAAACTTAACTGCAACTGAACAACACCTCAATGTGAATAGTTTCCTCTTTAGCCTTTTTTAAAATTCAATAAAGAGCTGTCAAATGTCATAAATATGCAATCGACATGCAAGATTGTCTTGAGTCCTGACCCAATTTCCAATTTGCCAGTATGAAACATAATTTACCGTGGCAGTGTGTGTGTGTGACTCAATAAAGTATCTTCACTTTTGCATTTGTGTTTTAGTTGTTTCTGGTGGAGTAGGAACAGATGGAGGAGGTGTAGTATAGTAGAATAAGTAAAGACAACACACATGCATGCCACAACTCAGCTCAAACCAATGAGCTTTTGTTCTTTTCGCCCTGCTTCGCCGTCGTTGCATTGTTGTCGGTATTTTTATATCTAGGACAAATCTGGAAATTCCAATTCCAAGTAGAAGCTGGTGGTGATGCTGAAGCATCCGCATAGTAGCCTTGGCAAAGAATAAATTGCGAAAATATCCTTGACCTGTGTGCTGCCGATGGATAAGTTGGCGTAGTGATGTGACTGGAACCAGCGTTTCACGTCCTTTGGGCGTAATTAGGTTAACGTTTTTTTTTACTATACTCGTATATATTTTTTTATTTATATATCGGGTCTTGTTGTTGTCGGAGGACACCATTCGAGAGTGATGCTTTTCGATCTGATTTTGCAGCCTCCCGATTGAAGGTTGTCATCTTTCAAGTGCATGTCAAGCGGTAGGCGACGA
Source organism: Nephrocerus scutellatus (assembly GCA_947095585.1). Classification (NCBI taxonomy): domain Eukaryota; kingdom Metazoa; phylum Arthropoda; class Insecta; order Diptera; family Pipunculidae; genus Nephrocerus; species Nephrocerus scutellatus. Next base: position 3,769,475 of record OX352763.1, read on the forward strand.
TGTATGCCTTATCTTTTCTTTATGTTTTCGTTAGTGATTGATTTGTCCTTTCAGGCGATTTTGCTAAGTCGGTTATCGTTCTGGTTGCCTTGTTGTGGTTTGATTTGCACGGAGAGAGCTAATTATGTCAAGTACATTGATGTGTCGATTAGTCGTCGTCTTCTCATCATGAAACAAAAGAATGGTTTTAGAGCAGAGCAGTTGATTCTTCTTTTATTCTTCTGTTATGTTTTTTGAGATTAAGTTTTAAAATACGATTTCGCCATAGTATAGATATATCAAACATAGACGTATTAGTCAGCAATCCGCTTTAAGCCAAACGAATTCTTTTTTAAAAGTACATACACGAAAGAAAAGTTTCGAGTTGAGAACTGTTATTCGATTCTGGTACTTTTGTTTTGTATTTGTTTTATAAATTGTTGATTAAACAACTCAAGAATCGCATTTAAAAATATCGATTTTTTGCAACATCGCAATTCCAAATACTGTTTTCCTACAGGGATACTTTGGTTGACCAACAATATTCAGAAAATTGTTTCCATTGTATTTTAAATCTAGAAAGCACCCTCATCAACTCTCCCCCAATTATATATATCATTGCTTGTATGTATTTTATCAGTCTATTAAGATGCACAGCTATTCCCTAGATGACACTGTTCCTTTTTTTTACTTTCGCAGTCAGACCCGTATATTAAGTTCATTACTTGCATTAGTTATACGACTTACGAGTACAACCAGCAAATAAAACCGAAATTGATATCCGTTTAATTCGATTGCCAGAGGGGAATTCTTTTTTAATAGCTGTAAATCTGCGCCTCTCACCCTCTGTACTCTGACTGATGTATACATTGACTTCATTTAAAGATTTAACGGACAATAATCGCTTTGCTCTCTCTTCATCTATAGGCATAAGAAGGAAACGAAGTAATTGCGGTAAGTAAATCTTTGCTTACAGCGACTTTGAGAAATCGATCGATGGCGGCGACGACAAAGACTTTTTCATTTGTAAATTTATGTGATGTCGTCAAGCGAGACAAAAAGTTTCGCCAGAGTTTCTTGCAGTAAACTTTTTGGTGAAAAGGAGGATGGAATAATTTATTACGATCATTGCTTCCTTTTCCACAAAGAAAATTGCAATTTATATTATCGTTGTAGTACTACCGGAAGCATTAACTGCTTTCTTATTCTTTTCGCTATTGATAAAGATACTGTTGTATAGATATTGTTGAAATATTCGAGAGAAAACTCCATTACATGCAATAGCTAACCAGTCAATTGCTCCAATCACTCTTCAAGGTAACAGGCAAAGCAATCGGCAACCGCTTGCAAAATTCAAGATCAGCGTTGTTTTCTTCAATTTCAACGCATTTGTTGCTTAAAGACAAAGTTACAAAATAAGTCAAAAAAAATCTTGGCTAGGCAAATACAGAATGGCTGACTGTCTGACTGGCTGACTGGCCGATTAAAACTCTCACACAATTACGTAATAGGAAGCTGCGCACATTTTGCACTGACAGAACGAACTATCAAGTTACACCTTTTAAGAATAAGAATAAGAAGAACAGTTGCTTTGTTTCGCATTTTGTTTGCTATGCATATGAAAAGAAAATAGAAATAAAATCAAGAAAAGCAAATACATAATTGCATGGTAGGAATTATAACAAAACTTACAGGCAGGTAGCTTAGTAGGAATCAGGTTAAGTAGATGCTTCGCCAATGCCAACATTTTGTATAAAGTGGTTCCGTTTGAAGAGTCTTGACCAAATTTAGTGTAAGCTTTGTTGGCTTTAAGCAACAGTGAGCAAATGACTGCATCCATGCTGCTAAATTGTTTGGAGATACTAAAATATTGAACTACACGAATCACAAACATAATCCACGATGGTTTGAGACAATATCCCATCCAGGGCAAAGTGTATCAAACCTAGGGAAAATGCTTGGTATGATTTAAGCTGCAAAGAGGCTTCTAGGAGGTATGCTTTCGGTTATAAAAGAAAAACCCCACTGTGGAAAATCGAACCAAATTTAGACGAGTAAGGAATGATTGCAATGCACACCTTAGAGGAGTCAAATTCGACTATGACCAGAAACAGAGATAAAAAATACTTCAATGTCCCAAAGGATGCAAGAATTTTTGGTCTTTTGTAAAACGAATTAAAAATGCTGCCTCATCTTCAATTCCAACGCTGATTCACAATAACATTTCACCCGTCAGTTCAGCCAATTTGCTTGCTTTCGCAGCTAGCTCAACGCGTTGTCGCCGCCTTTACTTTCAAGAATGAGACAGATCTATTTCCATACTCGTCAAGTATCTTGAGTTTTAAATAATCTCAACATTGCTAAATCTGCTAGGCCTTATGGTATTCCCGATTACGAACAAAGCGAACAAATAGATTTCCTAACGATGTACTAAGCGTAGTCTTACAGTTAGACCCCCACTTTAAAGAATTTTTTTGCGATAATCTTACATTTTCCGGCCGGACACTCGCCGACGAAACACACTGTATATTGAATGCTATGAAAATAGAACATTTACAGGGTTCGGATTTTTCCCACACTACCATTGTAGAAAATTACAATTCCAAAAGCGGTGCATATAACCATGCTTGAACGCAAGATTTTACATTTAGTCAAGAAATTAGGTTAAAAACAGCTTCACAGCTTGAATGATTTAATTTCAGGCATGTAATCTTGGAATTGCAAATAACGTCGATATTAACTCGCTATTATTGGAATAAATAGGGAACACATCTCTTGATGACACACACTACCTTTTCCCACTTGACACAAATTTAGTGCTTGGGTATAAAAATACGAGTACGATAATTCCTCAACAAAACCGGATGAGCGCTATTTACATCAATTGTCACGTCCAATAGATGATAAGAGATTGGCAAGAAACTGTTCGCTGTTTATATACTATGCACAGTTTATAAGTGGAATAAAAGTAAAATGTAATCGAAAATCTAGCTAAGCACTTAAGCGATTGCAATCCGCTTGAAATACCAACAAATGTCGAGTAAGAAGCTCCCACCAACCATCCCCGCGTGACGAATCAAACAAACAGCCGATTTAGTAAACAATAAAAATTGTAATTGTGACGAATCGGTTGTAGTTGTTTTACGTATATGTATACATATATATATTTTTTTTATTTCCATCTGTTGTTTCCTGAGAGCGTGCCGTAGACAAAACATTCAAAGACCGTTTCAGAGGGTGTCGCATTACTTTGATCTACCCCTAGCGTAGCGCTGACGACATCAATTTCGTGATTTTTTTTCCGATTTGTGTAACATTTGGCACCCTTTATATTAGGCGGTGATGATAATTACCCTCCAATGTGACCAAAGTGGGACAATTTTTTCATCAACTCGGCAGCTCAATTGGCATTCCACCACCACAACCACAACAAAATGGATCAAGGGCGAGAAAATCTCCAGCACCCGTCACATCATATCACAGCATTACAGTAAAGGAGTCTCTCTCTTTTTCTTTCCACCCAGCAAACGGTAGATCGCAAGTGGCTCTTGAGGAAAACTGCAATTAGTAATTATTTCGAACTTTGGTTCTTAAAGTGTTAATGTCAGTTGTGCCTAATCATCATCTTCATTGAATTGGCGAAGTGCCATTTAAATTAAAGGAAAAAAAATAAACGTAGAAGAGTGACACTGCTATTCTCGGCGCACCCTCGACTTGCGATTGTGACACTAACCAGCAGCCACACCCACCTATTTAAAGAAGCTTTGTAATACGCCATTACATTGGCTTTGATTCGCATTATGCGTGGTGTTTTGTTTTTGTTGGTGTAGCGTTGCCTACCCTCCTGCATATACATTTTTGATGCCGTCGTGATAGTCGTTTCGAAGGAAGATATTTTTAAAGACAATTGCGGTCGATCGGGACGGTGTTTTTTTTGTGCATTTTACAGAACAAATCTCTGTGGCATCTCTGTGACAGTGGAAAAGTTTCCTAAATACAACAAACAATACTAAAACTGCCGACTTGCCGAATTTATAGTAGAGACGAGGCTCTTATACAGTGGGTAGAGATTAAGTATTCTACATTAATAGCAATATTCTTATTTAGGGATCCAAATAAACTGTTATTCTTGGCCTTGCAATCTCGGACGATTTTTTTAATCCCGGGATTTTGGTATTGATCATCCAGATGTAGGAATTTGCGTTCTGGGTTTCTTGCCTCCATTTTCCTCCACCGGGCTTGTGGCCACCCTCTTATTACTTTCTGTTTGTTCCGGAGTCTCGAGGACAGGTTCTTTTGGTTTTTCGGCAGGCAGCTGTTTACCTGATGTAGATACAGTAGTTCCTTGTTGGATTCTCTCCGTTAGTCCCTTGGTTTGCTGCTCCACCGCCTTCCACTTGCTTGTGTAGTAGTTGAAAGCGCTGACCACCTCCTCTAGTTCTGCCAAGCCATTTTTAACGTCAATGGAGATGTTGCACTGCCTGTTGGTTGCGGCCTTCATCCTAGAGAGGAGATGATGATGATATTGATATTGATATTGATATTGATATTGATATTGATATTGATATTGATATTGATATTGATATTGATATTGATATTGATATTGATATTGATATTGATATTGATATTGATATTGATATTGATATTGATATTGATATTGATATTGATATTGAGTTGGCACATAAAGTTAAAAAACTAAGAGACTGACAACAGACCTCCCATAGATCAGCACTCGCCAGAAACACATTTCCACAAACAAAAACGAAATTCAAATGTTCAAAATCAAATTCAAAATTTTCAAAATTATTTCTTATTTTCTGTTTTCATGCATCGCATTTTCGTTTAAGTGTTCCACCGTTTACCGATTGAAAAGGGATGTCCGTTGAACTTTTGGTCTGTTTTCCCCATGCAGGATAAAAAATGCCTTTGTTTTACTCATCTAGGATAACAAAAGGAATAAACGGACATGGCAAACAAATGGCTGGAGAAGACTCTACATCAAATCTTTACTTTAATATTTTCACAAAATTAGTTTGAGAATCAACGGTGATCAAAACTTCTTTCATTTTTTTTTGTTGTTTGAAAGAAACATCAAGCGGCGGACATGAATTGAGTCCTTTAATTTCCATTGAACAAGATCTTTGTCGCTATCGTTTGTATTGTACAAAAATTTTCAAGATGTGTAGAGAATACCGCTTCCGCATTTGTCCTAAGTACCGACTTTCGGTAGTAGTGTGTATTGTTGTGATTTATCCAAATTGCGATATTCCGATTGTCGGTCGGTATCGGCTCAAGATTGACGACTCCTGCTTGAGATTCAAGCGATAGTAATTCGTAATTCCTATGAAATTGAATTGGAATTTTTAAATTTCTTAATTTTACGACGATCCGTTTGATCTTAAACGTCAACGTCTCAACGTCGTAAAATTTATATTTTCTGAATTATAAAACATCTGCATTAAATCCATTGTTATGTCTATAAGAATTCTTTCATCCTTTGCATGAATTTCTGGAAAGATTTTTATCAACTTCAACATCCTGTCACATCAATGCATTGAATCATCATTATTGCAAAATCCTTTGAGCAAACAGCCGTACAAATTTTAGTTATTTTCCCTTTTACTCAGGAGAAAAAAAAATTTGAATGCCTTGTGGGATGCATTTTAGGGGAGTTGCTCAGCATCTCTACGAAATGGCAGAAAACTAGGCACCTGAATGCGCGCTTACAAACGAACGCACAAAGAATCGAATGAGAGATATCGAAATGCATTTGTGTTGCATCTAGAAATAGGGACTCGCCCGTCGTCTATCATTAGAGCCATTGAAAACAACGAAACCACGTCGACATCATCAGGAAAGGGGCGAAAAAAAAGTAAACACAAAGGGCATAAAGCAAATGCTGCAATCTAATCAACAGCCAGAGTAAACAGCTGCTGCTCTTCTACACTTCGCTTGTGCAGACATTCCCACGGGCACGAGACGAAATCGCAATCATGGATATGATGTGTAGTAGTCGTTGTTGAGGAAACTCATTTCAACCCTAAAATGTGAGACCTATTTGTGGCACGAGACTGCCGAGCAATCGAACAATGAAAATCTTCTCCCGAAATTCTGAATGGCACGCACGGGCGAACACACACACACACACACACACACACGCATGTCTGTTCTGTTTGCTTCCTCCTGTTTCCTGCAGGAACATGTGTGGTGTGTCACACCGCCTCACAGGAGGGACCGATGAGAGTGATGGTATCATAACTATACATGCTGACCGTAGCTGAAAATCCGTTCAATTATTAAACCGTGGACTAATGGAGGAACTGGTTTCCCATATTTTACCACATGCGCATTCGACTCTAAAAATTTGAGAACATGGCAGACGGGATAGTTGCATTAAAATGGCCCTCATTCACGGTTTAATTAACCGTAACGTATACCGTAGAAAATGTCGATGCAGTCTGTAATGTATCGACTGACGGCTGACGCCTCCATCACGGACCACATGGTATGACGACGGCCACCGATGAAACGGTGTTTTGAATAGCCATCCGTATATTAAGGCCGTAAGAATTCACATTTTTAAAGTGATGTTATACAAATTAATGCAACTACCCCGCATAGTGTTCCCCTTAAAATTGTGTAATTAGTTTCCAAGCTACAAGCAAGGAATCGATGAGAATTACTCCTCTCCCCATTTTCATGATTCCATTTGATATTTGCTTTTTGGCAACACAATTGGTTTAATGTCCGAACCAGACTCGGATTCTTTCATAATGAGCACAAGACAAAGCACACAATTAGTCTGAAATCGAGCGGTGATCATTTGTGGTGCGAGTGGTGTTATGTCCTGTGGTGTGGTGATTCAGTGCTGTTTGTTTGTATAGCAATGTAATTTAGTGTATAGCTAATAATGGTTTCCAGGCCATTAAAGCAAACAGACGTAGTGTTATTTTAAGTTAAAATAATTCACATGATATCATCTTCTCACGAAATATGCTTCCTTAGTTAGACTTGGAAGCGAAGTAAAGTGAATTATTTTTGTTTTGGCAATTAATTGGGTAAGCTTTGTGATTTCTTTCTTTCCTTAACTCCGAGCATAGGGCTTCTACAAAAGCCCGCCAACGAACTCGATTTCTGTCCCCTGGGATCTTTGCTTCATCTTCTTATCTTATCCATGTCTTTCTAGGACGGCCAACTCGGCGGCTTCCTTGTGGATTCCAGTCGAGCGCTAGTTTCGTAATATCGTCCGCTGGTTTTCTCAAAGTGTGGCCAATCCAGCTCCATTTTCTTCGTCTGATGGTGATCGCGATTTGCTTTCTGCTGCGTTACTCCACAAGTCTTGATTGGTAAAAATGTCCGGCCATCTTATTCTCAGTATTCGCCTTAAGAACTTGTTGACATAGACTTGGAGGCGCGTCGCAATTGACTCTGTGACTTTCCACGTTTCGCAGCCATACAAGAGTACTGAGAGAACGTTAGATCTGAAGATCGTTAGCTTCAGATTCCGGGAGATTTGCGAGGAATTCCAGATATTATTTAGCACCTTGTTTACACGTCTTACACGTCGCGCCTTGTTTACACGTTTACACGCACACATCCGAGTCAGCACCACCATTTTTTGACATCCAGCTGCCCAAGTAACATAACTTATTGACTTCCTCTATTTGATGTCCGTCAATCGAGAGATCACATGTTCCACTAGCGTTAACGCGTAGTAGTTTTGTTATAGCACGTTAATTTTTAAACCCACTTTGTTAGCGTGGAATTCTAGTGAGTTAAATTTTCGCTCAATGTCACCTAGCGGAGTTAGATATCATCGGCATAGTCCAGGTCTTGTAGGCGGTGAAAAACATTCCATTACATTACGCTTCATTTCCTTCTTTTTGAGGCGATATTGGGCTTCTAGCTCGGTACTCTCGACTGACGAGAGCGCTGCAATTCAATCCTTGACTGCTTTACGCTCATCGATCCGTCTCCAGGTGTCTGCCCCAGTTACAAAAAACTGTTTTCACAGCAATTCAGTTGTCGTCCACGTTCTCCTGCGGTATGCTGTTGATTATTACTGCTTCTAAGGCAAGATGGTACCTGTATTGTTGACGCACTTCGGGTTCCCTAAACCTATCAGTATTGAACCTGGTAATGTTGAGCAAGTTTGAGCGGTTGCTGTTGCATTGCGAAGGCGTATAAAAACTAACATAAGGTGGTGATCTCGCTCTTGAATGATATCGGCTCCACGTCTGTTACGGACGTCTAAAAGGCAATTTCTGAAGCGGTGGCTGATCGCAATGTGATCAATCTGGTTCGATGTTCGCTGCCTGTCAGTTGACACCCAACTGATTTTGTGGCAGGCTTTATGCTTAAACAGCATTCCTCCAATGACTAGGCGATTAGTATAACAGAAGTCCACATAACGCTCTCCGTTATCGTTCCGTTCACCAAGACCATGAACTCCCATCACTTGCTTAAGCGTAGTTAAGCGTAGTATTGGCGCTTCCTACCTTGACGTACAAGTCCCCCATCACTATTACGAAGTCGCTATTAGGCATTTGGTTATACACAGAGCCCAAATGTATATAAAAATTGTCCTTTTCTGTCGCGTCTTCGATTGGAGCATAACACTGTATGATAGTAATTTTTCTTACTTTGCTCTGGAATCTAGCCGGCAGTATCTGGTCAATGTGAGGTTTTCGAGATATAAGGCTGTTTCGAGCTACCGGATTAGGCATCAGTCCAATTTCAGACCTACGTCCGCTCCCAGCTGGTCCACCGGAGTAGGGCATCACAGTATTATTTGTTGGAGACTGGTATTCTCCGGCATCATACAATCTTATTTCACTCAACCCCAAGATGTCTATATTATATCGCGTAAACTCACGCTCTAATTGGAGGAACCTGGCGTTTTGTTGAGGTCCTTCCTGGAGTGAGTCGAGGGGGTCTTAACGTCAGCTAAAGCTAAATAGCTAAAGGTCGTCAACAAAGTATCAGTCCGTATCCGAGGCATTGTATTACGTTTCGGAGCAATTGGGTTTTTATGGTTACGGCTCTCTGGGCCACAGACCAACCGAAACTTAACAGGATTGTGGCGCAGGAGGCTCGCCATATGCCCTCGAGATTTGTGGCATCAAAATGGCGCACACTAGCGCTAACTCGCAAGTACAGTGGGGTCCATCACTTTGCCTACCTATTTACAGTCCGATAATCGAATTCTATTTACATTTTCGTAACAATATCTTACGACCCAATTGCGGTTGCGACCCCTACTTTAAGTACCATTAGTGTAAAGTATGGGTGTCTACGTACTGCCTGCATATGTTCATTACCTAATTCTTTTTGATTACTAAAGAGTTGCTATAAAACGTCCAGTGACTTTACAAAATAGCATAGAAAATAAACACAACACTAGAGGATAAGGTGAATTTAAAACAAAATGCAAAAACGTTTAACCTCGTTGGGTAAAATGAATTAAAAATCCGAGAAAAAATTTACAAATACTAAACGAAGAGAAGACAGGTCAATGACGTTTTGAATTCAGTTTCCACAAAATGAGAACAAAACGCATATTTGACAGAATTTTCCCCAATGTGGTGAGGTGAGGTGAGAATAGTTTCTCCTCTCCTGTTTTAAAGCACAATTACAAGTCAATATTGTCGATTTTATTTATTTTTTTTATTTTAATAACTAAAAACCAAAATATTGCTATAACACTAATTTATCTATCATTCAACAATAATTTATCTAAAAGTAAATAAATAATAATTTACAGGTCCAAATAATATTACAATAAAATGAAATTTCAAATGACAGATTTTTGTTTTAAGCCAGAATTTTTGTTTACACTCTGAAATTCATTCGTTTGTTAAAGTTTCGTTTAAATTTCAATCACTACTTGTCGTCCGCCACTGGATGATGTCTCTCCAAATGAATAGAAGTTGCTCTCTGTTATGTGGAGGTGGGTTTGCAAATAAAAACAAAAACAAAAAATAAACATTTTAAAAATTCATAATTTTGCTTTTAATTAAAGTTTTAATCTCACCTTCGTCACTCTCGAATGAGTAGAATGTGTCATCATCCCGAAGCGATGATCGGTTTGATAGGCGTCGTGTGATGCCATGATGCAAATGCCTGCTATGACCGGCCGTAGTATTATTGCCAGGTGTTGGGGTCGTGCAAGCAGATCCACGTAGACTCGCTGGATAGCCTAGCGGTGAGCCATACTCGGAACTTGGTTCGCTTCGACTTGAATTCGAATCCAAGTCTAGTGCTGCAAGTGGAATCAAAATGGGAATAGAAATTTCATCTTTGGTGTTGTTTTGGAAGGATGGACTTTTGTTGTTGTTGTCGTCGTCTTCGTCGTCGTATTTGTTGTTGTTGTTGGCATGGTGTACATTTGCAGTCGTCGTTGTTATTATTTTTGGGACAACCGGTGCCTGGTGCCTGGGCACCACTGTCGGTACCGGAATCGGTGCGATCCTCTTCTTTGGCACTGCATTATTCGTATTGCCTTGCAGTGTCTCTGTTGAGGGCGATTTATAATTTCTTAGCGTTGGAGTGGTTTGCTCATCCTTTATGGAGGTAACATTGTTATTGTTGTAGTACTTGTCACTGGCATTTTCATCATCATTTGAATCATCTTCGGACATGTCATCGTCGTTGTTGTCTTCATCATCATCATCATCATCATCATCTTCGTCGTCGTCGTCTTCATCATCATCAAAATCATAATCGTCTGCAGCTCTCATTCTGCGCCGCCGAGACGATGCTGCTTCGGGTGGTTGCTCAAAACGAGATATTAGCTTGTTGACTTTGCCAACGTCACTAGGTTGCATCTCTTCATTGTAAGGCCGTCGTAATGATGATTGTTTGACCAGTGGTTTGGCCAAGCGCACCATTGATTCGTTACGTTCGGGAATTTTCGGTGGTACAACAGCTATAGGTGCGGTGGGTGGCTTTCGCACTGGAAGCGGTGGTGGGGGCGGTGAAAAGGTTGGTGGTGGGGATGGAGCTGCCGACGGTGGCCTATCGTCGACGTCGTCGTCGTTTTCCTCATCCTCCTCATCGTCGTCGTCATTTGAATCGAAATTCGCATCTAAACTTTCTCGACTATTGCCGATTCTTTGCTTTTTAGGTACCTCACATTTAACATCTAGAACTGGCTGTTGTTTTAGCGTTGGACTGCCATGGCAAGCTTCTGTACTATCGATGCTCTCTTCCAAGCTGCTGCTTGGCAATGCCGGCACCATAATTCGCGTCACTCGCGATGCATTGTCGTCATTTTCATTTTCATCCTCGTCGGTGCTCTCGTCGAATTCTTTTTCAAAACTTTCCGCGCTATTTGCGATAATTCTCATGACGGGAACATTTTTCAACTCATCATCGAAATCGGCAAATACTTCATGTGACCTCCCCAGTTCACTATTAGCGGCGAAAATGTCAACGCTCTTTGTCTTATAGAGTTTATCAGCACTGAACATGGTATGCACCTTCCAGGGTGCGGCGGCATTTTCATCGATAATGTTCAGTCCAGCGGTCGATGATGAATGCAAAGCTGCTACGCTACTGCTGCATTGTTTATTACGGAAATTGTCTGGAATCCATGAGTCCGAATCATCATTCGAATCCATCGATCGCTTTCGCAAGTGACCTTTTGATGTGCTGCTGATTTGCTGATGCAGCTTGACCTGTGGTGGTGGCGTCATCTCGAGGAACCCTGAGATAATATGTTTATTCGGAATCCACTCGGCGTTTGTTTTCGGCAACATTTCGGTTATTATTGGCGTTGGTGCTGGTGGAGCCGGTCGTGTCACCGCAATTATCAGTGTCGATTCGAAGCAATCCGAATTGTCCTGGTGGATGAGAACCCGAGGTAGCTCTGGCATGTCATCCGACTCTAGAGATTCCGATATGATCTTATTGGTTGTCCATATGGCGCGAGTTTTCTTTGGAAATTGTGGCAATTGCTGAGCAACCAACTCTTCGGCGTAGTTGTCGTCTTGCTCTGGATCGATTTCGTAATTGCCTCGAATACCATGGCCAGCACGTGAGCGTGCACGTCCTTTGGCGCCTGATGCGCCACGCTTTTCTTCTTCCTCTTCTTCTTCTTCTCCTTCTTTGTCTTCCTGTGATTTGTGAAAAAACTTCATTCGTTGCATCTGAGCGTTGACTTTTTTGAATGCTTTTTCGCGGGCATTTTCAAGTTTTGTTTCAAGTTTAAAAGATTTACGCGACAGTTCTGCAGCAGGTGCTGCTGCTGTTGAAGTTGAAGCGCCGACGCCGCCGCTTTCATCAGCGTTCACATCATCTACAGATGGATTACGTCTGGTGCGAATGTATTTGAGTTTCTTTATCAAAGTACCCGAACGCTTCTCGGGAGATTCCTCGTCACCGGTGAAAGCAGTGGGTTCGGTTTTTGTCTTGAAGCTCTTCTTCCAGTTATGCAATTTGGTGGTAAAGTCGGATTTGGGCGCTCCTCCCTCATCGTTTGCAACCGTTGCTTGAGCGTCGTCTACCTCTTCAATAGAGGCATCGCGTGACTTGAATCGTCGCAAGCGAGCCCCAATTGCAGACGTTGTGTTCGAACTCTTGGCTGCAGCTGCTTCGTTGTGTTGGTCCTCGTCTGACCCGCCCTCCATGGACGATTGTCGATTTCTTTTAGTTTGAATGTTTGGCTTGAATCGCTTGATTCCTTCCTTAATAGCTGCAAGACGACCATCTCCTCCACTAGTAGTTGCAGTGGTGGTAGTTGGCTCCTCCTCATTCGCATGTCGGCGGCTTAGACTTTTCAGTTTCCAAGCACTGCTGGCAAAGTTCTTTCGCTCCTCGCCGCCGGATGCCTCGTCGAGTGACTGTTGCGATGTCACCGCTTTCCCCGATCGATGTTTCTTCAATTTCCACATAGATGAAGAGGCTGTGGTGGCAGTGGCCTTTGTTGTTTCAGCACCACCATCTCCGGAGTCCACTGATTCCTCGCGTGACATAAAGTTCTTCAATTTACCAATAGCCTTCCTCGTCGAATGTATCTGAACACCTGAACCCTTATTTGTTGTTTGACTGGCTTCCACCGGCGTTCGATTCTCTTTAATAGACCATAGAGCACTTCGGTTAGGCCTGGCGTCAACGCAGATATCCTCATCATCATCAGTGCTCTCCTTTGAGATACCACCACGACGAGAGTTTAGTCGATTTGCAATCTTCGACTGAGTAGCATCATTGACTTGGGAAGCGTTCTTACGTCTTGCCAGTGGCGGTGGTGCTGCTGCCTCTTGTTGTGGACTAAAGCGTTGAAGTCGTCCCAATTCTGACCGTACTGGACTTGGTACACCCGAAGCTAGCGAATCCGGTGGACTAATGCTGGTCGAATTGCATGACATTCGGCGTCTTGCCAGTTTTATGTCAAATTGGTAATCCATCTCGGACAAATTATCAAGTTCCATCTCTTCGCGCTCTTCTTGGATGCGATCCTCAGCGTAACGCTGAGCGTAGTGGTCCACTTCGATTTCCGTCCTGCGGACTAAAGTCTTCCTGGCAAATATATGTTTTATCTTAAATGTGGATAAGTCCTTGTAGTGCTTCATGCACTTTTCGCTGAATGACTTCTTGGTTGTTGTTTCCCCAGCACTTGGGGAACCACCATTTTCCATCTTGTTCAGTTCAGCGATTGTCCGTCGACGCAATGGTGGGCTTTCATCCTCCACCATGCTGTCTGCACTGCGATATGTGTTCTCCCTGCAAAAACCACCACCCACCGAGCTATAACCCTGATTGTAGTTGTTGCTGTAGCTGTGACTGTTACTGCCATAGCAACCTCCAATGTCCTCATCAATGTTCATCAGCGAGCTAACAGTCGATATCCTAGTTGGAGTGTGGTTGACAAACGTCGCTGGCGGTATAGCCGGAGTGCCAGCAGGAGGCACCTGCAAATGCTTTGGTGTAGGCGAACTGACATCTTCACGGGAACTTTTGAATATTTTCCTGGATTTGATTTTAGGTAATTTAATCTGTGGCATTGGTGGGAGTTTAGCTGTGTGCAGAAATGAAGTGAAATAAATAAAAACAAAGTAGCCTTAAAAAAAAATCGATTTCAATTTAAAATAAATTAAAAATGGCTTCTATAGAACGCATTAGCTAGCAAACCACCCAACCACCCACTCACTTTTTATGCTGTCCACATCGATTTTCTTATAAAAACTTTTCAAATCCATTCTCAACTCCTTGTGGTTTCACAGAGATGTAGAAAATGTTGTCGTTTACTTAAGCAGCTTCCCCGAAGAACAAAAAGGATCAGTAACTAAATTTTTCGCTCCACATCTTATCCGTATTTGGAGAAGGAATGGCATTTGCACGCCACACACTATCTACACTGAAAAAATTACTTTCTGCTTATCCAGAAAATTGCACAATCCGTCCCGCTTTTATGTATTTTATTCTTTACAATTGCAATTGAAAATTATTATAAACTAATTTCGAGTAATATGCGTGGAGTAAGTCTCTGAAGTGAATCGTTTCTCTGTCTGTCTACCTCGTTGGCATTAGAGGAAAAATCTAGTCAGTCGTAGCTGTAGCTGTAACCCATTGTTCACTAATTGAATTAGTGAGTTTTTCTTCTCATTGTATGTGTTTTTTTTTTCGCAAGTTTTGTTCTCCTCCTTTTTCTTTGCATTTCCATGCGAAAAGTACCACGAACGACCAAACAACCAACAACTACCATCAACAATAATTGATTGAACTCGTTCCCAGCTAGCACTTGCACTTGGAAACAGTAAACTAGAAGGGTGATGGGGGAGAGTGTACACGATCTTGGTGGTACAAATATCTAATCTCCCCCCATTTATTTACCCAAATCTGGAACAACATGTGTGCAAGTGCAAAATTCCGTTGTGCATTTTTTTTTGTGTTGTGTTGTGGAATTGTTTATTGTTCGTTCATTGCTGTTGTACTCGTAATTACCTCAAATGAATGAAAATTTTCTAGTTTCTCAAAGGCAAAAAACACACTCCTTGTCTTGTCTGTCCCTCTTTCTGTGCTGGGTAATGATTGCTTTGACATGGAAACACATACATTTTATAATGTCTCTCTTACCTGATTCCAAAAGGCAAAAATGTGAATTATTATACTTTTTGGTTAATGGTGCCAGACACAAATGTTTGTCGTCTTTTCTCTGTTCTTTATTTCATTTATCCAAATTTTTATTTTTTTTTACTTATTTTTGCTTTCGATATCGTAGCATTTGTTGTTTGTTTTATGTTATTAGCAAAGTAGAAATCACAACGATACAAAACGCATGGAACGATTGGCTAGAATCCCCCTATGTTCTTGGGGTAGTATCAAATGGATTGGATTAGTGACATTTTGCATTTTTAACACGATATGTAGAAGTTAAAACAAATCAAGAAATTACAGGCAAATACAAAGAAAAAGAGAGAGAGACCGTGAATGCCAGTGGATGTTAGAAAACTGAAACTTATTTGGCATCTAAATTAAAATAAAGGGGTTTTCAATAGGACATAACAGTTTGGTATTTTAATAGAAACGCACCCGTAAACTTTTTTTATAATCTGTCAATGTCAAAAGGTCAGTCAAGGTTTATATTTTTATCACGAACAAACAAAGTTTGTAAAAATTACTACCGAAATTCGCAACTTAAAGAGCGTTTACTCTGTTTTTCGGTCGTAATAAACGTCACACCAGACAGTCTGTACGTGTTATAGTGGATAAATTCGAGTCAACTTATATTCAGTATTGATTATTTCTCTGTGCCAGTGAGACATCGCACCGGTAGAAGTACCAGAAGTATCGAAAATACCGCAGTCGTAAGTGTATCAGTTCAAATCAGTCGATTCCATGCCGCTCACAGGAATTCGAAATCTCCCAGTCCACATTGTGGCGAATTTTGCGTAAAATCTTGGCCTTACTAGATCACATTAACCGAAGCCTCTGGATCATTTGAAGCTCCAAAACTTATGTATTTTTTTAAATGCTCTATATTAACTTTGCGTGCTCGTGTGTTTGTTTGTCTGTCTGTTTGGCTGTGTGTCGTGAAATTTTGCGCTCAATTAACTCACTTCCCAAAGCCCGATTTTATTGAAATTTTGCACACATGTGTATTTCCGGTGACAACACTTTCTATTAAAATTTGAGCACCCCGCGGGCCTCATATAAATTTTTTAAAAATGAACCTGATTTTCTTTAAATTTTATATCTCCGATGGACAACACTTTTTGTAAAAATTTTGGATACTCCGGGCCCCGGTCTTATATTTTTGCAGACAAATGGAGGGATCCGAACGGCAAATTGAGAAGCTTTCCGCGACAAGTTATTACTCTGACAAACGTCCGATTGTCAGACCTTCGCGAGAGGTGGGACACCGTGAAAAATACTTTTAGTGTTACTGGGATTCGAACCACGAACCCACTGCTCAGAATTCCATGCTCTTATCCACTGAGCCACGGCACCCATCTATTGCATCATAGGGTGAGGTTATATCGCAATCCACAATGACCTGGTGGGAAACTTACCAGCATTAGAAAGCTGTCCCTATTCAGGAAAAGGGTCTGCATAATTGTTTGGATTGCCGCAGCCCCGGGACGTTATCCCAGTGGGCCAGATGGAGTTTGTGTGACCAACAATTTATCAGTGCTGTGGCAGCAGCCCAGTTGACACCATAATATGGTTCAGGTCCTACGAACGCAGACTCCGAGCCAGCCCTAACTAGTTCGTATGTAGGTTAATAATAATATTCGGCGCGACAGACCGTTGCGGTCCAAGGCTTAGCTTCTCGCGACCATTTGTGTTGTGCATGTATATTTTTGCACACAGCAATAATCTAACGTGGTGCCTTTGATGATAATAGGCCCCAAATTGACGAGTCTTCTTTTTGGTAAAGGCACTAGAACAGTTTTTAAAAAATTCCCGATTTCCCGAAATATTTACCTAATATTGATATTTCATTCAAAAAATTAACCCTAAAAGTATACAATGAAATGTAATGATTGTTGCAATATTTATTCAATGATGATGAAAAATTAACCCTAAAAGTATACAATGAAATGTAATGATTGTTGCAATATTTATTCAATGATGATAAAAGTATTCTTTTAATATATGTTAAAAGTACATATCCTATAAGTATTTATAACTTAAAGATAAAAAAAATTGAGGTGCGGATGTGGTATTGGTGTTTTCTTCGGGCACTAAGGAGGACTTCGCTTCTCGAATTTTGCATATATCTCATACATACAAACCAAACATCTCATTTAAACAATGTCTGATTTAACATTTTATTTATTCTTTTGCTTTAATTTCAGATTGTTCAGGTATTGGATAAAGTTCCTCAAAAGACACGAAGAGACGTAATCGCGTCACAAAGAAGTTCAACAGAACGCCGTAAAATTCGCTGCCATTTTAAGCCGGGGAAAGGATACCAAAACGGATTAATTCCTACCACACACCCACTCACAAAAAATAAAAGACAATGGGGCGGCTGTCTTATACGTTTGCCGTCCTTTTAGTGACCGTTTTAGGCACCACAACAGCAACGAGTAGTAAGTTCTTGCATTGCATTTTTTGTTTGGTGGGGAAGGCTTTTTCTTTAACTGAATGTTCCAGGTGACATAAAACTTAAGACTCACACAAAAAATTGAATTTGCTTTAAAAGATATTGAAATTCAATCATTACTTTCGCGTGGTCGTGGTCCAAAACACTATCATCTACTGGTATATTCCGTATTTGACAAATTTAATTGAAATAAAATGAACAAGAAAAATAGTTGAACAAAAGTTAATTAAATAGTTGTTATTCGTACATCGACTGACCATGTTTTTCCATTGGCATCTTACACATACACAAATACATTAAGTGAGTTTTTCTTTAATTAATGAATACCACTCACTATTGGCCATAAATAAAGAAACAACTTGTGAATTATAACAGATGTGATATTGTGTATTCCTGAAAAATAGATAGTATATGCAATACACAAAAGCGTCGGAAATTCTCTTCAATGGAATGTACAGTAAATATACATTGTTGTAGATACCTACATACGAGTATTTCCATCGGAAGCACCAGATAAATCATATTTTCATGTAGATTTTCCATCTTTCCCGGGTTGTGCAAATGCGGTCACATGCCGTAATTACGTCTTGGATTCCTGATTGCTGATTTATGCAAAAATTCTTCTTTTTCTTATTAGTCCAAATGACTTCCTCCCATTTGGTAAAACTTTCATTTTTTTTTGTTGTCTTTTATTGCCTTTATCTTTGTACGGGCTCAATAAGGTCTTTCCAATCAAATTTATAAAATTTATTGTTCGAGTTAACATCCAGCAGAGTTCGTATATTAAATCACTGGGAATTAAATATTTTTTCCATTGCTATTCCCACGTGATGAATATAAGTCACGAGAAAAGCAGACACACGAGTACGTACATTGACGAGATACTAGGCAACACAGTGATAACTGTTGATGTTAGTTAACCCTTATTGGAATTTATGCATGAAGAAGAAAATGGCACAGCCGATGGAAATGAAAAATAAATTAAAAACCAAACTACATTCAGCCAACTCGTTGTTGTTCAGTTTAGTCGGCAAGACGAGTTTTTTTTTTAAGTTGGGTTAATGTAGCAACTGCAGTGGCTAATCTCCTAGTAGCACTACTCGTACTACTATTTTTCAAACCAGCTATTCACATATCTGTATAAATATTTATTAGGCATTCAATTGACAATTGAAGCCGAGCAAAAAACAAAAACAAAACAGAAAAATGTGTTCCTCTTAAGTTGGGTCCTTGCTCTCTGTACTGTTCTAGTTCACGAGCGAGATTCTTCTCCCAGGCTGCTTTCTTTCGCAGGTGAACTGTTTTTTTTCTTCATATCTTCTAAGCTCTTCTTTATCTTCATCTTCGCGTGCCCGCGTTCTATGAGATTGTTGCATTGCTCGGTACGCAACGTTCTTATGTTCAATCATTGAACCAGTCGTTCCGATCTCTACGAGTACTGCCTAAGATGGAGTCATCAGTATGACAGTATTCTTAAGACGTGTCCATTTCTTTTCTACACCTGACATCTCAGCCCCAGGACTTACTCTCCCTGCATTTAGGGGGAGTCGTATCGCTTGACCGTAGTTTTTTCTGGTCTCTTCGTCGCGAAGGGCAGCCCGTTCATTTATTGATTTAAAGCCGATAACGGTGGGTTTTATTCTTTTGCTGACTAGAAACTCCACCCCGACCACATGATGTCTTGCATGACAGCTGTAATAAATTTCATATAGTGATTTTTGTAAGACACCATTTCCCGTCCACCGCATCTCCTGGATTGCTGTTATGTCAGCACTATATTTGGACAGGGTATCGGCTAGCTGCTGTGTAGCTCGAGCTCTATACATTGAGCGTACGTTTCATGCGAAAATTCTTAAATCGTTTAGTCGTTTTCGTCTTGGTCGTCGTCGTTCATCAGTGTATCCGAGGCTGATTTTGGGTTCTGTAATAAAGTTTTTTCTACGGGCGAGGTTATTGGCCTCGCGCCAACTTTACTTTAAAGGGACTAGCCCGATCATTCAGCTTTTCCTGTATTGAAATCCTGTAGGAAAATTACCGGAATCTTGCGACCACTTTTATTGAAACCTTGCACACATGTGTATTTCAGGCGACAAAACTATCTTATTCAAATTTGACCCCTCAGGGCCGAGGGATATAAATGGACACATTTTTATAAATACATTTTTATCAATTAAACGATTATTTGTTTAATTTAAAATAAAAATTTTGAAATTATTTTTATCAAAAAATATCCTAATATCTTCCCATTCGCAGTTAATTCACCGCCACGCATTATTAAACAACCGCCAACGGATGAACTTCTATTCAAAGTAGCTCAACAAAACAAGGAAAGTGACAAACCATTTATCATTGAGTGCGAAGCAGAAGGACAACCTGACCCAACGTAAGTACAAGTACTCGTAGTACTCCAAATTCGCTTGTTATTATCTTATTACCGCGTCGCGCCAAGACTTCAACTTTAACGAATCAACGAATCTTAATTCAGATCAATTTGTTTGTTTTGATTATTCATTCGTTGAGTGAGCTGGCGGGCGAGTTCTATTGCACGGCAGCGTCGCGCCAAATGTTAATTTTAGAATTATTCTTTACACGCAAGACAAACAACAGTTGGTTGCCACTTGTTATTGTTGTTGTTGTTCATGTTGATATATTCATTTTTAGATTTTACATCAGTGTTGACATCAATTCCGCCTATAGAATTCGTCCCAAATTTACTTCTCCACATTTTCCTCTCATCCCCAATCAGCTTCCATTTATTCTTTAACTTAATATAAACTTAAATTAAGGTTGATTCTAAAATGAAATGGTGCGAACAGATGGGAACTATTTGTGAAATCTTCTATAGATACGAATAAAATGACAGGGCCACTTTATGATTTGGGTTAACTTCTAGTTTTTGGATTGTCTCGTAAGGGGGAAAATGTGGATTATATTTTTAAATTTTCGATGTAAAAATTTTTTTGAATGAAAATTGTTTGTTACCTGATATCTAACTTATGTCAAAAGTGAAGTACCTACCTAATCAAATAAGGAGACAGTATTAAGTGGATCCACTTGTCAATAAAAAATATTGTTAAATTGCAATTATTGACGAGTTGAATATGCAATTACAATTGGCTACGCTTGTCATACATATAGAGTCCACAGCAGATCTAGATGAGGCAGCGTACCAATTAAAGGATGTGTTAATTACTTCCTATTATGTCGCATGTGTCCTTAAAACAAGTTTGTGTAAAACGTAAGGTTTCCTTGTGGAACGGCCACCTGACTAAGCTTAGGAAGAAAGTCAGTAAACTCTTCAACTCTGCTAAATGAACGAAGAGTTGGGACGAATATAGGTTCGCCCTTACGGAGTACAACTCTGAACTAAGACGATCCAAACGTGTCACATGGAGGAAATTCTGCAAAAAAATTGTCGAAATGCCAGTAGCTGCACGAATCCATCAACTATTAGTTAGGTTCAGGCAAACCGACCGAGACGTCGGACCCTGAGGATACCCAGGTTTGTCTACTCATGCACCATACACGTACCCGAACGCATCTAACCAAAGGGTCTGTGTTACTAGTAGGGTAAACAGTTTATCCGGTAAAATCTTCAGTCCGGATAAAGTTAAATGAGCAGTAGGCTCTTTCAAAACCGTTCAAAGCTCCCGGCGGTGATGGGATCTTCCCGCGCTTCTACAGAAGGCGATCGATCTCATCCTACCGGGTGTAATTGCTTTATTTAGAGGCATCTACAACTGGGGGTTCATTCCTACTATCTGGAGACAGGTAAATGTGGTATTTATTCCCAAACCTATGCCTAACGAGCTGCCTCAATCATACAGACCTATAAGTCTGCCATCATTTGTCCTCAAAACTACGGAGAGACTTATTAATGTTCTTGTTAGAGGCTGGTTAGAATTGTCTACCCCTCTGCACTCAAGTCAGTTTGTGTACAAGAAAGGAAAAAGCACAGAAGGTGCCCTTCGCTATCTTGTAAAGAAGATAGAACGAACTTTTCGTTCTATGGAAGTTGCCCTGTGTGCCTTCCTCGACATTTAGGGCGCTTTCGATAACACTGGCTACAACTCTATTGCAAGGGCTGTCAGTAGCAGAGGTATCGAAGTCTTATCATTGGATAAGGGCCATGCTTGAAAGTCGACATATTATTTCCTCCTCTGGAGGAGTGTCTGTGTCTGCGACTGCAGTTAAGGGATGTCCCCAAGGATGAGTGAGCTTGACTGTCAGACATTATAATTATTTTTGTCTTTGTTAGCTATCTTGCTAGCAAGTTTCTTTACGGTTTTTACCTTTTCGAATATACTCAGATGACCTTTGTGGTCTCCTTCTTTGAAGTTGTATAGTTTGTGAAGGGATATAGCTTGTCTGGCTGCTTCTTCTTTGAAGGAAATGTATAACGGGGTTAGATTAATTAGAACTTCTAAACCCTCAGTAGGTGTTGTTCTCATTGCACCTGTAATACTTACACATGCTAGCCTTTGTATTTTGTTTAGCTTTTTTATTGCTTTTTGATAATGCCAGTTGACACGATTAGTGGCGGCAAAAAATTTACTTTTATGTAAATGTAAATGTAACGAAACCATTTTTTCGCGAAGAAATTAAATTAATTTTGAGATTGTTTCGAGTTTGAATTTCTTTATAAAAAAGCAGTATAATTAGGCTTTGGGTAGTATAGTAGTACAGCCTATGCAATAGCAGTATATTACTGCAATACTAAAGAACTTTTAGCAGCACTGGTCACGAGCAGGTGAGTAGTCTGCAAGAAGTTGTTTACGTACCATTTTGACATTTAAAGACTTTTCACCTAGTCACGAGCAGGTGAGTTGTCTGCTAAATGGGAAAAGAGCGAACCGACACAGCGACAGTTTTGTAGTACATGCTGTCATTAGATTCACACTAACTGAGAGAAAGAAAAAACATCACGAAGCAATAAAATTGTATGCTATATGGACCTCGTACGTATACTAACTCTCATTTCACACTTCACCCTCATTTTGCGACCAAAATCTGCCGTCAGGTTTTCATTAATCTTAATCAAGATCTAGAGTTAAGAATGAGAATACGAAAATTTCAGGATATTTTCAAACTCCCTATATGAGAATTGATAAGGTACACCGTAAGCAGATTCGATGAAAAGCAAAATAAGCAACGCCTAAAAATCAAAAATTTAAAGATGTCAAGGCATCCAAACTGAAATAAAGTATTACTGTTTTCGTTGGGCATTGTTCATTTTCCTTTATTTACATAGCCTGCTGAATTAGCTGATTCCTACCTCTCATTTAGTTGTTTGGAACTAACTTGGCATAACACAAATTTAAACCTTCTAACTTCTTCCTTTACTTTTCCCTTCCCGCTACCTCTTTTGTCGCATAAACAACAAACTTTGTTACTGTACTGTGTTTGGCCAGCCACTTTCTAACACAATTTTCATATCGAGTGCAACGTGTCACATGTAAAGTGGGTTACCTACTACTTTCGGTTTTCCTTTCACCTCACGCCATTAAGATCTTTGCTGCCTTAACTCTACCACAGCAACAGCAGTTTCCGCTCACATTTCCCCATTTGCACAATCACAAGTTGCCAGTGCCACTTAGAAATAGAAATCAATAGTCATGAAAAAGCCAACTGCGAGTAACTAACCATTGTGAGGTGCTGCCGTGCAATTTGTCGAAGGTATGCAGGCATATTCTGCAAGATTTTGTACGAAAGAATTCAACAGAGAATTTCGATTTTAAAATGAGGTCATTCATTCCTCATTCATTTCTGCCTTTGAGAAGAATAGGCATTTGCACAATCGCAACCAGATCAGACGAACATGAAAAACTTTTGCAGCGAGCGATACAGGAAGGGGCTGGGATTATCGTTTATAATCTCCTAAAATGTATTCATCTGCTGCTAAGGCTGCTACTACTTTGAAATATTTTATTAAATTGAGTTGGGAAATGTTCTTCTTCTCGTTGATGATTTGTATATCTCTCCATCCGCACAGATGTTTTGTGGATAATTGCAAAACTTTTCCTTATTTCATTGTGCTGAGATTTTTGTTTGTTGTTGGAGGAGTATATGTACTTTTTTGCTTATGAAATCTTTCTTTTCTGGGTATAATTTGCCGGAATGATTTTTTTCTTTCTTTATAGTGAATAATCGTTATTTTGTTTAATAAATATTTAGTCTAGATAAAATGACGCTGGATAATTTTCAGGTAAAAAGACGGTTTGCGACATTACAAAAGGCGCCAAACTCATAGTCATGCAAGTCTTTTTTTTTAAAGAGAATCTCAAACGACTTTTATTACTAAAATTGGATCTGGTTAACTTAACGTTCGGTGCAAAATTTTCATGTCCTCTGAATATAAGCTTCGCCCTTCGGGCTCGCAATGAAGTGGTTTTCAGTTCGGACGCCCCATTCTTCCAGTAGGGTTTCTCGGCTATGTGTGAAGTTAGCTGCGGCTCGGCTAATCGTTCTCTAATATTTGGCTCAACGGCTATATTAATAAGCAATTGTCAAATTTGGGCAATTCAGCAACCCGAAGATATTCACGAAATGCTATTACACCCACAGTCAATGGCTCATACTTATTCTTCACTGATAGCGCATCGCACAGTGAATGAAGCTTGCTACCGGAGGAGACTGGGGGACACTAACTATTTTTGGGAGTAATTGGAAGAGGTTGACTTGTAGTGTTGTGGCGCCACACAGTTCGCCAAACAATCTAGTTACAGTAGTCGAAGTTCAGTGATCGTCAGTCTAGAATTGGTCGTCGTGTGATTTGAGAACTCTGGACATTTTTCTTTGGGGCTAGTCAAGTCCACGTTCTATGCCAAATGGTATGGGCTTATGACTATCTAAGTTTATGCAGCTATGCTGTCCTGAAGGACAGAGGAAAAAATCGTATTCGAGGTACTCAACAACGTTATACCACTACAGTTGGTGCACTTTGTGATATTTCATTTATGTACGGGGCACATAACTCTTCTTCTTACTCCCATACTTGCAGTATTATTTCTTTAGGTCAGTAAGACAGAAAGATGATACGACTTAAGGACCAACATCGAAAACGAAATTACCCGAAAATCGGACAATTTATGCAAAAAAGTCTTGATAAATGCGGTTCAGGCGTTTCCGTAGAGGTTAATTAAATGATATTGTATTTCATAAATAATGATATCGATGGTACTTTAACTTTGATATCTCAGACAAAAGCTGTACCCTATTAGTTGGCTCCAAAGACTTTCACAAACGAGAATTCAGCATAACATAAACGAATTCCTGCGCTATGTCATACGCGTTTTTGGAATGATGATTCTGTACCACGACCCTCGATGTCTGGAATTAGCTTTAAGCTGTCGTAAATGTTTGTATTGAATTCCTCACCGATCGGTATAAATCAGAGGAATGGATGTGTCAACTTTTCTAAATAGACATACAAAAAAACAGTCAACTGCTATGGAAATTTCAGTCTAATCGAGGCATCAGATCATCAAATTAATAATCCGTTAAAATGCTAATTACCTCTCGTTTCTTGTGACAATTTGTTTATATTCCGCTTGCTGAAGCAACAAACACATACAGCCAACATAAAACCGCTAACCATTCACACTTTCCTGTTCTTTGATGCGGTCCCAATGGGTCGATGGGACTAATATAAACTTAAAGTTATTGCATAAACAAAAACATTGATCGTTCCCAAAATATTTTGTGTGGTCTTTGCGAAATTTATGACAGAAATTTGGAATCTAAACAAATCAACTTTCATAGTATGAACTTTTTGAAATCTGTAATAACAAGAAGGCTGGCAGAAAGTTTTCGGTTTTCTGTTATTAACAAGAAATAAATGGAGGTAGGATATGAAAGATATATTTTGCCACAGATTGACCACTTTTTTAGGGTAAACACGTAGCAATAATACAGAAAAGAAAATGCAAAGCCAGCGGTTCTTGTTCCCAGTACTTGTTGGATTTTTTCAGTTTGGAATAAAAATAAACATCAGTCGTGCCATTAACGTTTGCAAGCATAAAACTTGCAGTACTTCTAAATTGGTATTTGATGATACTCGTAATATGATTGTGCGAAATGGAATGCCAGTAGGATAACGAAGCAATACAAAATTAAACTCTACACTGATGGGAATAACACATCTCTGACTGGTGGAAGTGCGATCAAACCTCCACGTGGTGGTAATTTTCCTCCAATGCAGGAAAAGCGGAATGATCGGGCTAGTCCCTTCAAAGTAAGGTTATTATTACGGAACCCAAAATCAGCCTCGGTTACACTGATGAACGACGACGACCACCGCAACGAAAACGGCTAAGCGATTTAAGAATTTTCTCATGGAACGTACGCTCACTGTATAGAGCTCGAGCTGCTTAAAAGCCGCCGAGATGTCGCTCGAAATGTGTAAAAAAGTGGTCAAAAATTACCTCAAATGTTTTCTTTATTTTCACCATGGTACATAATGCTTGCATCATCAGCAAAGATCGTGTAATTTCCCTTCAGTCCACTATATCTGATATTGTTAATAAACAGCAGAAAAAAAAGGGGTCCCGATATGGATCCTTGAGGAACACCAACAGAGTGTAAGTGAACTACTATAAGTATTATTTACTTTTACCCGGATTTTTCTATTTGAAAAATAACTTGTAATGATTTTCAGTGCTGAACCTCTTATTCCAAGTTCTTCTAGACATATAAATAATAAATTATGTCTAACAGTATCAAAGGCTTAAATAATTAGAAAGATTGCTCTCTATTAAACAACCAACCCGCAATCAAAGCTTTAAAGTGTGATGGATATAACCTACTCAGAAAAAGTGTAACAGTAAAAGTCAAAAAGAACTAAAGGAATTTTTTAAGCACTGAATTGATTAAGTGTGATATTGTACTTGAATTATACAAGCTGTACCTAAAAATGGATCAACGGTTGATGAAAAGAATGGAATCAATGTAACTACTGTAACACTAATTGATTTCTAATTACTGTGTAACTAATTTTAAAATTGGATGTGTAGTATCTTTCGAGCGAAAGGACAAGCCAAAATTGGAGTCACCAGATATACTCACAACAATTTGAAAGCAATTTACAGTGCAGGTTGAGTTCACATGTTTCCAATACCTAAATCCCAACATACATGAACTTGGCACACCTTGACTCCTACGAAGCTGTAAGTACTACAAGTTCCATGAATCGTTTCCAGCTTATTTTTTGCACTCGCCCACGATTCTTGGTTGTACTTGCAGCTGCTGAATCACTGCCAATTGTGCTTCCTACAATTGCTCGCGACTTTGACCTCATGCAAGCAAAAACCGTAGAATTGAACATAAGCCAAGGCGTCACAAACCGTGTATAGGGAGATTCTGACAGGAAGTAGACACAACCGCACAACTCTACATAGCTCTGTATCCCACAATAATTTGCCAAAACAATTATTCAGTAGTAGTTTCTTGTCGCTTCACTAACCCCTTTCATAAATCAACCAAAAGAATATTAATAAATAAAATGCTAGCGACTATCTATCTCCATATGCAACAAGCAGCTTTAAAAATTTAAGAAAATGCAAACTGTAGCAAAATATTAATAAAAAAATGATTGTCGGAAGAAGGAAAAGAGAGCGATGATGTTTGGTTAGTCTCGAGTTTCGGTTCTCACTGGAGGCATGTTTTGATATAATGCACAACATACTTATGTTGCTCAGTGACCATTGTCCCCAATATCCCAACATCCCAATTTAACAAAATGCAGTGCTTAATTAATATGCGAGTGGCAATGTAATGCAATATGAATGGTGAACGTAAAACTCCGAGCGTAATTTAATGAAAAAGTTTAGTAATGAACTTTACGATGACTGCGTCCGGTCTGGTCCAGTAGCATGTTTAAATGTAGTACCTTTAAAGTACTTGTAGTCATTATTTTTGAGTTCAAGTGCTGTCTTATGGAAACTCGTTTGTCTTTTGAATTTCATTGGGACTCTTTTTTTTAATGTTTTCCACCTCACAGAACACAAGGATAATCCACAAAAAGTTATTCAACCGCAATATTTTCACAAACTTAGTGCCAGCGCCAGACGCACCCACTTACCACCACCACCACCCACTTGATTATGACTTGCGTCTTCGCTTTGCATAGAAAACAACGCATGCTATGAATTCAATGCAATCTAGTAGACTCGCAACCCTTGATACAGCTACGTGCATTTGGCGAGTGAGCAAGCATTCCTGTTAGCAACCATTCAAACGACCATATCATGGAATACCACAGTGATCATCTAACAAATTTTTGTTTTTGCAACCAAAGATTGCACTTGGTACTGCAGCAAAAATAAAAAAATAAGAATTTTTTTACAGACTATAGCGCAGTATGTGTGTATGTATGTGCATGCACGTTTTTCGTTCGTCTTGTTCGGTTAGTTGAATGCGATTTAATCCATTTCTTCAGATGTAGTGCTTGGTTAGCTGCTACTGCTATGCAATAACCATTGCTAGAAGGAATTTACACAATAAAATTTACTCCAAAAATGACGCTGAATTGCTCAGGAGCCAGGAGCTATAAACGTTTGGATTATGTTGTAAGCTGTAACATGAATATTTTCTAATATAACCATTACTCGATTGCCCATTCTCAACAATGCATTACTATATCCAATCGATAATTCAAGTACCTGCACGTATATGCGCAAGTATCCACACTCTATGTATTTATATCTCCGAGTGTTTCTATCTTTATCTTTATCTTTAGTCTTTAGTCTTTGACCTTTAGTCTTTCAGTCTATCTAAACACTGGACCAAGGATCGTCATCCCAGCTACAGAACTGGAGCTGCTACAACAACAACCATGTCAATACTCGCCAGACTTGAATCCAATGGACTTCTCCATATGGTCCATTTTGGAGGCCAAGATGTCGACAGAAAGATTTGAAAATGTTGACGCATTGAAGACAGCTCTTCGTAGAGAATTGACCAAAAATTTATTTGAGTTGTGTATTTTATAGTGGACTTAAAAAACTTTGTACTTAATTTAGTTAGTTGAGTCAGTTTAGTTTTAATTTGGGCCTGTTCTAAGCTTAAGTTGTTGCGAAATGTATTTCTGGACAAGGTACGATCAAATATGATAGCAAAATTATCGGTTAAAACTACTGCTGGTAAACATCCATAGATTCCAGTTAAAAATTCCAAATTATTCAAAGTACAACTACTGTACCTGCTTTTCATATATTTCAACCAACTTTAATGGTTTTTTGATTATATTTCCATGGACTCTGTCTCCAAAACAAAAGTTCACAAAAACTCATCGAATATACTCATACACAGTCAATTATGTGTATTTGAATTGCCAAATGGTTGTTCCATGAGATATACGAGTATATAAGCTTATTTATCTCTCGGCCAGCCGTTAAATTTTAATTTCAATTAAACATACGCATAAGTTCGTACATAACTCTCATGTACAAATCACTTACATGTGTTCCTACATGTACATTTAGAAATTATAAAGTGTTGTATAATACAGCAAAGCGCGTACGCCCCTTTTAATCCGATTAATCGAATCAAAAATGAATTCCCATTTTTGTTTAATTTCCGCCCTGAAGGCTAATTTTGTTTACTCAAACTGCTGCTGCAGCCCAAATGAAGACTATGATGTGCTTATAAACCCGAGTAGAAATCAAAAACTAATCCATATGGAAAGTAGGAAATTGTCTATCCCCCTTTTCCGGTTAATATTCTCCTTTATGGACATTTGATATCCCTGCTTATACGAGTATCTGGGTCTACTTGGGTGTTGCGTTACTTTCGATGGTGGTTTTATATTTTCGAAATTATTGATTGCAACACTCGTTAAGTCACTCATCATTTTGTTTGATTTCGGATTCAAATGAGTCATAAGTGACTTATGCCAAATTAGAATCTCTTAAAAAATGCGGTTTTATTTATTACATTTTAGTTTTAAAACATGTTTTTTGTTTTAAGACATCTTAATGCAATCTTCTATAACTTAAATTTTCATAAAAAGCTATTAATTCTATGAGGAATTTGATTCCTTGCCATGCATGCTAGGTACATAGCTGAATTATTAGTAAGATTAATAAAGAGTTATGTCTATGAGCACATATTTGAAATCCTCGTGAACCACAGAAACATAGAGTTTGGAAGATTGTTCATGTTGACAGTGAATCTCTGTATAAACGGAAAATTGTTGAGCCTTAAAAACGAATATTTTGATTATATTGGTAGACAGGTGATAAACAGTGATATGGAGGAGAGAGACATTTCTACGATGTTCCAGTGAATCGGTTGATGACTGTTCTTGATAACAGTAAGTTTTTCCGGTCGGTCAAGACTATGTGTATTTGCTAATAGATGTCAAGTGATTATGGGTGCACCTGATTAGACAATATTGTATTTAAGTTTAAGCCTCGCGCAGGCATAGAGCGTAGAGTAGCTTAAGCAATACGTTTAAGGTACCTTAAGTTGAAATGTGTTTGATTTTTAATTTCTCTATATTAACTTCGCGTGCCCATGGCTGGCTGGCTGGCTGGCGGACTGGCACACAAAATCGTGTGATCAATTTAAACCCACTTCCTGAAGCTCGAAAGTTTACGCAATTGTTTCGCCAGTCAGTTTTGAAGGAACCTACAGAAATATTTGGAAAATTCTATTCTATTTCTGGTGGTCGATATCATTGACTTTAACTTGAGCAACGGCACGAGTACAGAAATATAATGTCTGTGAAATTAGGACCCAATAAAGCCATAAGCAGTTGCTGAGACTCTTGTGCGACTGTTCTTTATGCCTCTCTTATCAAAACACACTCCCACCTGGTACAAGTTTAGATAAGAAGTTAGAACAATACGATTATATGTTAAAAAATTATAAAACGATACATACCTGTTTGGCCTTGTCCGCTCACCAAATAAAAATAATTACATATTGCTTACCGCTTGATTGAAAAATAATACGACGATTTTTTGTTTGTTTTCAATAATCAGACAGGAAATACAATTTTTTTTTTGCAAAATCAATTTCTTTATCTTCATTTTGGAGTGCGGTGATGAAATCGAATGTTTCAATATTTCGAGACAACAATCGTGGTGGAGAGCTCTTCTCTGCTCTGCTCAAACGCTTGCTTAAATACGTCTTTGTTATTTTTTTTGTATATTTTGTTGTGATCACTGTTGGAATGTGTCCCCGAAGTTCGCATTGAAATTTTAATGATGTCATTCATAACCAAAAAAAAAACTGGGGTTAAGCTTGCAATCTTTAGTTATTTACTTAAGGTTACGTTACATTTAGTGCCATCTAGTAAAAAATTTCAAAACTTGTTGTGTGGTCACTGCCCGATTACTGCATATATTTTTGGCTGAACTTATAAAATATCTTTCCACTTTGCTTTGTTATTGTTTTATGTGCAGACTTAAAGTGAGCTGCTAATCGAACAGTACTCTCATAGCTAACGCACACAAAACTTCCAAGTTCGAGTTTTGGCTGTTCATAGAAAATAATTTCCTTAAAGGAATTGGTTTTAGTAAGTACTTAATAAAGGATTTTTCAATAGGGACATAACAATTTTGTATTCAAACAAAACACAGAATAATTGAGATATCGAGCTGAAATTTATTCTAGGCGTAGTCATCATCATCATATTTGGCCCTACAACCGGTGTCCGGTCCCGGCCTCCCGCAAAAAATATCTCCACCGGTCCTTTTACTTGGCTTATTGGTCATGGTCAACCTACATAATCTTGTCAGTTTATTTGGGATGTCGAATTCTATCATGGCTTTATAAAGTTCTACCCTTCCTATGCTATCATATGCGGCTTTAAAGTCTGTAAAAAGATGGTGTAGTGAGTTTTGAAACTAGACATTTTTCCATCACCTGCCTAAGGGTGTAAATCTGATGAGTTGTTGATTTGCCTCGGATGAAATCACACTGGTATGGACCAATGATGGGCTATCCTGTCATGAAGGATAGAGGAGAAAATCTTATACGCGGTACTCAACAACGTTACACCACGATAATTACTGCAGGTTGTGATATCTCCTTTATTATGTATGGATGCCTCTTCGCCAGTCTTCTGGCTTAGTTTCTTCCGTCATACTTGCTCTATTTTTTCATGAATTGCTTGGTGTATTTGGAAGCCTCCTATTGTAAACAGTTCCGCTGGGATCCCATCTGACACCGGGGCCTTATTATTTTTGAGCCGACTTATCGCTCTGCTATCTTCGTCTATGCTTGGTGGCGGCATCATAGTGTGGTTTTCGGTCATTGGTGGAGCCTCCAATTCCTCAGTTAGCTGGTCATTAAGCAGCTCATGAAGTGCATGAAAGATTTAATTTGATCTTGTAAGGCTGTATGCCAAGATTTTACCCAAAATTCGCCACAATGTGAACTGACAGACTCCAGATTCCTGTGAACGGCGTGCGTTCGGCTGATTTGACTCATTTTGAACTCAAGCACTTACGGCTACGATATTTGCGGTACTTCGGTACTTTGCCTCACTGGAGCAGGAACATTCAATAGTGAATTCGTTAACTCGAATTTATCCACTATAGCACGCACAGCCTTTCTGGTGAGCCAATTATTACGACCGAAAATTGGAGTAGGCGACCAACGACTCAGAATTGCGGTAGTAATTTTTAATAATTTCCAAACGTTGCTCGTTCGTGAACTTCACCATGACAGATCATATAAAAATACAAAATTGTTATGTCCATATTGAAAACCCCTTTAGTAAATTTATCTTACAAGTAAACCAATACATTTTAATGAACTGATACTTTTAATTTTAATTTGTCTTTAAAACCCTAAGACCTACAAGAATCCACATAGATAAAGAGATTATGTCATAGGGGTTTTGTTTAGCCTCTGCCTCTCGTCATATTTAAGCTGAATATGTGTTATGAGTTATGACTAATGTTAAACTTGACTTCTGCCATTTAAACGTGCAATTTTGCAAACTACTGACTCATTATGAATACATTACCTACTAAAGGTATGAAACCGAGTGACTACATTGATCTGCGATATCTTCAGTGACCACTTGTTGGAAAATGCACTACAATATATTAATATTCAATATAAAGATTTTTTTTTATTTAATTTAGATCTTTCCTTCATAGTTTCGTGACATGTAGTGCAGCATTGAAGCACTACACTACGTGACAAAGTGCAATAAAGTTTCTTCGTCCACGTATTTTTATAGCATAGAGTCTTTAGCATTGACTTTATAGTATTGAATTGAAACCAATAAAAAATGACAGCACATAATTCCTCCAGAAATAAACGGTGATGTCAGATACAATTCAAAAACCAGCAGCATTCTGCTTCGGATAAAAAAACAGGGTGACATAAAAGATAGCCTTGTAAATGTATACAGTAAAGTGAAACATGTAATGAATGAATGAAGTATTGCTATGGACTATGAAAATATTTAATTCTTGCAATTTTTGCGAATTTTTCTAGGTGTGGCACTTTCAGTAAAACATACATCCATATTTTACTGTACTTCTCCCCAGTATCAGAGGTTTCCTTTCGGTGTTACAAACAAAATGAGAACGGGGTTTCTGTTATAATACCATTGATCTAAAAGTTAATTGAAAACAACAACAATGGAATGTTGCTTTTTTACCCCTCCATACCAACAATGTTCTGAAGCGCCTAATTGTTTTCCTGTTTGCGAAGAGTTGCAGGAGTAAGTCTTGAATGACATTTACTCCCTCCCATTTCACATTTTGGCAATGGAAAACGCCAACGACGTCGGTGAATTTGCTAAAAATGTAAATTTCTCTGCATACGACCCTTGCACGCAGAACACAAAACAAAAGGGTGCGATACTTTTTTCCCTCTCTTTAGCAGTCGTAGTAGCAGTTGCAAAGCGTTATGTCGTCATATTTGTGTACTGTACTTAACCGACTTACCGATGCGAAGTAAAGATCTTTAATTAATGCACCAAAAATTATAAAAATAAAATAAAAGCAGAAATTGCAATGCATGCAACATTCCCTGCGGATAATGGCCGTAAGAAATTCCGCAATTTGTGATCATCCCTCGAATAGAAATTGTGATAAGTCTGTACTGACTCGTGACTCTGCCTGATCTAAGATAGTGTTATTAATTCATTATCACGAGACGACCAACAACTACCACCCGTCCGTCCAGTCGACCGACTAAAAAGCGGTCATGTTACTCGTATTTCAAAAACGACAAACGATTGAATTGTGTCATATTGTGTCTGCGTGTGTGCGGATTGTGCGATGGGTGGCCGCGGTCCACCGCTATGTTAACTGATCCATTTGATGTGACATCATCGTCATCATTATCATCTTTATAATGTAGCGAGTTCAGTCTCAGTTCAGATGATGACTACGATAGATACTCGTAGCTGCTCTAAATCCTATAGATTGCTGTCGCGTTCTGAACGGAATGCCTAATGATGTTACAAGTATGTATCTAAAAATAATTTGCCTTTACTTCTATGACACAGTCAATTCTTCAAAGTGTGTGTCACTGTGTCGTCATTTTTGTTCCTATTTTGTTCTTTTGTAAATTAAGTGAACAAACCGCTGAGCCGCCAACTGATCAATGGCACACACGTTGTGCTTTGCTTTTTTTGCTTGTAACTGCATCAAAATGTTTGAGTGCCGCGATTAACTATTGAGGAGCTAATGACGAAAATGGTTGCTTTAAGTGGGCGTTTTTTTTTCGAAAGAGTGCGGCATAACTTTGACACAACTGACGTCAACGGGCGTTTCGCTAAAAAGTGCGATTTTATTAAAATATTTAAGGTATAGATTAAAGTTTTGATTAAGAGTCCAGTACTCCAATGACGAAAAGAACAAAAACAATGATGTAATCTTGAGTACACGTGGGACTACTTTGTAAATGTTCCTGTAGTAGAAATAAATAGAAGCTTAAGAACAGATAAAGACATTTAAATATGCATTTATTTAAAATATAAGATAAAATACCAAGATATTCGAAATTAGCAAGACAATTATTTGAACATTGCACTAGTGTACCGCTGGTCGATGGCACAAAACCAATATGCAATATAGAGATACCCATTGGAAAAATAAAAGGAGACTCTGTGAGATTCGACACTTTGCACCTTTGCAGCTGACCGAAACCGAGAAAAATAAAATACTGAAAATACGAGTACTCAGGGCAGATTCGACCCCTTCTTTACCTTCTTCCACTCAGCACTCTAACCAATAAAAATATGGAGGTGTGGGCACAATATGACTTTCTTTAACGGACGGGGTTGGAATCATCAGTAAATGTATATTAATTTTTTTATTTTTTTTATTTTTTTATGTTTACACAAACATACATACCTACATACACATAGAAATTTCGTCCATCGGAGATGCACATGTGTATAAAATTTTAAGAAAATCGGCTCAAGTATTTAATAAAATCGGTCTTTGGGAAGTAGGTTAAAAATTGATCGCAAGATCTGACCAGCCAGCCACGGGCACGCGAAGTTAATATAGAGAATTTAAAAAAGAACTGTTCCATTAAGATAATGCACGGATCAACACGAACAGCTACCCTATCCATATTCTCCAGATTTAGTCCCCTGCGACTATTTCCTGTTTCCAAAATTGAAGAAATGGCTGGGCGGCAAGGTCTAACGAAGAGGTCATCACTGAAACAAACGCCTATTTTGAGGGCCTTGAGAAAACCTATTATTTGGAAAAAAATGGATAAACGCTTAAAGTAGACCGACTATGTTGAGAAATAAAACGCTTTTTTTCCGAAAAAAAAAACATCTTTTATTCAAAAAGGCACTGACTTATCAAATCACCTTTGTACTATTAACCACCCTTGTAGGACATTAAATTTAAAAAAAGTGAATACGCAATTATATGCCGCTCTTGACTTAACTTTTACACTGACATTTTGACTCTGAGAACTTTGGCTTTCCACTACTCAATTAATAATTACATCAAAGTATCAATGAAATTTTAAGCTAAATAGATGACAATTCATTGTTAATTCTAAACTTCAAAACTCTCGCTTTTTCGTTGGCTGATCTGGTACTTACACCGACGATGAACATTAGCTTCAACTCGTGTCTTCTAATGAAATGGTTTTCCCTTTTGATGTTTTATCCCCTTTAATAGCTTAGTTAACCACACAAAATAGAAGCCATAATGATATTTAATCACTTTTATCCGTGAAATGATTCGACACGACATTGTGCTACAAAGCCGACGACAATGGATACAGACGACAACTCTGGCGTCCCGATTATCATGTAGATATATCTCGTGTTGGAGTTTCCCCCAGGGTTAATGTTTGTTTGTTTGTTGTTTTTTTAATGATTCAGTAACCAATGCATGCGTAATTTTTGTTATTGCTGTTGGTTGTGTACTTCTTTAAAGAGCCACAACGGGCTCCGCACGATCTAATGGCAAAAGGTATCACTGTGGTGGTGCTGTGGTTGGTGACCCAAACGAACGACCCCATCACGCGCTCGCTTGAAGCTCTCACTTTGTTTGTTGTTG
The DNA here is from genome assembly GCA_947095585.1 of Nephrocerus scutellatus. Classification (NCBI taxonomy): domain Eukaryota; kingdom Metazoa; phylum Arthropoda; class Insecta; order Diptera; family Pipunculidae; genus Nephrocerus; species Nephrocerus scutellatus. The sequence goes on from OX352763.1 coordinate 3,805,508, forward strand.
TTACTTCGATTGCATATGCGGTTGACCACAAAATTTATCACTGATTTTCCATCTGATGGTAATAGGAACTCTCCTCGTGGCAAACAAGCAAATATTTGTGATGGGGCAGGCAGCATCGGGAAACAATACTTAGCTTCTGATCCAGTATCTACAAGAGAGTTAAGCGAGACGACCCACACAGGCACACTTCGAGGCAGGAAGTCTAATGCTACCGCTACGATAATTAGGCTCCTGTGGTAATACATATTCGTATGTGGTAAAAAGGGGAAAATTAGATTGTCTTTGCCTATCATCGTACATCGCACGGTAGCAGCGGTAGTGGCGCGTTAATTCTTTTGCGTTGTGGCAACCCACTTCAAGTAGTTAACAACTTTATCTTCTATTGTCCATGGGTTGAAATTGAATCGAACGACACTTGTGATAACAGATATTAACATTGAATAACAACTTCATGCAAAAGCACAAACTCCGGTTTTTATTCTTTCTTGTTGTGAGTGACATCAGATGTTTCTGTTCCATAAGGCGGACATGTTTTGCCTAAAATCTAAAGTCAAGGGTAACCATCGTCTTGTTGTTGAAAGACAACCAAAACTTGTTTTGTACAAAGGTTGGTTAATGAGTTCATTAATCATTTCATTTTGTCTTCATAGTTTTCGGGTAGAAGTAGCAGTTATAGAAATGCTTATGACCGCTTGCGCTCTTAAACTATAATATTGTTTAAGTTCGCGGAATGGGATAGAAGGTGACGGATATCTTTTTCAATTTTATAATTTTATTTTTCAGTATTTAATCGTCTAACGCATGAATATCTACACTTGTTAGATCATAGTTTAGTTATTATTCTAACGCTTCGTAAAAATAACTCTCCGGTTTGCCTTCTAAATACTCGTTTACGGCTATGACAAGTAGTTAGTGATTGATCATTTTCAGGAAAGTATTGCATCGTAAATATCTTTCTGCAAATTTGGCAAAGAGTTCATACTCAATACGTGCCAGTAGATAAGGACTGTAACGTGGATGAGTTAGTTCCTGGAAGCCTTATGGGGCAATTTGTTCCTCTCGCCGTTACGTCAGAGTCTTGGATCACTTTCTCCAACGCCAGGTTGATGAGGACGCGGGCCAGTCTATCCCTTTTCGGAGCCCAATATATAGATGTTGAATGGGCTTGATAGTGATCCGGATATTTTTACTTCGCTTATAACATTGGTCATGGTCAACCTACATAGTCGTGCCAGTTTATTTAAGATGCCGAATTCTCTCATGGCTTAATAAAGTTCTACCCTTCCTATGCTATCATATGCGGCTTTAAAGTCTATAAAAAGATGGTGTAGTTAGTTTCGAAACTCTAGACATTTTTCCATCACCTGGCTAAGGGTGTAAATGTGATCAGTTGTTGATTTGCCTCAACTTTGGATGAGGTCTGACATCAATGGCGCCAGTTGTTTCCGGTATGAGTGCCTGGGCGATTGCAGAGCAGACCCAGTGGCCCATCCATCCGTAACTCTTGGGATGATGACTTTAGCGTATGGGTCCATCCTGTATTGAAGGATAGAGCAGAAAATCTTATACGCGGTACTCAACATCGTTATACGACGATAACTGCGGCATGTTGTGAATCTCCAGAGTTTTAGAAAAATTGACAGAAAAATATATTAGGAAATTTTTTTTCATTAATTAGATGTGTCCTAGACTCATAGATGGATTTTTTAATTCTCTATAATAGCTCCGCGTGCCTGATTGTCTGTCTGTCTGGCTGGTTGGTGGAATTTTGTGATCATTATTTAACCCACTTCCTAAAGCCCGATTTTATTCAAACTTTGCGCACATTAGTATCTCCGGTGACAACACTTTTTTGCAAAATTTAAAAGTGATTGGGCCCTAGTGTCAGTTGGCTCACATATTAAACATTTTTCACAGATAACACGATTTTATTCAAACTTTGCACACATGTGTATATCCGATTAGAGAATTTACATACAAATTTTTCATTTTTATAGTTTTTTTTTAAAAGCATTCCTTGGTGAGCTCAGCTAATTATATAAATATAAGATTGCTATTGCCTTACAAAGTTCAAGTGTGTGCGCGATCCACTCTAAACGTATGCCTTGCTTCTGGCTGAATGCAGAAATAAGCTGGTGGCGATGGCGAATAGCGTACCGAAGTTAAACGCTAGCTATCGCCACTATGCCAGTCGATGATGTGCTTTGTTCTTGCCAGCAGAGAAGCGTCGAAATATAACTCTTGTTAATCATTCTGGCAAAATGGAATCATAAGGAATTTTTCCATCACTACAATTATCTGACGATTCATGGATTCATGACGAATTGATAGATAAATAAATACTTGAGTAGGAGTCGGTGTATCGAGTCATGCGACCATCTGTCCATACTTCAATTCGACTGGCATTTTAATCGATTCTACATGTGGCTTTCAGCAGAGTATCAGCACTTTCTTAAAACAAATTCTGCCTTAAGATTTAAAAGCAAATAATTGAGAGTCTCCTGCTTACATTTAAAGTTAGGTTAAGAAAACGTTTTGCCTGTAAACTCATTTGCTTATTGCATCGTTAGTTAACATACAGGCTAATTTACACGAAAGAGTGAACTCATCCAGCGGACGCAAAATTGCTTCACATATCCCCATCCAGAAGCTAGAATGAAAAATAAAATAACTAAGGGGATAAAAAAATTAATCATTCACTTCACTTTCCTCACTGCATTGAAGATTTATGAATTAAAAACTGGATAATTTAGAAATTTTATCATCAACTATTTCGATGAGTAAATAACTTAGTCGGGTGGAAATAACGAACGACTAAGGATACGAGATATGGGGTGCAAATGTCGGCGTCAAATATCGGGTGAATAACAAGCGTCGATTGTGCGGCTCAAATCAAATGTTTCGAAATGGTTAACACAACGGTTGCAAAAACCGAAATTCTGCGCCAGACTGACTCATGGTCATGGCAAAAAAAGCGATACATCTAAACCATCCCCAATGCGGCTGTGATCAGTGTAAACGCCCAATTGAACTGCACACAGATTTGGGGTATTTGTGTTGAGCATGCAAGTAAATGCCGGCGTCAATGTCGGTTGAATATCGTGGCAAAGCTTGTGTGCAGCTCGAGGCAAATATTTTGAAAATGTTCATCCACAGCGCGTTAAATTCGTTTTCGTTTCGGCCATTTGAATCAATCAGAAATAGAGGGGTTCCGATGGCAACAAAGCTTTGCTGAAATATATGCAAACTCTTTTGGAGATAGTACTGCCAGCCCCAGACATATTAGTAGAGATATGACATAGCATTAACGAACGCAAAAAAGAGAAATATTATTCCCGCATTCATCCTACCAAGATTAATGGAATTTCGGTTTGTCATCTCCTCCTCCTATCGTATTATGTGTAGTAGGTATAGTGATGATGATTCATACGAAACTTTTTGTCGTCATTGGACGTTGATGCAATTTTTGGGGTCGTTAAAAATCTAGGCATCTACAATAATGGAACACTCTGTCATTATAATATTACTCACATCGTCTCATGGGTCTCTTGACTGTTTGTCGATTTGCGCTCAGGTTTTACCACTGAGAATAAAGTTACATTTAGTGAAATCCCTTTCATTATGTATGGTTGTGAGATTTTTGCAGTTATGGACAGGGCAACATTCCATAAAGTTAATGTCGCTGCTAACTTTGTTTTAACATCCGAATTGGTGAACATATTTCCTACGATATAGGACGACAGTCACGAAGAAGTATCAAAAAAGCACCTCGCCTATCAGCTCAATTAACATGAATTTTGAACATTTTGCTACTGAGTTACAACTGCCGATCTTCGCAATGTCAGTTCTTCCTTCATTCAGTCAGACTTTGGAATCAGGTCTCCGATGATGCAAAACGTCTTTCGTCGGGTTTAGTTTTTTCATTCTAATGCCTTAAGATAAGTTATTTCCCGATCCTACATTATCAGCTTACGCATCACCTTCTGGCAAAACAGTTGATTTTAAACGAAACCTCTTTTGATAAAATCCTACTGTACACATTAAACCAGCGAAATGTACGGTGGCTCTGTGAGGAGTTAAAGTTAAATGAATGCTGGATTTACACCAAGAAATATGCTGGATAAGAGGGTAGTACGTCTATATGTGCAAAAACGAAAATCGAGGAAAGGACCAACCACTTGGTCAGGGCCCGCCAATACGACTTTCGCTACCATACCAAATCCAAATCTCAACACTTACAAATCCGCTGGGCTAGATGGTGTTTCCCTATTAGTTCTGAAGAGGTGTTCTTTCAAGCTGGCTTTACTTTTGCGTAAGTAAACCTCAAGTGACTTGGAAATATCAACCACTTTTGTCCAAAATGTGTGCTTATTGGATTAGAAGCTATCATTTGGACTGCTCAAAGTTGTATTGGACGGTTTCAAGTCTGAAATATATCACATAAATGCTGGCGTTCCCCAGGGCTCTGTTTTGTCCCCGACGCTCTTTTTAATGAAAAACTCGCAATTCTTGTGGCACTCTAAAATCACATCAGTTTATCCTCGAGCCAATTTTCGGACGTACAGTTAAGTTCAGCGATATCTTCTTCAGCCGTACAGCACGTATGCTTTGCCAAACTCTGTTGCTCACAGACATCTCAACTTTTCACCTTCTTTGCCTTATCGATTAAGCTTATAGTCCAGCCAAAATTGTCTCAATTTTAAAACCTGGTAAACTGGAATCCAGTGCAAACAGTTATTGGCCCATAAGTTTGGTTTGTATTTTAAGCAACATTTTTCAAAAAGTGATTTTGTCTGGTCTTTAATGCAAAACACATTTTCCCATTGAAACAATTTGACTTTAGACAGCTCATCAGGATTTTAGAATCAGTAAACATGTCGGAACGAATTTACCAAACCAGAAAGTCCTTGTCTTGCCTTGTTAGATGTTGAAAAGGCATAAAGGGCTATTGAACAAATTAGAATTTCCTTACATAGTTAATTAAAATAATCGGTAGCTCTTTGAATGACCGCCTTTTTCGTGTGTATAAAAAAAAATTTCTACGGAGAAGTATATACCCGCACAGGAGTATATCAAGGATCTGTTATGGGACCTCTCTTATACAATAATAGCTGAAGTTCCCGGCGTTGCTCGTGACTTCATTACCCATCCATCGCCCCATCACCACCTATCCGCTCCATCTTCCCAATCATCATCCCTTCACTCCATCACACCGATTACCATCCATCACCCCTATTAATATCCGTAGCTCCCAAAACCTAACCCCATACCAGCATTCTCGAGTTTTAGACGGTTGTACCCGGAACGAACATTTTTATATATTAAGATATACACGTCAGATTTATCAGTTTTGCCGTACGTTTACGTTTATTCAGAAGTAAAATATAATTTATCAAATCTCTGTAAATTGAGCGGTATCCAGAACTATTATAACATTCTTTGCTTTTTTAAATAAGGAATTGAATTGAATTCTTCACGTAAAAATGTAATAAGAGTTTCATGGCAATATTGTGGAAACTTTCTCTATTTCTCTTTTGATACAGCTTCCTTTTTAAAAACTTTTATTTAACTTGACTTGACCCTTTTTGTATTTTCGACTACTTTGAGGTCCTTTTTAACCACCTTCCACCTCTACCTCTAGAGAGCTGTGTCAGTTTCTAAGTCTAAAATAGCTTTTTTTATATTCCGCCTATGACGCGTTTCGCGTGTGGCGCGTGTGATGGGTTGAAATCGTGTCATTTTCTCGTTTTTGAGGTCTTTTTTAATCACCTTTCGCACGACCTAGAGGTCTGGAATTTTGTGAGCGGCTCAATGTCAGGGGGCAATTTTGATAATCCGCGTTTGACGCGTGTGGCGCTTATAAAGCGTAAAAAAAGACAACACTATGAAATAGCCCCGCCCTCAAAAACAGATATTTTGGCGATTATTACCAAATAATAAAGGACTGTGTGGCGTGTTTCGATGTATACATAAAAGTTTGTGCCCGAAAAACGAAGTTTTATTTACATTTACTTGTTTTTTGTATAAATTCGCCGGAAAGAACTCTCTACCTACCAATTAAGTTATGGTCTGTTGTCCTTCAGCAGGGCTAACAGCCGTATTCATGCTGAAGAAAATTAAAAACAAACCAATCAATATACCTTAGTACAGTGTACATTTATGTTCGGAGGAAATCCTTGCATACAATTATTGCTGAGTCTATTGTCTGTGAAGCAGAGCATAGTAGTAGTAAGTGCCCTAAGGCAAGCGCAATAACGGTAACGTGTGTAAAACCTTCGGGAAAGTGGAATGACACTTGTTATTCTACCTACGTCTACCGTAAGTACTTGCTGCTATGAAAACAAGGACGATAATGATGGGGCTGCTCATCAACAAGGCTGCACTTTTTTAACAACAGCTTACCATACGGTTCCAGTATTGTAAATGATGGAGTTGTTTCAGTTAGCGCTACAGTCAGAGCAAACGAAACGTGACTGCTGTCAATGCATCAGTGGAAAAGGTTAATTATGCGCGCGTAAAATATTCTCAAGCTCAAAAGACACAACACAATTCCGACTGCTTCATCTTTTCATCGTTCGTCTGGGTACTTTTTTTGAGTTTCAGCTTACAACATATTGCACACCACCTGCACAGGTGTTATTCAACGGCTTTGGAACGCACGTTGCCTGATTGCCATATATGTATCACACACCACACCCACACTGCCCCGTCGGCTGTATGAGAGACCAATTTTGTACGCGCGCTAAATTCATATCTACCCGAATGTCGTATGTAGGTAACGACTGCCAGTTAACGGAGCATGCACCGCGCTTCTATGCTAATGAGCAATAGGGTTTGGCTCTGGCAGGTATTTGCTCTCCTCATTCATAACGACGGACAATGTACAAATAATGTAGCTCGATGGTCGGTCTTCACACGAATAAGGGTAGTAATGGAAGTAGATCGATTACGCAAACATTATGAATATTGATTTCTCGTTCAGGTGTGAGTCGTGCGTGCGTTACGGTGTTACGTATTTCCGGAAAGGACAATCGAACTTACATATTGGAGCAGGGAATTCGTTGTGGCATTATTGATTTAAAAGGGCGTAGACACAGTCCGTGTGGAAAAGAAGCAGCACACAGTATGTACCTCGCATTTTTACTGAAAAAAAAATCTACCAAACATTTTGTCATTTATGGTACTGTGTACTTGAATGGTTGTTTTGAGATACATAAGAAAATTTTACAATTTCGTGGTAGGAGCAGTATTCTTTTCCCTGAAAAGACACAACTACACCAAGCTATTTATGAACTTTAGAGCAAGAAACTATGTATGTCAGAAGACTGGACTGATGTTATCAAAAACAAAAACATATGTCACCTTAAGTAAATTTAGAATTTTTCATGTAGTTTATATGTAAATTATTTTCTTAAATCAAAAATTGACTTAAAATTCTATATGGCAAATCAACTTAAGTCCAGTAATAAGCTGCTTTAACTTGAATTAAACTCTTCACTCTTCAAGCCTGGTATACCATGAGCCATGACCTTTTGGTCTGCCTCTCGGCGCAGTTCCTTCTGATTTAATTTTTGGATACTTGTTTTTTTTTTTTTTTTTTTTTTTTATATAGAGACTTATTGCCAAGGGATGACTCCCTGAATGACTTACGTCACGGCAATAAGTTGGGCTAAGCCCTTTATTAAATTCAAAATAAAATAAAAATCGAAAGAATGTGATTTACAATATATCACATTCCTCACGTTTGTAGCCGGTTTCAATTTATTTTCTCAGAATTCTCCCTGATTCATTGGAAAAGCAATACGAAAAACGAACACGAATTTAGAACGACGCGAGTCCAAATACTTTTATCAATGAATCATGGTCAGGGAAAACTACAAAAAACCTTGACCAAGAAAATATTACAAATTATAAAAATAATTTAAAAAATACTGATAAATTTTTTTTTTTTTTTTTTTTTTTTGTGTTTTTTTTTTATATATTAAGAAACAACTTATGAATACTTTAACCATCATCCTTCAAGAACTTGTTAACGGCTAATTTGAACGCCTGCAGATTATAAGATTCTGGAAACACGTGTTCGACCAATTGATTCCACATCGAAGATACTCTAGGAAAAAAGGAGGATTTAAAGTGTTGGGTTCTACATGAAAAAAGTTTTAAGGCAAATCTATGTTGATTGCACCTTAAACGAGTGTTTACGTTACTGAGAAAAGGCCCAGGAACTAGAGAACGGGTTTCTAAAGAACATTTACCGTTGTAAAATTTATAGAAAACAGATAAAGCTCCAACATTTCGTCTGTGCTCCAAAGTATCAAGAGACGAAGTAATGGTTACATCGTTTATCAAACGGATAACTCTATTCTGAACACCATCAAGATGAACCAAATGCGATCTTGGAGCACCACCCCACACATATATATATATAGCATTTCTTGACTCGTCCGTCCCTTTCCTACCTTCCTTGCAGGTGACCAAACCATTTCAACTGTCTCTTCGATTAATTCTTTTGACTTACATTCAAGAGTATTCTATTTCTGGTTCCGTCTTCTTTTTCCTGAAACTTTAGGCTTTCTAGAGTTCGTAATGGAGTTTGCAAATAAAGACACAATAGAAGTTCGTTAATTCACAAAATATAATTAACAAATATCAAAAATTTACAAATTTACACTGGTGATTACTTATTGTTCACTTATAACAATACTATTCACATAGGCGGTAGATATATCTACTTTTTAACTTCTCAAGTAGTCAGGTTAAATTTTAAATATTAACTTACTCATTAGTCGTTGTATTTATCATCATCATTATATTTAGCTCTACAACCGGTGTCCGGTCCTGGCCTCCCGCAAAAAATCTTCCTCTACAACTCTTTGGTTTCTACCAACATTTTTCCATCACCTGCCTAAGGGTGTAAATCTGATCAGTTGTTGATTTGCCTAGGATGAAGCCACACTGGTATGGACCAATGATGACTTCAGCGTATGGGGCTGTCCTGTCTTGAAGGATAGTTGGGAAAATCTTATACACGCTACTCAACAACGTTATACCACGATAATTGCTGCATATTGTGATATATCCTTTCTTATTTATGGGGCACAGGATTCCTCTTGCCAGTCTTCTGGCATCGCTTATTCCTCCCATACTTGCGCTATTATTTCATGAATTGCTTGGTGTAATTAGAGGCCTCCTATTTTTATCAGTTCCGCAGGGATCGTATTTGATCCAGGGGCCTTATCGGTTTATCGCTCTGCTAACTTCGTCTATGCTTGGTGGCGGCATCATATTATGGTCTTCGTTCATTGGTGGGGCTTCCAACTCTTCAGTTAACTGGCCATTTAGCAACTCATCAAAGTGCTCTTCCCATCGCTCTAAGATACCTTTAAGAACGGCGATCAGAGTACCATCTTGTCTTTGCAGTATGCGCAACGCGGTTTATAATGCGTCATACCGCGGACTCTTTGGTAGAACTTCCGCGCCTGGTGAAATCCTTGGTCTCTGTACTGTTCTAGTTCACGACCGAGATTTTTCTCCCAGGCTGCTTTCTTTCGCCGGTGAACTGTTTTTTTCATATCTTCTAAGCTCTTCATCTCCATCTTTGCGTGCCCGCGTTCTATGAGATTGTTGCATTGCTCGGTACGCAACGTTCTTACGTTCAGTCGCTAGCTAACATTCGTCATCGAACCAGTCGTTTTGATATCTACGACTACTGTCTAAGATGGAATCAGCAGTACTAATGACAGTATTCCTAAGGCGTGTCCATTTGTCTTCTACGCCCGGCATCTCAGCCACAGGACTTACTCTCCGTTTTTTCTTGATGATAAAATCCACGCTTGGAGCACCATACCAACAAGACGTGGTGGTATGGTCCCGGTCCCGGTCCCAAAAGTAAGTTTTGGGACTTATGTCCCTGCGCTCTTTTAATCGCATTCATCAATCTATGTAAATATTTTTTGCCTTTATCGATTAATTTTAAGATGATGGCTTTCAATGTAAAGATGTGATCCTATGTGTGTCGATCCGGCCTAAACGCTGTCTGCTCTCCAAGTTCCAAAATTTTCCTAGTCGCTTCTCCGAATTTTTAGTGTATAGATACTATATCTATACAATGACACAATGGACAATGGACAAATGGCAATTAAGGGTGGCAATAAAAAGCCTTTCCTAGAGTTACACATTCCTGTGCGAATCATACTAATTATAAAAGATGCGAATTGAGACCACGTGATTTTCACGGGATACGATGATTATTCTGTGCCATTAATATTTACATCCGTTAGTGCCATAAGTATTAATTAAAGATAATTGTACAATTTACTATATACATACATGCGTTTTTAATATAAATTAATGCTTTAATTTGCGACAAGTGGACTACTATTTTGTGTCGGCATTGTCGGTAGCGGAACAACATAATTGCTCAAAGCAGAAGATCATGCTCGGTGTTAGGTAGGTAGCGCTCGCACGGTTTATGTGACAATGATTCACTTTTTTTACTTTTAGCTGAATTTTGATGTCGTACAATAAAAGTGCGGAACAATTAATTAAAGCAGCAGAATGTGTTTTAATTTAGATCTTTTTTTAAACATGGGTACATACTCGTATACATACATATTAATATAATTAATAACTACAACGAGAATTTAAAAATTTTTCGGGCACAACCTTTCAATTATAGTGTTGGATAAAAAGGTACTTACGAAGTGGACGAAAAAAACCAATCACGACACATGCGTCACACGATCAGAAATGGTCGATGAGTCTGAGATAGGCTCATAATTTCAATCCTCTAGGATCTAGGTCTTTAAAAAAAACTTAACCGATGTTGAAACAAATAGATAACAAATTTTCGAGTCAAGTTAGATAAATGTCCTCCTCCCTGCTTTAAAACTGCTTTAGTTGCGAACTATTGAAGTTCAGCACAATTTTTGTTTACCTTAAAGTAGATAAACTGCATCATAAATGTTACAATATTCAATGTCTTCATTTCCAACAATTGTCTGCAAAAGAGGGGAAAATCACTTTTGGACAAAATCCACTCTAAAATTAATGGCAGTTCACGTGCTTCAGATGAGTGGCATCGACTACAGTGCGGTTGAGGACATTGTCGGGCATTTTACAATGGAAACGCAGAAAGGTCCTCTTATATGTCTATACGTCATCAGTTGGGCAGTCGTTGATTGGACAAAAATACCAGAGTACGACTATAATAGAGTATTGGATTCAATGCGTTCCCGTCATAAACTACTCAGAGCTTATTGTTATTGTTATCGGGAGAGTCTCAAAAAAGGCCAAAAGCCCTTTAGGATTAATGCGCACAAAGCAGTTGGGTTTTTTGTGACAAACGGCTACAAACGATTGGGTGGGTGGTGAAATCCAATCAAAATGTTGTGCAAAAAGGTCTGAATTGAGTTCATCGTAGACAATAATTGTTTTTTTTTGTTTTGCAGAAAAATTTTTTACTAATCACATTTTTTTTATGTTGAATGTTGTACATTTTTTGAGATTCATTTACACAGAGGTGCACAATTGTTGCAGAGTGTATCTCATAGTTTAACACACGGCTTATTGTAGAATATTAAATAATATAGTTGTCGTGTTTGGTGTTAAACATTTCTACTATCGAATCCAGCATGATACGCACTGCACGTTTATAACTCAGCTTAGATTCAGTCTACCAAAACTTTTACTTCAAGAGATGGAGATTTTTTTTTTGAATATGGCAATGAAGAATAAAATTATTTATTCTTTTCACCACCAACACCTCACCATAACTGTATATGATACTTCAAGGTTGAAAGTTCCATTAAAACCGGTACTTTATAATACAAGTATTTCCATTTGGCTTGCAATGAAGGAATAAAGGGAACACGTGTTTTTTGTGTACTCACTGGTAATTTGTAACTGGCACCGGACGAACACATTGATTAAAACGACCGACGATTCTGGAGCTACAATTTCAGTTCATCTATTGATTGAACAGCAGGTGCTGCGGAAGTTCTCGACAGGAAGCTCTTATTATTAACATTTCCTTATAGGAACATTAAATACTCACAGACGGAACTTCTAAAGTGTACCGGATTTTACACAATACAATGGCTTTTTGGCAACCTTTTTTTTTTTTTTAAAAAAAAGGTCAAATGTGTTTTGATTTTAAATAGACTCACATCTCGTTTCGTTTTTTGATGTTATTGTCTGATTGCAACAGACTTTTGCCACTTGACTTGATATCGCATTTCTTTTGAAAAGACATCGATAGTTTTCCTTCTTTATATAAATAAATATAAATATAATCAGTGAGATTAGCTGAGTGAATAGATTGCATTCGAATCGCAAATTATTCATAAAGGAAATTTTATTTGTATTCCAAATATACGAGGGGTGCCGTAAAAGTTTATAGAAAAAGTAATAAAAAATTAGAACTTTCCATCAAAAATTGTTTTATTGCTTTTCAAAATATTCGCCTTTAAGATCTATACACTTTTGCATACGCTCTAACCATTTATAGAAACACTTTTCCAGTCCGATAGCTCCAAACATGGTTTTTGAACGCTTCAACCGCTTCTTCAGGCGATAAAAATCGTTGTCCACGCATCTTATCTTTGATTGTTGGGAACAGGAAGAATTAATTGGGTGCCAAGCCGGGGCTGAAAGGCGGATGACCCATCTATTCGATCGTTTGAGTGCTTAAATACTCGCTTGTTTGATGTGATGTGGTTGAGCTCGCATTATCGTGATGCAAAATGAATCGCCGTTTTGGGTTGGTTTCTCTCAATTTTTTGAAAACCTCGGGCAACAAATGGTCGTATACCACGCTGAATTGACTGTTTTTTTATTTTTAAGAGCCACAGTAGCTACATGACCGGTTTTCGTGAAGAAACACGCTACCAATTGCTTCCTAACGCTCCGAACTCGCACAACTTTTATTGGTTTCTCTGCAAATTGGAAGACCCAATGACTCGTCGCCTGTCACGATCTTGTATGTATACGTTTTTGGAAGTACCTTCAACGAAATTTTTCAAGCATTTGGTGGCACCAATCGACACGAACCCTTTTTCCCGATAAGTCACATGACGATTCTCTTCAATCAGTTTTCTCACAGCATCGATGTTTTCTGTCACAACATCTGTTTTTGGACGACCTACACGAGGCTGTCTTTGAGTGAACGTCGTTCGCGTTTAAATTCCTACGCGTGATATGTGTTACACGGTTCAGGATTCCGCCTCCAGTTGTCGGGTAGACCGAGCTCGATGATCCGCCAACCGGTGTTTTAACAAAAAAATAAATTATCTATTTTATTGTGAGCCCGAAGGTCGAAGCTAATAATCAGAGGACAAGCAAAAAATGTTCAGCGTACATGTGTTAGTTTGTCAGTTTGTCAACTCATATACCTCAGCTTCTACCAGCCAGAATTTGATGGGACTTGTTTTATTACAATTGGTCAGCGTTTGGCTTCCGATGGAATGGATGCATGGAAAAGTGGTTTTTTCGACTTCTTTGAGGTCCACTTTAACCACCTTCCACACGACCTAGAGAGAAGAAAATTCGTGAGCGCCTAAGACTCATACAGCATTTTTGATATTCCGCGTGTAAATAATGGAAAAGTGTAAAAGTGAAAGAACAAAAAAAAAAATTAAAAAGAATGTAATTTTTTTTACATTAAACTAAAATCCAAGCTAATTACAACTTTCCATATATCGAGCTGACCGCTCCGCCTTACTATATAAAATTCAATTATAAGAGCCCCAAACAAATTTTAATTGCAACAACCCTATTTTATTGAACCCAGTCACACTGAGGTTCACACCGGTTGGGAATACTCCTTTACACAGCCACACTTGGAAACATTTGTGCTGCTTAAAGAAGACTCTCTAAAAAGAACATCTAACTGCAATACTGCGATGAACTTCATTAAATTTTTAAAACAAAATTTAGCGCAAATTCTTTGTTCCATTTTCTCCACAAGTAAAAAAACGCGGAGCACAAACAAAAACACGTATTGCCTTTTCCGCGTATTTTTTTTATCACACCTCGTACTAATAACATAAGCAACAGCGATATGTAGAAGAGCGATGGTAGTGTAACATTCACTACTTACACCATGCACAGTATGTTAGTGTATCGATGCAGGTAGCAATCCTACAAAAATCCTTCGCTCCTTCAAAGAAAGTTTGGCGCGAGGCTAATAACCTTGCCGCTGTAAATATAATCAATATCACAAATTGTAGAGACAAAAATTATGATGCCAGTCGCAATATTCGGTTTATTACTTTATTCCCTGATGGAAGTAGCGCAAAAAGGTGGCAATCTCTTGTCAGCCTTTTTATTTAATGTTTTCAACTAAGAAATCCTGCCAAAAATTTATCCACAAATACAAACAACATTTTTATTTAATTCAATGCAATATAAACTCGTAAAGAAGCAGAATTTAATTTAGAAATTGTTACCTTGTACTACATCCACAGTAAACTTCAAAGAACTTCAATTAACAAAGAATAATAAAAAAATAAAAAAGCAGTCACCAACCTGTGCTAAAAGTTTCAGTTTTACAAAAATTCCATTGCACAACTCTGTGTATGGATGTGTGCAGCGCGCTGCGTTGTGTGCCTCTGTGTTTATGAGTGCAAAAAGGACTTTGAACTCTGCAAACTCACGCGCACAGTCTGTTGTATGAATAATGAATAACACATCAGTGTAATGGTATTGGTTGGTAGTAGAAGGAACTCCTCCTTGTCATCAGGCAACAAGGGATGCCGGAATTTTCGTAACATGCACCGATGACTTATTTCATGATGAAAAATTGAATAGAAAACCACGAGTCAGAATTGAATTGGAGAAGTGGATGGTGGCTTGGTTGATGGGTTGATTGAATGGAACACAAGCAAAATTATATGCGGTTTAGTGAAATATCTACTTCAAAACAGCAGTGTATAGGAATCAATCATGAACCAAAAAAATAATTCCTTATCAGGACATCGGCCTCGGCGGCCGCCCTTCCATGCACTTCGGTTACGCCGCAACAAAGATCGGGGCCAAACTTCGTTTAGCTTTTATTACTTCAAAGATAAACCAGGTGGAAAAATACTCGTATTTATTTGCAGTCGCTTGTCCTTTTTCCTTGTTCCTTGAAGCAAACAAAATGAAGCAATAAGCATCCGCATACTATTGCACTGTTGTTATACCGATTGGTTAGGTTCGAGTTGCTCCCTAATATTCAGAGGGAAGCTTTAAGCAAATGTATATAGAATTCGAATTTATGTAGTTGTACGAATACCTTTGAACCACACCGACACACACAAAGCCCGTCCTGTGGTTAAAGTTGAAAAACGCAAGGTGCGCCTCGACCCTCGACCTTCCACCCGCCACTGAAAGTCAAGTGAGTTCAGTCGTCGTCTGCCCACCTGATTCACAGCGGCTGGTATAAATGAATCACTCGTAGTAATGCTATGAATTATATATAAAAGCTGCATTTATTCTATATATGTACATAGATATGAATGTATATGAAAGTACATAAATACATAAATAAATAAGTGAAAAAGCTTTGCAAGCCAGTCAGTTCAGGTGCGGACGGACAGAAGGAGCTGGAAATGTTTAGACAGGACATAGAAAGTGTATTATTGAATACATTTCTGTGTTAGTGTTGTGAGTGTATGTCGCTACTCAATATCTTAACAAAACACAGGTTAGCTAATGTGCCACAAAGTAAGTATCCATCCTTGGCATGGTAGAATCAAAACCGATCAAATACATACGCTAGCATAAAGGATTGGTGGTTTTTAAATTATGCTAAGTGCAAATGTGGAATTCCGACGTCGTTTGTCCTTGACAGCAGACCGTCAGTCAGTGATATTACCTTTGGCTTAGACTATGGACATTTGAAAATCAAATTAGTTAATTAATGTGTTTGATATATGTACGGTATGGTATGGTACGGTATGGTATGGTGATTTTATTCTAAGAGACCTACCAACTCCCTAGTGATAGGATAGATAGTAGCAGAATTCCTCAACTTCGCTGTCGAGCACATTTCCTTTTGAAAAATTCGTCTCCTTAACCAAATTAGTGCTGGGGCATTCGCAGCGAATGTTCTCAGATGACTCAACATCTTCCCAGCTGAACCTACATTCTGTCTCTGAGCCAACACTAATTTTGTTAAAATGATATCGCAAGTCACAATGACCTGTTAGGAAAATTACCAGCTTCCCTATTAGATTAAGGACTTTCTTGTAGGAAAAGGGTCTGATTAATTTTTTGGATTGCCTCAGCCCCGGGACGTTAGCCCAGTGGGCCAGACGAAGTTTGTGTTTCAAACAATTTATCAGTGCTGTGGCGGCAGCACAGTTGACACCATAGTAGGGTTCAGGTCCTATGAACGCAGACTCCGAGCCAGCCCTAGCTAGTTCGCTTGTAGATTCGTTGCCTGCCATTCGCTGATGACCAGGGAACCAACCGAATTTCACTCTGTTGTGTCTGCCAAGAGATTGCTGTGATCGTAGCAGTCCTTGACTGATAACGAGTCCATTAAATTGGACGACAGATATATAATATAGCGCGCTTAAATCCTCTATTAAGATTAAGTCTGGCGCAGATCTCAATGGTATGGAGCTCCGCCTGGAAAACCTTGGGACTTTTTCCCATTGGTATCGAGACTTTAGTGTTGGGTCCAAAGACACCAGTTCCAACTCCAGTTTCCATCTTCGATACATCTGTGAAACAGAACAGACATCTAGCGTCCAGTGCCCGAACACCATTGCACCCGCTTACCCGCTCCAATATTTCCACCTCAAATTTCCTTCCGAAACAGTGCTCCCTGACCATAATGTCGGGGATAGAAGCAGAAAATGTCTTTCAGGAATTGAGTCAAGAATTTTCAGGTGACCCACATAGTCACCCGGTTTGTGCCCGTATTCTAGTTACAGTTTAAAAGCGCATCTAGCAGACGTCTTTCTGATGAAGATATGCAAGGCTAAAAGCTCTACAACAGCTTCTAATACTGTCGTATGGCAGGTGCGTATTGCACCCGTTATACCTAGACAGGCAATTCTTTGTAGTTTCTGAAGCATAGTTGCCGTTTTCCTTTAGCCACTAAACGTAATCATATGTCTCACCATCATTGTGTACATCCAATGTACCATTTAAGGATTTAGACCCCACGTTCTGCCGTAGATGCGTCTACCGACCAACAAGTCTCTAGTAGCGCGTCCGATTGCGGACTTGATATGGGAATTCCAGTTAAGCCATTTATCAAGGATGACACCGAGATATTTAACCTCACTGGAATAATCTAACGTGGTGCCTTTGATGATGATAGGTCCCAAATCGACCAGTCTTTGTTTCGCGAAAGGCACTAGAACGGTCTTACAAGGATTGATGGATAGTTCTTCTCTGCTGCACCATTCAAAAACGTGTAGTAAAGCACCTTGCATGACTGTAGTAATAGTCGTGCAGTGCGTACCACTAATTAAAATCGCCAAATCGTCTGCATAACCAATGGCCATCTAAACTGATCTGTGAAGATCGACTAGAAGATTGTCAAAGAAGGGGGGAAGCAGTCCTCCTTGGGGACATCCCTTAACTGCAGTCAAAGACACAGACACTCCTCCTGAGGAGGAAATAATATCTCGACTTTCAAGCATTCTTTTGCAGTGTCATCTAGATTCCTCACACGCTTGTTGGTTTTTCGCGTATTGAGAAAGTTCAGAGAAATTTCTCCCGTTATTCTCTCAGACAAGCAAGATGTCTTCTTAAATGTCATCAATCTTTAAGCCTTCGTCATGAAATTCAGTCTTTAGTCTTTATCCGCGACTTACTATGAGGCACTGTGGACTATGGCAATATTCTTTTTCAGTTAATTCTCTACGCTACTGAACTTAATTTAAGAGTTAGGAAAACTTTATACGAGTATTAAGAACATCAAAATACATGTTATGGTGTGGGTGTGATCCACTTTATAGATCTTCTGCTATCTATAGCAGAAGATAAAAATTTTATTTATTAGCTTTTGGTGAAACTTTGTGGCCAACTTACTTATCGATTTTCTTATTTTGTTCTCTTCTCATTTTAGGTAAGTGATTTATCATGCCGCTAAAGTTACATCGTAGATCTATTTACTTTAAGCCAATTAGGAAGTACATGTACATCTGTGTAGGTATATAAATATTACGTGTTTGATGTTATCCTGAATTTGTGTAAGTGAAAAATGGCACAATTGAGTAAGTGTGTTTTGCCATTACCAACGGATGAAGGAAGGAAGCAGGATAGTCCTACACGTGCAAACAATCGGAACGTAACATAAAAGTAGACACAATTTTTAATGATGTGTTCGACGGAACAACGCCTTGCAACTTGATTATGTACAGATTCTAAGGTAGACTTAAAAGATTTCTTCAACGGTTATCTGTCTGTAAAGAACAATTAATGTTATTTTTTATAAATTCCATTTCGCCTCTGCCACTGTCAGTGTCACTGACTGTGACACTTATCGTCTGTTTTTACTACATACTATGTGTTACTACACTTCTTCTACTTTGCCTTGCCAATACACATCTCTTGCAGACGACGGTTTAACTTTGTTTTGAAGATTTTATTTTCTAGTCACGTTTTAGTAGATGGTTTTTTGTTATTGTTCTGTTGGTTTAATTTCTTTTTCTTCGACCATGAATGGTTCTATATATGTACCAACTGGCTGCGATTTTATTTAATGCGAAAACTTTCAATATGGTCCCGAAGATTAAAAGCTGCAACAATCTTTTCTTAGAAATAGTAAATAGATGTTTTGTTGTTTGGACTTTATTGTCCTTATTTACTAGGAAAGCTTTCTTTGCAATAAAACAAAAGAACTGCAAGTCAACACGCCTTTACTATTATCATTTACTATGAAATAAATTAAAAGCAAATAATAGGAAAACTTTCCCCTTAACTAACACCGAACCATTGTAATAACGTTGGCAACATACTATTATTTTTGTCATACTATTACTTGAATTTGAACAGATGATTAGTGGCAGCATAGAAAGTGTAGGTAGGATGTAAATTTTAATTGGAGTCTTTGAATGAGGCGGTCACAACTTTTAATGGAGAAATCTTTGAAGGGCAAACAATAATTCTTTCTGCATTTTTTATTACTCCTTATTTAAAAAGAATTATCGTAGTATAGGAGATTTCCTGAATTTCGCTTAAAGCGATATAATTGCGACTTCTACCAGTCAGAATTTGATGGGAGTAGTTGCAAAACAATTGGTAAGCGCTCGGTGATGACGTGACGCGCGTCTCGTGTGCCGCGTGTAATTTTTTTTAAATTACTTGTTTTAAAACATGGCTTGCGACGACGTGACTTGTTTTAAAACTTGCGATGACGTGACGCGTGTCAAATGTCGCGCGTCGCGTGTAATTTTTTTTTTAAAAAAAGGACTTGCGATGACTTGACGCGTGTCAGGTGTCGCGTGTGGCGCGTGTAATTTTTTTTTAAATATTTGTTTTAAAACTTGGCTTGCTATGACGTGACGAGTGTCACGTGTCGTGCGTCGCGTGTATTTTTTTTTAAATACTTGTTTTAAAACTTGGCTTGCGGTGACATGACTTTTTTTTTTAAACTCGGCTTAATGTTTTTGCTGTATGTTAATACAAAGACAAAACTATTACCGTTTATAGTATTTACTCAGTTTATTTGTCAAACGTTATCTCATCATTAATTTTAACTTTTTTTATTAAATACAATAGTATGTATACGAGACATTCAGAATTCAGAAGACATGCATTTTTTTCAGTGTGCGTTTGTCAGTTTGTCACTTTGAATCCACTCCACATCTACAGATCATAATTTTTATGGGACTTGTTTTAAAACAATCGTAAGCGCTTAGCTTGCCACGGTGTAATTTTGAGATTTTTTTATTCATATTCATATTTATTCAATGTTTTTTTTTAAGTAAAATCCTTTAAAGATAATTCAGTCTGAATTACAATTATCAATATGGCGAGCTGACAAGCTTGAACAGCGACAGACCATGCGGTTCAAGGCCTGACTTCTCGCAACCATTTTGTGTTGAGCATGCATATTTTAGCACACAAATGGAGGGACCTACAATTTAATGCCGGATCCGAACGGCGAATTGAGAAGCTTTCAGTGACAATTTATTACTCTCGGATGTTTGTCAAACTTTCGCGAGAGGTGGGACACCGTTGAAAATACTTTGGTGTTACTGGGATTCGAACCACGAACCCCCTGCTCCTATCCACTGAGCCACGGCGCCCGCTCGCTTTACTACTTTTAAATAAACTGTAAGATTAATAGGTATATTAGTACTGCGGATGAGGGTATAGTGATTGGAGGTTTGTTTACTCTGACTTAAGACCTGGAGGTGCTACATCAACAACAACTATTCAAGAAAAATGTAGTATTTCATCCAAAACAATGCACCTTTGTGCTAAATTCTTCAGCCTAAAGAGCATATGCGAACTGAATCCATCCTATTATACACCAAAGAACTATTAACTGATCGATTGACACGTGTCTACTTTTGCAATTTAATTGGAAGCTGAATAAGCTGCAACAGCGGTGTACAAACAAAAAATAACTTTGCTGTTTTTCCTTTTCACAGTTTCTGAAACAATCAATTCCGACTACTGTCCAGTATAGATTTTTTTACTTTCTCTATCCCGTAGATTGTTGAAATGCTCTACTCCTTGTCATACCACCCATATTGTTAAAATGATATATAAACGTATGTCCTCGCTTGTCAATAATGACAAAAAGTCAACGAATACAAACTCATCAAACATCGAATAACGAACACAATCAAATCACTCGGAGAAACTAACAAGGACGACGGAAGGATAGACTATAGATTGTGTTTTATATGGACGAATTCGTCTGTTTCGAATAAAAGTACACCTAAGAGCGCAGCCCACCGTACACACTGTCTACTCTATCACCATCAAGGGTATGGTTTTGTGTGGTGCTGAGTTCCATTTACGAGTTCAGTGGTAACACTGATGGCTTTTACCATATTTTGCAGATAGGATTGTTAAGGATTATGTGCGTGCGCGTTATATTTATTTTCCCAGTTCATCGGAATCAAAATGTTCGTCATTTTTCAGTCCTCCCCACCGGCTCGCTGACGAATCGTGCAATAACAGCTTCCAGCATCTCAAATTTAATTGTGCACGTAGTGAAGTAAATTGAGATATCTACACTTCATTAGTGGCAACCGAAAGCTGCCGTTAAATTAATGGCACTCTGTAGGCTGCACGTACCTATATTTAATGTGCGAGACCAATTAATATTGCAATTTGAAAAGTATGTAGTATTAAAGTCGGTCACCGGAAAAGTTGATCCACACAGTCGTTAATTTCTATTTTTGTTGACTGTAGTGTATCGTAGAGGGTGGATTGAAAAGTTCGCGTCCTAACCAAGAAAGAAGACTCGGAAGTTTACAAAATTTTTTTATTTCTTAACACAACACGTCTATGTTAGGTTTCCAGCTTAGTTTTCTTTCCAAATAAGACCTAAATACTTGGCTCTATTAGAGAATGTTTAGCTAATACCTTCTATCGGAGGAGGGTTAATAAGTGGGACTTTATAATGCCTTTGAATTAATAATCCGACTTGTGAGCAGAAGATTAATCAATTCGCCAAGAGAGTCGTCCACCCTCAAAGACGACAGCACATCCGTAATCGCAGATGTGTTGACGTTGTTAAAAGCGCCTTCAATGTCTAGGAATAAAACCATTTTGTGGTGCTCAATATAACGTACCAGTGTGTGCAGAGCTGTTTCTACAGACTTGCCTTTACAATACGCGTGCTGATCTGTAGACAGGAGTCTTTTGTAATTGTGTGTGCGTATGTAGATATCGATCAGTCTTTCCAGTGTCATAACAGGAATGATGAAAGACTGATTGGTCTGAGATCCTTTGGACTAACATTTCGGTAGTAATTTTTAATAACTTCCAAACGTTGCTCGTTCGTCGTGAACTTCACCATGATCAAAATGTAAACCTTGAGTGACGTTTTGAAATTGACAGATCATAAAAAAAGTTTGAGAGTGCGCTTATATTAAAATACAAAATTGTTATGTCCCTATAAAAAAAACCTTTATTTCAATCGGAGAATAGAAGAAACGTCCGGCTGGGACGACTATGTCTGATCCACCTGAACAATTATCCCCTTTCTGGCTGTTTTCGATTGAATGGCATTAAAACTCAGAATTCCAGGGTATCTACAATTTCGTACTTCAATCACAAAATTATTTCTAGCAAATAACATTAACGGAAACTCTATACCCTTCAGCAAATGTTAAATTTTCTCTAAGAAAACGTCCATATAAGGTTCGTAAGTTTCGCCATATAAAGCAATGTCATGTTATTGATGGGTTGGGGTTGGGATGGTCATCATGCCGCCACCCTTCTTACTTATGTATGGTTAGGTTTTTTGTTTGCATTGTTCCATTCACTTTATCGAACAAATGAGAAAGGATGACTCATAGTCAACAGCTTTAAGTCACTGCAGTGGTTCCTCGAAATGGGGATTTGCTCAACACCACTGTATGTATGTGTGTGTGTGTGTGTGTTTGAGGAGATAGCTTTCAACGTTGATGACATTTGATACGAAAGCACTTCAGGCTGTCCTTACTGTGCATTGACATGAAAAATAACAAATGAAACTGTTTTAGGCAAACACTATATAGAGACATAAAGGCAACAAAAAAGGGACACGATAAAACTATTAAAGACCTTTGTGATGCGGGAACCACTCCTATACAGAGAGAATAAAAAAAACAGAAATTCCCTTTTATTTCCATTTGAAATTTCTTATGCGGTCTATTTGTCTTTTTAGCTCATATCCTTCCTTCACATCGTCGTAGTCCTGTTGTCTCGAATCTTTCCGCTTTACTAATAAACTTTTAGTTCCCAAAAGGACGATGGCAAAGTTCAGTAGTCTAGTCCCAAACATATGGCAAAGAAAAATCTAATAAACAATTTTCTTATCGGGGAAAATGGTAAAAAAATAATAGGAAGAAATAGATGTATAGACATTGTTGGCTCACACACAAGAACCCACCAGACGGGGACAGAGGTGCAGTCTGATTCACTCACTCACTTGCACACAACTGAATGTGAGTCACCACCGATGACAGGACGACAAAAATCAATTCGGCAATTATGGCGCCATTTTCATTCTCATGTTCATCCCATCCTTATCCTATTTGAATTTCATGGCTCGTCGGTTTAGTATTTTGGGGGGCTTCAAACTAATAACATTTACGACTGGATTCCAAGAAAAAGGTTGTGCCCGAAGTGCATGTTGAACTTTAACCGGATGGGTGGAAATTCACAGGGAAATGAAACATTTTCTTTTATGATAATAATTGTATCCAGTCGTACTCGCCGTTGTCCTTTGGCTACTCTTATAATTTTTGATATTTTATTGTTTTAGAAAAATCGAACAAACAGGCAGGCAGTTGAGGGAATTTAATTTTTTGAAGTGAAAGTTTTTTAAAGGTGTGTAGACAGTAAACTTTTTACTGCAGACTGCGTCATGATATGAGTTAATTTTAGGGTGGTTATGGCATAATAATAGGATGTATATGTTATGCCGTCTTGTTGACATCAAATATCGGCCAAGTCTTCCTCTTCAATTGTAGAAAATTAAATTTTAGGCACCATAGCGGTCGCCATTGACTGTTAGTGCGGCTTTTTGGTGATTTTCGAAAAAAATTGCCCTATGAATCCCTTAGACAATATTCCACACCAAACAGTCACTCGATTTGGTTGTATTGGCTTCTCAATTGTCTCGTGATGATTTTCTGTGACCCAAATACGGGGAAAAACGAGCTTTGTTGGAAAAGCTGACTTTTTGGTAAAAATGCTTATCTTGCACTATTTTCCAAGATTGACCCTGCGTATATCGACTCATTTCGTTTACCGGGAATATAATATTGAATTTCTGTCACTTGACAGATGACGTTAGAGGTATGAGCGCCATACAGCTATTTCTAAAACTAACCAAAAGACCATACCACTAATCATCCCATCACATCCATCCATACTAATATTATAAATGTGAAATTAACGGCTGGACCGATTTGGCTCATTTTTTTTAAAAATGTTCGTAATAGTTCGGGACTATTATAGGAACCTAGAATATTGGAAAATTCGCGAAAAACTGAAAAATTTCTGTTTTCCATGGCATTTATGTATAAACTCGCGACCATATATATATATATATATGTGGGCGCCGTGGCTCAGTGGAAAAACGCATGGCTACTGAGCAGGGGTTCGTGGTTCGAATCCTAGAGTAGGTAACATCAAAATTATTTTTCACGGTGTCCCACATCTCGCGAATGGGTGACAAACGTAATAACTTGTCACGGAAAGCTTCTCAATTCGCCGTTCGGATCCGGCCTTAAATTGTAGGTCCCTTAAATTTGTGTCCAAAAATATACATGCACAACACAAATGGTCGCCAGAAGCTCGGCCTTGGACCGCAACGGTCTGTCGCGCCAAATTGGATGATATGATATGATTGGATATGGAATGATTATGATATAACTAAATTGTGATTAAAGGATAATTAAGGGATAGTTATATGTTGAATATACGAAAATTATAGGATGCTTATATTATATGTATAGGGTGAAGAATACAGGGAGATTATAGATCGATTATAAGAATAATTACTAGACGATTTTGGAAACGTTTATAGATTAAAGAATAGGAAAAAATGAATGATATTTAGAAGGAATAGAAAGACTTATTATTGAATAATTGTATTAAAGATCTTCTTATCTTTATAATCTTAATCCTTTAAATAAATCACTGCATGCCCTTTAAAATAGAATCTCTGTCTATCTCTGATTAAAAATTCTCCATTTTATATGATATATATAGGATATACTGAAAAAGCAGTAGCTCTCTTTTTTTATGTAGCTCAAATGAGATGGGTCTTGCACTCTTTAAATTCAAGTCTTCTATTGTAGTTTTGGAAATTGTGTATAAGATTTTGCGACAGAGTCTATCCCATTTAAAAAAAAATTTTAAACGAAAAAAACAAACAAAGAACTATTGAACAATATGTGCATACAAGAGAGACTTAAGCTTGGGTAAAAAAATAGGTAAATAAAATGATAATATGGTTGGTGCATCCACAAGATAAGCGATGGCATAACAACGCTTGGCAAGAACGTTTTGTTCCTACGTTCTAACAATTCCGTTGTCGTCGTTCAGACAAATTATTTGGCGCGCTCTTCTCTGTTAATGACTTTCTAATGACTGCTGCACCAGTGTTGTTGATTGTCATGGAAACATTAAAAACACACATTTTCAACAGGATAGTGGAGAATCCTTTCGAAAACATTCACATTGCTTCTTTGTTCCGCATTTAACCGGCATTACATGCAAAGCTACAAATTGAAAATTTTTAAGCTGAATTATTCTTTAAAGTCACGGCACGTTATCACCCAAAAGTTCCACAATTTAAAAAATGGGGAAAACAACGAAGGATTTTTTCTATACGGTTCTAGATAACGAAACGCAATATGCTTTTTTTAGTAATGAAATCTTATCAGTAAACTGGTTGGGAACTCATTTAAGGATACCACATGTAATTACGTAATTAAAGTAATTTAATTAGCTAAAGAGTAAATGAATTACAGTGGTGGGGACATTTCACGCGGTTTATAAAAGACTCTTGCATAACATATTAAACTGTAATTTTAGGGATTATTTTTATTGATGATGGTGGTAACGTCGAGTTTATAAAGCAGCGGGAAGAACGGGAATACTCAAACATACACTCAGATACACATACACAAAAATGCAAACAAAAAATGGTAGAGCTGTGAAAATGTGAAATTCATCTGAGTCATTCAAATGGCATTAAAATGCAAACATCACATCATATTATCAGGTCCCAGGCGAATAGACGAGAGCAGGATGGTGGAGTTGTGGGAGCGTTTGGGTTGTGTCACATTGGAAAGATATGGAATAGTGGGAGCGTTGTGTCACATTGGTAAGTTGTGAAAGAATGTTTATAGAGGATTTCCTGTTAAGCAGGCGTAGTTAAGTAGGGTGAACTAACCCTCCTCCTCCTTCCGCCACCAAAGCTGACAATAATCACCCACAGCCTAAAGACATGGTGTTGGTGGTGATGAGAATTAGGATGCGTGGATGACGATGAACACTCCGATGGCAAAGGTGAAAAACCTTCTATCAATGCTTTCACCCTTTGCCGCTTTGGTGTCAGCTAAAGTGGAAACATCGAATGAGTGGGTGGATAGTTTCCGTGTTTGTAATATAGTTTCGGTTTGTTTTGCTCTCAAGTTTAAAAGTGTTGGAAATATTGTTTAAATGCAGTGAAAATAGAAACGTCTTAAAGCACCCTTAACACGGTACTTAACTTTTTTAAGGTTTAACAAAGTCCCACTCGAAATAGACATATTATGGGCATGAAATACATTTTTAAATTATAACAGAAGGACTTTAGGACTTCCTTCGGGAAAGCAATTACATAAATTGCTAAATGCCTAAGCCTGAGGATACAGATCATATAAGCGTATTTTAACGGAAAAGTAATACATATCTAAAGAGAATTTTTATGAAAGAATTATTTAAACATAGTTCTCTTCTCAGTTTCCTTTGGGATACCTTAAACTCCATTTGCGCTTTTATTCATTATCCAGCGAATGTGTAACAAAATCCATCCAATTTTCTATTCTTACCATGTCAAGCAGCGCATAATACATAAATATAAATACCAAATGAAATCTGATGCTCGAACGGCTCGAATTCGAGTCCTGTGAGAATCATCGTAATACCAATGACATACAGTGCAACGAAGTTTAATTATCCCGTAAAGATTCACATACTCACTTTTTAATCGTCCTGTTATCATTCTATGATGACGAGGCTTTTTTTAAATAAAGCGTATGTTAAGCTACCCTATCGTCAAAGGAAGGCTTTAATGGACGATAAATTCGATAGGTCTTGTTTCAAATAAATTCAACTAAACTTTTTAATGTGACTAACCACAAGAAGCATCTAACTTGAAGGTGGAAGGTACTTGTACTAGGTAGGTGAAGGTACTAGATGAGCCAACCTCCGTTAAAAAGAAAAAATAGAGCAAAAGTGTCCTGTTGTCATCGAGTTGCTCGGCCTGTATCCAAAGAAAGACAAAAAGAATTACTTCAGTTTGGGATTGAATTCGAAACGTCTATCGCCTTTCTTACTACTTGTCCAAGCAGACGATAAGAGAAAAAATAACTCTGCTCAAGTTGTAGTATGAAAAGGTTGATGTAGATGTAGAACATCCCTATTTCAAATAAACAATAGAGAGAACACATGAAAACCCCTCATTGTGTTGCGATTGAGGTAAAAGGCTCCTTTGTTCCCCTGAGAGATGGATAGAATTTCACGTCTAATTTGTGAGGTAGTGAGTGACATGACATGGTGTGGTGATGACATGACTGAGGTCTTATAGTTGTAACACACGTCCATTCTTTTTGTACCAAGCCCTTTTGCACACAAGCAAATTGTACAACAAAAGCAAATACATGCGAGACATGATTGTGCATAAAGGACACGACGTGTTTATTGCTAACCAAAAGCAAAAAGAAAAAAAATAATAAAAAAAAACTAGGCCACGGTAATTTATGGAGGTGTGTCCAAGTTAGTATATTGTCAACTTAGGGATGTGCACGCGCTCATTAAATCCTGCAAGTAGTGCACTTTGTTAACTTTTCTTTTGCAGCAGCACTCAGATGTCCAGGACAAATAATAGAAAATCTTTTTTATCCTTCGTAGCTTTTGAAAAATTAAACAAATATTCGGTTTTAGTGTTTTTTTTTAACCTATCTAAATAAAACATTCGATTAGAGTTATTAATAAACTGTTAGGATATCGAATGCACATAATGAAAAGCCGTGAAAACACCTCTTCCATGGGAGATTTATCAGTGGCAGGTTCCTCACCTTTATTGTGGTCACTGGTAATAGACAAACTTCTTACCGAGCTAAATTAGTTGGGTTAATTTTCCATTGGGTATTCGGACTTTAGTTCATGGCAGTAATGGCTTGATCTGCAATGTTATGCATTTGCCTCGGCACATGTATCAGAATGGTGCGATAGGAAAGGTCTATCGATCAAACGTAGTAAGACCGTTCTGGTACCACAAACTTGAAAAAGAAAAGTCGATTTGGGACTTATCTTCGTTAGGGTTACTACCATAACGTATTCCAGTGAGATAAAGTATCTGGGTGCTCTGTAGGAGCTTTACTGGAATGCAGGTCGGGGTCAGAGCGTGCAACAGAGGCTTGTGACCATGTCAGAATATGGACCATTAACCCAAAAACTATTTACTGGTTGTACACTATATTAGTTAGACCTATTATACCATATGCATCTATGGTCGGTTGGACAAAATTGTCAGAGAAATTATCCTCTAATCTTTCCATAGTCATCCCATAATCATCCAACAGTCTTTCTCCCAAAGGGGAGTACATTTCAAGAAATAAACTACAGATACAGATAAATAAGTAGATAAAAATGTAATTCTTCTTCGAGCATACACCTCCTGCCACATGCCGTTTAATTTGCATAATCGCGACTTTAGTATATAATTACATATTCTTAGTGTCCTTAGAACAATGTACACAACACAGTAAAACACAGTAAGCCTTAAAAAGATCAAGAAGTCAAAGAAACCAATAAAAATGTTTTTACCCCGACGACCGGTTCGACCCAGCCTTTGTGCCTTTTGCCCCTTTTGCAGTACGGAAACGATTCGTTAGGTTTTTTGTTCTCTATGCGGAAAAGGACTCCTTGCTTTGCATATTAGCAACCACCCAGTCAGTGGCTTCTTGTTTGCCGTGCTCTGTGCTGTGCTTTCTTTTTCGATTTTATCTTCAATGTATCTACAGCAAGTGCTACTGAAGAAGTATATAGAATTTCCTTCTTGTGCATATGCCGCACATATATATTAATATACATTATATGTATATATGTATTTCGTCATAAAAGAAAACTGCAAGAAACTATTGAATTACCCTAAGGTCCTGCCCGACGTTCGTTTGTGGCTCGTTAGTCAACGAACTTTCAAATTTAAAAAAAAAAAATCCGCCGTATTCACCGGGAGAGGCGACAAAGACCCTTGATGGTGGAAAAAAGAAAAGAAAAGCAACGATAATGTCATGTAGTAGCAGAATTTCGCTAAGTAAACATATGCCGCTTTTTATTCTCATTCGCTCCTCTCTTGGAAAACAATGCATGTGCGGGTAATACGCGATTTGAATTGAATCTCCTACGCTAACCAGTGCGGACGTTAGAGTTCCTTCTCATCAATCCTACACGATTCCCGTTTTCGAGCGCTGAAATGGTAGCACGATTTTGATTTCGTTGTGCTGGAATGATAGAAGTGATGGAATGATGGAAACAAAACCAAACACAGAAATGCTGCGTATGCGTGGAAATTGTAAAATGCCTCTGCACAAACACACAATGCCATTGCAATGCTTTGTTTGGTTTGTTGGAGTCGTGCCGCCGCATCATGCAATGCAATTGATGGAAAATTCTTGTGTACTTAAATCCAATCCTTGCCATCACAAGATTGCTTCTCTCGGTGTTCTCGGTTGTTTATTCTTGTATTGTCAATTGTTGTCGTTGAGACTAAAGCTAAATCAATCTTTGATGTCCTTGCAAAGTTTCGTCCTGATTGTGGAGGTTAACTGCGATTGATTTTTGGTTCTCTCAATAAAAAGAAGGCGACGGTTTATATTTAGCAAAAACAATTTCAAAGGAATCTGCGTTTTGTTAAGAAAATATACATTCTGTTAAGAAAATGTAAGTAGGAATGATTTATTGCACTGAATATCGTATATACTCGTATATAAGAATAAGTATTGTATTGAATTGTATTAGAATTAAAAAATTACCAAAAACTATAGCATATCATTAGGCTCAGTAGTAATATGGTTGGGAACTTGTATATAAAACTATGTGGAGGGTAGGTTGTGATACTTTCTAGTACATTCGAGGTGGTTCGAATAGAATACAGTAGAAAAGATTGCAATCTTGTTGAAAATTTAGATTTTGTATAAATAGGACTACGTTAGTTATTACCAGACTACTTGAAAAGTAGATAGAGGTATCGCCTCTTTAAATAGTGGTATTATACGCGTAAGTGAACAATAAGTAATCACCAGTATAAACTCGAAAACTCAAAGACTCACCATAATGCACTTTGGCTCCCATACGATAGTGTCAGTTTTTTTTTATATACGTAAACTTATTGCCATGGGACTACTCCCTGAATGACTTGCGCCAAGGCATACAATGCGTTTAAGTTGCTTGAACCCACTCTTTTTCCAAAAAACTTAGTACGATTTCTGCCTAACTATGGGTAATTAGGAAAAACATTATCAAGGAATTTGTATGTCCATCGGTGTCATGGGCAAACAAAAGCGGTCTGGGTGTGTCAACCCGAACAAGACAGCGCTTGTCCTTTTCACCAGGAAATATTATATTCCAACGGCTAATCCGCCAACACTAAATGTTATCTGCTGCTGATAAAGCAAGATTTCTAAGCACGATGTTGGACAGGAAACTGAGCTGGAAACCTAATATCATAGCACGAAAAAATAAGGCGAATATTGCTATTTACTCTAGAACACCATCGGTAAAAAAAATAGAGTTTGAAATCAGAGCTGGTAGACTGGCGGTAGTGAGACAAATACTACTGAACGGGGTAAGCGTGTGGTGGCCAGCTCTGAAAAAAGTTACATATAACAAATAAATGTAAAAGAACTTCGTTTTTGAGTACAAACTTTTAGGTGTGCATCGAAACACGTCACAGAGTCCTTTTTTATTTGGTAATAATGGCCAAAATATCTGTCGGGGAGCTATTTCAAAATGTATTTTCTTTTTTCCACGCTTCAAACGCGCCAAACGCATCTTGCGAACCGCTTCAATCGCGTGATATCAAAATTGGCCCCTGACATTCAGCCGCTCACAAAAATTCAGCCTCTAGGTCGTGCTAGGTCGTGCGATAGTTGGTTAAAAAAGACCTCAAAAAACGAGAAAATGGAGCGATTTCAATCCATAACGCGACATGCGTCATACGCGGAATATAAAAAAGCTAGTTTGGACAATATTTCAGCTTTCATGTGGTTAAAAAGGAACTCAAAGTAATCGAAAATACACACAAAAAGGGGTCAAGTTGAATAAAAGTTCTTAAAAACATAATGGAGAAGCTGTAAAGAGCGGCCTGCATGCTTATAAGCGGGGCGCTGAGATCAACACTCCACTCGCGCCCTATATGTTATGATCCACCTCATTCCAATACATACATATATATATATATATTTGGCAAACAGAAAGCGAAAATACGGCTACGCGACTGTTAGCTATTAATAATCCCAAAAGGGAGGGACTCCACTATAATTAAATCACGAAAGCAAGAACTGATGAATCTCGACAACATGACACCAGTTTCACATGCTTCAATAAGGATTTCCGGACAACAATACCCTCCACAGAAGACTGGAAGAGTGAAACCGAAACCAATATGGAAATAGCACAGTTTTCCACGGATGGCTCTGAGCTGGACTTCAGATTAGAGGTAGGATTCTATGACAGGCTGAAAGTAAGCATCTCCATCCGACTCCCTGGTGAAAGCGATTAAAGAGGTTATGAACTGGTTGAATCTGGTTGAAAACACGCGAGGAGTTTGGGTGTCGAATAGAGACTTCTGCAGAAACTGCATGGACGAGGAGGAAGAGGAGACAATATAACATCTTCTTTGCTCCTGTCCATCATTAGTATACAAAAGACACAAATACTTATGTAAGAGGTTAATAAATAATGAAAACGGCAAAGTTCGAGTCATGCTTCGATTCATTCAGAGCTCCAAATGGATCGTCTGAAAAAAGGAAAAGTTATACGATCCATGTGGTAAAACAGAGGACCGCTAATGGTTCAAGTGAGCGATTGCTGCCACCGAAACCCAACCTAACATAAACCTATAGGTTTGTTCCGTAGTTATGCTATTCTCTTACCCTTCGTCTTTGCTGTTTCACTTCATGGTGGTTTCTTTTTAAGTTTCAGGAGTGAATGGCATCCTGAATAATGCAATAAATATTTGATTTGCTGGCTTCCAGTTATAGCGGCTGCTAAACTACTCCTTCCTTATAGGCCAGAATTTCAGCCTAAATCTTTTCTAAGCTCCATCGAAAAATTCTTCTATCACGCCCGAGCCGGTGTTATCCAGCTTAGCATACCTTAGGTTAAGTCTTGGTACTATACCTGCTGTTGTCTTATCTTACCGCAAATTTCAGAGCTGGTTCTTCTTCGGAAATGCGAGGTGTAGATGTATTGCCTGCCAACCGTAGCCCAATGAGCATTATTTTTTCGCTTGAGGGTGTAGTACTTTTAGTTGAGTTCATAGTGCTTTTTGCTATTATACTTCAAATCATTTTATATATATATCATTTTAAAATATATACCAATAATCCACCTTTTATTACATTTAAGCTATCGGTTGCTCCAATTGACCCGAGGTAGCTTATGAGTTATTACTTTGCTTTGAGTCCTTATTCCACTCCCTCGTAGGGGACCAATAAAAGAAAGTCATTGCAGTGAAGCTTCTGCTCTTCATGTGACTACCCCACCTTCAGGTATTCAGTATTCCGTGAAACAAATTGCAAATATTTGTGCACATTAAATATTAATCAACTGAACAATGCCACGAACAATGCGTGTATCCCCATATATAGCCATAGACACATTAAAAATACCTTTGATAGGCTCCCGTTGGTCTAGACACACACGTACACATATAAACTCTTCCTTCCAGTTTTAACCACCATACCCATTTAATTTACATATAACATACAAAAATATGCATAAATTACATGAGCCAATGCATTCCTGTACACGTGTTTGCTTTTGCAGGATATCGCTCTGCATTTAATAACAAGTTCTCCCTTATAAAGGAGAATGCAACGGTATGGCTTTAATTTCAGCGATTTATGTGTAATCGTTCATTTTATACGAATATGGTGCAATATAACCAATAATATTAATACACAAGGTCCTGTAACCGTATTAGAGTTTCTCAGTGACTAGGGAGGTTTTTGAGACTAAGAAATTATGAAGGAACGCTCGTATTCTACACCATCCTGTCAGTTGTATTTTGTTATTAAACGAATATGAAATTAAAAATGAAATTGAAAATAAAAACGTAGAGTCGTGCGAGGAATACGAGGGTTGCCTTTAATATTTCGGGATTAGAGAACAAAAAAAAATATTTATTTATGGAAAATGGCTTAATTGTTTTTCAAATGAAGATCAATGCACTTTTGCACCAATTTGAAGCAATCTTCGAAGCACTTTTTCACTCCGGTTAAGATACATCTAAAATATGTTTGTTTTTATAAATACAACAATAGGTGTATTTATCTATAGCGATATAGTATAAACTAATAATCCATATATGTTTTTTACTTAATTTTCTAAGGTTTTACAATTTATAAAGTATTATCATATGAAAGACATTTTTTTAATTTAAATTCCTTCATTCTTTTACTGTGATCTATGTTTAGTATTAACATTTAGTTGCATTAAATCAGTTCAAATGGTTTCGCTCTTTTTAGTCTTCTGATCAGCTCATCATTGTCCAGGAGCTGAAGTGCCACAACGTTGATGTGTTGGGGTAGTCGTTGTTTGTGATTTTTAGCATACGTTTTTAAGGATGTTGTCGACATATTCTATTGCCTTATGTAAGCTGACATTTCAAATGTACCACGGGACATCGACGATGTCTCGAAGTTCTTTATTCTCGAAGCGCTGAATTATGTTTCTGTTTCTTTGGCTGGCACAACCCCAGAGTTGAATTTTGTAAGTCTATTGGCTATATTAGCTTAAGCACTTGTTTGTAAAGCATGTTGTATACTGTAGCGACCCATTAACCAATACATCATTCTGTATTTCTGCATATATGCATTTTAAACGCATCAACCGATCATGCAGGTGTCGAAAAACGTGGACCGAGCAATTAATTTTTGATTTGCGGGAATAAAAAGAAGTCATTGGGTGCCAAAATAGTACTACGATCCATTAATTCGATGTTTTGACCGCTCAGTGGTGGAGAATAATCCGTTGTCGGAGGTTGGTTTTCTTTGTTCCGCCGAAGCAACCAATTGGCAATGTACCATTCAGAATTGACCCATCTACGTTGCACCGATGGAACAGGCGAACAATTGCTTCATACGCAATTGTAGTGGTGTACGTGGGGGTGGTGACCGCACCACTTTTATGGGATTTGGCTCATATTGGAACACCCATACCGTCGACAGCTGTTTGGTTTCGGGCACATACGCATTTATTCAAGATTCATCATCAGTTACGTTGTTATAGACATGTTTTGAAGCCCCGCGACCATCTTTTTTGAGCATTTCTTTCGATCAATTGACACAAGAGTCGTTTTTTGAGCGATTGTCAAATGATGTGGGATCCAACGCGAACAAATATTGTTAACGGCCAAATTTTCATGCAATGTTGAATGTATGCTGGTTCCACTAATGCCATAATCTCATAATTAGTCACATGACGATGTTGCAGTATCAGTAAATGCACAGCATCAATGCTTTTCGGAACAACAAGCTATTTTGGACGACCTTCACGAAATTCGTCGTTGAACGAACTGCGGCCGCGATTGAATTCTGTACACCATTGATGAACACTGGTACTTCATGGTTCTTGATGGTCAAAAGACGAATTAAGTTCATAAAAAACCTTAAAAATTTAATTTTCTATCAAAAAAGACCAACTGTGACCTTGTAGCTATAAGCGGTCAAGAGTTACAGGGAATGAAGTGATGTAAGGATGTATGGATGGGTAAGCAGTGGGTGAAAAAAGACCCCCCCTCCCATATGATTTTTTTCAAGAAATTAACCAAGGAAGCACTCCTTTAAGTATTTGCCACCTTAACGGATACACCCTGTATATGAAACCTCATCAAGCAGAAACCACTAGAAGTATTAAAGCCATATTCACACCATATCTTCGTTTGGTGTCCCGATAAGTTTATACCTTTTTACCCAGTAGGGGTCGCTGGAGGGGAGATATTGGGGTATACGTGTGTAAGAGCATCGCGCCTAAACCACTTCACATATTAAGGCCATTTTTAGGACATATGTTCGATTGGTGCTCCTGCAGGTTTATCTATTTTTTAAGGCCATTAGGTGGCGTTGGAGTGGAGATTTTTACGAAAATGTCATTAGTTCAGTTGTTAGTTATTTCATTTTATATAAACAAAGTGTTGTGAAGTAATGTTTATCGTATTTCTTGATTATAGGCTATATAGTATATGGTTAGGCAAAAATTTTGTACTTTTAGTAAGTTCAAATCTTCTTCTTTTCATGAGAGACCCTTATAACGACGTACTGACTCACATATTCTTTAATATTCCGTACATTATTTCCTCTTTATAACTTATTACACAATACACCACCTGCATTATAGATGCAATGTTTGTTCGTGTCAATGATTAGGTATGTGCAACTACGTTGGCATAGAATCATCTAGCAAATTCATTGAGGGCATGCGGCATATCATGCCCCATTTTCTTAATACATATTTGCGAACCCTGCGGTCGGAATGCTCTACCTACCTAACTACATATGCTGTGTTCTACAGTGTACCTGCTCTACCTGCTTTTGCAAAGAAATACGTTAAGGAATTTGGTTTTGTTTGCATTTCAAGCAAAAAACAGCAAACAACATTTTCTTCTTAGGAACAGGTAAAAAAAACTCCCTCAAAACTCACCAATTTGATGGTGATGGCGAATTGAAAAACCTGCAATCTGCAAGGATTATACCTACACATACTACTTACATAATATGTGTAAATGTTCACGTAGATGATTGTATATTTATTTTGTTTCTTTAGAATTAGAAGGTTTCTGTAAATATTCATTTGCGGTTGATGTGGTTTTTTCATACATGCGGTTTAAGCCGTGAGGAAAAGAGCCACATTCAACTGTGACATCGCCCTGGAAATGTAGAAATTATTTTCTGGATCACCTGCCTTTGATTTGCTTTTTGTGTGAAAACGCATTCAGCCGGCGTAGATACTTCCTTTAAATGGCTGGACTGTATTGTTTGTAGCTAGAGAATTACTATTTAAGGTTCTAAGCAGCTTAAAATAGTGCGTTTAATGTATGTAACGTCATGTTCCCCTGCAGATAAGTTGTATTCCTCTGCCCTGTATTGCTTTGATTGAATACATAAATAAAATAACAATGGACCACTTACATCCCAATACACGTTAAAATATGTACACATCGTGAATCAAAACTGTCAGTTTTGCGTATATTCAATACAAACAATAGTGACTCATAGATTGACACTCAAATCAGATCGTTTGCTGTTGACTGTCAGTCGGCGTCCATGATTGTGATGTGTGTGATTGATGTGTGTGCATGAATTTCTTCAGTCAAAGCCAAAATTTGCACTGAAAAAGTTCCGTTCATCTTCTTTATACATAAAAATGATTGTGTCTTTGTATTTGAGAAGAAAGTTCGTGAGAAAGGCTTACTATTGGATAACAGAAGCGGTCCCCGAGCTCGGAAAGTGCGCACGCCCAGGAATATTGCTGCTACGGCTCATAGTGTGGGACAGAATCCATCGATCTCAACAACTGGCCATTTTTCGCACCAGCCTGAGGGCAATACTGCACAAAGACCTCGGATTATCCAGATAATTCAGGAGTTAAAAGCAAATAACCATACGCTACTATATCAGCTCTCTGAGTGGGCCATATACCAGCTTTATAATGACGTCGATTTTGGTCGAAAAATCATCTTTTCAGATGAAGCGCATTTCCATCTCGGATTTGGGGTTCGAAACAGACACTCGTAATCGTAGAGAAGCCAACGCATCCACCAATAGTGATAGTTTGGTGTGGATTTTGGAGTGGTGTCATAATTGGCCCATTTTTCTTCGAAAACGTAGCTGGAAACGTCGTTACCGTCAACGGCGACCGTTACAGAGCCATGCCTTCCAACTTTTTATGGCCTCAAATCAACCAATTGTCCAATAAAATATTGATGTATTCTTATTTTATCATCATCATATTACAAGCGGTGTCCGGTCCTGGCCTCCCGCAAAAAATCTCTCCACCGGTCCCGATTTCGACCTGATGTCATCCAGTTTGGCATCCCTAAACTTTGGGCGTCCTGGTCTACGACATCCTTCCATCGTAGGCTTGGCTGTCGTGTTCCATAAATCTTACCGCAAAGGACATTCCGAGCAGGATCCTCTTCGCTCATATTAGCTAGGTGTCCTGCCTACCGGAGCTTACCGAGCTTAATTCTCATCACGATGTCGACATCGACGTAACGTTCGTAGATATCATCATTATAAAGTCTCCGGAATCGTCCTTCCTCACATACGAGACCAACAATTCTCCGTAAGACTTTTCTCTCGAACGCGCCTAAGAGGTCTAATTGTTTTTTGCTAACTAAGCACCCAAGTCTCGGATCCATATGTAAGTACTGGTATGACCATTGTCTTCTACCCAGCAGCTTGGATGTTATGGTTAAATTTCTGGATTTGAAGAGTCTTTGCAGACCAAAGTAGGCTTTGTTCGCTTTGTTCAACCGTGCGCGTATTTCTGCTTCCATGTTGTCATCGCTTGCTACATCCGAGATAGTTAAAGGATTGCACTGCTTCAAACTCGCGCTCCACTATTCGAATTGGGGAACAAATGTTGGATCTTCTACCCCCAGACTTGGCCACCATGTAAATTGTTTTGCTATCATTTATATGCAGCCCCAGATTTCGTGCCGCCCGCTCGATCTGGATGAAAGCTTTCTGTACAGCCCTTTGGTTTCTATCAACGATGTCGATGTCGTCTGCGTAAGCCAGTATGGAAATGGACTTATAGAGTATTGTTCCTCTCGCCGTTAAGTCAGAGTCTCGGATCACTTTCTCCAACCCCAGGCTGAAGAGGACGCAGGCCAGTCCATCCACTTATCGAACCCCGTTTTAGATGTTGAATGGGCTTGATAGTGATCCGGATATTTTTACTTGGCTTATAATATTGGTCATGGTCAAGCTACATAGTCGTGTCAATTTATTTGGGATGTCAAATTCTTTCATGGCTTTTTAAAGTTCTGCTCTGGCTATGCTATCATAGGCGGCTTTAAAGTCTATAAAAATATGATTAAGTGAGTTTTGAACGTTATACCACGATAATTGGTGCATGTTGTGGTATCTCCTTTCTTATGTATGGGGCACAGTATGCCTGTTCGCCACCAGTTATGTTCTTAACTCGACGAAACCTTAACCTGAGTCAATCTTTGTCATGGAAACGTGGTAGAAAATTTACATCAAGAATCCGTCACTGTAAGTTATGTCTGTGTGTCTCGTCATCTGTAACTCATTGGTGCGACCAAGGTCTATCTGCCTACACAAGACAAATTCAAGTTCTAACAAATTATCTTTTCCTAAAAATTCCATTTCATCGGACTACCCAAGGGTTTGCATATTATCAAAGTTTGCCAACTTGTCGCTAAAAGATCCAGGATGTTAAAAGTAGGTGACTTAAAAATTAGAGCTGCAGTGATTTTGAATTGAATCGCTTTAAAAAAGGACCAAAACTTTATCCAACAACAAAAATGTTTGCTATGGGCGCTTATTTGTTATTCATTGAAACTCGTACCTCTCTATTGAAGGAGATATCCTCTGCTGTTTCCGGAAATTTAGGTACTCCCCTACTTATTGCTCTTATTTGTATAGTTGGCCAAATATGTTGAAATGTTGAAATGGCTTTCATTCAACGTTATTTCTAAAACTTGATGGAATGTACACTCTGCAATCTCCCAATGAAAATTTGGCCTCTTGAACGCCCATTTGAATTGGGCGGTTTCCTGCAGTGCTTACAAGGTATCATGCATTTCATGTACTTCAGTTACATTTTATAATGCGGAAATATTTTATTTTAAGTATACAGATAAACAAATGGCCGTCGGTCGGTCACGTGCATTGACGGCTCCCTTTTCAGGCAAACATTCACACACTCACATGCAGAAAAAAGTTTCTCAAATAAATCACTAATTTTGTGCTTAAAGATTGTTCTGAGTATCTTTGATTTGTTTCCTGTCTTTTAGAAGTTAACAAAACCATCTCTATCTTGGCATCCGCAATCATTTTATTGACATTTTCGATACATTCGACGAACACACACGTCATTTGAATTTTTCGATACATATATCATGTATAGCTATGTAAAGTGGCGATAATAATCTAAATAATTCCACAATATAAATGGACTGACGACGACGACCGACTGCAATAAAGTCAGCGCACTACTTAATCCCAAAGGATTCCAATGCCAGACCCTTGTTTGGAAATTGCAATTAATAGTCCATCAGATGAAAGGGAAACGCGTGTCGCGTGTCATTGTTGTATGTATGGTGGAATAATTTCGTCATTCATCCACTGTCAAGCACCAGCCATGTGCACGCACGCTATTGTGTCTCTTTGCATATTTGTCCATATTTCGCCTTTGTTTAAGCCTCAACCAGTTGTTGGCTCGAGGCAGCTCTACCATTGCAGTTGAAGTAAAATGGTAAGTATGCGCTTCGCTACGTCCAGTGCTGCGCGGTGGTAGTCCGTTATTGTCCGTCTGTCTGTCTTCCTAGTTTCTCATAATCACACAGTTGAAATGTTACACCCGGAGAGGGTCAGTATCAATGGTCGAGTTGCAGTTATACTCGGAAATTCCCCCTTTGCACAGTGCTTTATTATGCTCAAACACCAAATGAATGCGATTTCTCGATATGGTGTGGTGTGTGCAACCAACCATCTCCATCCCATTTTGTTCTACTTTTTTTTTTCGTAAAAAAACCGAAAGCAAACTCGTAAATGTACTAGTAGTACGTATACGTACATCATAAAAAAAAACAGTTGTGCTATTTACAACAAATACACTCCAGTGCACACGCACTCACGCACTTACTTCTAAGCTTGTTCTTGACTTGCAGACAAACAGGCAGAGTCGTAATAAAATGGGTGCTTAAGACACTGGAGTAAGTAGTACCCGTCTCATCATTATCATATTTTCATTTTCCTGTATATCAGTCAGCATGGAGTGTTCCTGAAGCGTAGTCTTCTTGTTTTTAATAATTAACCCTTGAATAATAAATTGAATGAAATTTCCAATGATTGTTAAGAAGATTTCAGTGCAATATAAAAAAGAATGGTTATTTTGGAAACTTCTGCATCATCACATCACAGAGCAGAACACATTTTCTGAAACTAGGTAAGAGGTACGCGAAGTAAATAAAAAGGCATATACATTTTTTTTTCAATAGATTCAGTTTGAATACCTAGTAGGTTCCTCTGAAGTTCCATATCATTTTCTGGGTTCAGTCGAGAAGTTCTGCAATTTCGTAGTGAGCGTACAGGAGCAATAATTCCATTAAATTTATTTCTGCATTCTTTAGCTCTTTGGTAATTCCATGAAAATAAAAACTAAAAGGAACGCTCTTTAAACAGTTCTTTCACATCCAAAAAACCAGTGTAGTGAGTATAGCGATGACCTAAATCTTACAGAGTTTCGTTTGAAGAATGTTGTCTTGCAACTAGTCAACATTAAAGTTTGCATAAATGCATCAGCATCGAATGACCAGATATCACTTTGCTTTTGCATAATTATTAATAAAATTTAAACGAATGCATCCTCAGCTTAGACTGACCAGACACTGATGCTGCTGCTGGCTGTAGTAATTAGCACGTATACGTACTCGTATATAACCGGCTCACTAACCAAATTGAATGCTTTTATTCCGCCATCGTGTATAAAAAGCCAACCTGGGTTTACACAAATTAATTGAATGCGATAATAAAATGAAAAATGGTTTTAAAATTGTAATTACCTTGTTTTAAAGATGGCAACAACGGCTAGAACAGCAACACCGGCGGTGGCAATGTGGCATGCCACTCGTAGAGTATGAATTACATGACAGCTCTCAGTTTAGCTCAGTTCACCGAGATGCTCAAATCGTTTCCAATACTTAATTGTAAATTATGCTCGTATAACACTTCCGTCTAATTTTCTAACACTTTGTTTTTATAACCAGTACGAGTATGTAGTACAGTTGATGTTCTTACAGCTATTATTAAAGATAATTAAATAGTTTAAAACAATAACAAGCACAGGAAGATAGATGATCCATCAGGCAGACTGGCAACTGGGCATTCTGATTCCAATTAATTAAGACACATTTTTTTAAAGCAACGACCATCTTCATCTTCATCTTAAGCACAGTACAGCGCAGCTTCAATTATGAAAATTAAAACATAAGTGCAGGTCAGAATTTTGTGTACTTGTAGTTAACCCGTAGTCAGTCGGTCATTAAACTCTCAGTTGCAACTATTAGTCTACATCTAGAAGCAAACAAGGCGAAAAACTTCCGTGAGTGACGGAGTCAGTCCAGCGAAAGCAGAATGGAGGGCAGCAAGCTATGAATTTAATTTAAACAACAACAAAAAAACACAAAAGAAGCAACGTCGAACGACGGACGATGATTTTCTTCCTGGTGGATGAAGAGCATCAAAGTGCAGCAATCTTTAATTGAAATTAATATTTAATATTGAGTACCTTTGAGTCATACGGTCTACGGTACGATACGAGATGCCAGCCTACGTCCGAGTCAGTGCGGATGGCAGTTAACTGCATTTTAAGAGAAACTACTTGTTTGGGGTGAAGAACAAAAACTTTTATATTGTTACGAAATTTAGGCTTTCGAGTTCGTCAAGGATTTTGCAAATAAAACACAACACAAGTTAATTAATTTACAAATAATAACTTTAATTAACAAACAGTAAAAATAACAAAAGCTCACAATTTTATACTACACAGCTTTTCAATGCACACAAAAACACGTATGTATACTATTTGTACTTTACAATAATTCACCACTTTATCACTTTGCAAGAACTTTTACAACTTGACTGGTTAAATTCCAAATAACTAAGCAAACGCCACCTTTTATACTCATTGAAAAGTTTCCAGAAACTTTTAATCTTATAGACAGAAATATCGAGGAAACACCAGAAAATTGTGGCCTTATTCCCTTATTTACAACTAATGATACTCATATGTAATGAGTCTTTAAGTGGTCTTGAGTGAATTTTTATAGGGTCATGAATTGTGTCTTGAGGGGATATGAAGAAGGTTTTGAGGGGGTATTGAGGGGATTTTAAGAGGGTCGTGAGTGGAACCTTAAGGGGGTTTTTAGGGGGTATTGAGACTGATTTGAGGGGGTCTTGTGGTAGTAATATGGTCTTAACGGGGTATTGGAGTGATCTTAATGGAGTGAGTCTTTAGGTAGTCTTGAGGGGATTTTGGTAGTGTCTTGAGTAGAGTCTTAAGAGGGTTTTGTGGGGGTCTTAAGGCCGTTTAAATGGGGAATTGAGGGGGTTTGAGAGGGTCTTAAGTCGGGTCTTAGGAGGGTTTTGAGGGGTTCTTAAGTGAATCTTGAGCAGGGTCTTAAGGAGTTCCTTAGGTGTGCTAAGCACGGTTCTTTTAAATTATGTGATTTTTTTAATCTACAGGCTTGCAGGATCTGTTCCTGAAGGTCCGTATTGTACAATAAAGGATCCACGAATTTTGAAGGCTCACTTACGTCATTATTTTTATTTGTAATATTTCCTTGGTTAGGGTTTTTTTAGTTTTTCCTGGCCATGCATGATCCATTTATTAAAGCAATGGACTCACGTCATTTCAGTTTTGTGGTCATTTTTTCCGTATTGATTTTTAAATGAATCAGAGAGAATTGCAAGAAAATAAGTTGAAATCGGCTACAAATGTGAGGAATGTTGTTATATGTTGTAAATCCTTCGATTTTTATTTTATTTTTAATTTTAATAAAATAGCCCACCTTATTGCCGTGGCGAAAGTCATTCAGGGAGGCCTCCCTTGACAATAGGTTTATGTATAAAAAAAATTTAAGATTGGGCAACTGCTGCTTGCACTAACTTCACTTAACTTTTAATTTGTTTGTCAAATTTACTGTTACTCATGTCCCTATAAAATTTGCTTTCCCTCTTTCTCGCAGATATCGTTGGGTGAAGAATGGCAAACGTTTTGACTGGCAAGCGTACGATAATCGAATGCTACAGCAACCTGGACGTGGCACACTTGTGATAACAATTCCAAAGGATGAAGATCTTGGCCAGTATCAGTGTTTTGCTGAGAACGAATTTGGCACAGCCACTTCCAATTCAGTATTTGTGCGCAAGGCCGAGTTGAATGCCTTCAAGGATGAAGCTCCGACGACGATTGAGGCCAGCGAGGGTGAACCGTTCTCATTGAAGTGTGAACCTCCAGCGGGTTGGCCAAAACCGACTGTCAACTGGCTTATCCAACAGTCTGACGGTGGCATCAAGTCCATCAACAATTCTCGCATGACCCTCGATATTGAGGGAAATCTATGGTTCTCGAATGTCACCCGTGATGATGCGTCCGACGATTTCTTTTATGCCTGTTCGGCCACCTCAGTGTTCCGTAATGAATACAAAATTGGCAACCGTGTTCTCCTGGATGTCAAGCAGACTGGAATAAGCTCATCGCAGAACAAGCACGAACCAGTGCGTCAGTATACTACGCGAAAGAATGAGGTTGCATATCGCGGCAAACGGGTTGAACTGTATTGCATTTATGGTGGGACGCCATTGCCACAGACAGTTTGGATGAAAGATGGTCGACCGATACCGTGGAGCGACCGTATTACTCAGGGGCACTACGGCAAGACGCTTGTCATTCGTCATACTACATTCGAAGATGCTGGATCGTACACTTGCGACACCTCCAATGGTGTGGGAAATGCCCAATCGTACAGCATTAACCTGAAGGTATACGCCACTCCTTACTTTACCGTTGAGCCGGAGATCCAGAATGCCGCCGAAGATGAAGAAGTGGAATTCAAGTGTGAGGCCGCTGGTGTGCCAGAACCAACCATTCAATGGATCCACAATGGAAAGCCCATCGAACAGGCAGCACCAAATCCCCGACGAATTGTCCAGAACAATCGCATAATTTTGCGTGACTTGGTCAAGAGTGATACTGGAAATTACGGTTGCAACGCCACCAATTCGCTTGGTTATGTCTACAAGGATGTGTACCTAAATGTACTCGCCCTGCCGCCAGAGATTCAGGAAGCACCACGCAAGGAAGCCACTGTCGATGGCAAGAACATTACAATGAGGTGTCGCGTATTCGGTGCCCCGAAGCCACAAGTCAAATGGATCCGTAATGGACTTGAGTTGACCGGAGGACGTTACACGATTCTCTCATCGGGTGATTTGGAAATTTCTCAAGTTGGATTTGGCGATGCTGGACAATATGTGTGCTATGCATCAAACAAATTTGGCAGCAAATCAGCGAATGGAAGTCTAATTGTCAAGGAGCACACACGAATCACTCAGGAACCTCAAAACTACGAAGTGGCTGCGGGTCAGTCGGCAACCTTCCGTTGTAACGAAGCTCACGATGATACATTAACTCTGGAAATTGAATGGTGGAAAGATGGCGAGCCAATTGACTTTGACAATGAGGCACGTTTCGTCAAGACCAATGACAATTCGCTGACAATTGCCAAGACACTCGAATTGGATTCGGGTGAATACACTTGCGTTGCTCGCACTGAACTTGACGAGGCTACGGCCAAGGCGAATTTAATCGTTCAGGATGTACCCAATCCGCCCCAAGTACTTGGAATCCGGTGTAAACCTAATGGCGCTGATCTCAATTGGCAACCGCAGGGAGATAATCGTTCGCCAATCCTACACTACACCATCCAGTACAACACTTCGTTTACTCCACAGACTTGGGATGTTGCCTTCGAGAAGGTGCCCTCAACCGATTTCAGTTATACAATTGGCATGAGTCCCTGGTCCAACTATACATTCCGTGTGATTGCATT
The DNA here is from genome assembly GCA_947095585.1 of Nephrocerus scutellatus. Classification (NCBI taxonomy): domain Eukaryota; kingdom Metazoa; phylum Arthropoda; class Insecta; order Diptera; family Pipunculidae; genus Nephrocerus; species Nephrocerus scutellatus. Next base: position 3,850,488 of record OX352763.1, read on the forward strand.
TAATAAGATTGGACCATCACAGCCATCGGGCCACAGCGAGGCGTGCTCCAATCCGCCCGATGTGCCATTCAAGAATCCCGATAATGTCGAAGGTCAGGGTACTGAGCCGAACAATTTGGTCATCACATGGACGCCAATGCCTGAAATAGAACACAATGCGCCAAACTTCCAGTATCGCGTGTCATGGAAACGAGATATTCCCGCTGCCGGCTGGGAGAACAAGGACATCTTTGATTGGCACCAGAACAACCTTTTGGTCAATGACCAGCCAACGTTCGTTAAATACCTCATCAAGGTGGTGGCAATCAATCAGAATGGCGAGTCAAATGTTGCCGCTGAAGAAGTCATCGGCTACTCTGGCGAAGATCGTAAGTTGAAACGTTAATTGTTTAGGAAAATAAATGTCATCTTTTGTTTTTTTGTTTTTGCCTCCCGTGTCCAGGTCCACTTGAAGCGCCAACTAATTTCTCAATGATTCAAGTAACCAGCAGTACTTCTGCTATTCTTGGCTGGAATCCGGTAAGCATCGAATCCGTTCGCGGTCACTTTAAGGGCTACAAAATCCAAACTTGGACGGAGGAAGAAGGTGAGGAAGCAATGCGAGAGATTCATGTGAAGGGAGATTCCAATCAGGCACTCGTTACACAATTCAAACCGGATTCGAAGAATTTCGCTCGCGTTCTTGCATATAATGCGCGTTTCAATGGTCCTCCAAGTGCTGTTATTGATTTTGATACGCCCGAAGGTGTGCCATCACCCGTACAGACTCTGGACGCTTACCCACTTGGTTCATCGGCGTTTATGCTGACTTGGAAGAAACCGCTCAGTCCAAACGGTAAACTTACTGGCTACAAAATCTACTACGAGGAAGTCAAGGGCAGCTATGTTGGCGAGCGTCGCGAACGAGATCCTCACATTGAGGATCCACGAATTACGAGAACGAAACTGGCCGGACTAAAGTCCAACACGAAGTATAGAATTTCGATTACAGCCACCACGAAAATGGGAGAAGGCACTGAGTGAGTAACATACAGAGTTAATGGAAATTGACAATTTGTTAAATGCAACATTTATCCTTCATCCCTGCACAGACACTTTATTGAGAAAAAAACTCTGAATGAAGCCACACAAGAACCTGCAGTGCCTTTGTTTGGCTGGGAACAATTGCCGTCCGATAATGGTTATGCACAATTCAAGGTTACATGGCAGCCCAACACGGAGGGACATCCCGGAACGCATTTCTTCACAAAATACAGGTTAGTTAGATAATTCTATAAACTTTGAAGTTTGCTTACTTCGGAAATTCCAATAAACGAACGATTTTTTTGGACTTTCTTTCAACAGGATCAAGGGTGAGACTGAATGGCTATCATCCAAGGAAGAGATGAATGAAGATTTCCAAACAATTCGTGGTCTCGATCCCGATACTGTCTATGAATTCCGTGTTGTCGCTGTGGATGGACATTACTTTAAGGAGAGCGCAACTCAGGAGATTGACACTAATGGAATCGACGGGCCGATCAAAGTGCCAAACGAGAATGTCGCGAATGCTGGCTGGTTCATTGGAATGATGTTGGCATTGGCCATCATTATCATCTTGTTCATTATCATTTGTATCATACGAAGAAATCGTGGTGGAAAATATGATGTTCATGACCGAGAGTTGGCCAATGGACGACGGGACTATCCAGATGAGGGTGGCTTCCATGAATATTCCCAGCCGTAAGTTGAATTTGAATTAATTTTCTTATAGGGATATTCCTTTTAAGTAAACTTGCACTTTTTCATCACACAGTTTGGACAATAAGAGCGCTGGCCGCCAGTCAGTGAGTTCGGCCAATAAGCCAGGAGTTGAAAGTGATACAGACTCGATGGCCGAATATGGTGACGGAGATACAGGTGAGTTTGACTGACGGAGTGACTGACTGCCTTGTGAAGAGTGTTTCATGTTTTTTTCTTTTGCATTTTCTTTTTTTTTTTCAAAATTTTAAAAATTGCCATCCAAATTTAAAATTTCAAATCGTTTCTATTAATTTTTATTTTGATTTTTGTTCGTTCGTATCATCTTGAAAAAAATGCAATAATATTGGGTTTTCTTCGCGATGGAAATGAGAGAAGGTGCTCGTCCCAAAGTAACAATCAAATTGACGCCAGTGCCTGAGCATAACACTGCCGCAATGTACAGGAGTTAGATGATGAATTGAATGAAACGCAGGTAAAATTTAATGTGTGCAGCAACGTATGTTGTGTTTGGCTTCTTCAATTAACAAAAATATCCGCCAGTGCACGGTGCTGTACGGTGAGAGGAAAAAACTGCTCCTGCCCGTCTTGCTTTCGCTGCTTTGAGAACTAACAAGCGTTTTGGATTTGCCAATTTATTAGCTGTAATGGTATTCATTCGATGATGGTACACAAAAAAAATTTACTTTATTTTTACAACGCACTAACCACTAGAGGGCAGTGGCTTCAGTGGTTAGCACGAGGTTCGAGGTTCGAATACCTGAAACACCAAAAGTATTTCTCACGATCTCAGCCTCTCGGGAATGTCTGTCTGACAAACGTCTGAGAGTAATAACTTGTCACAGAAAACTTCTTAAATCTCCTTTTGGATGCGGCATTGTACTTTGATTTGTATGCAAAAAAGGCACACAATACGAATAGTCACGAGAAGCTAGACCTTGGACCGTAACGGTGTGTCGCGCAAAATATTATTACTATAAATCTTAAGCGGCCTGTAAAAATTTTATTCGTGTGCATTTTTAGGAAACATTCCGCTGTAAATAATAAAAGTAAAAAATGCTATTAAGACAGTTTTGTCTGACACAGAAAGTGCAGAGAATATTCAGTAAAAATCATATTTTTCGACAGTCAACATCAACAACATCTTTCCCTCCAGAATAAATGTCAGAAAACAAAAGTATTCTGTAAAATGCTGCACTTCATCACAATTCTCTCCCAAAACTGATATTGGATGATTCGTCATCCTCCGAGCGGAACCTATATTCCGTATCTGGTGGAGTCGCAAGCCACAGTGACCTGTGAGAAAGCCCATCAGCTTTCTGATGCTATCCTTATCTAGATTAAGGATTTACTTGTAGAAACAGGGCCGGATTAATCGTTTGGAAATTCTCAGTCCTGGAACATTTTCCCAGTGGGCCACACGAAGTTTGTTTTCCCAATTAATAATTAGTTGACATTTGTTGAGTAGGGCAGCGCAGATTCCAAGCCAGCACTAGCTAGTTCATCTGCTGATTGGTTGCCTGCAATTCTTTATAAGCAGGCACCCGTCCGAGTTTCACCCTGTTGTGTCTGGCAAGGGATTGCAGTGCACCGTAGGTTGGACGACAACCTTTTAGGTGCTGCTTGACTATCTAAAAAGATATATACATTAACGTCCTTAATACCTTCACTAAGGTTTAGCATAGCGTAGATCTTATTTGCATGGAGATCCGTTTGGAAAACCGTGGGACGCTTTTCTTAGGTATCGAGACTGGTGTTTGGTCTAAAGACGCCAGCTTCAACTCCAGATTCCATCTTCAATCCATCCGTTAACCAGACTTGACCTCTAGCCCCCTACTTCTACCTCTTTTCGTCTCCTTAATTTCCTAACGCCCACCCTGTGGTGAGCATTATAAGGGTACAAATCCTTTGAGCGTGTCTACATCATAAAATGCCCGAAGATCGTTAGACTAGTTTTTGCGCGGTCCAATATTTCTACCGCAAATAACCTTAAGTCTTGGAGTTGGGTTCAACGAAACTAACTCAAATTTGCGTTTCCATGCATATAAACCCAAGTTAACCCTGGGTTAACTCAGCCATGGAAACTAAGTAATTATGGTCACAGCATTCGAATTGCATGTAATGAGTCGTTCACATCAGCTAAATAATTAATCCAACTCAAGTTCATTATAGTTGGCCATTAACTCTAGTAATTGTTTGCCCATATATATCTATGTACACATATGAAAACAAATTTGATCCTTCGAACTCTTGAATTTTAATTCGAATTTTCATCATTGTCCAGTGTGCTAAAGCGTGTTTTTCAAAATGAAATCAAATACATTACAATTATGGTAATGTCCATAAAAATCGCTTTAATTAAGATATAATTGTATGCCATTAATGTTTGAATATGATTTCGGGCATGTGTGCGCCGCGGCTGGTTCGTATGAAACGCAATCTGGAAGTTCAATTTTCGACCACTTTTCGAGCAGTTGAGGTTTTTTGGTCCAATGTCTCTTGTTTATCTGAGTAGACCACGGGACTTCACATATCCCAATAGAAAAAACCCAGAGGGATGAGATAACACGATCGTGGAGGACCATTATGTGAAATTATGCTCTCACCAAATGTATCCTGCAATAACCTGATTGTCACGCGCACAGTGTGTTATGTTGCACCGTCTCGTTGAAGCCAAAGCTGATGCACATTAACGCCATTCAATTGGGGAACAAAAAAGTCTTTATCATGGACCTATAGCGCTCTCAATTGACTGTAACGTTCCGAGCGGCAGAACGGGCTTCAAATAATGCTACAATAAATTTGAGCCGAATTGAAGGGAAAATGCCGTAGGATTATTTTAAGCTATTATCAAGGACAGCACAAACAAAATGGCGAAATTTGAAATTGGAGAGAAGAGTCGCACTGCAAAACCCGAGACAGAGGTCAAACAGCTTCAATTCTTGCACGAGCTGTATCTTGTAAACACATAAACCAAAATCTTTCCGCAAAATGTTCTATAAAGTGGATGAAACCGTGTTGCTAAATTAAATATCAAACCCCACTCCCCCCCTAAAAAAAAACAGCAAAAATAACCAAAATCGAAAAGCAAATTACATCGAAGCATCAATCACCACATTCTCATTTCCATCAATTAAACCAAACATTTTGCGTTTCTTTGTTTTTTTTTTTTTTAATTTTTTGTTTGTTCTCCGCTGCACCACTTTTTCAGTTTATCTTTTGTTTTCTTTTTAATATTTTGTTTCTGTTGTTTTGTTTATTATTATTATTAATATTCACTTTCTCCTAATGTGTAGGCATGAACGAAGATGGCTCATTTATCGGCCAATATGGAAGAAAAGGACTTTGATTCCTCACAATTCATTGCGCCATCGTCGCCGAATTGCTGTGTGTGCGTGTGTTTATTATTTTGTTTCTTTTTTAAAATTAATTTTTTGTTTTATGTTTGCTAAGTACATATAAAATATTGGTTTTTTGTTGTTGTTTTTGTTGTTTTTAACAATAAGAACTGCGACATTAGTGAGTGTTAAATAAGTTAGAAACGAAAATACATTATATAAGTACAGTACCTTCGGTCGGTGTTCGAGAAAAAGAAGATTCTCCTTCAAAATGTTTTTTTTTTTTTCGAAAATCAAAACAACCGTGCTTGGTTATTCCACACCGAAACATGAACATTTACCTAATTATTGTGTCAAAATAATTTTGAGAAATCGTCCACGAATGATCGAGTTTTGTTGTTGTCCCTGGAAAAATTTAATTTTTTTCTTTAGAGGTAGAGTTGACATTTTTTGTTGTATATTTAACTGTTTTCCTTAATTTGTAGTTAGTATTTATAAGTATTGTATTTGGTAAGGGGTATTTTTTTGTAAATAGGTCACAATTGTTGGTTAATAGAAGGAAAATGGAACTAATTGGTGATTAGAAGAACAGTATACACTCGGTAATTCGGACTAACATCCAACTTCAGTATTTCAAATAACAGAGGTACTCAACCTACTGACTCTTCTTTTTGTTGTTTCGTATTTTGCTTAAAAAATAGTGTTTGTTTTTCTTAAAAAAACAATTAAAATTTTCGTTACTCGACTTTACAAAGCCAGCTACAGCCTGAAATACGTACCAATGTACAGAAGAGACGTGCGAGTGATTTTCTTACCAAAAGTACGAAAGAAATCCCCCGAGGACACCAGGTTTTACAGGCCAATTACCATCACATCATTTTTACTTAAAGCAATGAAGAAAATATTAGATCACTACATGTACATACGATCTAGCGTAGTCTAACCAAACCCTCTAGGGTCGATGTGTGCAACATTCGTGGCCTTAAACCGAATCTCGGCCACATGCGTCCATTTAAAAAAAACTGCTGATTCCGATGTTTCGGATTTCAGTTGGCCTGGCCTGGCCTGGTTATAACTAGGTGCCAGTATTTTTTCTCCACCGCCCATTTATGTACGTTGTGACGTAGTTTATCAAACCCAAGCTCAATTCAACCATTGTTACTTATGTCATATATCCCCTTGTGGGTCCTAGGGCCTCTACAACGCGCATGCGCCATCGCGTGCGGTTCCTGGCAATGAGCTTCAGCTCCCTCCAACTCTTCCCCAATTGCCGTGAATCCTCCTCAACTGTTTTGCGCCATGTATTTCTCGGACGACCCGTTCTTCTACCATCCTGAGATAACGGATTCTATTGCATTGCGTAGTTGGCTATGGAACTGTCGCCTTTTCGGAGTGTATGACCAATCCACTGCCACTTCCGTCGTTGGATGGTTGTACCTATTGGTTCTTGACTAGTTCTCTGGTAAAGATGTTCGTTAGAGATACGGTTAGGGCAGACAACCCTTAAAATGTTCCGTAGGCACCTATTTACGAACGTTTGTGATAGTAGCGGTCACCTTCCAAGTGCTGCACCCATACAACAGCACAGATTCAACATGTGAACGGAACAGTGTTTAAGCTGATCGCATTGCCTCGCCATATCATGGACATCATTCTAAACACTGATTTTGCTTTGCCGATTCGGTTGACAATGTTCTGTTCGGTTCCACCTTCGGTGGAGACAATACTCCCAAGACATTGGAAACTCTCTTTGCCGGCTGTCTTGAGTTACTGAGTTAGTGCCGAGTAGTGTTGGGTAGGACACGATTTTAAAATGAGTTTGTATGAGTACCTCATTTTCAAAAATGTATTGGGACATTGTACCACCTCAAATGAGGTGTGTGGAATATGCCTCATATGAGGTATGAGAATTTGCCTCATTTGAGGTGTGTTGAATTTGTCTCAAATGAGGAGTGTGTAATATGCATTGAACTAGTGGTTCTATTCAGAATGCACCAATAGAACCAATGCATTCAGTTCTTAAGGATTAAGTATATTTTCTGCTTATAACTAGATGTTCATTGATCATCCATATAGAATATAGGGACTATACTCTACAGCTAGAGAGAGATACAATTGAACACAATTTCGGGCACATTCAACACGAAATGCAAATAAAACACAACAGACAAGACTGTCCCTTTCGTTTTCACATTGAGATGTGTTGAATTTGCTTCAAATGCATTAGTATAATACGATTGTAGTCTCTCAAATGAGGTGTGAGTTGTGTATTGTGTTATTGTGTAGCTGGGACATAAATTGAGGTACCTCTTACGTCCTACTACAAATGAGTTGGTACAAAACAAAATTTTGAGGTGTTGTGACATCTCAACTCATTGTATGGGACATTTGTACCAACTCATGTATGAGTTACCCAACACTAGTGCCGAGGTTGATGATTTTGGTTTTTGCTGAATTAATCATCAAATCCGCAACATTTGCCTCCCTTTCCACATTATGACAACAAATGTGATGCAGCTCCATAATTCTGTGTGAGAGTAAACAAACATCGTCAGCGTAGTCCAGATGTTTGAGTTGAGATGTAAGAGTCCAACGATTTCCTCCAGTAGATAAAGCTGCGCGAAGCACATCGCTAATCACCAACAAAAAAAGTATTGGCGATAGAATGCAACCTTGTCGTACCCCACTTAGGATCTCGAATTCCTCTGACAGCTTTCCTCTGTGCAGCACATGAAATTTAGAGCCATCATAGGTTGCTTTAATAATAACCATTGTTCCATGCTTCATATACAAAAGCCCTAATTTAGAAAGTGTCTGAACTTATAGTGAGTTAGATAAACTGTGTGACTCTTCTTCTAGAATTTATCACTTGATCCATTTTCTGAAATCGTCATTGCGGGAGATTTCAATATACACAATTCAAGTTGGCTTCGCCAATTCAGGTTTAACAACACCGCAAAGAAGGAATGTTGAGTTATTTGCTGATTTTAACAATTTACTCAGCTTGTGAATGAGCCCACTCGAATTCCAGACATTTTAAGTCATACGCTAATACCCTCGACTGGTGTCTTACCTCTCACCGTTACTTACACCGTCAGTGTATTATCACCTCTATGTTCTTTAGACCATTGTGTAGTATCAGCCAATTTCTCGTTGTCGAACCACTACATGGCTACACAAGAAAGCCGAAAGCCTTAACAATTTCTTTGGGAATATTAACTGGCCACTTAATGCCCATATTGGTGTAGATGTCATTTCTGATACGATTGCTGAGTTCATGATCTTTGGCCCAATGTGTTGATAGGCATTGAGGTCCTTTCGGTGCGTATAACTAATCGGCGTGGAAGGTGATAAGCGTTGTAATTTCTCTAGCTTGACTCAAATAATATCAATTATTTGATAAATATTTTGTTGTTTATTAACAAATTTCTTGTCTCTCATAAGAGCAGACATTTTTTGTAGTAAAAGTTACCATTAACATTATATTTGAGTAGAATTTTAATTATAATTTACTTTATACAATTACATCATAAACTGGAGCATATTTATTTTATTTTTAACTAACAATGCACAATAATTAAATTTGTTTGTTTTTAGTTTGTATTTTTTTTTTTGTTGGTTCATTAACTAATTCACTAATTCACATGCAATGGGTTATCAAATATGCATTTACTTTGGCAAACAAAAAATTTAATAACATCTATTGTTTACTATTGCTATCCCCCCACACAGGACAATTCACTGAAGATGGCTCATTCATAGGTCAGTACGTTCCAGGCAAATTGCAACCACCGGTCAGTCCTCAGCCGGTTCCATCACAACCACATCAGCAGCCGCCATCATCAACACAAGGTTCTAACGCTGTAGCTACTTATGTCTAAGTAAAACAAGAATTAACTTTATACTAAGTAATATATTAACTATTTTTTTTCCATTTTTGGTTTAAATATTATTTAAGATGTATGTATGATATCCAAACCGCGAATTACTTTTTTCCGTTTTGAATTTATTTAAGTGTACAATTTATGTTTTTTACTCTCCAGAAAAAGATATACTAAAAAAAGTCATGTCATCGATATATATTTTTGTGTTACTTTTAACAATAATTACCTACCATACCATAAAAAGAACACTCAAAGAAAAATCCAATTAAACAATTATAACAATGAATGATATTGTTGTACTAAAAGGGATATCCAAAAAATGTAACGAAAATCCTTAATCCTCATTTTATTGAATTTAAGATTTATTTTCTTTATTATTAATTTTTTTTATTACACATGACATATATATTATTTTTTTTTTTCACTTTGTAAAGTCGAATTTTGAAACGTCCATAGAAAGTATTCTCTCTGTTTTTTTAAATCAGTTGTAATAGTAATTTTTTTTTATTTTTGTAATAATATTGTGTAGTTTATGAAATGAGCCAACTGATCATACACACACACATAATAAGGTTGTGCGTTATGCAGAACTTTATAAACTTTTCTCCTATTATTTATACGACCACTCGAATAATGTCAATGAAGAATCTCTCGAATGTATAACATAAGATAAAAATATTAAAGCAATGACGGGAAGAAGAAAAAGGAAAAATGTAAAATGTATAAAAATACAGTGTAAAGTTTAAATAAGAAAATTATTTATAAAATATCTGCAGCTTGAATTTTTTTCTCTTAAATTTTCATACATAGTTAAGATGGGTGATATTATGTTTTTTTCTAATGATTCAGTCATATGATGGATAATTCAACAACGTGAGCCGTGATATGGCAACCCTGGAAGATCAAAATAATATATTACGTGTGCAGTGTCGTAGGTATGGTGATAGTTCACCGATGAAACTAATGTCTATTGTTCTATTGGGTTGGTGGTGTGGCGATAGTTCACTAATGAAACTTGTGTCGAGTTCTATGGGGCCAAACAAACTTCACGTTTTTTCGGCACAAAAAACATCAAATATTTTGCAGATTGAGAATTTTTTCCAAATTTTCTACTGGCTGCTACTTAACAAATGTAAGCAATAATGTAGTTTTTCATTTCTTTTTAGAAGTCTTTGTCGGAGCTGTCAATTATTATCAGCAAATAAATAAGCGATAATTTATAATCTTTTGATTACATTGTTTTGTTGGATGTGTGTGTAATATGTATTCCTGAAGAAAAGTCACAGTCACAGTGATAAGAGTCGTGGTTTCGTTAAACAACTGCACGAAACTATAGTGGTTACGTTAAGTTTGTCTTACATTTCATTTGAAAGAAGTTACAACACATCGGTCAAATTAATTCTGTTCATGGGCAGTGTTTACATGTTACTCACAGAAATTTTTGTAGTAAAAGTTGGCAAAATTCGCATGGAGGGGAAATGATCTTACTCTCTATTTTCCGCTCTCTATCTACTGATGTCAAAAAATGTTCTTTATTTTTTTTCATAGATCATATCCGAGAATTATTGGAGTATAAAAAAACGTCTCAGGAAAAAAATGTTTTTTCTCGTAATTTGAAAAAAAAAATCAGATCTGAATTTTGACAGTTAAATTATCTCTCCGATTACTACTACGACATCAACAAAAACAGCTCTAGCTGTTTGTTTCTTTAAACATGAGACATGCCGACTACAATGGAGCATTCAGGTGAAGAAGAAAACTATTCTCTGGTACTAAAAAAACAGCAGATAATTTGTTTAATCTCACAGATATGATCAGAGAAAAAATTATCAGATTTATCGGATATATATATTTCGGAGCTAGAATTTCTCTGGTCTTTCCGATTACTCCGACACAAAAAAATACGTCCCTTGCTTACTCGTTCCCACGTAAATTAACGAACATTTGACGAAACTGACCAAAATCATATTATCTGCGTTTTCATGAACCTGAATTGATTTGGATTGGGTTGAAATTTATTTTCGTTAAATCCAAAATGGCGTCACGCGTTTCCAAGTAATCAGGTTGAAACAGAGTTAAAATTTTGACATAATAATACAAAATCCGACGTCTACTTATGAAATAAAAAAATTTGAATTTCAACTCTGCTCAACCCAGGTATTTTCGTTGAGCTCAAACTGAGTTTAACGAAAACTCAACTCAACCCTGTTTCTATGAGCGCCTACCCGGGTTCAATCTGGATTCAACACTCCATGGAAACGAGATATTAGCCATCTGCGATTGGTCTGAAGAGTACAGCTTTTCACTTCAGTTAATTGACCGACTCTTCACTCAAATTGAGCTACTGTAGTGAAGAGACTGTTCGATTGGTATTCTTCACTTCAGATAAATGGCAATGTTACTCATCTGAAGTAACTATACGAGCAGAACAGCTCTTCACTTATTTCAGTTGCCCAATTTCGCCCAATTTTAAACTGAAGTTAAGAGTTGTCAATCGAACAGTCTCTTCACTTCTGTTACTTCAGATACAGCTACTATTATGAGCTGCCTTCGATTGGTCTGAAGAGTACAACTCTTCACTTAAACTGTTCGATTGGTATTCTTCACTTCAGATAAATGTCAATGTTACTCATTTGAAGTAACTACACGAGCAGAACAACTCTTCACTTATGTTGCCCAATTTCGCCCAATTTTTAACTGACGTGAAGAGTTGTCAATCGAATAGAGTCTTCACTTCTATTAATTCAGACACAGCTACTAATTCAGTTAATTCAGTCCAATCGAACGCGGCTATGGTCACAGCATTGGTAATTTGCATTTAATGATAATACGTTCACATCAGCTAAGTGAATTCCACTCAGGCTCATTTTAGTTAAGCCTTAATATTTTTGAACATTTTTTCAATCGATCAACAGAAGAGAGCATTTTTATTTTTATTTTTTTCTAAAATACAAGAAGAACTAAACCAATTCTTACTGCCTTAGTCTTTTATTTGGATACTCATATCAACTCAGCATAGGAAAAAAAAGTAGAATCGAGGACTTGTGTATGCACGTTAGAAGTTATACTTCTTTGACGGGATTGAAAGAATAAAGGTTAATATTCCTTGCGAGTAGAGTGACAAGGGGAGTAAATACGATCGATGAAATTTTATCGAACAAACCGATATATAACTAAGCGCAATGGTTCAGCTTACAGCTCAACAAAATGTCCCAACTGTATAATTAAGAATGCTCTACTATATAAAATAAAGAAATATGTATTAGACTATTGGGTTGACTTAGATACATTATATTTGTTTAAAAATATAAAAAAGACCCCCAAAAGATTTTCAAAAAGCCTCCAAATGAATCCCGAAAGACCTACCAAAATAACATCTAAAAAAACACCCAGAACATTTCCATAAGACCTCCAAAAGAATCACAAAGGACCTATCAAAGGACCCACAAAATACCTCCAAAAAGTCCTCCAAAGACCATCCAAAAACCCCGAAATAATCTCCAAAAGACCCTCCAAAATACTTCCAAATAAGCTTCCAAAAGATTTCTAAAAAACCTCTCAAAATACCCTCCATCAAAAACACTCCCAAATGAGCTCCAAAAATAACCCCGAATAACTCCAAAGGACCCTCAAATGATCTCCAAAAAGAACCCCGAATAACTCCAAAGGACCCTGAAATGATCTCCAAAATACCCCCAAAAGATCATCAAAATAACCCTCCAAAAAACTCTAAAGAACGCAAAAAAAGAATCCAAAAAGAACATCTAAAAATTCTTAAAAGACTCGCAAAAGACCACCAATTTAAAATTAAATCATCATGTCGCACTTTCGAAACGGTGTCAACTATATCCTCTACTAAACCCACCAAAAGAAGAAGAAGAAGAAGGTTGAACTAATTCTTTACACTTTCGGTGTTCAGTGAATCAGTTAAATTATCCATCATAGGGCTGAATATTAGTAAAGCAAATAATAAATAACACTTATTTGCCTTTTTTTATAGTTGACGATAAGACAAGCCGTTGCAGAAGAAGGTTTTTTGTTTATTTTATTTTTTAATAAAAGAAGGAAGAATAAGTTTTATGTACAGAAACACAAATTTTGTTTTAATTTTGCATTTTATTGGTTTTTCTAAATTCCTCTTCTGTTTGTTGCATTTCTTAATTGATTTTGTTTCTATTTTTCCAATAAGATGTCTAGGCTTTTAACCTCACGTTGCGGTTTGTTTGAGCTTTCAACTCCTCTCTACGAGGAGTCGGCGCGATGGCCTTACTTCTCGCGACCATTTGTGTTTCGCATTTATATTTTTGGACACAAATGGAAGCGACCTACAATTTAATGCCGGCTCCGAACGGCGAATTGAGAAGCTTTCCGTGACAAGTTATTACTCTCGGAATGTTTGTCACCCATTCGCGAGAGTTGGGACACCGTGAAAAATACTTTTTTGGTGTTACTAGGATTCGAACCACAAACCCCCTGCTCATAAGTCCATGCTGTTATCCACTGAGCCACGGCGCCCACCTCTATGAGTATACTTGCTATTTAATCATACAAAATAACACGCTTCAAAAACGTTTTGAAAGTATCAATTTTTTTATATCAAAGTTAGCGTTCGTTCTACGCTCTACGTGTGCTAATCATTCTCTGCGATGAGCCCATTTCTGGCTCAATGACTTCGTTAATAAACGAAATTCTCACATTTGTACAAGTCAGCAACCTGAAATCCCAGTAAACTCACTGATGATGCAGTCACAATCAATGAAGATCGCTACCAGCCGCATGTTGACTGACTATTTTAGAGGATAAAATCGCAGAGGTTGACTTGAAGCATACATATATAGTTTCAACAAGACGGCCTCACATGCCACACAACTGGCTAAACAATCAAGATATTGAAGTCTGAGACTTTGTTATCTCTAGAAATGGACCAGTCAATCGGGGCCCTTGTTCATTTTATTTCACGCCTATTGACTTTTTTTTGGGCTGTCTCAAGTCCACAGTATATGCCAATATGCCAGAGACTTGACCTCTTGAGGACCAACCAACATCGAATGCAAAATTGCCGGCTTATCGCTTGATTTATGCAAAAATGCTATGAAAAGCGCACTCACTCGTCCAGGCGTTTTCATGGAGGGCATTTGAATGACGTTATTCCATAAATAATGGCATCGATTATATAAATTCTTGTTGAACTTGAACCTATTTTTAAAAAAAGGGGGATCTGTTAATGATAAGCCCATTATATATATATATATTATAAAGTAAGTAAAGTCAGACAATAGAAGGGTGTTACTTAACAAAAGTTTAACCCTACAACCAAATGTCTGTCATCTTCCAAAACAAGTCTTACTCACGTAAATTTTTCCTTTGCTTTGTGAAAATGCTTAGTGTTTTTTGTTGTTCGGATGCAATTTTATTTTATTTGAATTTATAAAGAATCTTTTCATTTATAACAAATTTATGCAAATTTCCTACTTCAGTTTAGCGATGAAATTCAATTATTATTCGCATATACGCAATGCGCTCGTTTTTGAAGTGAATGTTTTGTTTTTAAAAACTTCGCATAATCCAGAAAAAATAAAAATCCGTTTAATGTGCTTGTATATAATATATAATATAATACAATAGAAATAACCGCCCCTAAGGCCCTCTAGAGTTATATATGTTAATGATAATTTGCATTTAATCGAGATTATAAAAATTAAACTGCATTATTATTGTATTGTTATTAATCAAATACAGGGTTGCTTAGACAAATTTTTATTTATAATTAACAATAATTATATTTAAAACGAAAATATGTATGTATATGTATATTTCTGCTCTTCTGCTTGTCTTATAAAAGTTTTTTGCTTCCGCTGCTGCTGCTAGTATTAAAAAAATTGTTAATCACCAGAAATACGCAATGTGCAACCTAACGATCTTTAAGGCTTTTCTGTTAATTTGATAAAAAACACTCGTGCACTCGCGTGTACAACAATATTGTTAACCTCCACACACACACACATACACACACAGACACAAAACCTGCACCTATCCCAACGAGATAAACGATATTTTCAGCAATAAACGAACAAACATATAGGAATATAAATATCAAAAGAATGCAATTCAGAAATGAGAAATATGTATCTACAAGAAGAAACTATTTTTTAAAAGTTACAACTGAAACGGAATATTAATGAAATTGAAATGCAACGAGGCCTATCTTTCTATCTATCTATCTATATATATATCAATATCTATCAAGCAACGTACATTTTAGGAGAAAAACAAAAACAATATGAAATCATGAAAGTTTAAAGTTTAATTTACATACAATTATAGCAAAACAAGCTGTCTCTTACAGGGTGTTTCCCAATCCGATGAATGAAATGCAAATTGTTTCTCTTAGATGGGTCTATTCATTCCACTGAATGCTGTGTAAAATTTGAAGTTTAATTGAAATGGATGGATTGGTTAATGCTCCTTAATTTGATTTAAAAAAATTCGACATATACGAGTGGACTAACAAACAAACACACGCACGCTATACAAAAAATCCTTTGCCTTGGTTATTAGCCATATGGATAGTTGTAATTCAGTGTAAGGGCTAAAAGTTTTATGGGAAAAACTCCCTTTTATACTTTTCCTCCAATAGATATGAATATAAGAACTTCCAAAATTACGCCATCGCAAGCCGAACTCTAAACAATTGTTTTAAAACAAGTCCCATCAAATTCTGACCGGTATAAGTCGGCATATACGAATGGACAAACTCACAAACAAACACACGCACATTAAAAAAAATCCTTTGCCCTGTCTATTAGCTTCGCCCTTCGGGCTCGAAACAAATTAGAGGCTTATAGCGAAATAGCGAAAACTCGATTTCTGATGATAAGCCAGCTACTTGTTTTGGTCATTATTCTTGAATCGAGTTGAGACAGATCGTTTTTGAGCGTCCACGATTATGAGTTCCTTCTGAATTCCCCTCTTGCTTTTACTACGGTACTGGTCCGTTAACTCTTCATCGAGCCGATGTTCACCAGTTATACTTAAGTGTGAAAATTTGATCAGTTGTTGATTTGGCTGAGAGGAAGCTGGACTGGTATGGGCCAATGATGACTTTAACGTATGGGGCTTTTCTGTTTTATAATACTGAAACAATTTTACACCACGACAATTTATGCACGTTGTAATATATGTATGGGACATAAAATACTTCTTTTTCATCTTCTGACAACGCGTATTCCTCCTATACTTGCACTATTAGTTCATAGGGTAAGTAAGTGAATAACGAAACTTAAAAAGCTATATTAGTATCTTTTACACGAGAATACTAATTAACTATGTCCCGCACGCACAATTTACTGTCCCTCACAAAATGGCTCTAAAACTGTGCATTTTAACAAAGACTCAAACCATAATTGACTATGTCACGAATAATTGACTACGACCCTTAAAAGTAGTGTATTTTAGCAGAGACATAAACCATAAAATTTATATTAAATTGATCAATACATAAGTTGAGTTGCCAATATGAAAACTTTATGATACCCATCGAACGCACTACCCGAGATGCTGCCCCCGTTTATCCTTAGGGTCGAATGTCAGCCCATATCACAATCGAGCCGCCAGTATTTATTTGCATTATTTTTATTACGATCTTGTTCAGGTATGTTACTGCAGTATCTCCAGTAAACATCCTGATTACCCAAAGTCATCGAAGCATGTCCGTTTCCCTTCCGATTTTAGAGATTTTTTTAGGCTTAAAAAAATCGATAGCGATCCGTAGATTGAGTATTTTTTTAAGTTTACTCAGGGGTAGTAATCCCTATGAATGAAAAAATTACGCCATCGCAAGCCGAGCGCTAACCAATTGTTCTTAAACCAGTCCCATCGAATTTTGACTGGTAAAAGTCGAGATATACGTCACTAAAAACAAACGTACACAAGTACGTTAGACATCGATATTCGGATCACCCTGTAAGAGCGTCTCGTAAGCGTTAGATTTGCACAAGGAAGAGTGAGTTTAAAATTGGAACGATTGATCATTGTGTGGTATAGTGGTTAGGTTAGGTTAGGAAAATTAATGTATTTTATGAATTTTCATTAATTTGCACATTAAAAAATTTTATACAAACTCCTATTTATATTTATGACTGAATTTAAGGACCCAAAATAAAAATTACTTGTCGAGCTTCATTAATAAAAAAAAACAATCAATTGTTTGCGTGTTTCTTCCGCTTTAATTACGTTTATTATATTACCTATATAAATATTTGTTATGCCCACGCCTAGTCCTTATACAAACAAAAAATTGTTAAGAATCATATGCAAGCACTATAGTTACCATATGTTTGTCTTTTTTGCCTTTATGATTAAACCAAAACGTAGTGTTGTAGTTCTAAACAAAAGTTGTAATTTTACGAAATTTCTAAATCGACAACTAATTGATAATTGATATACATGCAAACAAACAAACGCACTGCCGTATGCCGCTCATTGAGAAGACAAAAACATTCAAAAATCGCATTCAACAAAGAGCAAAAAACTTCCAATTTACAAAATATACCACTGAGAAAAAAAAACATACGCGGCATTTAATTATTTTAGCCAAAATACAATTTTCTTCTTTACAAATTTTTATCTTACTATCTTAGATAATATGTAATAAGAAGACAAATTTTTATGTAAAAAAAAAACAAAAAACAAAAATTCTATTATCGAGGTTTCTAATCTCAATAATGCAGAAAGTAATGACTAAAAAAAACCCCAAAGAAGTACTTTGCAACATTTTAACAACAAAAAATAAATATTTAAAGCCTAATAAACTAAACAAACAACCAATGGAATAGGAAATCCTTTCCAAAATTTTGAATTTTAAGGATCCTTCCACCTCCTCCATTCACTCTCCGCTTAATTAATGTATGTATGTATGTAATTTTTTCTCAATTAGTACACAACCCAAAAGTTCGTTCACTGTATATGGAGACAGCCAAAGACCATAAAGGTTCTAGACAAATCTCTAACTACAACAATTGTATGTATTTCAAATATATTTTTAACAAAAAACGATTGCAATTCGAGTTGCTTTAACACACACCACACATTGCTGTGAATAAAAAATTAAAAAATAAATGATTTCAAAATGTATTCATATATAGATATATTGAAAAATTACGAACTTAACGAATCAATTAAACAATTATAATAATTATATATCCTAAATTTATGTAAAAAAAAATAAGAAGAAGAAGAATGCAAGCTATAAGATATTTGATGAAGAAGTAAAAATGCAGAAACGAAAGAGGCAAACTATTTGGGTGAGTTTATCAGATGAGGTCAGACGTGAAGCAACAAACAAACAAAATTTATAAAAATGACAATTTTGAAATAAAATTAAAAAAAAAAGTAAAACTAAAACAGGTGTTATATTTTCTATTTATGATTTGAACTGTGATTTGTGAAGTTCACATTTGTCTGTAATGTGTTGATTGTTTTGCGGTTTACCACTAATAATTCTCTCTCTTTTCGGTGTTTCTGTGATGTGCATTTCAGTTTCAGACGCTCTGGTATTTGGGTAAAAACCGAAAAGGTGGAATCGTGAAATTCAGTTGTATTTGACAACTGTCATCAACTGTCTACACGCTCAATGGATTTGCACTCTTTAAGCTAAGTGTGGGGGGGCTTTATTGGTTGGTGCGTCCGAAAATGGCATTTATGGTACCCCGTGTACTCGAGTTCAGGCACAAGTATTGCGGATGGATTGGAAAATGAACGCGATTATCCTTAATGTACTCATAATAGGTCTTTTGCCGTACTTTTTGTAGTAAAAATTAACAAAAGAGTAAATTGACATAATATCTCTCAGAGAGAGCAACGCATAAAACCACAACATATGCTATATTAGCTGCGTTGCTTTGGCAAAGCCGGCTTGGCTTTACAAAGCAACTTTCGGTTTTATGCTTATGCGATTGTTGTTGTAAACCAAGCTGGCTTTGCCACAGCAATACAGCTGTTGTCTTGGCAGAAACTGTCAAAATCCCTAACGCCAAAATACAACATTCACAAGTAATGTGGCTTTCGTTTGATAGAAAAAATTACCCTGAGGTAACGTCACATAATTACATTCATTTTGTTCGTTTGACTTTATAAATTGCACTGAGTTTAGTTGGTACTCGGGGTTTTTTGGTCGAGTATACCCCTTCCGGTCAGCCATCAGCAGAACGTACGCTCACTGTATAGAGCTCGAGCTGCACAGCAGCTGGCCGATACCCTATCTAAATATAAGGCTGACATAACAGCAATCCAGGAGATGCGGTGGACTTGGAATGGTGTCTTACAAAAATTCGAATATGACATATTTTACAGCTGTCATGCAAGACATCATGTGCTCGGAGTGGGGTTTCTATTCAGTAAAAGAATGAAACCCACCGTTGTCGGCCTTAAAGAAATAAATGAACGGCTATTCACCCTTCGCGTGCGGGGCAAATTTAAAAACATAATCCTCATCATCACGTAAGATTGCATCCGCGAGTCATATTCGAGTCAACACGGCTGCCCTTCGCAACGAAGAGACCAGAAACAACTACGGTCAAGCGATAGGACTCGCCCCAAATGCAGGAAGAGTAAGTCCTGGGGATGAGATATCGGGCGTAGACGAGAAATGGACACGCCTTAAGAATACTGTCATTAGTACTGCTGACTCCGTAGACGTAGAGATCGGAACGACTGGTTCAATGACGATTTTAAGCTATCGACTGAACCTAAGAAGGTTGCGTACCGAGCAATGCAACAATCTCGTAGAACGCGGGCACGCGAGGATGGATATAAAGAGCTCAAAAGATATGAAAAAACAGTTGACCGGCGAAAGAAAGCAACCTGGGTGAAGAATCTCATCCCTGAACTGGCACAGTACAGAGAGCAAGGACCGCACCAGGCGTGGAAGTTTCGACGAAAGAGTCCGCGGTATGACACAATATACACCGCGTTGCACATACTGCAAGGACAAAAAGGGTAAGCTGATCGCTGATCTTAAAGGCATCTTAGAGCAATGGGAAGAACATTTTAATGAGTTGCTTAATGGCCAGCTAACTGAGGAACTGGAGGCTCTACCATTGACCGAAGACCACACTATGCTGCTGCGACCAAGCATAGACGTAGTTAGCAGAGCAATAAATCGGCTCAAAAATAATAAGGCCCAGGGATCAGATGGTATCCCAGCGGAGATGATTAAAACCAGAGGCCCCGCAATACTCCAAGCAATTCATTAACTAATAGTGCAAGTATGGATGGAAGAAGCGATGCCAGAAGACTGGCGAAGCGGCATCCTGTGCCCCATACAT
This sequence comes from Nephrocerus scutellatus, assembly GCA_947095585.1. Classification (NCBI taxonomy): domain Eukaryota; kingdom Metazoa; phylum Arthropoda; class Insecta; order Diptera; family Pipunculidae; genus Nephrocerus; species Nephrocerus scutellatus. The sequence goes on from OX352763.1 coordinate 3,870,774, forward strand.
AAGAAAGGAGATATCACAACCTTAAGCAATTATCGTGGTATAACGTTGTTGAGTAACGCGTATAAGATTTTCTTCTCTATCCTTCAAGACAGAATAGTCCCATACGCTAAAGTCATCATTGGTCCATACCAGTGTGTCTTCATCCCAGGAAAATCAACAACTCAACAGATCTACACCCTTAGGCAGGTGATGGAAAAATGTCCAGAGTTTTAAAACTCACTACACCATCTTTTTATAGACTTTAAAGCCGTCTATGATAGCACTTACATATGGATCCGAGACTTGGGTGCTTAGCAAAAAGCATTCTGACCTCAGCCGCATTCGAGAGAAAAGTCTTACGGAGAATTGTTTGCCCCGTATGTGAGGAAGGACATTTCCGGAGACTCTATAATGATGAGATCTACCAGCGTTATCGCGATGTCAACATCGTGAAGGTAGCTCTGTAGGCTCCGGTGGGCAGGACACCTAGCTCACATGAGCGAAGAGGATCCTGCTCGGAAAGTCCTTTGCGGTAGGATTTATGGAACACGACAGCGAGGCAGGCCAAGCCTACACTGGAAGGATGGCGTAGACCAGAACGCCCAGAGTTTAGGGATGCCTTACTGGATAACATCGGTTCGAAATCGGGACCGTTGCAGAGACTTTTTGCGGGAGGCCAGGACCGGATCCCGGTTGTAGAGCCAAATATGATGATCATTGTATACATCCAGTGTACCATATTTGGATTTAGATCCAAAATTCTGCGTAGTCTACTGGCCCATATGGCCCTAGCGGATGGCGGATTTTATATGAGAATGAAAACGTTAATGGAGTTAATATAGCCTCAATATGTCTAGCAATAATCGAGAACGATGTCGATAGCGTCATCCAAAAAAACAACGGTATTATATTATATTTTCATATGCTATCGCAGCGCTACTCTCAGGTCTCAGACCATAAATACAAATTTTCTGAAATATATCTACTACAGCGCCACTAAACGATCATATGATGTGCATATGAACTATTACGACCAGTGCCACCTACTCAGCGTTATATCCATACAGACAGATAAACAGACAACGGCAATTATATTATTATATTCTGGAACGACTTTGGATCTATTCATTTTACTTTTGCTGCCGAGGCGAAATAAAAATAAAACACATAGTACTGTCAAAAAGCATAACTGCCATTGTGCAGTACGCCATTTAACAAGAAGTAATCCAGAAGAAGTTTTTTTTTAAATTCAATTCAATTTCATTATTTCTAGCATACGAAATAAGTTCCGAATGCACTTCACATAGGTTTTTTTTATTTTTAGTTTAATGATATACTGAAGAGATAATATAAAAATATAATTTTCTTAAATAACTGTACTACTATTAACTTGTCTATTGAGTAAAAGATGGCGCAATACCTAACCGGTTGAAAAATCAACAAATATCTCGATATAATTGTCATTGGGAATCGTCAATTCGTCATTCGTCAAGTTGAGCGAGCGAGTAGCAAGAAAATTCGCCACGGTCATATGACATTTGTCTGATTGTATAGTCGATAAAAAAGTGGAAAGAAAATTTTGACTAATAATAAATTTTCCTTGAAATTTTTATCGTGTTGTTGTGTCAATTTAAAACGATTGCATTCAAAAAAATATCGTAATTATATTTAATTTGTAATTTAGCACAATTTGAACAAATTTAAAAAAAGTAAAACCAAAAAAAGAGATTTATCAGAATGACTGGGTTCATGTTCAACATCGATGGTGGTTACTTAGAGGGACTGTGCCGTGGCTTCAAGTGTGGGATATTAAAACAAGCAGATTATTTGAATTTGGTTCAGTGCGAAACTTTAGAAGGTAGGTCGGATTCGTTCCAAGCATAGTAAAGAAAATCTTGAATTTTTTTAATGGGCTTTGGTCATGTGACAGAAAATTTCTGCTGGGTGAGGTTGGGCAGACAAAAACGGGTAGACACGACAGAGACAAACAGAGTTGTGCACTTAAATGTTATTTAAATTATTTATTGTAAACTTAACTTTATTTTATTTACAATTAAAATACAGATCTCAAGCTTCATCTTCAGGGAACCGACTATGGCAGCTTCTTGGCCAACGAACCATCCCCGTTGTCCGTGTCGGTTATCGACGATAAGCTACGCGAAAAACTTGTCATTGAATTCCAACACATGAGGAATCACGCCGTTGAGCCATTGGCCAGTTTCTTAGATTTTATTACTTATGGTTACATGATTGACAACATTATTCTGTTGATTACTGGTACTTTGCATCAACGTCCAATTTCGGAACTCATCCCGAAATGTCATCCACTTGGTAGTTTTGAACAGATGGAAGCCATACATGTTGCTGCCACTCCAGCTGAGCTGTACAATGCTGTGCTCGTAGATACCCCATTGGCTCCATTCTTTGTCGATTGTATTTCCGAGCAGGATTTGGATGAGATGAACATTGAGATCATCAGAAACACTCTGTACAAGGCCTACTTGGAGGCTTTTTATGAATTCTGCAAGAATATGGGAGGTTCAACTGCCGATGTTATGTGCGAAATTTTAGCTGTGAGTGAAAAATATACTTCCTTTTCTCTTTGGAACAAAAAAATTCCAATTTATTTACAAACCTTTAATGGCATAACTGATTTAAATAAATATTTCCCTGAAAACAGTTCGAAGCCGATCGCCGTGCCATCATTATTACCATTAACTCTTTCGGAACTGAATTATCCAAGGATGACCGTGCTAAATTATATCCACGCTGTGGCAAAATGAGTCCTGATGGGTTGGCAGCTTTAGCACGTGCGGATGATTATGAACAAGTGAAGACCGTAGCTGAGTACTATGCCGAGTATGCTGCTTTGTTTGAAGGTTCTGGTAACAATCCTGGCGATAAGACACTCGAAGACAAGTTCTTCGAACATGAGGTCAAACTGAATGTGTACGCATTCCTTCAACAATTCCATTTTGGCGTATTCTACGCCTATTTGAAGCTAAAAGAACAGGAATGTCGTAATATTGTCTGGATTTCGGAGTGTGTCGCCCAGAAGCATCGTACGAAGATCGATAATTATATTCCAATTTTCTAAAATTGATGTTTATGGTGTTATTAAGTTTTAGTACAGGATAATCACAAAAGCACACATGTAAAAACATTGATTATTCTTATAAAGGTATTCGTAATTGTGAAATTGTAAACGGATTATAGACAAAATCATTTCTTATTTTATTTTGAGATATTTTTCAAGCTGCAAAATTAAGTATGTTAGCGGTTGTTATTGTTACCACTATACTATCAACAATAGAATAGTTTGTCATTTGTGTAATAAAAGGGAACGTTTTAGGCAGTCACTTTGATGAACAAATTAAAAGTCAAAATAATAAAGTATTATATTAAATAATTCCAAACATTCCATCAATAAACTGCTATTCAACAAGATACTGAAAGTTAGTCAGTTTTTTTTTTCGATATACAACCAAAAATTACTAATGCATTGGAATTATCTTAAATATTTACATGTGCGAATATCTTTTATCTTTTTGAAGACATTTGAATAAATAAAATCTATATTCATAGTATTATTACAGTCCGAGTGGTTGCAGTGTTCTGCATATACATTTTTGTTCTCACCATTTTTTGTTAGCAAATCTGTTTTATATTATTGTCAATATTTTTCGAGTTATTGTATATAAAACTTATATAGTACATTAATATATAAATATACTTATTACTAAACAAGTAATGCTGTTCCAATTATTATTAATAAAAAATACAATAGTAATGATACGAGGATGTGTAACCGTCTAGTAAGGTGTCTATGAAATTTTTGTTGTTGAAAATTTTCCCTCTGTAATTTTGTTTTATCAGATTTATCAAGATATGCCCTTTTTTCGGGCATTAATAAGTTTTTCTGTGGTCTAACTACCTTTGCCATTACATACTCATGTTCGTCTTTTATTGCAAGTCATAAAAATATAAATTGTACTTCATATTATATGTAAATGTTAAAATAGTTACACATATTAACAATATAATAAATAAAAAATGCTATTTTAAACTGATCCAACTCTCTAGGTCTGTGGAAGGTCGTTAAAAAGGACCTCAAAGTGGTCGGAAATACAGACAAAAAGGGGTCAATTTAAATAAAAGTTTTTAAAAACCCCAGCAGAACCCCAGTGCAGGCGATAGAAGTTAAACTGTCTTTACAATAATTGGTACATAATGGTTTAGTTCACAAACATAATGCAGCTACGCTTACTTAAGCGTATTTTCCTAAGAAAGTGCGTTCGCTAGCGCTCTGACAATTTTGACACTAGTGTAAGTAAGACTGTAAGGGCGAAAGTGAAATATGGTTGACCCTTTTAATTCTTGGACACAGAGAAAGAGAGAATATTTTAAAAGCCATTTATGTATTAAATATTTCAAAATTTAGGTTACTAAATTTTAATCAACTAAAAGCTGAAAAAATAAACGTTATTCAGCGGTAAAGCGCTTATTAATGGGCGCCGTGGCTCAGTGAATAAGAGCATGGCTTCTGAATAGAAGTTTCGTTGTTCGAATCCCAGTAATACCAAAAGTATTTTTCACGGTGTCCTACCTTTCGCAAAAGTCTGACAAATGTCCGAGAGTAATAATTTGTCACGGAAAGCTTCTCAATTCACACACAAAAAAAGACTGGGACGCATAAAACAACAAACTTGTTTGCTTGTCAAAATCCATTATGCCAAAATTAAACATTCACAAGTAAGGTAGTTATGTGACCTTCTTATTGATATAAAAAGTGTAAAAATACTGCACTTAATTACACAAAATTTGTTTGTTTTTTGTAAAAATTTTAAAATAAAAACATTTCATATTGTGGCGGTTGAACAACACAATAACCAATAAGTTTGTCCACGGTTGTTGTGTCTGGGAATTTAAATACAAAGTAATGCCCTTCGTTTTGTCAAAATGTCTACAAATACGCCACATAAGTTAGTTGTCAAGAAAATCGTTTTTGACAGTTTGTTCACAATTTACTCACAGAAATTTTTGTAGTAAAAGTTGGCAAATTCTATTTTACGCTCTCTTTAACTATTTTTTCGAGTACGGGAACGCTTTTGTAGTAAAAATTAGTAACAATTGTTACCATTTCGGAGTTTTGGCTACTGTCTCATTTTGCAAACAAAATCGGCCCTCTGGAGTCTAAAGCTACCCATAAGTATTCTTACCGTGCTTTCACAATGAAAAACCTAATACACCCTGACTGACGAATTTGTGTACACATATTATCGATCATAAAACATGGTAGCTGACTGAAAGTCAACCGCAAAAATTCTTGAAAGTGTGTCAGTTGCATAGTTTTGAGGAATGTTGATCAAAATTTACAGGCAAGTTCGATAGTTTTCCAGCAGCTTTACGTAATAAAGTTTTTATTGTGAGAACTAAGTTACTTTTCAAAAACTAACCTTTGAAGGCCACGCAAACAAACCTTGTATGTTTCAAAAATATTTATTTATTTCTTCATGTTGTCCATTGGCGAATCGCAAAAAGGAATCATACAAAAAGTATAATAAAAAGCAAAGGAATGAAAGGGATGAGTCTATGCATTTCTTTTTAACGTCAAGTTAACGAATCAAAAGAAAAGGAATGAACAATAAATATGAATACAGCACAAGGTTTTTACAAAGAATTGAAAAGGACAGGAGTTGAATCTGCATTGAACATAAAGAAAATCTTGTGTCTTCAATTGTCATCTGTCGTGTCGACTGATTTTATATTTATTAATTATTATTTTCTGTGTTAAATTCTACTGCGAACGCGATTTTAAAAAACCTAACAGGCAAACGAGTAAAATACTTTTTTAACCAATTGGAATTTTTTCATTTAAGAAAAAGTTACAAAAAGTTTTTTTTTTTCATCAAATCACACTCGTTTTTTCGCTCCCTTTAGACTGACGTTTAGTTGCCAATTCTTCAATTTTTTTTCATGTTCGGACTTCAGAGCCGTCGTCTTTGTCGTCACTACCTTCTTTTGAAAACACCGTCTTAAAGAAAGAAAAATAACTAAAAATAAAAGTTTCAAATTGTTTTTTACGAAAGAGACATTTATTGTGCACAAGCGAAACAAATTCAAAATAAAGTAGGAATAATTTTGATAATCTTGTGTCCAGTATTCGGAACCAAAAAGAGCAAAGAAAAAGGATCGTGCGAAAGTCTCTTGGTGTTTTATTGCCGTCGTCGTCGTCGCTACTGCGAAAATCTCTCGTCTCGGGAAGATGGCGATGGATAGTGGGACTCAAATGAACGGATTTACTACGACCTCAAAAAAGAAGGATGCAGGAGAAAAGGAGAACTTATGGTTCGTAGAAGTTACATTTTATTTTTTAGTTCAATATGAAAAATTAAATTTCTTGCATTTTAGTAGGGAAGGTTAATTCAATAATTTAATTAGTTTTCGTTTTTGTAAAATTTTGCAATAATTTGTGCAGATACTGCTTTGGCTGTCATTATCGTCAGTCCGCATGTCCATTGTGATGTGAATATTACCAGCTTTGCTACTTTTTTGTAATTTTTAAAACTAGATGTTATGAAGTTTGACGATGCGGTCATCGTTCAAGATTCTTTGGTTGGTCTAGGTAGGTAATGAATAAATTAATGCATATTAAGCACCTACTGCTCCAACCACTGAAAACCTGAACTGAGTGACAAAAATGGCCATTGGCCAAGTGTCATTTCTTGTCAATAAATTTTTAATTATGTATTTTTCGATGCGTCATCATAAATTCAGCAGACGATTAGAGCTGTACCCTGTACCGTAATAAACAATAACTATGCACGTACCTTTTCGTAAATGGAAATAGTGCAAAATGATTTCCTTTTTACGTAAGCTATAATAAGCAATCTTGTTATTATCAAAATATTATCATTATTACCAAAATAAGCAAATATGTTCTTCCATATGAAGCTATCAGTTTTGCGATAGCTAATTGTTATATAAAAGAACTAAATAACAAAAGATTTTTCATTTAGTTGCAATATCATATCTTAAGATATTATAACACTGGCTTAGTGGTAATTGTTTGTTAATAAACAAAAACGTTGAGTAGGATAAAACAATTATAGCAATAATAAAAACTAAAATTTTTTGCAAATAATTTTGGTTATTGATAAAATTACACTCAGAAGTTGTTCAAGTTGTTCGTTTTCCCAAAAACCAATCGAAGGAAGATCGAAAGTCGCCGCTCATAGATCCGTATATTTTGGTAGATTTACCACTCATTTTACTAAAACCAACCACTGATGTCATTTGCCTGGCACGTGCCAAAATTTATCATTCGATTTGTGTTCGCTAATGGCTCTTTCGATTAGCAGGGTAGAGTTAAGATTTCTCTCTCGTGGTTTTGTTTTGACGTTCTATTTGCACACTTTACACTGGTTCTATTTGCAAAGTTTTGTAACCGACACTGTAACTTTGCTACACGTTTAATCAGCAAAATGGCGAATAGAGAGCAATCATACTAATTTCTCAGTTTGTTATTGACATTGAAAGCATTCGGTTTAATTTTTTTGCACTTTCTTTCTTTCTCCTAAGTGCTATATTTTTGAGTTTTTTGCGAAATCTCGAAAAACTGTCGGTAAGTAAACTGTCACTTCTGGGTGTCAGATTTCCGTCAAAATCATCTGGCCCCTTACAATATATGTAAAAAGTTTAAATATGAAATTTTCATCCGTATGAGTTCAGCCGTCTGGGCTGTAGAGCGGACACAGACAGAAAGGCAGAGATTTTTTTTATTTTCGGATTTTCTGTCTCAGAGATACGGTAATGGGCAAATCTGCAAAAATCCCGAGTTTGAACATTTTCATGATTACTATACTTCCTTTTACTATGTAAAATAAAGTAAAAACGACAATAATGAATTCAGTTAAATTTTAATAGAAATTTTTTTAATTTTAAACAAAAGCATGTATATCCATTTGTTTATTTATTTTATGCACAAAAATAATATTCGTTTACATTTAAATTTATTATCCTCCTGTAAACTGTTTAATTTACTTCTTCAAATATTTTAAAGTGCAGGTAAACGATCCACCTATGTATATACCATATCTTTTGATCTAAATATTTAGTCAAGAAATAAAAAACTAAAGTTTTTTGTTATAGTAAATCACCCTTACAGTTCGTTTTTCGCATATTTCAGTTGATGATGATTCATCCAGGTATAAAAGCTCCAATATTTGCTGCCGCTGTAGCAAAAAATACATAAACTCCCAGCAATTAATTGTTTTTTTTTTCAAGTTTGCTGTTTTCTGTTTCTCGTTGTCTTACTTATAAGTTTTTCAACAATCTGCGTTCAGAGTCAACTTCTATTTGCGTAATTTTTTCTTATGGTTTGTATATTTGACCATAATTCATGGGAATGCTACGGACCAATCGATTGAATTTAAATGTTTTAATTTGCAATAAATCGTGGTGAAAGCAGAAGGCTGCTCAAAGTTAAAATTTATTCTTATTTTCTTATGTTATCTAGCGGATATTAAACTTATCTTAGTACATAACAATCATGTCCCATGTACGAATCCATATTCTCAGACTTTACATAAAATGGGAATCGCATAATTAGATCCAGAGAAATCCTCCGATTTCTCATATCGCGTTGTCAGTTAACTTTGAACCTAAACTATAATGGGCAGCAGTGGACTTATTCTTATGTCAAAACTGAACGAAAACTTAACCTAATTTCTCTCATTGTTTAAGTTATCCATAATGAACTTAAGCAACCGCATTTACAATTCTCATCAACATTCAACATTCATTCTTGTTTCCTAAATTCAATTCGATTCAAAAATTATACCAATTTCACACAATTTTTCTCAGCTGTCAAATTTCTCACAAGCATGAATATTATAATGGCCATTTGCCAGCATTAGCCCACATTAGCGAATTTGCGAATTTCGGTCAATTTTAGGTCGCTTTCTACATGTGTAAATTTGACATTGTCAATTGTATACAAAAAATAGGGATAAATGGTTAAAGAGTTCTCACAGTGGAAAAACTTAATACTTAAGACTTACAAGATTGTATATATTTCCAACATAACGAGCAAGTCTTTTTTTTAACTGACAGATTTGATCAGAGAAACAAAATTATCGGATTTATCGGATATCTCGGAACTAGGATATTTCAGATTTCTCAGACATAAAAAAACGCGGCCATAATCGACCCTTTACTTCCACGTTAGTTAACAAATATTTGACGAAACAAACCAAAATAACATTATCGTTGGAGTAGTTCACATCAGTTAAGTGTTCATTATAGTTGAGCCTTTATACTTTAGAAAAGCTAACACAATGAAGATAAAGTTCAAAATTGTGACTATCTTCATTGCTTTTTTTTTGAAGTTTGTTAACTAAAATGCTGACAATTGAACATTATTAACAAAACAACAACAAAAACAAATTTTTACATTTGTTTCGAAACGATGCTAACTTCATTCTTCTTTACGAAAAAGTAAAACGTTTATTAAGATTTCTACCAACATAAGGAGCAATAATAGTTTTTTCTCAAAATTAAATCCACACTAAGAATTACAAGATTATTCTTAAAGGAAAGTTTTTCCATTATGAGTTATAAGTTATCGTTATTTCTGCTCGCCCAGAATATTAGTTCTTTTTTGTGTGACACAGCCGCAAAAAATTCAAAGCAAACAATTAAACGGTTGTCCAAGAAAACATACTAATCGCTTTTTCTAAAAATTTTGCACGAACATAGTTGAGCTAGAGGCAAACAATTGACTATCGGCCTAACTTGCTTACTTGTCAAACGCTTGATTATCTGACGTTTAGAATAAAAACAGCAACTAAAAGGATGATGCGATCACTGAAACTTTGTCTCCAAAAGAAATGTCAAAAATGCATATTCTTAAGAACATTTGACAGTTTGGACGCTAGCTTTAGTTTTTGAATACCATTTGCACACCCTTTTAACGATGATTGTCGTTTTCTTCCCGATGACAGTAAAAAAAAAAAAAAAAAAAACAATTTATGACAGGTGATTTTTCACAATAAAAAAATTTAATACTTAAGACTTACAGGATTGTATTGATTTCCAACATAACGAGGAAAAAAGTTTTTTTTGTCAAATCCAAAATCCATACAATTCTATTAGACAGGATTTAATTGATTTCCAACATAACGAGGAAAAAAGATTTTTTTTTGTCAAATCCAAAATCCATACAATCCTATTAGTCTTAAGTAGGTATGTATTAAATTTTTTCATTGTGAGAGAATCATTAGTAAAACATGACGGCGTGTTGGTTATGCTAGGCTGCTCTTCCGAGCTCTTAGTGAATCGAAGTGTGTCTGTCTCTGAGAGGTTATTCATTAACCGCTTACCTAAGTATTTGTGTCTCCTTTTTACTAATGCCGGATAGGGCAAAGAAGATGTTTTATTGTCTCCTCTTCCTCCTCGTCTATACAGATTCTGCAGAAGATTTTGTATATTATTGCATTTTCGCGTGTTTTACTAGAAGGCAGTGTTCTATCATTATCTCCACAACCGTTTTTAGAACACGTTTTTTTTGGAGATTAGCGTAGTTTAGCCCTTCAAGTACAGCTTTGGCCAGACATGTCTTAAAATATTACCAGTGTCGGTGTTTTCCTACCTTAACAAGTTTTAGAGTCGCAATAGACCTCCCCACCTCTGCCATTTTCGGCAACAGTTGGAGAGTCGTACCACGTCTAGCTAATTCGTCCGCATTGCAGGTTCCATCCACATAGGAGTGGCCGGGACCCAAATTATCCTTATGTCAAACTGCTCACACATCTCGTTAAGAGTGGAGCGCCAGTTCAACGCCACATTTGATGTCAGTGAGATGGTTTCCAACGATTGTATGGCCGTCCCACTGTCCAAATAAATGATAATCTTCTTAAAAGATAGTAGACTATGTTTCATCCAGTTCATAACCTTCTCAATCGCGTTCACCTTAGTCTGGTATACGCTGCTGTGATCAGGGAGTCGGAGATTCTTACTTTTAGCCTGTCACAGAAAATTCCCGCTCCTACTCTGCCGTCTAGCTTAGAGTCTTCCGTGAAAAACTGTGCTGTTTCCATATCAGTTTCGTATGCACTATTCCAGTCTTCCCTGGAGGGTATTGTTGTCAAAAAACCTTTAACAAAGCATAACAAAGGTTTTATGTAGTCGAGATTCGTCAGTTCTTTATAAAGCTATTTAATTATAGTGGAGTGTTCCTTTTGGATACTTTTTCACTGATTTACAGCTAAAAGTCGCGTAGCAGTAATTACCGCATTCTGCTTGCGAAATAAAACTATTGGAATGAGGTGTAGCATAACTCCGCCCCGCTTATAAGCCTGCAGGTCACTCTTTGCACCTTCTCTATTATGTTTTTATACGTAACTTTTTCCAGAGCTTGCTACAATATGCTTACTCCGTACAGTAGTACTGCTCTCACTACATGACGAGGAATACTAATAACAAAGGAAAATAGAGAATTTTGCGTTCCATTTGCATTTCACTCCCGAAAAAGCATGTCAGTTGCTTTCAGTATTTACAATTAAAATTAGTACTCTGGTCTTTTGATTTGATAAAAAATTTAAAGAATTTCAGACAATTTTAGTTCTACAACAAATTTATTAAAATATTTTGCCAATGAATACACTTGTAAGAAAATTTTACATTAATCGGTTGAGGAAAAGTTGGCAATACTTTCTATTAGTTATTGTTTCTGTTAAAAAATAACCATTTCTACCCAACTAACTTACATTTCCTCAATGTAAACATCGTCTTCGTCACTTTCATCCTCTTCATCTTCACTGGTACCTGATGGCAAATCCATTGGGCGGTTAAGAACAAATAAATTCGTTTGTATTCGCTCGAGAAGGTCGGTAGCAACCACAGCGAATTGCTCCCACAATTCATCCGGTTGTTTTCCCTTGAAAATGCGATCTTCATCCAAGAATTCGGCCAGCAATTCGGATATGTCATCGATTACATCATCATCGAAAACGTCGGCAACATTTGTCGTATCGATAAGAAGATTCCAGAATGCTTGACAGACAATTCCCGCAAGAAACCAATCCTGCCCATGTGTAGTAGTCTTGAGCAGACTTATAATTACAGGTCCACCTTTGAGTTCCATGAATGGCGTACGGTTTTCCCAGTCGCCCAGCAGATTGACGACAACTCCGACGGCACTTGCTTTAAGATCGTAATTCTCGATTTCATTTGATAAACAATAAACGATTGCCCGAAGACCTCCTGTCTTGCAGAATGAGTGTCTGGCCGGTTGGTTACGTGTGAGGTTGCCTAGGACACGAACCGCTTCAACTTGAGCTGATTCCTGACCACTCTTCAAAGTGGTGCAAAGTGCTATTGCTAATTCATTGAGAATGTCGTCCAGACATCCTTTGCTTTCTTTGCAACAATCTTTTGCATAAGAGTTATTGTGCGTCGGTGGCTTATCCTGATAGAAGCAAAGATTATGCAGAGCGCCTAGAGTAGCATGAAGAAGTTCTTGAATTTCATCTTGCTATCAAGGAAGGGAGTGAGTAAAATAACATTTTGTAACCAATTACCGTTTTTTCTCATACCATGTTCGGATTTTTAATTTGGTTAGTTGTGTGAAGTAAATTCAGCAGAATATCCCCAAGTGAACGGGTGCTGCCCAGCGCAAATCCCACTTCCGGATTGACGCTCATATTTGCTACAACCCGGATAAGTTTAACCAGGACATCAATTACTGTGTCACCCATGTAGTTGCGTAGTGTAAGTTGTTCCTTGGAATACACCTCAAGAACACCCAAGAGGTACTCCATGGCAACATCGTTTTGGTAGAACTGAAAAAAGGTAAGCGGCAAATTTATCCACTCCTACAACTCCAACTTGTTTGCCAAGTACTGACTGATTCTCTCAATATAAAGGCTCACCTGATTCCTGGCATTATCAAATCTCGCCATAATATTTCCCAAAATATAGCCAAGTCGACTAAGCAACGAAAGAAGCTTTTCTGGAGTACCACTAAAATTCTCACTACATGGTCCCAAAAGTATTCCAATGCGTGCTGTAAAGTTGACCAGCACCAGGCAGCAAGTGTTGTCCTCAGAAAGAACACTGTGGGAACAAACAATAAAACCAAATTTAAACTACAGACCGATTATTGGATATCATCTCACCTCAAAGTCCTCACAATATTTGCTTGAACTTCTAATTCACCAATGGAAATTTCCGCAGCTCTTATTAAATGTGGGCAAGCCAATTCCAAATGTATTTTGTTGGTATTGCCATCTGGTTTCTGTTGCTGCTGCTGGTCGTGGTCGTCAATCTGTGAAATTGGATAATTCGACGCTGCTGTTTGTCGAACATCAGCCAAAGCCCTCAATGCAGCTGCCAGCTGATACAATGAGTGCAGTGGGGGTCCCGATAATTTCTTCGTAGCTCCTGCTTCATTTAGCATTTGCAAATGTAAAACCATTAGTTCGACAGCTCCATGTCGTGCCAGACGCTCAACTAGCGATTTTTGCCTGCTGAGTTTTTGGTACGGATCTGCTGTGGCAATATCACGATGGAACTTGTTTATCGCCCCTGTTGATGCCGTCCCTGGTGATGGAGCAGTCGATGGTTTTCTTGGCAGTCCCACCAAGCAGTATGTCCAGTTTTCGTTGACATCCTTCATAGCGTTTGTATCTCTACGCTCTTGGTCGGTACTACTTGTCAGAAATCGCACAGCTCCATAACCATAAATGCACGCTTCCGGATCGTCCAGAGGACTTGCTCGGCCCAGACCATCTATCAGAAGTTCAAGGATGTCATTGTCTTGAAACAAATGATCGTTTGTTTCGTTGCGTGCCACTTTGAAGATAAGCTTACACGCTCCAGTCAGGTTGCTTCCGGTAACGCCAAGCTTAATACGTTAAAAGTCAATAAAACGCTGAATGAGGCAATCAACTCAATTAATATTTACCGCCAGTACAACTCGTGCCACAGCAAGCAGAATTTTCGCTGATGAACACTCAACCAGTCCATAGAGTCCTCCAAGGACGAAGCCACGCTTCCAGTTTTTTTGCTCACTGCTTTTAACGCGTCCGTAGAGTTCCTCTAAGATCTGTTGCCAACATTTTAGACATCACTCATACACAAACACACACACACACTACACTACTCACTGCATTTATATGCTGAACAGTCTCTTCGGTGCAACTCTTGAGTCCAGCGTGATCCTTTAGCATTTCTATCAGTTTCTCCATCGATGACTGTGCCAGTAAATTAAAATTTCTTGTTAGAAGTTTGCGTGATGTGAGAATATTTATGGCAACAGAATTGTCTTCCGTGTGAGGATGAGTATCTTCAATCTTTTGGGCTGTTGCTTCTTCTCGGTCGTATACCCCATCTGTTGTATTTTTATTAGAATTATTGTTGTTCCCAGATTCAACTACAGAGCAATTTTCAAAAAAAAATGCAGTACATTATACGGCAACAACAGCAAATGCTTACCACCATTTCGTCGTCTAATGGCGACAGCTGTTCCTGTAACATGAAGCGATGGCAGTTTTCTAGGAATCGCACCATCATAGAAATTTGGATTTCGTGAATCCAACGATTGTGATCTTACGATTAGTTTTGGTGTTGTAGCATTAGTAATACTCTCCGCTTCGCCAGGAATCGCAGTGCGAGTCTCCAACGGCTCCAATGTTGTTGGCAGAGCTGTTCGGCCCTCTGCTTGTAGATATCTCAACCTGTTTTAGGATCACAAGTCCATGTTATAAATATGAGTCTAACATTTGTTTCGTAAACTCACGAAAAAGCGCTCGGCGGTCTCCCGGCCGGTGCAACCTTCCCATAAAGTTGACGACGAGGATCTCTCGGGGTAATTGGACGGCGAGTGCTTAGTAGGCGAACTCCCCCAACGCCTACACAAAAAGTATAAATTTAAAAAAGATTCAAAACATTCAAGTTAATTACCAGTAATTGTGGCCATCGATGATGCGCCCGCACCAACTAAGAGTGTTCTTGCTTCACTTATTAGCTCTGCTGAAGTCTTTTGGTAGGCAATTGACCCTCTTCCTCGCTGATACTGATACTCATCTCCGTTTTGCGTCTGATTCTGATACGCAAATTGCATTTTGTGATTTTGAGGGAACTTTGAGATTTTGTCGATTGTTTTCGCCACAGCATTTTTATCAGAAATTTCAATCTTTTTAGTTGGCGTTTGACTGCGTGAACGGCGCGAACGATGAAGACTTGCCATTACAAAAATATTTACTAGCAACTTTCTAGAATAATTTCGCCTTTTTCACCTTAAAGGATATCTTTTCTATTCAGAGCAGCAAGTCCTAAACAACAATACCGCACAACACCACCTCAACGAATCACCAAAAAATATTTTGCGTTTGGCTTTTCGTGTGCCATGCCAACGATGATTGCATTATAAAAGAGGGTTGTTAGTTACTAGTTAGCAACTAGTCCTGCGTCCAATACATCCTCCAGTACAAATGTTTTCTCACTCGCTCGCTCTCTCATGGCTAACATGTATGGTAATCAATAAAAAGCTGTAGTGGCTTCCGTAGTAGCAACACTACCAATAAGTTTTTCATCACGATCGTTAGCGTAATTGTGAGGATAGCATTCGTTATTCCTTGCATGCTAACTCGATGGTTGTAAAACCTCCAACCATGGTAGTGTCGTAAAACCTCCAGCCATGGTAGTGTCATGTAAACGTACGCTTTGAAGTTTGCTTTAATAACACTACAATTGTGTTTTTATTATATCAACAATTTTTGACCATCTAACTAACTTTAATTATTGTAATTATGTTTCATTGATTGCTCTAATAAAAGGGTAACAATTTGGCCAATTCTGAATACTAAAGGTTGCCCATCAACCAACAGACAGACAGCATTTACGAGTACCGTTTAATTTTCATTAAAATGACCAACACATTGATTGGTGAGGTATTCTATGCAAACGACAGAGCAGAGTGAGATTAGTTTTCAATTTCTTTGAAAAATGTTAAAATAGGACGCTCAATGCGTTTTTCTTTAGTTAATTATTGTGGTTATGCTTTTACTGTTTACTGTGTAGCAGTGTGCAGCTTTTTTGCTGTTATTTGTAATCAAGACAATATTTGATAATCCTCACTATCATCGGAATTGGTAGTCTTACGCTCATTGTCCACACTGATCTGTGAAATTCCCCACAGCCGGACATAGCACCGTCGCAGGGCTTTTGTCCAGTTACGAGAGATGTCTGCTTATGGGGGAGGAACAAACATTTTTGTTAGAAATGCATTGCTGGAGTCACCCAAATGGACAGAAATTGTCGTTTATTTAATAAGTTGTACACATTTATGAAATATTCATAATGATTATTACGATTACATGCATATACTTACATACATTGTACACATGTTTACTTTTCATTAAAATAAATGGAAAACCATGGTTGGGTTAGGTTAAGGTGGATGTCAGTAAAACCGACACATTTAGACTACAATGGTCCATTGTGATAAGGAAAGTTTCCCTCCACTTACTCGTTGAACCACTTAGAGCTTCGTACGAAGCGAAGGAGACTGCTGATATCAGTCTTGATAAGATAATTAGTGTCGTTGTAGAAGAAAGCTCCAATATGGAGTTTACGTTTCTGGGAGAGGGCTGGCCAAGTACAGAGAAGATGGATAATGGTCTCATCCTCCTCCTCATCCATGCAGCTTCTGCAGAAGTCATTCGAGAAGACTTCGAGTCTTGCTGCATGCTTGCCTATAAGACAGTGTCTCGTAATGACACCTACAATAGCACCGATGTGCGATCTTTTTTGAGAGATCAAACACATGGAGCGTTTCGGATCCAGCTTGGGCCAGATCTGCTTTGTCGCTATGCAAGTTGTACTGTTTGACCAACTACGATTAGTTTTGTCAATAGCATCCCGCTTTAACATGAGTTTGCATGTAGCCTGGAGAAACATATTTTGGTAAGATGAGTAGTGTAGTTCCTTGTTTGGCGAGTTTGTCAACTATACAGTTTCCCGGAATGTCTCTATGCCCCGGCACCCAACACAGGTGCATATTAAACTGCTCCGCCATCTCCCTAAGAGGTGATAGGCAGTTGATAGCAAAGGTTGAATTTGTAGGGACTGATTCCGCGAATTTCAGTGCGGCTTGGCTATCCGAGAATATACGGATATCCTTAGCGGATATGACGTTACTCCTCAGCCAAGATAAGGCTTCACTGATCGCCACAATTTCAGCCTGGAGAACACTACAGTGATCAGGATGACGGAAAGAGAGGTTTAGATTTTATGAGAAAACACCTCCACCAACTCCGTCATCAGTTTTAGACCCGTTTGTATAAAAATGAATGCGTTCATCTTCCAGGTACACGCTTTCCTCCCAGAATGATCTGGAGGGGAAGGTGACCTGGAAGTTTTTGTTGAAATGGAGCTGTGGAGTGTTGTAGCCTATGTTGCCTGGGATCCTGACTAAATTCAGGATAGAGGAGTGGCCGATTTCATTTCTAGTCCACTGGGAGATAGCCTTGAGGCGAATAGCTGAGCTAGCAGCTACTTGCCTGCTGAAAATATCGAGAGGTGTAGAGGAGGAACAGAATGTTTAGTGCGGCGGAGGGGGTGTACGAAGTGATCTTTGCTTAATTTATCTAGAATTACTTTCTTATTTAAGGTAGTCCACCAAACAGTCACTCCGTATATAAGAGTATGTCTTACTACCGCTGTATATATCCAATGAGTTATATGGGGTTGAAGACCTCATTTGCTATTAATTGCCTTTTTGCATGAGAAGAGTGTCACTGTGGCTTTTCGAACTCTTTCTTTTATGTTAGGTATCCAGCTTAGCAGCCTAACCAAAATAAGACCCAAAATACTTGGCCTTATCGGAGAATGCTCAGCTTGTACCTTTAATAGAAGGAGGGTCAACATGTGAGATTTTGTATTTCCTAGTAAAGAGGACAAATTCAGCTTTGTGTGTGTTTACTCCTTAACCCCAGCGATCTACCCAATTTGTTAGCTTGTTGAGAGCATTTTGCAGGAGTTCACTTAAGGTGTTAGGGTACTTTCCTGAGACGGCAATAGCAACCTCATCCGCAAAAGCGATCACTCGGAAGTCCTCCCTTCTCAGGCATTCGAGCAGCTCGTTCACCACTAAGTTCCATAGAAGAGGGGATAGGACTCCACCTTGTGGGGTTCCTCTGCTAACAAATCTTCCGATAAACGTTACACCCAGTTTTGAGTTAACAATCCGACTTGTGAGTAGGGATCGCTTAGTGAACTTTCTTAAAAGGAACATATTTATGAGGTCTCAAAAAGAGTCTGCCAATGTTTGGGCGTCATAAGACGTTGTAAATTCTGCTTCACCATTTCTGAAGTATGAAGATTATATAGGACTACTGTTAAAAATAAAAACAAAGGTTCTGTGAGGCTTTTTTCTTTTTCAAAAATATTAGCTGATATTAATTTAGTTTGTGCTTGACAGCCATTTAAGTCAGACAACCTCGTAAATTTTAACGAAAATGAAAAAAAGTGAATTTCGTGTGCTGATTAAGGATTATTTTTGCATAACAAACCTACACCGGAACCAAGAAAAGTAACCGTGAACGTAACATGGATCCATCACAACACACCAGAGACCAAGGAACTATTAAGACTGTGGGTTTATCCGGCTGAACCTGCACCAAAAAAGACCAAGGTAGGTCTGTCGGCTAACAAGGTCATAATTACAGTTTTTTGGGAGGCGCGCGGTTTCATTCACATCGATTTCCTTGAAAAGCGTAAAAAGATCACCGGCTAATATTCTGCAGAGCTTTTGGTCAGATTCGATATTGATTTGAAGCAAAAACGAGTGCTGTTCCATTAAGACAATACACGGGTCCACACGTGTGTAGTCACAATGTCAAAAATCGATAAATTGGGCTACGAACTGCTAGCCCATCCAGCATATTCTCCAGATTTAGCACCCGGTGACTATTTTGGGTATAACGAAGAGGTCATCACTGAAAAAAACGCATATCTTGAGGGCCTTGAGAAAACTTATTATATGGAAAAAATTAAAAAAATTGGAAAAACGCTGGACTAACCCTCGTACATGGGTTAGATTTATATACTTTTCAAGCAATGGGACAGTACCCGAGAATATTCCAAGCAGAGGAGCATGCTATCGAAGGTGTGATCAGTTTAATCTGACAAAGAAATACTTGCGGCAGAGAATAGCTATCATGACGCTCAGCTAAACAGCAATAATAGTCCTTGTCAAAACTAGGGGAGGAGTGAAAAAGCCAAATTGAACAGACTTGGCGAGGACATCTTCTCAAAGAATGCAGAGTTTTGATCCGATAGAGAAGAAACCATGTTGGAAGGTACGTGGTTTCGGTTCATTAGGTTCTTTAGAAGAGGGTCCAGAGGAATGTATGCTATCTGTAGGTCACAAGTCAGTAGATCAGCACAGTAGATCAACATTGGTCGCGGTGACGTGGTGTTGCAACATTCGATCCAGATTACGCGATGTACGGTGGATCGAATGAAATTCGATAGATCTTTCCACTATTTCCAGTCAATAGTTTGTTGGTTGGACTACTGAGAGGGAGGTTTAAAGTTTGAAGCTCAGAAAAACATCAAACAAGGGAGGTGTACCTCTCGCGAAGATATACCGAACATCCGAGAGTAATAACTTTCACGATAAAACTTCGTTGCTAAGTACAATTAAGTACTTCTGTGTAGATGATAAATTACACGTAACTTTTTTGTTTTCAAGGAGAAATATAGCTTCACATAAACAAGAGGAAGTTCAGTGGTGTGGCCAAAAGAATTTGAGTATAGTTTGCCTTTCTCAATGGAATAATAAATGTAGGAGGAATTATTGGCCTTTATTCTACGTATGTATGTATTTAAGTTCAAATTTTCACTGCTTCCAATTGAGAGTTATCTCATGTTTCAACAGCATGTTAAAATGTGCTAAACTATTTGCATTTATAATTAATAATAATTTATTCAAATCTCGTCCAATTGCGATGCAACAATCGATTTGTACGAGAGCTTTGTGTTCATTATTATGAGTAATATTAAATAAACAATGAGTAATAATAGATATTCTATCAAGTATGTAAATCTAATTCTCCCTCAATCTTGCAGGTCAGCAATTCTAGGCGAAGTACAGAAACAAGGTAGCACAAAACTTCCATCAAATAAGTCCGTTTTAGTATTAGGCGATAATGCCACAGGCAAAACTACGCTCATTGCCAAATTGCAAGGGGTCGAAGATCCGAAAAAGGGCTCTGGCTTGGAATACGCTTATATCGATGTCAAAGATGAATACAGAGATGGTTAGTTTACGTTTACACATAAAACTATATGTGTACCATATATTTTGATTATTCTTTCTAACCATAATCTACAGATATGACACGATTAGGAGTTTGGGTCCTTGATGGAGATCCAGGTCACACAAACCTCCTGCGATACGCTTTGAATGAAACAAATTATGCACACACCTTAGTTATACTCACAGTATCGATGACATCGCCCTGGGGCTGGTTGAGTCAGCTGGATCATTGGATTAAAGTGCTGGCCAAACATATTGCCAGTTTGAAACTTGAAGCCGATGAGAAACGTGATGCCCGCCAACGTCTGGTCACATCGTGGCAAAGTTATTGTGAAGTTGGCGATGATCTCGATCCAGGATCGCCCATAAAGCGCACTGTACGGAATAATTCCGTGGATGAAGATGATTTGTTGCCACTCACCGAGGGTGCGTTGACTACGAATTTGGGTCTAGACATTGTTGTTGTTGTCACAAAGGTAATTGTCTATTTATTTTCTATTTTCTCAATTAAATATGCATATCCTTCCGTACTCACAGACGGACTACATGACAACATTAGAAAAGGAATACGATTATAGGGATGAGCATTTCGACTTTATACAGCAATGGATACGACGATTTTGTCTGCAGCATGGCACATCACTTTTTTACACCAGTGTAAAAGAAGATAAAAACTGTGATCTCCTCTATAAATATTTAACACATCGAATTTACGATTTACCATTCCGAACGCCTGCGCTAGTCGTGGAGAAGGATGCTGTTTTAATGTAAGTGTGCGGGGGTAGAGGAGGTGTGCACCCAAATTCACACACATAATTTCTATAAGAAGTTATCTAATTTTTTTCGTTTTTCCTGATTTCAGACCTGCAGGTTGGGATAGTCTTAAAAAAATAAGTATTTTATACGAAAATATGCATTCGTGTAAAGCTGAGGACTATTACACGGATATAATTGCTCCGCCACCATCGAGAAATGTGAGTGCCACAGTAAAAATTTATTTACTTAAAATGTATTACTATTTCTTCTGAATTCGTCAACTCTTGTAAGGCTGTTTCAAATCGAGAAAGTGAAATACAGACGGAGGATGAGCAAGCTTTTTTGCTACGGCAACAGGAAATCCTTAGACAAGCTCAAGGACTGGTCCGGGGAGAATCACCACTGCGAAATCAGGGCAATAAGCCGGGACCAAGAACAACACCAGGGACAGCTGGGCAGAGTCCAACAAAGAAAGTAAGTTTGTTGGATTATTTGCTAAACAAAACAGAAACGTCGACCTCTACTTAAGATGATATATTCAAAATATGTAGAGCATTTTTAATTGCTTTAGAACTGAGAGGAATACTTTAGGATGCTTAATTTTCTATTATAACCCCCGAATAATTTGCAAACAATATGCAAAGAGATCAATGAGACTAAAACATTTGATATTACCAAATGCGAAAAGATTTCCCTTCTTATAATATGTGGGCATTCAGGTAAAAAGGGGAAGAGACGATGAAATGTCGATGTGGATACATTTTGATCACAGTTGAACTCTTTATTCAATTCATTGCACATTAATGTGATATTTTTATAAAGATAATTTTTTATCAAATTTATTAATAATCCTGCCTCTCAATTATTTAGCAAATTAACGGAGAATGGTCGTATTGTTCGGTTTTAGAAGAACTCTAGGTAATTTTCAATCAATTATTATCTAGAAGATGTATCTCTGTGCTCAATGGACATTTTTAGCTAAAAGAAAAACTTCATCACATTGTAAAAAGTAGTAGAATAGAAACATTTTTATTGGTGATCCTACAATTACACGATGAACATCATTTTTATGCTTTTATATTTATTGAAAACTCTTTATTTTTCGTGTTTATGGAAATTTGTGAAAATGTTTTGAATCTATCATCTTAGAGGGCCATTAGTTTCTGTTCAGTTCAGGTAAACAGTTTGACTAATGCAAACCTTATGTGAAAATGCCTTTCAATTGCTTGTTAGTCAAACTGAAACTGGGACTGACTGCGTTTTCTATCAATTCAGTTCAACTCAGTTAACTTCTACTAACTGAATAAATGAATGGCCCTTAAAAACACAAAACTATAGAATGTAAAACCTTAATTTATCTCAATGGCTTAATTGATATTATTTGTAATGTAATTTTCTTTCTCGTCCTCGACAGATTGACGCTAAACTGAATACATCGACACCAGGCAATGAAGGTGTTCTCGCAAACTTTTTCAATTCATTGTTGCACAAAAAATCTGGATCACCATCCACACCGCCTGGTTCGTTGAGTTCTCCGCGCATTAATGGTAATGATTCCTTAACACCTGACAAGTTAACCGTTCGCACGGATGCTGCCGCCGAACTGGATCGATTGGCGAGAAGTGTGAAAAAGGAAATGGATTTCTCACAAAGTGATTGTTAGAGTTTGAAAAAGACACAACAATAGAAAAGAAAATAGGAAACTATCGCTAAGTTAGTAAACCATCTAATCCATTGAAAAGAGCTTTCCTCTAATTGATCATCGTTTCAGAAAATTCTAATTTTTATTCTTTTGTGGTTTTGTTTATTTCTTTCGTCTGCTCGCTTCCTCTTCTTTTGCATTACAATAATTCTACAAGTATTATTATTGTTTTGTCATTAGTTTAAATGAAGAAGAAGAAAAGGAAGAGATGACGGTATATTAACCACAATTGTGGGTGGAGAGTAAAACTAACCGGAATAGCAACTGAAGAAACACAGGGAAACATTATCTTCCCGCCCTTATTTGTAATATTTCCTTTATGGATTCCTCAACAAGAATAATAAATTTTAAAACAAAAACTTGTTCTGTGCAATTGTCCTCTACAAATTATTACATACAAAACGAAACGAACGGATAGGTAAATATAACAATTGCAGAATTGAACAAAAAGTTAAAGTTTAAATCAGAAAAAAAAATTAACATACACAAAAAAGTACTTTTCTGTTAATTATTATTATTTACACTCATGTATTAAGTAGTAATATAATTATGAACAAACATAAGTCATACAGAAAAAGTAACAGCTTATGTAATTACAATCGAAATGCGAATGTTGGGGCCATTATCCGTTCTAATTCGTAAGTTTTAAAGTACAGTGTTCATTGCTCAAGCTATCCATTTTACTTAAGTCATCTATTTTTTTATTGGTCAGAAGAATTGTCAGAAGAAAGCATTGTTGTAACTTCAACATAGAAATAAA
This sequence comes from Nephrocerus scutellatus, assembly GCA_947095585.1. Lineage (NCBI taxonomy): Eukaryota > Metazoa > Arthropoda > Insecta > Diptera > Pipunculidae > Nephrocerus > Nephrocerus scutellatus. The sequence continues at coordinate 3,894,297 of OX352763.1, forward strand.
AGAACACCCTTCAATCTCTATTCGATGGAGTTATTTATTGAAACGAAAACGTTCTAAACACACAAACTTATGAACTTTGCATAGAAAAGTCCCAATCTTTAATAATTATATAAAAACAAAATTTTTAATAACAATAACCAAATTGTAAAAATTTATCCAAATGTACCGTAAATGTTGAAAAAAAAAACCAAAAGCTAACCAACATAATACACAACATAAACAGCAATTGGAGGAGCATAAAAATATTTACATATTTATTATAATTAATCTACTCTAATAATTACAAACAATCTAAACAAAATAAACGAACAACAATGAATGTCGTCGTCACTCCTTTTAAAGGAACTAGAAGATCTTAGTAAATTATTATTAATATTTTTATTTAAAAAGATGTACATGTGTGTGCAAATAATTTTAATTTTTTGTTCTGAACAGAACAACAGATGGAGAAGATATAAGATATGCTTACAAACCCCAATACACAGACGCTTTGGTTGCGTCTTTAGTACGTTCCTAATGCTCTGTTTCTGCTCTGTTTGCTTCCATTGCAGGCTTTGCACTTTAAATTCAACTTTTTTTTAAGTCGGACTTAAAGCTTTAACGAGTTGGTGAATTTTATCTGCAAAAAACTAAATTAGGAGTGCTGATCCTGTGTGGAAAACAATATCAAAGCTTTTTGATACACAAATATTATTAAATAAAATAATAATAAGAACAGCAACAAGCAGATGTATGATTTCTTAATCTGTGTTCACCTAATTTTGTCTTAGACATTTTATTTAACAGTAATTTAAGTAACGTAACAACGGCTCGATGAGAGTTGCTGACTCTGACTCAGATTAATACGACATTAAAGTTTATTTTTTTATATTATAAAAATGAAATGAGTGAAATAAAAGACGAAACATTTACCACAACTACTACAATAGAATATAACGCAGTTAACAGCGCGAAATAAAAGTAAATTTAACTATAATCAAAATAATTTATATTAAAATAACAATAATTGACTTTCCTCATTATGTGATTAATTTTATTTACATTAATTTATTTTTATTCCTTTTTCGTAAACAAATTTTGTTATTCCGATTTAATAATTCTATATATGTATGTGTATGTGTATGAGATGAGTTGTACATATTTTTAAAAAAAAATACGCTTTTTCGCGAATGTTCATTTGGGCGTGTGAATTTCTGAAAGTAATCAATGCCTTAGACAAAAAAACAGATTCGAAAAAAAGTTATTTAGTGATTTTGTGGTTTTGATAACAACAACAAAAATAATCCAAAAAATGTTACACATCTCAAACAAGTATGTCTACAAATATACAAAACTTTATTAATACCTACAAAAAAAAACGAACACAAACAAGAAACATGTTCTGTAAATTATTGATATTAAATAAAGATAAAAGACAACAAACAAACAATAAAAATGATTTATTTAAATAGAACTAACATAACTCTCACAATTGAAAAACTTATAACTTAAGATTTATGCCATAAACCGTTTACTTTAGAATAATAATAATAATATTCGGCGCGACAGACCGTTGCGGTCCAAGGCCTAGCTTCTCGCGATCATTTGTGTTGTGCATGTATATTTTTGCACACAAATGGAAGGAATACAATTTAGTGCCGTATCCGAACGGATTCCGAATTGAAAAGCTTTCCTTGACAAGTTTTTGCTCTCGGACTTTTGTCAGACATTCGCGAGAGGTGGGACCGTGAAAACACTTTTGGTGTCTTCAGGCATTCGAACTACAAACCCCCTGCTCAGAAATACATGCACTTAACCACTGAGCCACGACACCCACTTACTTTAGAACAGATCGAACTATGAATACGTTAAGTTTAAAATTGTAACTAATTTCATTATTATGACATATAAGTTTGTTTACTAAAATTCTCAAATTTGAACATTCTTATCAAAAACAAAAAAAAAAAATTTCACATCCGTTGCCAAAGTTGTGTAGTTCTACGAATAATTTGAAGTTTCTACCAATGTAAAGCGGAATTTTTTTTCTCTTAAAAACAAAAATCATACAATCTTGTTGTTCTTAATGTAAAGGTAAGGTTTTTTCAATGTGAGAACTATGTCTGTTAATCCATAAAGCGCCAACATAAATTGATTTAAGTGGGCTTTTTTGTAAGCTTTTTGTTGTTTTGTCCAGATTCTTCAAATATTCGTTCATTTACGTAAACCAATTTACTTAGTGCCAATGAAGTAAAACGTTGCGTACGAAAATTAGACAGCTTCTGCAATTTGTTTGATAAATAAAATATTAATTTTTTTTTAAATAAAATGCTTTTATTGAAGCATAACTTTGGAACAACTAGAACTGTTAATAGAAAATAAATGAAAATTGCTAGACTGTTTTTAATGGAAATCTGGAATATTTGAGGCTTAAAAAAATGTCATAAATTAAAAAAAAACCAAGCTAAGCATTTGAGTTCTATGACAAGATTAAGAGGCCTTCATAAGACCCCATTAAAGACCCTCACAAGACGACCTCAAACCCACTTCAAGACCTTAACTCGCCTCAAGACCTCCTGAAGACCCTATCAAGACCCTAGCATCACCCAGCACTATTCATCACGGCGATCCCGGAAACAATGGGTTCGATAACAAACAAAAATAGATTTTAATGTATAACTATAGACAAATATCTAGCGGGTAATCGGGGTACAGCATAGCTTACATCGGACCATTGCAAAATATAAACACAACACAATAATAACCTCTTTTTATACTCTCGCTTTACGTCATTTTGATTTTGTGTTGTTAATTTCACCCTTTATCCCTTAACGTCGTCGAAAGACATACAAGAAAAAATTTTTCGTTTAGATCATCAATTTTGCTTTTTACTAAATATAAGGAGTCTGGAGCTACACTCTTCTATGGCAGGATAAGATAGTGAATTAGAGTCTCAAATTTATCAACTTACTTCCTGTTCTACATAGCTGCCTACTGGCGAATGAACCGTACTTTTTGCCACAACGCTGGCAATAACTGTTAGTGTTCGGGGGATCGAAACTAACTCGGTTGTTCTATGTGGGATCGTTCTTTATGTTAAATTACTTCATCTTTGTTGTAATTTTGTTGTATAGTATGACGTCCCAAGTTTGGTGCCAATTTTGAGGCACACTTCATCCTTTTTTGTAAATTTTTAATTTTTTTTGTATTTATTGTTATTTCATTGAAGCACCTTTTTTGTACACTTGAGCACATTTCCCTTGGTAGCACTTTAAAAATGTAAAGGTAAAGTAAATCGAAGTTCATATTATTCCCAAATCTTAATATGTATATAAAAAAAAAGTCCTTTAAAATTAAATTTTTTTTTGTGAATTCTCTAATCAGAAATACACATGTGTTTAAAATTTGAAGAAAATCGGATACATTTAAAAGAAAAATTGTATGGGAGCCCCCCGACCACGGGCCCCGATCACTTTCAAATGTTTACAAAAAGCCTTGTCCATCAGAGATACACATGCGTATAAAATTTGAAGAAAATCGGGTAAATTTTGTAAAATATTTGTATGGCCCCCCCCCCCGACCCTGAGGCCAGAGGGACCCAAAATTTTAATAGAAAGTGTTGTCATCGGACATACACATCTGTGCAAATTTTAATGAAATCTAGCTTTGGGAAGTGGGCTAAAAATTGCTCGCAAGATTCCACGACAAACAAACAAACACACGGACACGCGAAGTTAATATAGAGAATTAAAAAAGAACTGGCTATTTGCATGGGCAAACTTATTGGTATATAAGTTAACAAATAGAAAATTGTCTATACACCAATTGCCACTGTCACTTACTCACACATTACTTTAAAACTTTGATGAAATATCATCTGTAAACTAATTCGGTGATTTACAAACTTTTAATAGAGACACCATAATGACAGCAACACTTTCAGTGATTTTCAAATTTTTAAATTAAAATTGTTTCTTATTTTGGTTGTAAGACAATTGGCATTTAATTAAATAATACAAACTAGCGGTCCGTTTATTTGTATAACTGCTGCCAGTCTCGTTTCCGTATAATTCTCAAACCATTCAGAAAACAATCGGCTATATAAGCAGAAGATGTGTTGGAAATCAAGAAACAAAGTTTTAAGTAAAACATATTTTTGTACAATATTATATTCTATCGAAGCGAAGGATAGCACTAGACAGTAGTAACTCGTAGAATAAGAGGTAGTCCTCTCCGCACAACTGGGTATCCCCATTCCTCAACTCCACCGGAGTTTCTACCAGTCGTAGTAAGAGCTGCCTTGGAGACGTCACCCTTTCTCTATCTGAACGATAGCTCTCTCTGCATATCTTTAGAAAAATATCTAGTAGGGTTTATTAGCCAACAGAACAACATTTTTTGATACGAAAGGTAAAACAAAGTCGAACCCTGGACGCCCACGCTATGCTAAGCATAATAAGAGTGCAAATCCGTTGAGAGTGTGTATGTTAATTTAGTTTAGGAAGACTAATCAGTTGCATTTCTTTATAAAATGCAGTAGGTAGCCAGATTTTCGAAAAAAAAAAGAAATTGGATATTGATATTGTATCAATGGTTAAACATTGCCATTGACACAATTCGAAGAAGTACGTACATATTATATTTTTTCTAAATTACTACAATTTATTTCTTCTTCAATTTTTCTTTTTATTACACATTTCAATTTACAAATTAATATCGAATACACTTAGAAATATCATTTTAATTCACTAGAAATAAATATTACAAATTAAATTATAATTGCATTTTGATTTTTTCGTTATAAAGCGCAAAATAATAAAAGATAAAAAACGGCTCCAGTTAAAAAAAAGAAAAAGAAATACAGTTTCATATATCTACTTATTTCTATTGAAAAGAAATACGGTAAAAAAATTGTGTAAAAAAGTAACTCTTAAGATGACTATGGCATTGAACCATTTTTCTGTTCGATGTAAAGGAAATAAGTTCCGGCTGCATATGCCAAAAAATTGAAGAGCCCAAAGACACCAGCCGCAATATTCGATCCATATCCAAATCGGTTAGTTTCAGATGACCATTTCGCCAGTTGGACAATGAATGCAATGAAATAGAGAATTGTCTCGATTCCGGTGTTGATGAGTTCCTGCCAGGAAGAATAATTAATTTATTTTGTTTAAATCTTAAATGTACAGCTTTAAAGTGGTAACCGGAAGGCAATTGACAATCTCCTAACGTGTCTTTTCTCACACAACTGGGTCACTACGAACAGTAAGAGGGACAATGTGGAACTTCAGCTTCTTAAACCAGAAAGTAATAGACTTCAATTAGCTTGACAGCCTATCATTAACTGGTTTCCTCCATTCCCGTAACAACTCTCGCGCATACCTTCCAGAAAACAAAGTGACTAGTTCCTGCGCACTGCTTATTATTACAGTCACTGGGTTTCGCAAAGTAGCGGACAATTTTCTACACCATGGAAAGCGTGAAATTATCAGTATTAAGTAGGTTTTATAATTACTTATAGAATGGAGCGATTAGTGTGTTACTCTTTGAATTCGTTCGTCAGTCACTGACATCAGTTTTCTTTAAAACTCATCAAAGCTCGATTTTAAATTATTCTCTGAGGCGGAGTGGCAACTAGTAACTCTTTAAAAGTTTTTTGCATTCTAAAAAAAGGTCTCCGTGCTTAAGGTAGTAGCTCTGTCTTTGGATAGGAAATTGGTTTGACACACTCAATACCTCGTCGTACCTCATACTTCTGACACATTTATTAATGTTTGTATGAGCGGAATTGACTTGAGAAACAAGTAGTAGGTACGTTGCGATGCCTGTTCCACTTAACTCACCGTTAGTATCCAATTTATGGCCAAATTAAGGCCCTCACGTATGCTTAGCAAATATGCAAACGTCCATAATAGTGTGGCAATGAACGACACCACAACAACAAAGAGGAAAAAATGTGCTGCCGAAAGGTAAACAGGTGAGGCACAAATCATGCAAATTATGCCTAAGATCTGAAAAGAAAGAAAAGCAGAAGTTGTTAGTTAGTTGGATAAAACAGGAATTGCAAGAAGTAACAAATCTTATTGTAGCAGAGGGTTAGCACATTTTGTCATTAAATTATTATAAACATTCGGCCTGGGCAAGAGATGACACCACCATCGATATCGAATAAATGTTTTTCTTCGTGAATACCGCCCTTTATATGATTGCTGTCCAATTTTTAGCCCGCTGCGTCATTCAGTGAGTGCTTGGCAGCTATTGAGACTGAGAGTGATACGATCAATGAGATCAAGAATACATTGAATTGAATGCGATTCTCGATAATTGTGGATATAGAGATACTGACAGCTAAATTAAAAGGGATCGTTAGAGCGTTTTTGATGATGAGCGCCCAGGGGGGGTCACCACACTCAAAATTTTTGATGAAATCCATGGTATAATAATTGACGATCTCACTTGTCGATCGTGCCCGGGATTTCCGCGGCTGTGGCCATCACACGTGAACGAGTAGAGAATCTATAGGATGAATATTTGGGAAAAAGGTAGCTCTAGAGTTTCAAAACTCATTACACCATCTCTTTATAGACTTTAAAGCCGCTTATGATAGCATAGCCAGATTGGAACTTTATAAAGTATCCGGATCACTATCAAGCCCATTCAACATCTATAGCGGGCTCCGACAAGGGGATAGACTGGCCTGCGTCCTCTTTAACATAAGAAAGTGATCCGAGACTACGATGTAATGGCGAGAGAACCATCCATTCAGATACTGGATTATGCAGACGTTAGTAGAAACCCAAGAGCTGTACAGGAAGCTTTCATCCAGATCGAGCGGGCGGCACGAAATCTGGGGCTCCACATAAATGAGAGCAAAACAAAGTACATGGTGGCCACGTCTGCGAGTAGAAGATCCAATATTGGTCCATTAATTAGAAAAGTGGAGCGCGAATTTGAGGTAGTGCAATCCTTTAACTATTTTGTGTCAATTGTAGCAGCCGATAACAGCATGGAACCAGAAATACGCCCATTGTTGCTTTATACCAACAAAGCCTACTGTCAGTCAAGACTCAAGACTTCAAACCCAGGAATTTAACATCCAAGCTGCTCGTTGTATAAGATAATAGTCATACCAGTACTTACATATGGTTCTGAGATGTGGGTGCTTAGCAAAAAGCATTCTGACCTCTTAGCCGCGTTCGAGAGCAAAGTCTTACAGAGAATTGTTTACACTGTATGTGTGGAAGGACGATTTCGGAGATTAATTTTGACCATACGCAGTCACGGTCCATAGACATCGGTACCGGATCATGTTAACTGACTATTTTGGAAGAGGTTGAATTAGAGATATCAGCCCTTCCAGACGAAGATGACGAATCATCCAAGCACTCTGTGAATGCTTGGTTAAGGAGACGTATTTTCTATAAAGAAATATGTTCGGTAACAGAGTTGAGAAACTCTCTGACTATAGTCACACCATTTTTATGCAGTAGCATTTCAGGTGCAGTGTCGGTTATATGGGCAAGGGTTTTATGAAATTAAAAAAATGTATATTGTTTGATGTTAAAGATTTAATTTTCTTTCAAAAGAGGCCAACAGTAGCCTTATAGCTAGAAGCGTTCATGAGTAACAGGCTGCAAAGTGATGTAAGGTCAAGAGTACGTTTCTTCGCATTAAAAGGCAACGTACACCAGAGGGGGTAAAAATAGATACGCCCGCCTATAATGCGACTTTTTTCTTGTAATTAGCCGAGGAAACAACTCTTTTGTATTTGTAATCTTAACAGATACACCCTGTATACTAATAGCCTATGTCCCTATGAAATATCATCCGCATACTAATTCAGTGGCTTACAAAATTTTACCAAACACAGAAAAAATAACGGGAGCAACACTTTTAAATAAAATTAAGAAATATGTATTTTCATTGACAACTGACATTAAGTTGAATAATACAAACTATGGGCCTGTTTATTCGTATGGCGGACAGCAGCCACACTCTTTTTTTTAGAATCATACAGAAACACAGCGTTCCTTTAAAAAAATTTGACTCTCACTGTGAGCGTAACGACACGCTTACAGTGAGATTTCAATGATGGTGTTGTGCGTCGAGTGCACCTAAACAACCTGAATAACAAGATACAACCAACAAGACAACGTCCATGGTACACAAAGAACGACAAAAAACACAGAAAACAATGAATTGAAACCAAATAACGTCAACATCGTCATACTGTCGTCCCCTTGCACCGCTAAGTCAATTAAAGTTATGAAGATTACGACAGCGTCATTGGTTAACAACTTATCCCCACATCATGCTGTTTAACAGGTGTGACACACACCGGAGCTACTAGTACACAGATACTACCTACATACGAGCTAAGATACGATTTTCCTTCAATAGAAACCACCGCATGTTTTTCCTTCCGATCAAAACATCATATACACAGCGGCTCACTAGATTAAAAGCACATCATTTTGGGAGATAAAATTAATATTTCTCCAGTTATATGTCAGAAAAGAAAAGAAAAAACAAATGATGGTAAAAGTTAGAGTAGATTATGGTTAATACAAAATTAAGTTTTAAAGAATATTCAGAACAAGATAACGGTACATTAGAGATTTTTTTGCCAAATGAGTCAGAATGGCATGAGTTTAAATCGGTTCATAAGATAAGAAGCACCTTGCAAATGAACGAAAACAAATTTTTTTTTTGTCTTTTTTTATGAAAATTGATTTTGAACTTAAATTCTCCAGATATAATTTTTAATAATGAGTAGAAGATAAATCGATCTTAAATGGAGCCAAGTAATCGAGCGAAATTTCATTCCAGGCAGGATTAACGGAATTCATCAGCGCTTCCCTGTTATCATATTGTTTTGCACATTCGTACATTTTTGGCGTGAGTCAGCCACAGACCTTTTCTATAATGTTAAGGTCTGGCGATTATGGTGGCAATGGTAAAAGTTCAAGATTTTCAATGGCAACAAATGATTTAAAAATGTGACCGGTGGGTAAATGAGCGTTTTCCTGTTGAAATATCCATGAAAGTGGTCCAGAGCAGATCGATGATTTACGGAAAAGCTGATTCAAACACTTTTTCCTGTCATTGAGATTCGTACCACTAATAAGATCCACTCCGATTGATCTTGCCAGCGATACCACGCTTAGACAAGACTTTCGAAATGAAGAACTTCACAAACAACGATTGCACTTTGCTTCTCATCTTATGAACCAATTTAAATGCATGCCATTCTGACTCACCCAGTTAAAGTTTCATAAAACTACCGTTAGCTTGTTCTCTTCAATTTTGAAATTCACCATTGCATTCAACTTGAACAACTGTTTCTTTCACAATTTTTTTGTTCTCTCTCACTGCCATATAAAGGATCAAAAAAGATCATTTTTACTTCTTAAAATTGTCTGCTTTTAATTTAACGAACCGCAGTGTACATACTACTTCCATACGAGTAATATGCGATTTTCTTTCAATGGAAATCTTCGCACGTTTTTCCTTTGTAACCAAACATCACATATTTTGTTCCGTCATTATTTTCCACTCATTCATATTTTGATTCCTATCCCTCCTTTCCAGGTTGGTTGTGTTTTTGTTGTTTTGGTAGAGTGTGTGTGTGTATGTCTCGCGTAATGTTAATTCAACGGAGATTCGTCATCATCACCATCAAGTTATGACTGCATTGCACTCTATACTCTACTACTCTACTACTAAACACTATCGATGCGTTGCGAAGTTTTTCTAAAGTTTTGACCTTTAAGAGAGCTCAGCTCAAAGTATCAGGTAAACAAAACAAACAAAAAACGCGTTCATAAGAAACACCTCCACCTCCTACTCTGGACTGGATTTCACGTAACACCTACGCGAGAACATTGCATGTGTATAGATGGGTTGTTGGACTGCTGGCGGTGCCCATGCAGTTTCCCAGATGGCATCTCGAATAACGAGTATGAGAGTGTATCTGTGTGATTGTGTGTGCATATAGCCAGCCCACTTTTTCTCTAAAGAAAATTTAGCCACAAATGAATTTGCATATAAATTTAGAATTGAAGTGATTCGCTGTGTGATGTGATTTGTGTCTCTAGATTGTAATTGTCAGTACAGTAGTATGAATGGTGGTAGTAGTATTATAAACAGCTTTGGTAGTTTCTTAAGCTTTTCACCCTATCCAGTTCAGATGTTCAGTTTATTATGAGGCAGGAAATCTAATCTAGGAAATGACATAAATTATTTTCTTCTCTTTGATGTCACGCAGAGTTCCTGTCATTTTCATATAATTATGAGCCGCAGTAAAAAGAAGAAGTAAATTATAATTAATGACGGAATTATTCCTATGCAGAAAATTTCACATTTTTTTTATAAATTGGAAGTTTTTGTTTGTTTGTCATAAGAAAAGAGGCAAGCAGTTATGGCATATAAAGAAAACTACGAGTATCATCATCATCATATTGGCTCTACGCCTCTTTTCTTTTGAACGCAACTAAGACTAAGAGGTAAGAATGCTTTTTCCTAAGCACCGAAGTCTCGGATCCATAATATATTAGTACTGATAAGGGTTTGCAATCCGGGCGATTTTCTTAATCCCGGGATTTCGGTATTGATATTTTCTAAATATCAGACTTTCCGACTTTCACCCTTTAGGCAGGTGACTTTTAGACTTTAAAGACCCCTATGATAGCATAGCCAGAGTAGAATTTTATAAGGCCATGAGAGAATTTGGCATCCAAAACTGACTATCTAGGCTGACCATGACCACTGTTATAAGGCAAGTAAAAATATCCGGATCACTATCAACCCCATTCAACATCTATAACGAGCTCCGACAAGGGGATGGACTGGCCAGCGTTTTTTTTCAACCTGACGTTGCAGAAAGTGATCCGATACTCGATGTAACGGCAAAAGGAACAATCCTCAGTATATAAGTCCTTTCATATACTGGCTAACGTAGATGATATTGTCATCGTTGGTAGAAACCCATGAACTGTATAGGAAGCTTTCATTCAGATCGAGCGGGTGGCACACAATCTGGGGCTGCACATAAATGAGAGCGAAACAATGTATATGGGGGCCACGTCTGCGAACAGAAGATCCAAAGTTGGGTACTCAATTAAAATAGTGGAGCGCAAAGGTAGTGTAATCCTTTAACAGCCTTTAGCAGCCGTTGCTTAAAGTCAACAAAGCTTTGTATAGTTTGTCAAGACTCTTCAAATCCAGAAACCTAACCATAACATGCAAGCTGCTGGTGTATACAATAGTCATACCAGTACTCACATATAGCTTCAAGACTTGTGTGCTTAGTAAAAAACACTCTGACCTCTTAATCCCGTTCGAGAGAAAAGTCTTATGGAAAGTTGTTGGTCCCGTATGTGAGGAAGGACTATTCAGGAGACTCTATAATGATGAGACCTAAGAGCGTTATGGCGATGTCGACAACGTTAAGAGAATTAAGCTCGATAGGCTACGGTGGGTAGAACACCGAGCTTTACATGAATGAAGAGGATCCTGCTCTCCTTTGCGGTAGGATTTAGTGACACGACAGCGAAGCCGGCCAAGCCTACGCAGAAATGATGACGTAGACCAGTAGTCCCAGAGTTTAAGGATGCCAAACTGGATGACATCGGCTCGAAACCGGGACCGGTGAAGAAATGTGATGATCAAAGCATCGCAAGTAATTAAATTCGCGTCCCTTCAGCAAAGTGCTTCCACCGTAATTTAGATGGGCTTTAGCACTGACACTGTATCAATTTTTAGTTCTAACTCCTTGTCGTAGAACTTTAAATTTGTTTATTAAATTTATATCTATTAAAGATTTTCAAATAAAAGATCTTAATTCAAGAAACCTGTCAATCATATCCACTAACCTATTCCATCTGGTTTTTGTGTATCAAGTATTATTGAAGATTTTCATTCTAAGTCGGTTTTTTTTTAAAACAGTTTCACAATTTGTCTTAACTGTGTATGACACGTTTTAATGAAAGATCAAACATCACCTGTATTTTCCCCAAATGTTAACCCTTTTTTGAATCGGACTCAATTTCATTTATTTCCATTGGTTTTGATTTCTGGTATAAAGTATCCGTGTGCGAAGCAAATTTGTTGAGACACTGATGATACAAGTTAGCCAACTTTAATCATTACGCTTGCACCATTAGTTTTGAATGAAAATATATCTGCATGCAGTAAATGCAGTAATATTTTAAACTCCATCAATTTCATCTTTAGAAACTCCACAAAAGTTTCTGCTGGCAACTTTTCTTTTAACTCTTACAATGCCAAATTCGAACATTCTGTTAAGCGCCAGAAAAATTTAAATTCATGTACCTTGAGGTCCATTCATCGAAGCATGAGCAAAATTTAACAATGTAGGATTTATGTACTCGTATTTTAATTTCTTCCAAAGCAAAGACTTAGTTTGAAAGTAATACTTAAACACTATAGTTCTTAAATGCTGTGTGTATTCAACAGGCGCAATAAAGGTCTGCGTCTGTTAAACATAATGTCTCCTCGGAACACTCATAGAGTCCCAAAATCCCAGGCTTGAGTCATGTCAATCCTGGTATTGATTTTTGGATTTTCTGTTAAGCGATTGCAAGCTCCAGCGGTTGCACCTTTTACTAACGAGTTTCGTGATTCAAAGATCACCACAGATTTAGATAGGTTTTGTATCTATATAAATGTTTGTTGCCTGATAAATCTGCAATAACAATTGGCGTTACAGAGCCTTTCCAGGTATTCACTTCAATGCAAAATACAGTTCATTTAACTAATTTGTACTATTCTGTCTTTGGGTCGACTTCACTGATGTCATGTGCATGTGGTGCATCGGGCTACAGATATAAAAGTCAAGCTACACCTACTACTAAAATATGCAGGACAAGTCGGACTGAACATAACTGATCCCGATAAACACAAATGTTTCCTGCATATTGTTGATCCAAGGACAGGAAGTTCATGGAAGTGGAGAGCTTCTGCTATCTTGGGAGCCACATTTCAAAGGGCGGTGGTGCAGATATGGGCGTGATAGAATGAAAAAACAAACAAACAAACCATGCTGCTATACGGCTGTGAACGTGACGGATTTGTGTCACGAATCCAAATATTCCTCAACGAATGTCTTCGATGCATTATAGGTGTGCCATATCAGAAATAATTAGGAACAAAGAGCTGTGGATAGTGGCGCATTTCGAGGCGTAGAAAGTGGAATTGGATCGGACACTCCCTGAGGTGACTATGGACGATATCGCAAGAAACTCGCTCGACTGGAATCCCCAGCGAGCTCGAAGATCTGGCCGTCCGGGACAAACGTGGAATGGAGTGGATGGAAGTGCGAGCTCTGGGGCATAAGAGAATAAGATCGCGGTTTTTTGTTGATGCCCTATGCTCCTCATTGGAGTAAAGGTTAAGAAGATGTCTTTGGGTGATTTCGAAAACTACTGATTCACTCAATTCGACCACCATCTCCCAAACGATTAAATGGGTAAGAATTTACCAAATAAACTGTCAAAATGCAGTTACTTATTGATGACGAACTTAGCTATCTTTTACACTTTAACACCTACACCTGCACTCACCTATGCTTTGCTAAGCATCTCAGAAAAAAGTTCAATGAGTTAAGAAAATTTTCTATGAATGTATAATAATAATATTTTAGCGAGACAGACCATTGCGGTCCAAGGCCTAGGTTCTTCAATGAATGTATAACAATGCGATAATTGTTAGAAAGTTTTATTAACTCAGTTGTTTTATACTTTTGTCTGTCTGTATTTGTGCTCAATATTTATCTTAAAGTATGTTAACTGTTTTGTGGTTTTTTGACATGAGTGTAGGTAGGTACGTACTACGTGGGTAGATGATGGTTACGAATTGCGATACTGTCATACAGATCAGGTTATGAAGGCATACCTCTAAGTTGTATCTTCGAGTGAGGTAAATCGCTTTTTACCAACATGAAAAACTTATTATTATTTTCCCATTCATTTATCAATGTTGAATTCTGGTTTAAAAGTTTGGTAAGTTGTGGTATAGTTTCGTTCATTTTTATGTCATTTAGGATAGTCGAACATATTGTGAATTACGATGTGTAAACATTTGTGTCTGCTTAACATTTCCACAACTGACGTTCCTGCCATGAGTTCATGTGAAAAATCTGCAAATATGTACATAGTGTGGTATCCCATTTCCTAAAGTCCGCGCCATTCATCCAGCAAAAAACTGATCTCTTATATTCCATACCACAAAGTATTTTTTTTACAATGAACACACGCTTTCCAAGATGATTTCTCAGTGATATTTGTGAGCAACTAAGCTTAGTTTTATTCCCACCATATCCAAGTCGTGTTTAGTGATAGTTTCTTTATTTATAGCAAAAAAAACGTTATAATAATTTGGGTACAGTCAGTACAGAGATTTGTTATGATTGTACCTTACTTCTGGAAAAGTATATTGTTATTATAAAAACTTATTGTTTAAATTTGTGGTTTTGAAGGAAACAGCTATAATACAACAATTAATTCGAAGGTCGTGTTAAGAATTTTTAAAGGTCTTGTTAAAGATCCAAAAATTCCGCGGAAAAATTCTTTATTGAGGTGCTTTTTGCTGAATGGTACTAGATGGATAACCGAACCACGGTTTAGAGCCAAATATGATGATGATTATTGCCTTATACACCAATAGCTTGGATTTTTGCTTGCTCCCAAATTTAAAGTCTCGACAAACTATATACTGCGCTTTGTTGTTTCAAACTTTTATCGGTTGGTTAGTTTAAAACCCACCCTTTACACTTTATTTAGTTTGGCAGCTTTCCTGTCGCTCATTTGATTTCAATGTAAGCGAATTTTTGTAATTTATATTAGTAGCAAAAGCAACACAAGGCACCAACGACCAACCGGAGCAAAAGTTTACTCTGTGTTTAAGCCAATATTTACCAAAGATTATTATTAAGAATATAATCAGCACAACAATAACTAAATGACTTAATAAATGACTTGTTCGCATGTCAAAAGAAAAAGAAAACGTTGACTGTGGGGTATTTGTTTCTTATCTCAATGTCGTCGGTGTTTTACAGAATAAGTTAAGTGTGTAAATGGTTCGTAAAGCCACAGTGGCACTCTTCTCTAGCAAAAAACAATTGTAAAGATATGGGGCCTTTAACCCCATATCACGCACTGGCTATATATATCGTAGTTAGACCTACAGTCCTGTACGGTGTGGTTGTCTAGTGGACTGCCTTAGGCAAAGCAGTAAATCGCGACAAGCAAAGCAAAGCCCAAAGATCGGCTTGTCAATGTGTGATCGGAGCACTTCGCACCACCCCCTCCGCTGCACTGGACATTCTATTTTATATAACACTACTTAACATCTTTAGTAGGGCCACTAACTGCTAGCACGGCTGTTCGCTCCAATCTGAAATAGACCAATAATGAAATAGGATACTGTTCTGAGTTTACTCAGAGTTCCACCAAGTAACATAAATACACCCTTCAGCAACTCCAGTTTAACAAAACTTCCAAGTCACAAGTCACTCTTAGAAAATGAATCGGTCGAGTTTTACTATGATGGTTCAAAAACTGATGACGGGGTAGACGGAGGTGTTTTCTCAAAAAGGCTAAATCTGAGTCTCTCGTTTCGTCTTCCTGATCACTGCAGTGTTTTCCAGGAAGAAATTATGGCGACAAAAGAAGTCTTGTCTGGAGAGAAATGTCATATCCGCTAAGAATATCCGCATCTTCTCGGACAACCAAGCTGCGCTGATATCCCTGGAATCAGTATCTATAAACTCTACTGTAGTCCTAACCTGTGGATCATCTCTTAAGGAGATGACAGTAAGAGCAGTTCAATATTCACATGTGCTGGGGCATAGAGACATTCAGGGGAATTGCAGGGTTGATGAGCTCGCCAAACATGGAACTGCACTGCCCATTTTACCGTAAAATGGTTCCTTAGGCATTCCAATTTAAACTTGAGCTTAACTACTGGATGGTACCGAGAAAACTAACCTTAGGTGGCCAAACGGAACGAGTTGTTTAACAACAAAACAGATCTGGCTCAAGCTGGATCTTTGATGGATGTTTGATCTCTGTAAACAGATTGCACATAGATGCTACAATGTGTGTCATAACTGGGTATTGTCTCTTAGGCAATCAAGCAGCAAGGCTTGGTGTATTTTCCAAGCGGATGCTGCATGGACGAGGAAGAGAAGGAGATTATTCCACACCTTCTCTATTCATGCGCTTTTTCCAAAACGTAAACTCCATCTGGGAGCATTCTTTTACAATGACCTAAATAATCTCTCAAATACTGACATTAAAAGTCTCCTACGCTTCATACGGAGTTCCAACTGGTTTAACAAGTAGGATGAAGCTTACCTTACCTATATGTAAAATGGCAGAGTGCGTCATATAAACATACTAAATAAAGGTGGGTTTAGTGAGTTTAGTAATAGTAGGACCGACCGAAAATCTTCTAAATATTTCTCACTCTAATAATAAAAGTACAAGTTCATAGAAAGAAGCAACTAACTGGCTTAAGTCGTCTTTTGACTTATTTTGATTTATTTGTACTCAATTTAATTTCTTTTTGTAATTTTCAAATTCATTACAAAACCATTTCAAATCTCATGTCATACGCAACTTGCTATTGCGTTTTAACATTTTTTTAATCAGAGAAATCAAAGCTTCCATACGATCGATCGTAACAATTAATTGTGGTCATTTTTATTCCTATTCGAGTTTTATTTAAGCCTGTTCACACTATAAACGTGTTTCTCCGTCACGTGTTTTATTCAAGAAAAAAAAATTCAGAATGGCCAAAACAACTTTTTGCTGCGCTGATTATTGAAGGTAACTGGAAGAAGAGATTTCCGTTCCAGAGGGAAAACCACTTTGAAAAGAGGAGACCAAAATAACACAGTAGGACAAATTTACCACATTTACTGCTCTTGCATGTTGTGTAACGTAACTATAAACACCATCAGTGATTTAAAATTGAAACTGAAGACTGAAGATGAAGATGAAGATATGAAGCCAACGAATTGGATGACAACCAACAATCAGTTCTCTCTCATGTGCAATCTGATATGACGTGATAGATCCAAGTAGGTCATCATACAAAGAATCGAAGATCAATAATTCGTTTATAAACCAGCAACAAATGAACATGCGCCGATCAAAAGGTAATTGTAAAATTTTCTGTGCGCAGAAGCAACAGTTGTGTTTTTGTTCCGTCAAAATAAGGTCAACATCGATAGCAGTGAGATGAGCTAACTATATGTAGGTTCTTTCAAACACATCTTGAGGCAACTTGCTATGTCCTAATTTCAGTTCGGAACGCTGTTTACAGCCTCCATCCATACACACACATCCAGCAAAGATACTCGTGTGAGTCTTGTGGCCATCTGGGCCCATCTTACTCCACTCATATGGTAATTTGCGCGCATTTTCACATTACATTGGTTTTTGTGCCGTAGTAGTTTCTCCCTAGTCGTTTTGTGGCTTGCAACCTTATAAGGGACACTGATATAAAAATATGATACTCGTACATACATAATATAGATAAAATGCAATTGGCAGGTTTAATATTGATTCTGATTGATATGGGTTGTGCTAGCTATAATTGTTGCAGTTGAGAAGGTTCCGTGAACAAGATCCCGGCATTATCCCAATTCCTCTTCGTTTTTGAAATGAAAGTTTTTAAATTGAATTCAATAATAATTGTGCTCAGCTTACTTTTGATAACATCCATTCAATGTCGATTATACAGGGTGGGAATTCTATTAACTTTTTGCAGAAAGCAGATTTGGGAAGATTTTTAAATTCTCTATATTTGTTTGTTTGTGGTTGGCGGAATCTTGTGATAAATTTTTAACTCTCTTCCTAAAGACCGATTTTATCCAAACTTTGCGCAAATGTGTATTTTCGATGAAAACACTTTCTATTAAAATTTTGAAGTGATCGGGCCACTGGGTCAATTTTTTTTTTTAAAATTTTATACGCATGTGTATCTCCGATGGACAACACTTTTGTAAAAATTTGGAATCATCTGTATGGTGATCATAAAAAGGTTTTAAGAAGGGAACATTTCATTACCATCCCCTCTGCAAGATCTATAAATTATATACCAGAAAGTTTTTTCTTTGTCGAATATAAATTGGGTTCAATTATGCGCTGCCATAATTAAGCACTTGTGTGTAGACAAAATATGAGTGCTGGGACAAGTACTGATGTGTAACAATGTAAGTTCATATCAATTAAGTAATATAATATTGTGCGAAATAACTTTTTTATAACGATATTTTACATAATAGATCGCATCAAGTCTCCCAGTACTCCCTCCCAGACCACCCCAGATTCATCGTAAAAACCTCTTCAAAACCCCACTCAAGATCCCATCAATATCCCGTTAAGACTCTCTACATAGCCCCTTAAGACTACCCTCAAGATTATCCATTAAAACCCCTTCAAGACTACGTCAAGATACCACTTAGGGCAATCCTAAAAGCACCGACAAGGACCGCCTCAAGAAAACACACCATCCCCTCGAATACCCCTCGAAAACCCACCAATATTACCCTCAATAATCCCGAAAAACTCCCCTCAATACCCCATCAGGACTCCCTCTAACACCCCCTCATGAAAAGACTCATGAAAAAAAAATCTTAAGCCTCCTGATACCACTGATAAGACCCCGGTAAGACATCCTCAACATCTTTTCATGACCCCCACAAATCCTCTTTGAAACCTACTCAAGACCCTGCTCAAGACCTTTTGAAACCCCACTCAAAACCACACTCAACACTTTCTTCAAAACCCACTCAAGACAACACTCAAGACCATTTCAAGACCCCATCAAGACCCCTTGACGAATAACCCACAAAAAAACTCCAGGACCCCTAAAAACGTCCTTAAGACCCATCCTCACTATACCATTTCAAGACCACCTACAAAACCCCTCTCAAGACCTTCTTAAAACTGCTTAAAAAAACCCTCAAGACCCCCTAAAAATCCGTCTCAAGACCCGTTAAAGATTCCTCGTAACACCCCCTAAAAATCCGTGTCAAGTCACGCAAAAGATCCCTCTCAACACCCCATTAAGAGCACATCAAGGCACCCTCATAATTCCCAAGACTCTCTAAAATCTCACTAAACCACTTCAAGATTACTACACAGAAATAGGAGCATGTGCAAGTGTGTGTTGCGTTGTATGTAGTTTGAAATGCTTACAACGCCAATAGATGTATAAGACACCAACGTTTTATGAAAAGCATTATATGCGCATATAATATCTACCTTAAATTAATCGCACTGAATGAGATCAATTTAAATAAATTAACAAACGGTCAGTTAGTGTAGAATTTACAATTTTTCGTAAGTGTATTTTGTGTGACTGCGTTTCTGTGTATTTCTGAATGGGCACAATTAGTACTCATCAACAGTTTCGCCAAGACACCAAAACAACAAACGATGACGCTTCACAAGCTTGACTCCTAAGCACCCCAACTCCATGTTTCGTTTCATTATTGCGCAATATGATGCGATTATTGTCGTGTAAATAGTCGCTCAACCACCAACTGGATGTATATAGATTGTTAAATTAATCCAAAAATACAATATGTAGGTACTGCGTATTTATTATTACTAGCTGTAATTCAGATATGACACTCAGCTATGCGTGCTCTGTAGTGATATTTTCTAAACATTGCGTTTCGTTTATTTTCTACAAAAAAGTACTAAATAGCGTATATTGGAAATTCACATTCAAGTTAAAAATGATTTTTACTCTTACTCTTCTTCTATATTTATAAGAATCTCGCATAAAAATTATTCCAATCCATACTAGCGAGTGATCTTCTTATTGATGACCAATTTGCAGAGTTAGAAGCGTATTATAGAGTCACTACATCACAATATTCCTTTAAGTTTCACATTTATTTTCTCCTTATATCGATCGCTTCCTTTGCTATGTTGACTATGACGACAAAAAATGTGGAAAATGAGGAAAATGTTGCGGGTTTGAAGATTAATACCGCCAAAACCAAAATCATCAACCTTGGCACTAACTCAGTAACTCAAGTTAACATTGCTGGACTGCCGGTAGAGAGAGTAGAGAGTTTCCAACATCTTGAGAGTATTGTCTCGACCGAAGGTGGAACCGAACAGGACATTGTCAACCGAATAATCAAAGCCAAATCATTGTTTGGAATGATGTCTATGATATGGCGAAGCAATGCGATCAGCTTAAACACCAAGCTTCGACTGTTCCGCTCAAATGTTGAATCTGTGCTGTTGTATGGGTGCAGCACTTGGAAGGTGACCGCTACTATCACAAAAAGATTACAAACGTTCTTAAATAGATACCTACGGAACATCTTAAGGGTTTTCTGATCTAACCGTATCTCTAACGAACATCTTTACCAGAGAAGGGGTCAGAAACCAATAGGTATAACCATCCAACGTTGGAAGTGGCAGTGGCTTGGTCATACACTCCGAAAAGGTAACAGTTCCATAGCAAACTACGCAATGCAATGGAATCCGTTATCTCAGGATGGTAGAAGAACGGGTCGTCCGAGAAATACATGGCGCAGAACAGTTGAGGAGGAGTCACGGCAATTGGGGAAGAGTTGGAGAGAGCTGAAGCTCAGAAACAGAAACCGCACGCGATGGCGCGTAGGCGTAGTAGAGACCCTAGGACCCACAAGGGGATATAGGACATAAAGAAAATAAAAATAAGACAATTATACACTTCATGAATAAAATAAGCCAGATATTGGGGGATTTAGGCACATTCGTAAATAGATCGTGAGAAACTTCAGAGTAACTTTTAATTTTTTCAATGTTGGTAATAAATTACTAAGTTACCGTAATCGTAAATAGATGGGTAACTTTGATGTACGATAGGGACCCTAAAGTAACTCAGGTTCTATTTACGAATGTTCACATGTTCACATGTTGTTGTTGTAAGTGCATGTAAATTGATAATCTTTGTACACAAACTCGGCTATTTTCATTTTAACTTAACTGCAAAATCATAACCTAGTAATAAGGTGGTCCATCTACATCTTTGTATTGTATTGCTCTTATTACATAAATCAATATTGCATTATGAACGTCTAATTAGACGATTTTCTTTATTCTTTATTATATCTGCTTGTAATTTTTTGTACTCGTATTTCGCTCTTGCAGCTAAAAATGATAGAATGCGCATAATTTTAAGTAACCAACGCATAATTCTATTTCAAGTGTTTTGATTGTTAGCCTACAATACACCATGCTAATGCCATATGCTTCAAGTCGTCAAACAACTTAATTGCAACTAAATTAAAATTATTTTGAAAAAAAACAACGCTGCCTTTAAATCTCCGCAAAATATTCTGAAAGTTGTTCTTAAACTCGACTCACTACATGTTGCATTAAAGAAAGACGAAAGAGTAAAGTAAATTTGAGACCAGTCAACTATGAGGTTTTGGTTTTACTTAAAACTTAGAATTAATTGATAAACTAACCGCAAGATTTGCTAAAGATGCGGAGCAATGATCCGGCAGAGAGAAAACCATGCAAGCAACCACACGATTTTAGAGTACGAAAATTATTCTCTAAAACCACTCCACATCATTAGGTTTTTAAGAGTCAAATGGAGGAATTGCTGTATAAATCGGATTACATAATCTCTAAGACCCTAGGGCACAACAGTGCTATATACCACCCAACATCAGTGCCTCGACCGCCCACAGAATTTTACAACAAAATTTATGATTTAATTATTTAAGTTGTAAATTAAACTTTATACAGTGTATCTTTTTATGAGAATTTTCAGAACATCTCATGCATCTTGCAACATTGGCAGTTACACACTCCATTTCATGTAGTGAATATGACTCAACCGGTTAATTACTAATTGGAATTTTACATATCGTACCAATCCAGCTTTGAAGGCGACTATATATTCCATTTCGAGTATAGCTCAACGCGCAGCAATTAATTTTAAGCAAATGACCATATACGGATGGTTGAACTTTTAGTCGGTGCGCCTGCGCTCAGAACCACAGCTGCGTACAGTCGGTACAAATAAAAATGCATGCCTGGACGTATGCATTTTATGCTCAACAGCAATGGTAGGTTATAAATATGTGTCGTTTGACGAGACAACGATTGTTTAAATGAAAAGCTGTTCCACCTTTCTAGATAAGGTTTTCCTGTGCATTTCTTGTATTTGAAAAAAAAAAAACATTTCAAGCTTGATTTGCTTCGTTCGAGTAGTTAGAAGGCTTTAACATATGCATATAAATGGAAATTAGTATTCTTGTTTATTAGAATCACTTTCCCATTCCCACGTAACTTAATACCAAAAGTTTTGTTATTGTTATACAGTGGGAGGAATGCAACAGCTGCCGTTGTTGTAATCGTATGCATGCATTTCACAGTCGTGATGAACAATATTGAACGTTATTGGCGGTGACTGCGTTTAAGTTACGTTCTACACTTCTTCAGTATACTTTGGTTTTACTGCAAGACATAAACTTTTCAAGCGTGACAAACAGGAAATCGCATAGAATAACGCTCAACGCACAAAAAGAGAAATTATCGGTTCCCCGATCTCATATAGCGGGATTTTGTTCCATCATGAGCACAATCATTTAACAGGAAAATAATGCATTCGTTGTTATTATGACTTGAAGTACTATATAACAGTTTAGACGTTCTTATTGATCTTTAAAGTAATCTAAGAAAATTGAACAACTTCGAATTTAATTTTTTTTTAATAACGGAAACACCCAGCGCTTTCCGACTGCCCTATCCCTGCCTATTTGTGCGCCGGTGCGTTGTCCTGGTGAAAAATAACTTTTTCTTCGTCAAATGCGGCCGTTTTTGCTTCAAATCAGGTTGGAATCAATCCAGTAGCTCTGCGTAGTATGCGCCGGTGATCGTTTTACTCTTTTCAAGGTATTCGATGTGAATAACACCGCGCGCATCCCAAAAAACTGTCGCCATGGCCTTGTTTGCTGACAAACCCACCTTGCCCTTCTTCGGCTTCGATTCACCAGGAGAAATCCATTGTTTTGACTGTTCATTGGTTTCTGGTGTGTTGTGTTGAATCTAGGTTACGAAACCGCGCAAAAACATCGCCAAACACACCTTTGAAGTTGTCAAACGAATGCGTTTGTTATCGATTTTAAGCAAACGCGGCACCCATCTTGCGGAAAGATTTTTCATGTCCGAATATTTATGTAAAATCGAAATCACTGAGCCTTGTGATAAGCCTGTGGCCTCTTCAAGCTAACGTACTTCCACTTGTCGATCGTCCATTATCAAACCATGGATTTTGTCGATCATTTCTGGTGCGGTGACCTCAATTGGGCGACCAGAACGTTCGGCATCACTTGTGCTTGAACGACCCCACCGAAATTGAGTAAATCAGTGGTGAATGGTTCCAATCGATGATGAAGAGTCCCCATAATATTTGTCAAGCTTTTGTTTGGTTTGCGTGATAGTTTTTTCTCGCAAAAAATAGTGGTCAATGAGCACTCTTCACTTTTTTCCATTTTAACGAAAATGCTCGTAGGCGTCTATATAAAATGCTTGCCACAACAAAACTATTTGACAGATCTCTCTGAAAATTTGGATGCGATTTTTTGCAATATGATTCTTGACAAAAAAAATGATAAATTTAAGATGACGACACAATTTGTGTTAATTTTCAGGGACTTATTGACCCACCCTCGCTTTAGAAGAAGATACCTACCACCCGCCAAATTGGTAAAAAAGATTACAATAATTATAATATGTCAGCTTGATGTCGGAAATTTATGAAGGCATTGTGAGATCATTACGAGTATTACCTGTTTTTAGCGCGCTGTTTGCCAAGTTCGATATTATTTGCTACGAGTATTTACCAACATACATCAATTCCTTTTTTGTATTAGCAAGAAAGAGACAGAAATCACCAGAATAAGGAGTGGTGGGAAATGAGTTTTACATTTCGACAACATTTCAAAACTAATTTCATAATGAATGTCAACATAAACAGTTAATTAATTTTAAGGGAATTTTAGTAAAAGACAAAAAACAAACAAACGGGCATACGACGACGGGAATAACTCACAATGAACAAATAGAGAACAGGCGCAACAGTTGTCGAATTTAGGGCGTGTTTATTACTCATATTTAGGGCACAGAAACGTAGCATGATATTTATTTAGCTTTTGAGGAGGGATTACTGAAGTTGTTGTTAAAATTATAAAGAGAAAAGCAGCCAGTTTTTACAGTACAATAACAGAACTTGATGAATGTTTTCTTAACACAGTCATCGGAAGTAGCTGTCGAGTCATATGAGCAATCATTTCGAAGGTTGCTTCGTGTTTGGAAGACTGATGGTTCAGACACAATGAAGAAGTGCAGTTTAATTTTGAAACAAAATAAATTTGGTACAACATTTGCGTTTTATTTTCACGTCTGTAGAAGCGGTTTCACTAAAGTGCGTCAACAGACCTTAGGCAAGCAAAATTAGCGGAAGGTTAAATCTCTTCTCTGTATATGACGCCAGTCATGTAACATTATACAACTTAGCTTATACGTAGAACAATATAGCTGTTAAGCTTAGTAGAGATCATCACTGGTCTCGATGGTAACCATTTTAACATCTCGAAACTCTGGCTGTCCTAATCTATTCCGCCATTCGCGAAGACGTTTACTTTTGTACTCGCCAAGTGGCTAGAGCATTAAATGATCTCAACATTCATAAATCTGCTTGGCCTGATGGTATTCCTGCTATAGTTGTGAAGAGGTGTTCTTCAACGTTGGCATTACCACTGCGCAGGCGTTTTTATTTCTCTTATTATTCTGGAGTCGTCCCAAGGAATTGGAAAACAGCCTTTATCCAGCCTGTTCCTAAAAAAGGCGAACCGTCATCTCTTTCCTCGTACCGACCGATTGCGCTAACATCCATACTTTCCAAGGCCATGGAAACGCTGATCAATCGTAAGCTTATGCAATACCTTGAATCACGTGGAATCCTAAGTGACCAGCAGTACGGTTTTCGTAGACAGCGTTCTACAGGTGACCTGATGGCTTATCTCACTGAAAAGTGGATCCAGTCTATTCACAAATTTGTTGAAAGCAAAGTTGTTGCACTCGATATTTCCAAGGCATTTGACAGAATCTGGCATCAAGCTCCTTTTTTTGAAAATGAATACCTATGGAATTGATAAGACTCTGCTTTCTGTTTCAAATTCAATGTTCACTGCATAAACGCCGGTGTTCCTCAAGGCTCTGTTTTGTCTCCGACACTCTTTCTCATTTTCATTAATGATCTCCTGTCCGCTACTTCTAATCCGATTCATTCTCTCCACGCCATCTTGAACAACAGCGTATGTGAAGCACGTTAAATTCTGACCTTGACAGCATAACAAGGTGGGGACTACACAATAGAGTTGAATTTAACGCTTTCAAAACACAATGCTGTCTTCTGTCGTCTAAGCGGAATTAAAGCCCAAAACCTTTACCCAAGAATGGATCCTGCATCAAAGAAACTGAAATGAAATGTGCGTCAACAACAAGCTTCGTTGGAATGACCACATATTCGCCATCGCTAAGAATGCTGCGAAATGTTTAGGTTTCCTAAAATGGTGCAAGATGTACTTCACTCCCTCGGACCTGGCTACTATTTACAAGGCATATATTCGCCCTAAACTTGAATACAAGTGCAGGTGCCCCTAAGACCACATTGCATCTACTAGACAGAATTCAGAACCGCTCGATAAAACTTATTGGTGACGTCAAACTCACGAAAACAATCGAATCGCTTGAACATCGTAGGAATGTTTCCTGCTTGTCACTGTTTTATCGCTTTTTCCATAACCGGTCTTCAAAAGAAAGATTCAGATGCATCCCCCCCATCCTTCAACCCAACCGAAATACGCGTGCCTCAACTCGAGCTCACTGGTCTACCATTAGACTTATCTTCGGACGTTCCAACCAATGCAGAGATTCCTTCTTTAGCCACACAATAATTTTGTGGAATGAATTGCCCGACTCTGTGTTTCCGCATTCGTATGATCTGCAGTATTTCAAGACACATGTTCATAGACATCTCACCCTTTTCTCTTCTTAATTTTTCAACGCCTACGCTGTGCTAAGCATTATAAAGGTTTAAACCCCTTGAGCGTGTGTACATTATAAAAAAACGTAGGCTTGGCCTGCCGTGCTGTCCATAAATTATTCCGCAAGACTTTCCAAACCGGGTCCTGTTCTCTTTAAGGTGTTACAATAATGGCAGATAATTAAGACTTCTATTTCGAGCATCCTTTTAGAATAATAAAATAAATTGTAGGTCTTTTTGAATCCTTCTATAAGAAACACGTTTTGAATCTGAGTATTCTTAAAAGTAACCTTCGGTACGTAAAGCGTTATGATATATTGGCTTTGTATAAGATTATCGTCAATCTTTAATAGTGATGTCTTTTTTCTGGTTAGCATACAAAGTAAGGCAACTTTTTATATTTTTGGCTCTTTTCCATTACGCTCAAAATGAAAAGATTTTCCCACTTAATATTACGTCCATGGTAATGAGACTGACTAAACATAAAATTCAGCAAAACATCCGAGTGATGACTCAATTTTGCATGCAATAAAAAAATATGCGAAAAATTTATTACCTCTCATCACTAATAAGTAATATAAATGAAAGCAAAATGCTAAAAGATGCATACTGCTGGTTCGAGCTAGAGCCAGACTCCCGCACACTGCCACTGAGTTGTGAGTGGTGCTTTAAATAGAATTTCTATGGTCAATTCAAAATTTTCATCTAATTTCTGTTCCAAACACATTAACCTAATTCAGGATGAAGAATAATTACGTCATTTCAGTATCATGTTCATTCAATAAGAATGAAACTTTTCAACTGACAAATGCAAGTGAATTACTCGTATGTTATTGGACATTTAGTTGGGAATTATGGAATCTTAATCGAAATTATGTAGTATTAGGTGAGAATATCTAAATATCAATTTGTTATATGTATTTTGAAGAAATAATAACAACCCTGATTGTTTGGTTGTTGCAGGATGCCAACACCGAGACACGGTTGTTGTTGCCAAATATGATGATGATGATCATGTGGTGATCACATAAACACCATCAGACTTATCTTTGAAGAGTCTGTAGAATGAAGATCACCACTTTTTTTGATGTGTATTAATTTCGGAAGAGCTTTAGATACTGTCGATCAGAAGGCCAGGCATTTGGAAAGTGTTGCAAAATTGGAGAATACAACCGAAAATTATTTAAAGCGACGCCACATACAGTGTCATTCTGGCAGGTTCAGAGGCAATGTCAGCGCCTAATTTCACAATCAAGAAAGGGGTTAGAAAAGGGTGCGTTCCCACACCTATACTCTTTTTGGTTGCCTTGAATTAGTCTGATGAAGCAAACCAAAATCTATGCGCCAAATTAAAAACAATAACGCCCATTTCAGAAGCTGAACAAGATCGACTACGCTGATGTCATCTGTCTCATTGTCACTACTCTAACTGACATTAAATTAAAGCTGGAGTCCCTGATCTATAATACACATAAAGTCGGACTGAAGCAACACCTATTTGTAGCAAATAGATACCCAAGGTCTACACTCAAATGACAGACATAATTTTGAATAATGACATTACTATTAATAACGTAGGCAGTATTATATTAATAAGTTAATGTAAAAAACATCATTTTTAGGGTACAAACTTTTATGTATACATCGAAACACGCCACACAGTCACAGTTATTTGGTAATAATCGCCAAAACGAATCGCGATACTTGTCAAACGCGGGATATTAAAATTGGGCCCTGTCCTTTATCCTCTCACAAAATTTCAGCCCTCTAGGTTGTGGAAAAGGTGGTTAATAAAACCTAAAAAAAAAACGAGAAAATCACGCGCTTTCAACCCATCACATGCGCCAAACGCGAAACGAAATATAAAAAATGCTATTTTGGACTTACGACACTCACGAAATAAATAAATGTTTTTAAAAATGGCGGTATTCGAATAGAATACTGACAATAATGGAGAGAACTGGATTATATCCTCCGGAGCGATATTTCTTAATTAAAAGCTTTTATTTAACTTTGCTTTAGAGATATATGAATACAAAGGAAAATATAAATGCCTCTAGAATGCCTCTATGTAAGCTTTAAATAGGAACTCCTCTATAATTACTATACGAGAATGAAAGATGTATGTGTGTACTATAAACGCATGAAGTTTTGAGAGAAGTCTCTCACATATGAACGACCCTGAACACCCACGTCTTGGCCTGATTACACAAAAATTATAACGCTCTTTTCAATTCCGAATAACTTTTTTAATTAATACAATATATCTAAGAAAAACATTAAAAAATACTAAAAATTCCTAAAGTTCTTCTGTTGGAGAGAATTCTACAAATAATTTATGTCTGTCAGTCACACAACTACTTATTCTGAAGTCACGAGCATTCATCAAATATCTGGGTTTTTTTCTTTAAAAAAATAAACAAATCATATAACCGAAACAGTCAGGAATGAAATTGCTTTCACCAATTCTAAAGGCCAGAAAAGAAAGTGTTAGAAAACCCGTATTGACAGATGAAAAACATCAAAAACCAAACAGTCAACAACGTGTTGTACACAAGTTGCCTGTACAAAAATTGACAACAGATACAGAACTATTTGGCTAAACGCCAGCGAATTTGAGGATATCACAGATTCAAAGTGATACAATTGTATTTGTACTGTTGAGTTAGCAGCATACCTTGCAAAAAAAAATAGGAATACAAAAAGGCAAAGTATAGATCATTAGGCGTTGCCGGCTGGTGCTATTTTTGTTTGACGCGTGGTGCGATGGTTTGTTGTTTGTCTGCATGTACTATTTCCTATATGCATGGTGTTTTTGAAGATCTTATAATCTAAAGAATATATTGAGAGGGAATTAAATGGCTTCTTAAGAACCTACTTACATTTTATTGGGAACCTAAATTATTGCGCTACCAAACCTTTCAATGACACTTAGAGCGGAGTTTATAAAAGCATTCCTAATGGTGCTCTGATTTCCGAAAATATGCTAATACGATCACAGTCACCACACAAACGTAAATAATTTTACTTATGTCCTATATCCCCTTGTGGGTCCTAGGGCCTCTACTACGCCTACGTGCCATCGTGTGCGGTTCCTGGCAATGAGCTTCAGCTCTCTCCAACTCTTCCCCAATTGCCGTGACTCCTCCTTAACTGTTCTGCACCATGTTTTTCTCGGAGGACCCGTTCTTCTACCAACCTCGCCTTTTCGGAGTGTATGACCAATCCGCGGCCACATCCGTCGTTGAATGGTTGTGCCTATTGGACCGTAAAGATGTAGTATTAATCTTCAAACCCGCAACATTTGCCTCCCTCTCCACATTTGTTGTCATCTAGTGCAGCTCCATAATTATGTGTAAGAGTAAAAAAACGTCGTCAGCGTAGTCCAGATGTTTGAGTTGAGATGTAATGGTCCAACGAATTCCTCCGTGACCAGTAGATAAAGCTGCGCGAAGTACATCGCTAATCACCAACAAAAAAAGTATCGGCGATAGAATGCAACCTTGTCGTACCCCACTTTCGATCTTGAATTCCTCTGACAGCTTTCCTCTATGCAGCACATGACATTTAGAGCCATCATATGTTGCTTTAATAATAGCTATTAGTTTATCGGGTATACCTCTCCTGCGCAAGGCGAGACAGATAAACTGTCTGTTGACACTGTCAAACGCCTTCTCAAAATCGATGAACAGCAGGTGAAGTGGTGACCGGAATTCAACGCACTGTTCAAAGGGTATTTATGTGGTCTACACAGGAGGATCCAGTGCGAAAACCTGCTTGTTCGGCATCAAGTGTATCTTCCAGATGTTCCTTAATTCGCTTAAGTACTACTTAGGCTATTACCTTTGCAACTGCAGGAAGAACGCAAATGCCTCTCCAGTTTTCGCACTCCATAAGACTTCCTTTTTTAGGAAGCTTGACAATCATTCCCTTGATTATGGAAATATTAAATGTATTGTTTTGTTTGTTAATATACTTACTTTTGTGTTGTTTTTGTTACATGTACAAAACTAGGTACCCAAAATGGGGTAGCCAAAATGCTTAAACTGAAAAAGTGGATCGCCAGAAAAAAAGATTAAGAACCACTGCCCTGAGTCACCGCAGAGCGATTTTCTTTTCTTTTAAAAAAATATTTTAGCCAAAATATTGAGGTGTGGGTGTTCTAGCTAAGATGGCCCTATTGAAACGGCGACATTGGACACAACACTAGGGCAGGCTTTCGCTCAAAGGATAGCATAGGACACCTAAAAGTTAGGGATGTCCAACCATCATCCTGTTGGATTGGCTTAAAATCAAGACTGGTGGAGAGATGTTTGATGATTGAATAGAATGTGAAAATGAATTAGAAAGGAAATTAACGCGGTACCAAATTTTTTAAATGCAATTTTATTATCAGTAAAATCGACCATCTTTTTTAATTACTGTCCGTACATGAATATGTTACCACAAAAATTACGTCATAGAAGCAAAATGTTTGCTTGATGTCATAATTTGCTTTTAGCTTGGAAGGATTAATTGATATTCATTCAAATTACATTAAATATTTAATTCATCATTCGTGGGAATACTGTACATCGTAGTTTCTTCTTGTGCAGCTTAAGTACTTTATATATTATCGTTAATCATAAATACTGTACATCGTAGTTTCTTCTTGTGCAGCTTAAGTACTTTATATATTATCGTTAATCATAAAGTCCTATTTTTTATTGTCCTCGTCTGTCCTTATATTGTTGACGCATTAAATATTCATTAATCCCATTTCATTGTTAGAATTTAAATGGAATCCGATGTGCGTAGTATTTTAAATATTAAATTTTGAATTTTCTACCGATGGACGGCGTGTCATATAAAGGGACATTGGTCTTTGAAATCCACCATATGGATGGATAATTTATTGAGGGGTGAACATTAATTTTTTTATTTTTTTTGTAATAACCCCCCCAAATTCTATATTTTCAATTAAAACATAGAAGCAAACATAGAATACACTCCTTACGAGTCTTTTTAAAGATCTACAGCTGGGATATGTTTTTTAATTATACAGAATACAGTATGTATCCTGAAATATTATTTCTTCGACAGATTTGAAGTAGTCGCATGGATTGCAGAGATCTTCATCTCTGGAATCTTCATTGAGGAATAATATTCGAAAGCGACTTCGATAAACAACTCTTTGGTTTTCAAATATATTTTCTGTTATCACATGCTCGGCATAAATGTTTGGCTAAACATGCCACCAAATAAAAATGTTAAGCCATTTGCACCTCGAAGCCTGATAAAATTTCAATTTAAAATTCCCACCGCTAAGGTAACTAAGGTAACGATTGAATAAGCTTTTTCGTATGGACAGAGTAAAGTACTCACTTTATAATTTCCATGCCTACAAAGGTAAGTCTATTACTGAGATATATTATACACTGCTAAGTAAATTAAGTACTTGACTATGGATAATTACGAAACGCTAGTTTTTGTTTTAAAAGGAAAATATAACGAGACATAAACAAGACTAAGTGCAGTGGAATTATATCAGAAATTGTTACTTTTGGATTGGAGCTATGCTTAGTGGAACCCAGCATTAACTGACGAAAACAGGTAGGAGGATTCTGTACTAAATCAAAATGTGGAATGTGGATTTAATTGATGAATGATTACGCTTGAGCTCGCGTTTATAACCAAATCTCGTCTAGAAATTCTGCAGGCTGCAATAATAGCTGCGTTGCTTTGGCTAATCCAGCTTGGCTTACAACAACAATCGCATAAGCATAAAGCCGAAATTAAATCCAAAAAGGATATAAAACTAAAGCCATTTTATAGTTATAGCGCTCACCGTAAGGCGGTGATAATGCGACATGAAGCCGAAGTTCCAAAAAATGTTCAGGATTAAGGGAACTAAAGCCATTTTATAGTACTGGTGCTCACCGTAAGGCGGTAAAGCCAAAAGCTGTTGCTTTGTAAAGCCAAGCCGGTTTTGCCAAAGCAACGCAGCTTATCTATCTTTCAATGAACTAGTTTTGAGTTAGGTTGGGTTGAAATGTATTTTCGTCATATTCACAATGGCGCCACTCGTTTTCGTTTTGACAAGTAATTACAAAATCCGAGGACTACTAATTAAATAATAAAAATCGCCATTTTAAATTAAAACTCTACTTAACTCAGGTATATTCCTTGAGTTGAAACTGATTCAACGAAAACTCAACCGAATCCTGTTTACACGAACACTGGAAACATTTTAGTGTATTTGCTAATTTCTTCTTGTTTTGACGCTAGCTTAAGCAGGCGAAAATACAGTGTAGTTCTTTTATTAGACATCTTTTTTTAAGTTTCAGTCGGGCATCATTTCAGTTCAACATGTACAGTCCGGTTTACTTAAGCGCTTTACATACCGGGCACGTTGGCTTCGTCTTGCAACGAAGTTTCATGTTCAACAAATATGAAGCTTTGTTGCTTGATGTTTAGTTTTCACAAAATTTTCAATTATTGTCAATTAGTTTCGGCTTGCATCTTGCTTTGGATTGTCGCAGTCGAGTGTTGAACGCGTTGCGTGCACTTTGCGGCCAACTTCGTTGCAGTACATTCTTATTTTTAGGTAATTATCACTTAAAAGTCTTTAGTTTTATATCTTTTTTCATTTATTTCTATAAAATTGAATTTGATTAATTAAATAACAACAACTCATACAACTAAAAAGTTAAAAACATTTTTTTTATTTTTGAAGTGCAAAACCAACGAGCCTGGTATGTAAATCGCTTTAATTGGACGCCCCTAAGCTCCGAATCGATAGACGTTACTATAACTACAACTAATGCTATAGCAATGAACTAGAGTGGAATGGAACGTTGTAGCAATGCTTGTAGTCAACAAAATCAGTCACTAATACTATTGTTTTTAGTTATAGTCACGTCTATCGATTCGGACCTAAATATTTTCTGTAAATTTCTGTTAATTTTTTTAATTTTCGTCAGAGAAAAAAAAATTAGCATAAAGTAGAGAAAGTAATCAATGCTCATAGAACGCACATGAATACATGAATGCTTGGAGAGAGGAACCTGACGGTACTTTTTTACTCTTTTTTGTAAATTACCTCAAAACAACAACATTGTTTCTGTTTATTCTTCTTGTTCATGTTTTTTGTTGTTTTGGCCTAAAAATGGAAAATAAATTTATTGTAACTACTACTATTACTACTACCTCCATGCATTTAGGTGAAAAATAAAACTTTTCTCTGATACTAAAAAAACACATCATGTTTTCAGCTGACAGATCTGATAAGAGAAAAAATTATCGGATTTATGGGATATCTCGGAACTCGGATTTCTCAGATTTCTCCACTCTAAGACTGTGGCTACAAGATCATGGGACGCATCTACAAAATGACTGATTTGCGCATATTTTGTCGAGCAAATTTCATCGGAAAACTAATTAATAGTGAAAAGCACTATTTTTTTTTGTTTTGGCCTAAAAATGGAAATTAAAATATTGGAACTACTACTACTACTACTACCTAAATGCTCCATGCATTTAGGTGAAAAATAAAACTTCGTGGCTACACGATCATTGGAATGAAAGTCATGTCCAGCGAAACAGGTAGGTTTTTAGTGGGTTGGAAAGAGAAAGCGTGATTCCACCGAGAATTACGCGAAAGTCAACTACAAAAGATGATTTTCGGCGCAAGCATAAACGTTCTATACAGCAAAACAACAACAAATAGACAAAAACATACACAAAATTAAAATAAATGTTTCGGTATGTGTAGCCACAATGGCATGACTTTCATTCCTATGCCTGTGTACCACGCTGTATTATAAGTAAAAAAACAACCCATAAAAATTAAAATTTTTCATCTAAATTCTCTAATCGCAGAAATTGATATGGGAGCCCCTCGATCCTGGGCCATTTTTTTTTATTGTAGAAGAAGATCATCGAAACAAACATTTGACATCAGATGTTAAAATTGAAAAAGCTCAGATCATTTTATTCTGAGCACTTAGAGCACGCTCATACTCTGAGCAAATAAGAAACACGAACATTTATCTTGAGAACTCTTTGACTGCTCTGAACTAATTTATGAAAACGCCAAATGACAGAATATTGTGAAAACTTGTTGTTCTATCTGTAAGTTGATATCGACAACAAAAAAAAACGACATCAATAAAAATACAATTCAGTAAATAAAAATGTAAGTTGAAGTAAGCATAAAACATGTATGTCTCGTTTCATTTGCTGGGTTCATTTGTGCGTGCGCTAAGATTTCTCTCTCTCTCTCCACGACCACCAAAACCATGCAGCGCAGCCGACTGCGCAGCACACACCGCACACAGTCCATAAAGGGCGACGAATATCTGATGCCAGTACAGATATTTAAAAATGTATAAGGGCCTTGCGGCCGAACCCGGGACCCGATCACTACCAAATTTTCGAAAAAGTATTGTTTATTGGGTATACACATGTGTGTAAAATTTGAAGAAAATCGGGTAAATTTTTTAAAATTTTTGTTTGGGAGCCCCCCGACCCCGCAGCCCGAGGGGCCTCAAAATTTAATAGAAAGTGTTGTCTCCGGAAATACACATGTGTGCAAAATTTCAATAAAATCGGGCCATGTGAAGTGGGTTAAAAATTGATCGCAAGAATCCACGACAGACGACCGACGACCGACAGACGACCGACCGACGACCTACCGACGACCGACGACCGACGACCGACCGACGATCGACGACCCACGGGCAAGTGAAGTTAATATAGAGAATTTAAAAATAGCTGTATTTTCTTTGCCGAGGAATAAGGAATTACAACAACAATTCTAATTCCTTATCCTAGGCAACTAAAATACGTCTAATATTAAGTAAATTTAACAAAGTATAAACTTAACTAAAGTGAAACGCCAGCCTTAATACTTCCGTTAATTTCAGCATAACTCTGATCACCCCCAACAGATGGCGCAAACAAACAAAACTGCAAATGTCAAAAGCCCAATGCTGACAACTTTCTAAAATGGAACTTCCTCTTTTTCGATACGTTCTCGTTCGTGTGAATTTGTCAAAAATTTTCACAAAATAAATCCTAGGTAATCTTTAATGAAATTTCTAAAATATAAATGAATTCGTAGTGCATTTATTGAATTGAATTGTTTACAACAGTTTGGTAGAAGAATTTTTTAATATATCCGGTATATTCTGGTTTGACAGTTCGTTTGTGCGGAGATGTTTTTTTTTTAATGAAGAGCCCTAAAGCTTAAATAAACGCTGTGGAATAAGTGGCTTTAATATGCTTAAGAATGATACAATTGTGTTAAGTGGCCAGTTTGTTTACTTCATACGTTGAGAGGACAGACAAGTGTTTTGTTTTGTGCGTCCTACAAGTCGCCGAAGATGAATGTAATTTTTGTTAACTCTCAGCACAGGTAGTGGGAATTTCTTCTAAATTCTCAAAACCTCCATCGTTGTGCACAAAATTTCATAACACAAATAAAGAAAAACCCATTTACTTATTTTACCTTTCTCTTCTTTTTTGATTCAATTGCAGCCATGGTGCGAATGAACGTATTGGCCGATGCCTTAAAATGCATTAACAATGCCGAGAAACGCGGCAAGCGTCAGGTGCTTCTGCGTCCATGCTCAAAAGTGATTGTCAAATTCCTGACTGTCATGATGAAGCACGGATACATTGGAGAATTCGAAATCGTCGATGACCACAGATCTGGCAAGATTGTCGTCAACCTAACTGGTAGGTTGAACAAGTGCGGCGTCATCTCCCCACGCTTTGATGTTCCAATCAACGATATTGAAAAGTGGACTAATAATCTGTTGCCATCACGTCAATTCGGCTACGTTGTCCTTACCACATCCGGCGGTATTATGGATCACGAAGAGGCTAGGCGAAAACATTTGGGAGGAAAGATCCTGGGATTCTTTTTCTAAAAGTGATGCGGAATTTTTTTTTATTTTGTTTTTAATGAAAAGAAACCTCAATTTTATACATAATTGAAAAGAAAATAAAGATGGATGGAGAGAGTTAGGTAAATCATGGAATTTCTTATTTTAGTATAAAAGTTTGTTGTAAATATAAGTGGGTATAACGTGGTAAGGATCGTGTAGTGTGTTACGTTTTGTTTACATACTTCACCCACTTTGAGAACCGTGAGTGAGACTTGCTTTTGACTTCATCTTAGTTTTATTTCAGAATTTGTTTTAATGTAAATAAAAAGCGCAGCACTATGAGTGTCGAAGCAAATGATTTGTACCCACAAGGTGGTCAGCATAAACCCGAATCGGTGCAAGGCGAAAATAAATTAGCAACTGCAATCTATATGGAAGAACTCACATAAGCTATACTTGGACGTAAAGTAAAGCAGTGACTTAAGTTACCATGCAATGTTAACTTTTTTTTTTTAAATTTGTGCACGCGTCAAGATGTTCGCACCGGCTATATGCTTGGCAGTTTGGCACAGTGTGGGAGTTAAGAAAAAGGAGGAGAAAAGAGATGTTCATGAGCTTGTGTTTTGAATGCTTGTGGAAAAAATTAACTTAACAAAGCATTCCACATACGTGTTGTATGTCTGAAGAACAAATCTCCTAAAATGGAGAGTAAACTGAACAGCACCGCTGGTGGAAGAAGAGATGAAACAGCGACAAGCAGGAAACGTTGCTGCGGTGTTCAATCGAATCT
Source organism: Nephrocerus scutellatus (assembly GCA_947095585.1). Taxonomy (NCBI): domain Eukaryota; kingdom Metazoa; phylum Arthropoda; class Insecta; order Diptera; family Pipunculidae; genus Nephrocerus; species Nephrocerus scutellatus. The sequence continues at coordinate 3,931,035 of OX352763.1, forward strand.
ATTGATCTCGCTATGTTTCCGTCGCCGATAAGTTTTATCGCACGGTTTTGTATTCTATCTAGTAGATGCAAGGTAGTCTTCCTTCCCTTATTACGCGGGGGAGCTTCTACAAATGTCCGTCAACGAAGACGATTTACTGCCTCAGTTTCAAGATTCACATAGAGGACAGAAGACAGCATTGGGTTCGGAAGCGTTAAATTCTGCTCAATTGTTTTCACCCCATTTTGTTATGATGTCCAGGTCAGAATTTAACGTTCTTAACATAGGGTTTACTTTGTTGTAAAACGAAAAGCATACCTCTCTAATCCTAGAAGACTACAGATCGAACCATGCCATGCTTGACAGACTTTTCCTGAAAGGGATAAACTCTTGTACTAATAAGGAGTAATGATGTTGAAGACTGCAGAATGGTTATTTTAATTCCTGTAACGACAGCGCGCCAAATTTAAAGTTAGAGAAATTAAAGTTCTTTTCATGTTTGTAGCGTCTAAAGCAACTAAATGGCGAAGAAAATTCTAGTTGACTGAAGAGAAGTTTTAGTCAACAATTTGTACAATTTGCTCCATAGAGTGGTGGATTGATAGTACTTAATCGAACTTTAATTATATATTCTAAAAAAACTTAGATTAATATCAGAAGTATACCCTCATTAGCATTAGGGAAAACCATGTTCATACAGACACATTGTACATTTAATTATGTTCTCTGCCACAAATTGACGGCTTTTATTTTTGACGTTTTTTTGTGATTTAATCGCAGAAAGGTACGGTTGGATTCTACCCCAATTCATCACAAATAAGTATAATAAATTAATAAATTGATGATATATCAATAAATGTGGAAGAATATAATATGCAATTAGTTTCATGTTACAGGACTACAGTTTTCATATTCCTGGGGATTGGTTAGGGTATACGCTATCTTTTTTTATAATGTTAACACGCTCAAGGGATCTGCACCCTTATAATGCATAGCACAGCGTGGGCGTTAGGAATTTAGGGAGAGGAAAATAAAAGATGTCTATGCACATGTGTCTTAATGACTGCAGATCATACAAATGCGGAAACACAGATACTGGCAATTCATTCCACATAACTATTGTGCGGCTAAAAAAGGAATGTCTGAATTGGTTGGTACGTCCGAAGATAGTGCTAATGATAACCCCGTAAGCTCGAGTTGTGGCACGGGTATTGCGGATAGGCCGGATGTAACTGTATATAAGAGATTTCTACGCAAACAAGGCAACAATAGTTCCTGGTTTGATTTTGAGGGGTTGCACGATTGTAAACTTTGACACTCGCCTCCTTCCCCTTTAACTGGCCATCACATCATAGCGGGTGCTTATCATCACTATTTATCTCAGTGACTCGAAAAACTATTGGATCGACACTAATATCGACCTTTATTGACCGTATCACTACCGTATCTTACCATCACTATCCACCTTAGCAACCCCGAAAACAATAGGCTTGAGGGGGTATTAAGAAAATTTTGAGGGGTCTTGAGGTGGTCTTGAGGGGATTTTGAGAGGGTCGTGAGTGGAGTCTTGAGAGGGTCTTTAGGTGTTCTGAAGTGGGGTCTTGAGAGTGTTTTCAGGGGATCTTAACGGAATCTTAAGATGGATTTTTTTAATGTACACACGCTAAAGGGGTTTGCACCCTTATAATGCTTAGCACAGCGTGGGCGTAAGGAGAGGAAAGGTTCTTTAAATTATCTAATTTTTTCAAGCCACAAATTTTATGTTGAAGGTGGCAAAACACAGTACTATGCCCTGAGAAACTACCTTCTTATGTTCAAAGTGGCACGTTTACCATTTCAGCCGACAACAAACTGAAGATGATAATAGTAGTACTAAAGCAGTATATACATAATATATCTACATACGTAATTCATATAGTTATTGTTTAACAAAAAAAAAACTTTGCAACAATTTTGTCTGATAAGCTTTTCGCAGCCATTTAAAGTTTATGCCAAAGCCATTTATCACATCATATTGCACACGGGGCAAGTGGCGTTTTAATGGAAAAAATTTTATCACGCAAATTTGCGTGTTATCAGCGCAATATAATTATTTTGTATTGTTCTATATTCACAGTTATAATGAAACATCAGTTTTATTATCTACAGTTTTATCGATTTCTAATGCTCACCTAATAAAGGGTTTTTCAATAGCGACATAACAATTTTGTATTTAAATAAAACATAGAATAATTGAGATATCGGACTAAATTTTATGCCAGGAATTCAATTTAAGAATGGAATTCGATACGACCACCACGAGAACGTTTGCAGCCAATTTTCCACAAAAAAAAAATCGTTATTGTGGTCAAATCCAAACCTAAAAACTTCCCCGGTGGAAATTACAATTTTTATTGAAGTGAATACATGTTATGCCAGTTCGTACGCGTTAAATTGTACGCTTTTCTGTCGACTGATACTACAACTGTAACCGCTCTATTCACGAGGAATAGTAGGTTTTGTGTCATACTTTAGTTACTATCATCCTATTACGAGCATAGCCAAATTAGAAAATAAAAAGAAATGAGCAAGATGTAAATGAAATAAATTTTGTAATTGTAATCTTATAAGACAGCTGTTATCATTCATTATAAACACTTGAGACGGTATAGGGTCTTTAATCTTTATAGCGTTCGCTTTAGCAGCTTAGCTCCGTCCTATCGGTCACCTTTGGTGTTCCACAAGGCAGCCATCTATGTCCCCTTCTCTTCATCCTAACTATAAATGATCTTGAGAGGGTCATTCAACACTCCACCGTTTCTATCTACGGTAACGAAACTCATTTCTTCACCTCACCAAGACTCCCGCCTACTTAAAAAGACTTGGATGGGTTTTCGACCTGGTGCCTTAAAAATATCACCAAATACAAATCTAATGGTAAATTCGTCTTGTGACAATTGAATGTCCCTAACTGTTGCATTACATATACATAACCAGGGAACGTATTTTGATGACATTGCCTTTTTTCCCTTTTTTGCCTACATTGATTTCTTTTGCCTTTTTTGGTGTCTACACATTTTAACGAATTTTTTTTAATAAGATTGCAACATTTTGTGGTAAACATATGGAAAAGTAATTCTTTGTAAATTATGTAGTGTAAAAGTGAAATATGAATTTCTTGTTGGCTTTATATAAGGTAAATCGTTCACAGTTCAAAACATTTTTTTGTATATACTAAGGAAAGTCCCAGACGAGTCTACGCTTCGAAAAAACCTATATTCAGGATTGTTATGTTGAAGTTCTTGAAAGAATCTGAGCTGAAGTTGGAGACGACAACATAGAGAGAAAGCCGGCCGATCCATTACGATTGCTGTGGCCGGATGGACTTAAGCGCGAAAAAGTATTGCTATTTGTTACGGACGCCGTCCCATACGAGTACAAGAAGAAAAGCGGAAAAGCGCTAAGAATTCTGTATGCCAAAATGATACATGTCACTTGCGTAGCTCACGGTGTACATAGGGTTTGTGAAACCATCCGCAGTTGCTTTCCGAAAGTTTTAATGAAATATTTAGGAAGGTCGACATAAGAAATTTTGAATGAAATCGAGGATAAATTGCAGATGGCAAGGGCGCCATAAAAAATCTAGTGAATAGTGCAGCAAACTCCGAATAGCCTTCAAACATAGAAGTCAATGACGTGCCGTCTTTTCGTTGTTTCTGTCAATGTTGAGAGATCCTTCAGCTCATGGCTCTCCTAAGGGACAATCGCAGACGATTGTTATCAGAAAACATCATCATTTTATTAGTTGTACAGTGCTATTTTAATGCTTAGAAACACTTTTTTTATTAAATGCCTTTTTACCGTCAAAATTTTGCTTATTTTGTCACCTAAATTTGCCTTTTTTATATTTTGAACGTCAACAAAATACGTTCCCTGATTATAACTTAAAGTTCCTTGATATAGTTTTTATTATAATATTATAGTAGTAACAAGAAGAATGTTAGCTTTATGTTATTTACATGAAACAAAAAATAATAACAATACCAACTTTTACCTTCTCACGTAAGTGCAACAACACCGCTCACCGGCATTGCATTCTCCATGGTTAACCGATATACCACGTGCAATCTTTTCGAGACCTCGACATATTGTGGCACAGGGCGTTTAAGTTCCGTTCTCACATTGACGAAATAATTCCTAAAACCAACTAATCACTAGGCTTTGTCAAACAGAGACAGCAAGTGACGTGGCAGTGACGTGATAACCAAGTGTCAGGTGAAACCGCTAAAGCCTCTAAACAAATGAAGACGCGCGCATCAAACCGGAGTAGGGGTGATGTGGTATTTTGCAGGAGACTTGATGTCAGTCTGGTGCCACTAATCTCGAACAAGTTTAATTTTTGAGTGGCAAGCGGCTGGTAACGAAGTGGCTTTTACATTGGAATTGCGGTAGAAACACAATTCCTGAAGTTTGTATCCTTTTTTTGAAGCATAGGTCCTAGTTTTGTCAGTTTCTTGCAAATTGTCACTTTCTTCATTCGACAGAAAAGTGTCAATTTTCGGTCGTCCAAGTTCAAATCCCTTTTATAAACGTTAAAAATTACAATTTTTTTATTTTTCTGCCAAAGAGGATGCACTTAATAGTGTGTTTTTGTTCTTCTCTTAATTTTTAGCATTTAAGTTAGCAAGTTGTACAAATAAAAGAGCATCTTCATCCTCTGAGGACGACATTTTAAGAACTGATGAATCGGTGGCATCATACTTTGTTTGCCACTGCAGTACGCTTTAAACCACGTTCATACCACTTCGCCGCTATTCCATCTCCACGCCAAATGGTCACCACTCCTAGGCCACGCACATTTTCAATACTTCACCACTACCACACTACTTCAGAGCAGAGCGGCTTGTCACCAGGACTTTCTACATCACTTTTGTCCGTCCTCTCCTAGAGCGTGATCCTACTTTCAACAAGTTCACCATCATCGTCATATTTGGCTCTACAACCGTGGTCCGGTCCTGGCCTCCTGCAAAAAGTCTATCCACCGGTCCCGATTTTGGTTGTCTAGGCCTTCCTTCCAGCGTAGGCTTGGCCGGCCTTAAATCCATAAATCATGCGGCCATAAATCCTACCGCAAAGGACTTTCTGAGCAGGATCCACTTCGCTCATGTGAGCTAGGTGTCCTGCCCACCGGAGCCTACCGAGCTTAATTCTCTTCATGATGTCGAAATCGCGGTAACGCTTGTAGATCTCATTGTTATAAAGTTTCCGAAATCGTCCTTCCTTCCTCTTTACAAGACCGCCTCAACCTCATAAACTTGAATACCCATGAGTAACGCAGAGAAGGTGCTGCTTGTAACCAAGTTCGACAGATTGCTCCACCTGAGCTGTGACATAGTATTGAAAAAAGGAGAGAATTTGTTCCTTGACTCTCTCCATAGAGCCGGTGTCCATAGCGACGCCCATCTTAGCCAATTCGTCCGCACTCTCATTTTCCTATATATTACGGTGCCACGGCATCCATACTATAGTGATTTGCAGGAATTAACTGATCGAGGCCAACTCTTCATGGCACTGTTACACGAATTTGGAGTTTATGGTGGTCGCATAAATCGCACTTATGGCAGATTGGCTACCAACACATATGCCAACCCTTCCAATTTGTGCGTTACTGAGCATAAGTGCCATGCAGGCCTACCAAATTGCTAGGATATCTGCATGAAAGATTTTTTATACAAAGTGGAATCCAGGTGTCACATACCTACCAAGAATGGATGATTCATCAGCGATTAAAATTCTACGTGTTAGCTTACAGCTTGATGCTGTTTGTTTCGATCATTAATTTACACGGTTTCACAATATATTTCTAAGTTGTGAAATTATCGGCATATTGTTAATCCGCTATTACCTCCATACGATTATGCATAATAGAGCGTCTAGTCAAGTGACTCAATGAGCAATACTGGTTAGTGTGGTTGTAATAGACGAGTGCATGACAGACAAGCACAACCGTCATTGCAATAAGAAAATATTATGTTGCTAACCCTGGGCTAAAAGAAGATTCATACTTTTATCAAATAACTAATCTTCTTACCTTCAAGTTATACCTAACATTCCATTACAGCTTTGTTTGGTGCTATGCACTTGTGTGTTTAGCAATAAAAACCCACGTCACGTCAATCGTTGCTATTCATTAAAGGCGAACACTTTGAACTTAACACTGAAGTGTTGCGATTAAAAAACGATGTTGTTGCAAAATAGAGCAGTGAGAGGACTTGGAGTACACAACACCATAGAAAGCCAATAGATTGCACAACAGCAGCATCAGATGTGCAAAAAGTGTTGAATTATTAATGCGAACGACATTATTTTTGCATTAATTTAATCAGTTCCGTGTAGCGACTATTATCGCAAGACACAGTTGTAAGTGAATGTGGGTCGTGTGTTCATAACACGTGCATGTAACAGCGACTGAAATTTCAATTTTAAAACAAAATATGAAAAAAAAAAAAAAATTTACGATTTCTATAAGATACCACCACAAAGTCATGACACAGAATTTCAGGCGTTTGTGTTCCAGCGAAGAATTACTTATTGGCGTCACCGAAATAATTTACAACACCAACTACAGTCTTACTACTAAGTTTTTCCTTTATTTTTGACGCATATAAAAAGAAATTATAAGACAAACTATTTAGGTAAAATAAACCAGTTTTACAGATGAATTACATTCAATGTAACGTTGAGTTATAAATTTAAGTTTTACATGTAACAAAGTATAGAACTGTTTTCATTAATGTTTATGGGATTATTATTAAAAACGGCGTGCGAGGATATACCCTCTGCATCCTGTGGAATACAAAACCGATACTCTATGAAATACTACAATTTTGGGCCTCTTTGCGATATCATAAATCATGACTTATCCAATTAAGACTTAATTGGCAGCTTTGAAATATTCCTGCGATTTCTTTGGATCTGCAACCATAGTCTTCTGTCCAGGTCTCCAGTTTGCAGGGCAAACCTCACCATTTTCATCGGTGAATTGGAATGCCTGAACCAATCGTAAAGTCTCATCGACATTGCGGCCAACGGGCAAATCGTTAACAGTTATCTGGCGAAGAGTTTGCTTCTTATCAATAATGAAAAGTCCACGGAACGGTACACCGGATTCCTCATCGAGAACTCCATAGTCGCGTGCAATTTTCATCGATTTGTCAGCTAACAGTGGAACATCCATTTCGCCGAGACCACCCTGTTTGCGCGGAGTGTTGATCCATGCCAAATGCGTGAAATGACTGTCGGTAGAGCAGGCAATGATTTCGCATCCAATTTTGCGGAATTCGGCAGCTCTATCAGAAAAAGCAATAATTTCCGTGGGACAGACAAACGTGAAATCCAACGGATAGAAGAAGAGAACTACGTATTTGCCTTTGTAGTCACTGAGGGAGATGTCCTTGAAGGTACCTTTAACAACAGCGGTTCCCTTGAATTCTGGTGCTGGCTTTTGTAGTTGGGGCATCTGTGGGAAAAAGGGGGGAAAAAACGATTATTAAATGTGGATTCACATTTTTGCTGCGTAATTACGCAATCGGGGTTCATCAGTTTAAAAATCGTTAACGAAGAGGAAAAAGATTTTCAATGGCGAATAATTGATAACGGAGCTCCAACAGCTAAAAGGCGATGGAGACAAATATTCGTACAAAAAAAAAGTTAAAAGCAACAACTTCCTGAAAAGTCTCGCTTCTATAATTTTGGACATACAAAACCTAATTACATCCGCACGAACTTATGAATTCTAAGTAAAATTTTTCTAAACTTACTTTAAAATTATTTGCAAAAACTTAAACAAGGAAGTATGTAAATTAAATTCCAAGCACAACTAATCCGTTAAAAAAACACTGCGTTTGAGGCTGGGTGGGTTCGACAAACGACTACTACTGATACTGAGTACTAACCGCTCACTTCGAAAGACAAAGAAATAATAAAATATTAGAAAATGGTGATGTGATGTGAGCAATTTGGCAAAGGGACAATTTGCCGACAAGCCTTTGCGCCAATGCACAAAGCCAAAGCGAAACCGGCAAGCAGAAGAATTCTCGTTATATGCTCAACTGTCAGCTGAGTGAGAACGAGAAGTATACTTGTGAAACTTTCAAATTCATGGTCAACTCGTCTCATCTACTGATCGTGTTTATAGAATGTACTCTTTCTAACAAACGTTTGTTAAAACTTTGTATGAGCGAGTTGGAGTACTTCGTATTTTGAGTTTAGCTTTGTCATGTTTTTCTCGAAATTTCATCTTTCATTAAAAGCTTGACTACCACTCATTCAAATAAAATAATGGGTATTTGTTCTTGACACAGTGTTGTATTTTCGTTTTAATCTACTTTATAAGTGCATACTTTTTGTAGTTAGTAAAAAGAAGAAAGGAAAATGTTGTCAACTAATTCTCCATCTCCAATTCAAAACATAAATTTCAAAGCACAATGATATTTGAATATGAAGCTATTTGCAAAAATTATGGCATATCCACAATATGGCTGTGTTCTTTTTTTATTTCGGAGTACTAGGAGAGATAATTTAACTGTCAGAATTCAGATCTGTTTTTTTTCATTCTCCGAGAAAGCTTTTTTCTCTGAAGCGTTCTTTTTTACGCTCCGATGATTCTCGGATATGATCTTTCTACTCTCAAAAGGATACGGAACATTTCTTGACAGCTGTAGTTGTTTGTTTCTTTAAACATAAGACATGTCGACTGCTATGGTGAAAAATAAAACTTTTCCCTGTTACTAAAAAAAAACACAGCAGATAATTTTTTGATCTGACGGTCCTGATCAGAGAAAACATCATCGCATTCATCCGATTTATCAAATATCTCGGAACTCGGTTTTACTTTTGCTTGATTTGATTTGACTCAAGTGTTAACTCAATTATGTTCCATACCGGGTTTTTTAGGAATTCTCAAAAAGATCAACTTATAGGAACCAGTGTCAAGTTGTCTATTAAGTTGCGATATTTTTTTGACTTTTCAGGACTTTTATGTCGCAAAAATAAATATATATTGAGTAAACAAAGATTTGTAAAATTATTAAATTATTAATTATTAATTTATTGAAAAATATGAAAGAACTTTTTAACCAGCTTTCGCGCGACTTATCTGAAATTTTGTGAGTGCCTGAGTCCAAAAAAGCAGTTTTTAAATTCCGCGTGTGACGCGTGTTGCGTTTCGCCTTTGGAGCGTGTTATGGGTTGAAATTATTTTTCGACTTTTTTGAGGTCCATTTTAACCACCTTCCACACGACCCTGGGGGCCTAAAATTTTGTCTAAGTCTAAGTCCAAAATATAGTTTTTTATATTCCGCGTGTGGCGGGTGTGATGGATTGACTAGAAGGCTGAAACTTGTGAGTAGCTTAACGTCAGGGGCCAATTTTGATATCGTGGGATGCGTGTCGCGAGTCAGGTGTAGCGCGTGTGATGCGTGGAAAAAATTAAATGATTTAAATTGGCCCGATCTCAAAAAACAGATATATTGGCGATTATTACAAAATAATAAAGGACTGTGTGTCGATGTACACATAAAAATTTGTACCCGAAAAACGAAGTTTTTTTTACATTACATTAAGAATAGAATTTATATGTTTGTATATTGCTTCCTCTTCCTCTTCTATCGTTCTTTTCCATGTCTTGCTAGGTCGGCCAACTCGGTGGCTTCCTTGTGGATTCCAGTTAGTTTCGTAATAGCGTTCGCTGGCTTTCTCAAAGTGTGGCCAATCCAGCTCCATTTTCGTCGTCTGATGGTGACCGAGATTGTTTCCTGCTGCGTTACTCTCCACACTCACTTGTTCCACAAGCGTTAACGCGAAGTAGTTTTTTTTGAGACGTTCATTTTTAAACCAACTTTGTTAGCGTGGAGTTCTAGTGAGTTTAATTTTCGCTCCATGTTACCTAGCGATTGTGATATGAGACAGATATCATCAGCATAGTCCAGGTCTTCTAGGCGTTGAAAAATATTCCATGGCAAACCCGATGGAGTGTGACGCGGTTACTATTTTCATCACCCAGTCGATGACAATTGTGAAAAGCAATGGTGAGATGGTGCAACCTTGCTTGACTCCGACGCTGATGTTAATTAGCCTATTAGGAGGCATATGTGGGTTGATGGACGTGCCTGGCGAAGTACAATTCAAAACATTCTTAAAATGTTCTGTCCAGCGGGTTAATTGTTGCTAAAGTGAAATATACTAGACATAAAAAAGGACAATTGCAATTGGTAGAAGAGTAAACGAAACGTAATTCTAGGTTTGTGAACATGATTTTCTTTTAGTTACCTAAGTTGAAAATAGATGGCATGTAAGTATAGCAAATAATTTCGTGAACATCTAGGTATTTATTATCTTTGCTTATGGAGATAAGAGAAGAATCAAGGTGAGTGATTATCTGCATCTACGACTAGCTGCATTAGTTTCTAAAACCTTTAGTCCATCTCTCGAAAGCAATCACAGAAGCAATATGAATCAAGACCTGCTTCCGATGAGTTAAATCGAACTTTATTCATTACAATTGCAGAAAGGACTCCGGACAGTAACTATTTTTAAAAAAATTCTTATTCATCGTTCTCTTATCCTTACTTACCGACGGACAAACCAGTCAATTTCAACCATTCAGCAGTTCTTCCTAACGCCCTTGGAACTGACTGCAGCAAAATAGTCTTGAAAGGTAGTTTTGATTACGGCCATATTTATGACCAGGTATCAGTAAATATCCTGTTATGTGTAGTGTTATTTCTGTCCTGTTTTATCATTAGAACGAAAGGGGAAGTTTTTAAGATTTAGAATAAGATTCAATTTTGAAGTGAAACTTCTTTGATGAGGGGGCTACAATTTTCGAGCGTTTCGAAAATTCCGATCGCATGACGGTAATAGTAGTTAGTAAGGGTTCTTGGGGAGGCTTTTGGGGGGTCTTTTGGTGGTATTTTTAGGGTCATTTTTACGATCTTTTGGGTTTCTTTGGGGGTCTTTTGAGGGTCATTTGGAGGTTTTTTCGGGGTCTTTTGGTAGTCTTTTAAGGGTCTTTTGGGAATCTCTTGGAGGTATTTTGAGAGTCTTTTGGGGGTCTTTTGGAAGTATTTTAAGGGTTTTTTGGGGGTATTTTTGGAACAATTGGGTTTTTTTTTGTTTTTGGGGTCTTAATGGTTGCGCGTATTAACGCATTGGCACAGAGTACTACAAGAATATTTTATCAACAAGACTGCATACATTAATTTATTCCTTTAGTCCTTGTTTTTTTTTTATTTTTTTTATTTTATTAATTAAATCGTAATATCGGCCACAAAACGTCAATGAAGTTTCACTCCAACGGCGAATAAAGATTACACTTCGCGTGCAGCTGGCTGGCTGGCGGGCACACCAAATCTTGTGATTAATTTTAACCCACTTCCTAAAGCCCGCTTTTATTCAAACTTTTCACACATGTGTATTTCCCATGACAGCACTTTCTATTTTGGGCCCTTCGGGCCTCGGGATCGGGGGCTCCCATATAAATAATTTACAAAATTAACCCGATTTTTTAAAATTTTAAACACCTGTGTATCTCCGTGTACAAATCTTTTTGTAAAATTGTTAGAGTGATCAGGGCCTGAGGCCCGAGCGGTGCCCATATAATTTTTTTTTTAAAAATTAACCAGATTTTCTCCACATTTTTAAACACCTGTGTATCTCCGATGTACAAAACTTTTTGTGAAATTTACTTTTATTTTCTATTACATAGTAAAAGGAAGTGTAGTAATCATGAAAATTTTCGAACTCGGGATCTTTTGCAGACGGCTGAATTTATGGAGATGAAAATTCATATTTAAGCTTTTAACGTAAAATGTAAGGTCCCAGTTTATATTGGAAGAATTCGGCCAACCGGAAGGGGCAGTTTACTTGTACAATCTATCGAGTTTTTGTAAATATCTCAAAAAGAAATTTGTTAAGTGCAAAGAAAATAAAAGAAACACACCTCCATTTTTTGTAAACATTTTGGAGTGATCGGGGGCCCTGAGCTCCCAATTTTTTTTTTTTAAAGTAGCCCGATTTTATTTAAACTTTGCACACATGTGTACACATCTCCGGTCACAGAATTTTCAGGAAAATTTTTAATTTGTATTGGTTGTTTTTAATTCTTTTAGCTGGATTAATAGATATACTTGTGCTCTTTTATGTAATGTGCAACTTTTTTCATAGAAATATAGCTTAATTTTTCGTCTGCGACTGTATTTAGAAGAACCTTAACAAAACAAATATCTCAAGTTCACCAGCATCATAATAAGTTGTTATTTTCACTTTCAACTATACGAGGTGTATGAGTATTGCATGCGGATATTTGTGTATGGGTTTTTGGTTTGGCGGAAACGGAAGGACTCCCACAATACATTGCACTATACTATAAGGAAGAGCGAAAAGCACTGTAGCAAACATGCGCCGCAACAAATGTCATCTACCGTTGAACACATTCACACAGTTACACTGAATTATACTCATGCTTATCGTTATCACCACTATTACAGTATAAAAAGTCATTACAACAACAACAAACCACTACTATGTACTATAAGTTTACAACAGACATTGCCAGTGGAAGTTCAAAGCGAACCAATTTAGTTCTCTTTCAAAGCTCCTTCAGTTGTAAGGTTCTGTGGTGACCACGACTGCGGGTTCACGTAGTAGACACATAGTACAACAGTTTTTGTTGAGAGGAGAACAAGAAAAATGAAATTAAAATACTTTGTGCATACACACAATATGCAATAAAAAATGGGAAAAATGTAATCGCGTTAAAGTTTTTTAAAATATTCAAATACAAATGTATGTTTTTTACTTATTAACCGCAACAACCAGTAACTATTAACTACAGTAAAGTAACTTTAAAAAGATTTTCTTTAATTGAAAAAATTTTGCTATACACAATCAGCGGACGAGGGAAGTAGTGTGAATCAGCACGCATATGCAAGAATAGATGACTTCAACGAAAGGCTAAGGCTCAAGGACAACTGCATCAACTGATTAAGCCAAATTTCAAGTGCAAGTTCGCCCATACAAACGAAAAAACAAATACAACGTCCTTACGCGATAGCATACTATTTCATCAGCAACGGAATCTGGAAGAAAAAATCCTACATATGAATATGTTACATACGCTCGGCGGGGGTGAGTATCTACAAACTCGTGGCATTTTATCCTAAATTCGCGATGTTGTCATAATCGCGAATCACAATTAATTATTGTGTCAACATTATTGTATCCGCCATCCTGTCCAACTTGTTATTGTGTTGTGTCATAATTTTGTGTATAGTTGTAAGTCCTATACCTTCCTGCCCCGATGGTATTAACCAAAAACATATGGTTAGCAAGCGTATGCTTGATGAAAAAACGGGCAAAATGGTAATTAGAGATTGTTGCCAGATAAGAATGTTGTGTATGTGTACTGATTTCATTAATCAATAATTTATGTTATATTATTATGTTATTTCCTGGTACTAAGAACCCGTCACAAATGACGGAATCTTTTTTTTACCTTTTTACCATTTACCATTTTCACCATACATTTTTATACGCTATCGCGGCGCCACCTAACAGCGTTATATCCATACGAAGAGACTATGAACCAAATCCGAACATAAACATACAATATCGTAATTATTTTGACTCCGACGTCACCTACCGGGTCCATAAAAAAGATGAACTTATCAATGTACCAAACAAACATATGCAGTGAATATGGCTTCGATACGTCGAGTGGTTAGGGCGTGATAACGCAACATAATCAGTGTTATAGCCGTACAGACAAAAAAAAGGGGCAATTATATTAGAAGGCGATGTTTCTAATGGATTTTGGAAATTTCTTTAAAATTTTTCATGTAATGACTCCCAAAAGTTTAGAGAGCACACAATTCGCAGATCCATATGTAAGTACTAATATGACCATTGTCAAATACACCAGCAGTTCGGATCTTATGGTTAAACTCCTGGATTTGAAGACTATCATAGGTTTGGTTGGCTTTAAACAGACGTGCGCTTATTTCAGGCTCCACGCTATTAGCGGATGATACAATCGACTCTATATACTCGTAGTAGAAGGATTGCATTAAGTCAAATTTGCACTCCACTATCTTTATTTAAGGTCCAATGTAGGAGTAGAAGACTTGCAAACGTGGATACATTGAACTTTGTGTTACTCTAAGTTATGTGCGCAGCCCATGCTTCTTGCCGCTCGCTCGATCTAGATTCCAGATGAAAGCTTCCTTTACAGCTCTTGTGTTTCTACCAATATCAATACCGTCTCTATAAGCCAGTATCTGGATGAACTTAATCCTCTCCCCAAGTTGTAATCTAACACTTAACAAAAAAGACTAGTTTTTTTTATGAAAACTACAACTTCTCCATCGCCCGGTTTTACACGATGCAGACCAGTCTTTCTCCATGTTGGAGCATTGCTTGATTTTAATCGAGATATCTTAAATTGGCGTATAACATTGGTTATGGTCAACCTATATGGTCTTGTCAGCTTATTTGGGATGCCGAATTCTCTCATGACTTTATAAAGTTCTACTCTAGCTCTAAATCTTTAAAGTCTATAAACCGAATGTGTATAGTGATGTGGTTTCTTCAAGAGTGTCTGCGTTTCTTCGATTTGTTTAGCTGGCGAGACACCTATGTGAGAGGCGGTAGATCATGGAGGGATAAAACAAACTCGAATATTCCGACATATTTGGAGTGCTTCCCGCCACAAAGCCTTCGAAAGTGTTGTTTGATTTTGTTGTGCGGTGAGATGGAGCTTCCTTCGCATTTGGATAATTTTTCAGACAAGGAAGCAGCAATATTATTAAATTTTTTTCAAAACAACATATTCATAGCAGAAAAGTGAAAAATTCACAAAGAGCCGAGAAGACTCTCACACTAACAATTCCGCTGAGCCAGATGGTATGTCTCAATTAGTTCTGAAGGGGTGTTCTTCTAAGCTCGATGATTGCGTACGCTTTTCTAATCTATCCTATTCTTCTCATACCCAAAAAGGCGAGCCGTCGTCTTCTTCTTCGTACCGACCCATAGCACTTGCATCCATTCTTTCCAAGGTCATGGACATGCTGATCAATTTTCAGCTCATAAAATATCTTGAAACTAACGAAATCCTTAGGGACCGGCAGTACGGATTTCATGGGCACCGAACAGAGGAACCGGTCTTTACATCAATTTGGTGAAAGCAAAGCTGTTTCACTCGATATTTCCAAGGCATTTGACAGAGCTTGACATCAAACTCTTTGCGTGCTTATGGGGTCGATGAAAAACTGCTTCATTGGATTATAATCTATCTTTTGGACCACTCAATTCAAGTTGTCTTGGACGGTTTCACGTGTTAAAAACATCACATAAATGCTGGCGGTCCACAGGGCACTGTTTTTTTCCCGACACCCTGTCTCATTTTATTAATGATCACGTTAAATTTTGATCTGGACAGCACAGTAAGATGGAGAGAAAACAATTGAATAGAGTTGAATTCACTTGAACACCGCAGGTACGTTTCCTGCTTGTCACTGTTTTATCGCTTATTCTACCAGCGATAATCAAGAGAAATAGACACTTGCATACTCCCTCTCCTTGAATTCAACCACATTCTCGTGGTGTTCTCAATGATCATCAGCTTACTCTCAAGCCCGTCTTCGAACGTACAGTTAAATTCAAAGATTCGTTCTTTAGCCGTACAACACGTAGGTATGTGGAATGCTCTTCCAAGCTCTGTCTTTTCACATCACTATGATCCATAGACATTCAAAACAAAAGCTCATAGAAATCTCCTCTTTTCTCCTAATTTTGCTTAACGCCCACGCTGTGCCAAACATAAAGCCAAGCGGGTGCGAACCCCTTTACGCGTGCGCAAATTATAAAAAAAAGAAACTGGTAAAATAGAGACTCTTGGTGGTGACGTCTTAATATACCTTACAATCTGTATCAAGTTTAGCGGTAAATTCATATTTATATCAAGGCTGGAAACTAGAAATCTCTTGCCCATTGTGTGTCGCTATGAAGAGATAAGATTTTCCGATTTTTTTTATCGCTATTGACGATTGTAAAAGTAGTGTAAGTGCCTCTTGCGGATAATATCTGTATTTTAATATACAAGCCCACTCGAACGAAGCATCCATCCATCCATTTGGGTGGTTTCTTATTTTCGTATGTCCGTTGGGTAGGGTGTTGGACTTTGATGTTCGGAATAGAGGTGTAGTAGGGGGTTAGTGCGATTTGTTGTCACTTGGAGTAAGAAAACCACCGCAACCTATAACGCAATAAATGATATTCCCGATTTTTCGGGTCTGGTTAACGTAACTTTGCTATCAATTTATTGAGCCCACACCTCGAACACCCTGTGATTTTGACTGCATATAGGTAATTTTGCTTATGGGTTCAGAGTAGGGAATTAATTATAAGACTTTTTGTAATTTTATATGCATTGTTTAATTTTACCTTCTCTTTATGTGTGTTTTTTTATTATTGATAAAAAGAACTGTATTTGCGCTTTAAGTTTTAGTGGCCTCCGTTGACTTTTAACGTAGTCACAAATACTTTCGCTGAAAACTAGCTCTCAACCCTTAACCAATCATCAATAATTACTACTACAGAGTGTAAAGCTTCAACTTGTGCATGTTGCAAAAAGCTTTCGGTTATTGAAGAGTAGGATGTATAATGGTGAGGTAGGAAGAGCAGCAGAACATTGGATCTATCTCAAGAGTTTTGGTTGTGTGAACCTTTTTGTTGATAAGGCAAAAAAAGGAGAAGCTCAATTTTTGGTATGATAAGAGGTTTATTGTTATTGGACCCGATGAATTATTAATCTATTTTGCAATATTGATGCTGCTAGTATACTATATAGTCGCACAAAGAAAACAATACAAGGGTTGCTCGATATCTATTGCTATATGGCAATCAAATTCTTGATAAACTAGTGAGTATCCATCAAAAATGACGGAATTAACCTTTTTTACTTGAGTCCCAATATATAATTAATACTCGAAAAAATTTAAAGTAAAGTAAGTTTTTGTTTTGGATAAAATTAAGTTAAGTCTTAATTACACTGTTTTTTGCAAACATACTCGAGTTCCCAAGTAAATCTCCTTGACAATCTTTATTTTTAATTAAGATTTTTAAATTCTTAAGATATCTTCCTCGAGTTATACCGACATACAACTGTCCATGAGCGAAAACTGGCTCAGGAAGATATACACCGACATGATTGTTGATGATGGTTATTGCATAACCAACATCAATGGAAATTGGCGACGCTTCATTCTTTGAAAGTACTTTCACTTGCCTCCAAATCAAAATTTCTTCCCCCTTATTACTCCCTGTGATAATTTCTGCTTTTATACAGTTTCGATTAGGACTCCTGACTATTAATCGAGTTCCATTCAACAAACCCTTTTTTGGTTTAAGATTCCGAAAAAGCAAGATAAAGGCACCAACTTTCAATTTTAGTATGTGTGGCGGCATTCCCGAGGGACATTGTGCGTGTAAAAATTCAACAGGAAAATCAATCTTAAGTACGTCTAGGTGAGAACCCTAACCATTTCACCATTTTTAATTGGAGCACTAAATGAATATGAATATGAACTAAATCCAAACATAAACAGAAATTTTCGTAAATATCTCGACTCCAACGCCACCCAGCGGCTCAAAAAAGAACTTAAACTTATCGGAGCACCAATCAAACATATAATGTGAATATGAACCAAATCCAACAATAAAGACAAATTTTCGTAAATATCTCGACTCCAGCGCCACCCAACGGGTAGAAAAAAAAACTTAAACTTATCGGAGCACCAAACGAACATATGGTGTGAATATGGCTTCTATACGTCCAGTGGTTTAGGTGGGATGAGGCGACATAAAAGCGTTATATCCACACAGACAAACAGACAACGGTAATTATGTTATTTGGTGATAATTATATACTCGTATGTGTTTTAACATTTCCTCGCTATAAAGTTGACATTTTTGGACAGTAATCCTACACAAAACGTTTTGTAACATTCGATTCTCGGCATTCATTCCCAACGGCATTAAGTTTATATTATTTTGAGTTCGAATCATGAGTTATGGTTGCGAGAGTTCATACAAAAATCCCATGGAAAAGAATACTTTCAGTTTTTTTTACAATTTTCCAGACAACTTTTCCGATTTTTTTTTTTCGTATAAGCCTTATTCGGACTATGACGAACATTTTGTAAACGATTTTGCAAAGAAAAACACTACACAAATTTATTAATTTAGAAATTACAACTTTAATTAATGAAAACCACAAATAAAAAAAGTTCACAATTTTACACTAGTGATTATGTGATTTTATGCACATAAAAACATCACTGATAACAGTTGTATTGCACTTAGGTGGTTGCTCTATCAGATCGCAAGTACTTTTCAACTGCTCTGGTCGAATTTCGAATAACTAGTCGTAGGTCGTACTAATTATAGTAAATCAAAAACTTTACGAAGGTTCCAACCTTTTCTACTGTTCTCTATTCGAATTACATATAGTACGTCAAATTACTTTGCTAATTTCGTTATTTACGACGCACCATTCTCGCAAGCCATCTATGGTACAACTTCTTAAAATTACTTTTAAATAACAAGTACATTTAGGCACAAAAATGCTTTAAAATGCCATACATTTTCTACTTAGCCTAAAAGCATGCACTGCAAATATGCTTGTTCCATTATTCGAAAAACATGTTTGTCCCATTTATCGATACAATATTTCCTTTTATTTAAGAGAGATTTGAGAGATTTAAAAGTTATACCTCATGGATCGCGTGTCACCATAATTGAGAATTGTATTGTAAATTAATATGAACATAAAACATTGCATGAATATTAAGGAGGCATTTTTCAATTTGTTTTGTTGAAACCTTTAAGCTTTACCTCTAGAACGTGGTCGATTTTGGACCACTGGCATTCCTAGTTACTATTTTTACCTAAGGGTGGAGATCATGATCAGCTGTTGATTTGCCTGCGATAAATCCACACTGGTATTGGCCAATAATACTTTTGCGTATGGGGCTATCCTGCTATAAATGATATAAAAGATACCTTATACTTGGTACTTTCCCAGCGATGAGTCCGCGCTGGTATGGGCCAACAATACTTTTACGCATGGGGCTATTCTCTCTTAAAGGAAAGAGAAGAAACCGTATACTCGGTACTCAACAACGTTATGCGACGATAAGTGCTGCATTTCTTCTTTCTTATGTATGGAACACAGTATTCTTCTTCTTTAATCTTCGGTTCTTCCTAGTATACTTTGTTTAAATACATATCGAGCAACCCTCGTATTAGCTTTTGTATAATTTGCGAACGCGTAATAATGCTAGGCTTAGCACTGTTGGGCGTTAAGGTTAAGGCTATTCGAATGTTTTTGTGCAGTATATAATAAGAAATTCATAACGAACGCAGTGTTATCCATTTTAGACTCTTCAGATGCGGACTTGAAGGAGCGCCTAATCGCTACCGTTAAGAAGGATGTCAAACAATTGATGGAAGAGTCCGTCACTAAGAAATACGTTCACGAAGATAGTAGTTCGGTGGTATCGTTATGTGGTGCCATCGAAGCCTGTCTTAGTCACGGTCTACGTCGGCGTGCTCTTGGTCTCTTCAAGACATCCTCGACCACAGCGTTGATTCAGAAAATCGCAAAAAATTGCCCCGAAGCTGATTACATTAGTCGGCGTATCCTTGAAGTGGAACATGTGAATGAGCCACCCAAGAGATCGTCTTCGAGCAGTGATAGCACCATAATTAAACCGAAAATCCTTACCAAAGGCGGCAGCAGTTCAGTGACAATGATAAATTCAGTTTGTGCCACAGGGGCGCTACCTGTTGTTAAGTGAGTTACGAATCGAAGGCTCAACATCCAGTCCAGAAGTAACGCGTTTTTTTTCTTCTTTGTTTCAGATACTTGTGGATCCGCTTGGCTCTCTATGAAAAGCGTCTGGCAAACATAATTGAATATCTGGAGACAAATGCGCTTACTTACTACGATCGTGACGCTCTGGTTGCAGATCCTGATTATGGTTCGATACTAAGTTCGCTGCTAGTTGGACCGTGTGCTTTGGAGTTTACGCGATGTAAAACATCAGATTACTATTGGTCGGATCCAAATGCGGATGAATTGGTAAACGTTCATCTGATGAATTTGGAAATCTCATCAATTTCGAATTGCAGGTTCAGCGACATCGAATTAGTTCTGGAAATCGGACACCGCCGACATGTCATCGACCGATTATAAATTTTAAGCGAAATCTTCACACCAGCTCTGAGGACACGAGTAATGGTGGATCATTTAAGGCCTGCTCACCGGCCAACGTTGCCAAGGACTATGTGGAATCGCTGCATCAAAATTCAAAGGCCAAACTGATCTATGGGAAAAATAATGTTTTAGTTCTTCCGGTGGGTCACAGACGGTCGGGTTGAATGTTTAGATTTTTTTATGCTAACTATCTGCACATTTGCAGAAAGATGTAAGCGAGCCGATGCCCGGTTATCTGAGCCTTCACCAAAACACCCAGTCATTGACTGTGAAATGGACACCGAATCAACTAATGAACGGCTACAATGAAGCCGTGGGCACCGATGAATGCTCATATTGGGCGTATGCCTTGAATATCGATATTGACGAATTTGTCTACGTTCATTGCCACCAGAATCGTGGAGAGGATACTGGCGGGACGATTATTCTCGTTGGCCAAGATGGTGTTCAGCGACCACCGATTCACTTTCCTGAAGGTGGACACATGCAAGCGTTTCTGAGCTGCTTAGAGACTGGACTCTTGCCGCACGGTCAATTGGATCCACCACTCTGGTCACAGCGCGGCATTGGCGGAAAGACCTTTCCGTGGCCGAAAAGTGTTCGCCGTCGGATATTACCTTCGGTTATGGAATCCAAAGATGAGACGCCCATTGATTATGTCTTCCGTGTTGTTAGAAAAAGCAAACATGAGGAGTTTCGTAAGAGTTTTGACTCTTTGAGTTCCGTACATTTTCTCATCTTTCAGTTCTCTTAGTTGCAAAGCATCCAATTCTAGAACTGGAACGAACAACTCCAAGGCGGACTCATTTGGGCAGCTGCTCAACTACTGGCAGTAGTGACTGTTCCAGCAAGAGTCTGTCAATTGATCATTGTTCGATAGATCCTCCTCCAATGGTGAAGTGGCTTTCTTTAAAAAGAGTATTTTTCGAAACCTGATTAACCCTTACCGCATTTCAGATTCAAAGCTCCCAAACTGCCAGCATAGAATTGGTTTGCTCCACAATGCGGCGTCAAATCATCTCGAGGGCTTTTTATGGATGGATGGCATATTTTAGGCACTTGTCAACAGTGCGCACTCATTTGTCCGGCTTGGTTAACGGAAGGATAACACCTGATTGTAGGTTTAATCGCCAGTTAGCTGTGTTAGCTTAGGATGAGTGTTTTTTGCATTGCAGTGGGAGCTAACGAAGTTGGTTTGACAAAGGAAAAATGGTCTGAGCTGCATGAGGATGGAGTCATCTATAATGATGCAGAGGTTTATCGGTTGGTGTACTTCGGCGGAGTCCAACATGAGATACGAAATGAAGTATGGCCTTTTTTGCTGGGTCATTACAGGTAGCATGAAAAGTTTCTTTGGCCATATCAAGTTCAAGTACTCGTACAACAAAAGTTTTTCACTTCAGCTTTCGAACAACTCCCGAGGATCGCCAAAAATACGATGAAACTGTCAAACATTACTACGAGACAACTATGAGCGAGTGGTTAGCGGTAGAAGCTATAGTTCGACAGCATGAAAAGGAGAAACTCGCGCAGGCGATTTCCAGTCGGAGTTCTAAAATTGGAGCAAGTGGAGCTGGTAGAAAGGATAAGCAACAAACTGGCATAGATGATGATGACTTGGAAAATGAAGTTTTCGAAGATCACGATTTCTCGGATATTTCCGATCCTGGAGATGAGTACGAAGCGGACAATGCAAATGATGTAATCACCATCGCCACTGGACATTTTAGAGAAAGGAAAATAAGCGCAACAGACTCTGGTAATGGTGAAGATGGTGAAGAGCCGGACGGTGATGATGTGGTCGACGATGATGATAACAATGCCGCTCTAAGTGCGTCGGAAGTTTACAAAGTGGTTGTAGAGTTACAAGACGTGGATTGCATGATGGAAACTCTATCACTGCAGGAAAATCGTTTTGATGAGCCAATTGGAGCAATGAATACTTTGAGTGTCAAGAGCTCACCATCGACGTCGTCATACGAAACAGTTGGCAACGAGTATTTCGATACAAATCTGGAACACCCGCTGAATATATCAGCAGCAGCACAAGACCAGGAGGCTGAAGCAGAACAAGAAGCAGACGCAGAACAAAACACAGAAATGGACGCTGAAGATGTCGAAGTGGATGTGGTTAAAATCCCAGAATTTTACAGTGTAGACGATTTGCAGGGTCAGCTAACCGAAGCAATCGAAACAGTCGAGTCATCTTGCGTTCCAGAAGTCGCTGACTCTGAAGAGGTTCCTCCTTCAGCACGTTACGCCGCAGTAATAATAACTGATGCCTCAGTTGATGTTTCGCATTTTGAAAAGGAATCCTCCACTGCTGCTGCAAACGGAGAGAATAAGTGTGGTCTTATGTCGCCAGTTCAGGAAGTTGGGACGGCGGCAACCCTCGGCGGAGTGTTGTCATCATTAGACGCACTACGAGAACCGAAGTCAGCATGCGTGTCGCCGGCGAGCTCGAATGGAGGCGTGTACAGCGTAAGTCCTGATACTGAATTTCATTTAGAAATATATAAATGCGTGCTCTTTCAGTCCGAACTCCTAAATGATTTTAAAATCAACTTGGATCGCATTGAGAAGGATGTCCATCGCTGCGACCGTGACTATTGGTACTTTGCCAACGAGAACCTTGACAAGTTACGTAATGTGATAACAACGTAAGGATGAAATTTTTCAAGAAACTTTTTGCTAACTCAAGTCACTTGTTAGATATGTGTGGGAACATCTGGATGTGGGTTACATGCAGGGAATGTGCGATTTGGTTGCTCCACTTCTTGTCATTTTCGACGATGAGTCCCTGAGCTATGGTTGCTTTTGCAAACTAATGGAACGAATGATTGAAAATTTCCCAAAAGGAGGCGCAATGGATATGCATTTCGCCAATATGAGGTGAGTACAAAATTCAATTGTTGTCGGAATCTCCGATTCGGAGACACTTCTTACACTTATGATGCTAAACTTGAGGTAACTTTAAGAAACGCATATCATAGTCATACACGAATTCGAGGCTTTAATTTGTTAATTATTTTACACGACCACTATCTTGTTGGTATGGTGCTCCGAGCGCGGATAGCATCATCAAGAAAGACAGCATCCGCGAATCAGATTCGAGTCAACACGGCTACCCTTCGCAACGAAGAGACGCCTACGGGCGATAGGACTCGCCCTAAATGTAGGGAGAATAAGTCCTGGGGCTGAGATGTTGGGCGAAGAAGAGAAATGGACACGCCTTAAGAATACTGTCATTAGTAGTGCTAACTCCATCAGTAGGCAGTAGTCGAAGAGAACGATTGGTTCCATGACGAATGTTAGCTAGCAACTGAACGTAGAGAAGAATCTCGTCCGTTAACTAGAAAAGTACAGAGAGCGAGGTCCGCTCCAGGCGCGGAATTTCTACCAAAGAGTCCGCGGTTTGACGCAATATACACAGCGTTGCACATACTGCAAAGACAATGAGAGTAATCTGATCGCCGATCTGAAAGGAATCTTAGAGCGATGGGAAGAGCACCTTCATTAGTTGCTTAATGTCCAGCTAACTGAGGAATTGGAGGCTCTACCAATGACCAAAGACCACTCTATGCTGCCGCCACCATGCATAGACGAAGTTAGCATAGCGATAAATCGGCTCAAAAATAATAAGGCACTGGGATCAGATGGTATCTCAGCGGAGTTAATTAAAACAGGAGGTCCCGCAATACACCAAGCAATTAATGAAGTAATAGTGCAAGTATGGGAGGGAGAAGTGATGCCAGAAGACTGGCGAAGAGGCATCCTGTGCCCCATACATAAAAACATGCAGCAATTATCGAGGTACAACGTTGTTGACTACCGCGTATAAGATTTTCTCCTCTATCCTCCAAGACGGGATAGTCCCATACGCTAAAGTTATCATTGGTCCTTACCAGTGTGGCTTCATGCCAGGCAAATCAACAACTGATCAGATTTAGGCAGGTGATAGAAAAATGTCTAGATTTTCAAAACTACACCATCTTTTTATAGACTTTAAAGCCGCCTATGATAGCTTAGCCATAGTATAACTTTATAAAGCCATGAGAGAATACGGCATCCCAAATAAACTGACACGACTATGTAGGTTGACCATGACCAATGTTATAAGCCAAGTAAAAATATCCTGATCACTATTAAGCCCATTCAACATCGATGATGGGCTCCGATAAGGGGATGGACTGGCCTGCGTCATCTTTAACCTGGCGGCGAGAGGGACAATCCTCTATAAGTCCATTCATATACTGGCTTACGCAGACGATATTGACATCATTGGTAGAAACCCAAGAGCTGTAAAGGAAGCGTTCATCCAGATCAAGCAGGCGGCATGAAATCTGGGGCTGCACATAAATGAGAGCAAAACAATGTACATGGTGACCACGTCTGCGAGTAGAAGATCCAACATTGGTTCCGCAACGAAAATAGTGGAGCGCGAATTTGAAGTGGTGCAATCCTTTAACTATTTCGGGTCAACTGTAGCAGCCTATAACAGCATGGAACCAGAAATACGCGCACGGTTTCTTAAAGCCAACAAAGCCTACTATAGTCTGTCAAGTCTCTTCAAATCCAGGAACTTAACCTTAACATCCAAGGTGCTGGTATATAAGACAATTGTCATATTATTACTTACATTTGGATCCGAGACTTGGGTGCTTAGCAAAAGCATTTCGACCTCTTAGCCGCGTTCGAGTTAAAAGTCTTACTATAATTGTTGGCCCCGTATGTGAGGTAGGACAATTCCGGAGACTCTATAAAGATGAGATCTACGAGCGTTACCGCGAAGAGAACAAAGCTCAGTTGGCTCCGGTGGGTACAAGTATTTGGTCGTCACCAGTACAAGGTTTTCGCCTAAGAATATCCACAAACCCACCTGTTGGTATGGTGCTGCAATGATGAATCTATGAATGGTCTCAGTTTTTTTTGTGGCTGTGGCTTTTGGTAGTACGTTTCTTGTTTCATAAATTTTTAAAATATGATTTTAGTTTTGGAAAACCGTCCTGAGTTATAAAAAATTATACAAAATTTTAAAATTCCAGATCGCTTATTCAAATCCTTGACTCGGAAATGTACGACATGATGGACTCTCACGGTGACTACACACATTTCTATTTCTGTTACCGCTGGTTCCTGTTGGATTTCAAACGGGAATTCATTTATGACGATGTCTTTTCGATATGGGAGGTGATTTGGGCTGCGAAACATGTGGCCAGCGGACATTTTGTCCTCTTTCTAGCACTGGCTTTACTGGAAACTTACAGGGACATTATCCTTTCGAATAGCATGACATTTACCGATGTTATCAAGTTTTTTAATGGTTTGCTGTGATATATTTCTTTGTTTTCTTTAATATGTGAAACTAACCAATTCTTTTGCACAGAAATGGCTGAACGACACAACGCCCCATCGATATTGCAGCTTTCTAGAAGTTTAGTCCTTCAACTGCAGACAATAATTGAGAATAAATAAATAAGCCACAATTGTAGTTGTTAAATAGGATCAATATCCAAGCATATAAATGTTGTAGAAAAGTAGAAGAGCGCGCAAACTGGACCATTTTCAATTGAAAGCTTCATTCACAAACACACACAAACGCACATCACACTTCCACCTTTGTCTATCAAAACGTATAAGATAAATAGAAAGATAAAAAGAAAACAGAGGAAAAACGCAGATGTTACATCTAAATATTGCGTACGCATGTAAAGCATATACACATAAAGCCATGTACTCATTAACGCCATCATATCATAACCCCGAACAAGGGGATAAAAGAGCCGGTATTTTTGAAAGTGGTACAAATCCACTTTGGTAAAAAAATGAGGTAATCTATATCTAGATCTTACTAAAATTATCATTAAATAATTTTTTTCCAATTTTTTTTTTCCGATTCATAGAAAGAAATAATCACAAAAACCCAATAAAATTGAACAGAACGGAACGGAATAAATCAATCGAGCATCATCAGTCCTCATCAGCAAGTCATGCGACCTGAAAAGTGAAAATATATTTACGAGTATTCATATTAGAAGTAAAATGTTGTTATTATTTAAAAAAAAATGTTGTACTCTTGTTGCTTTTACACGAAAAAGTGAAAAGGAGTGTGAATTAAAGGATATCACACTTTTTAGAACTAGAAAAAACAAATGCATTATATTATAAATCAGAAACAAATATTATCACATATTTTATACATACAGACAGAGCAAAGTATTTATAAAAATTCATTTTTTGTTATTTACTATTGGTTACTGTGTGCTTAAATTTTGTATGTTGAGTTTTTTACTTAGATTTTTAATAATTTTTATAAATGTTTTCTAATTTTTTACGATCGTTATATTGTATTTTTTTTTTATGTTGAATTGATTTATTTTTGTATAACATTATAGAGAAATGTCGGTCATTCAGGATCAAAATGGATTATATATATATGTTAAGATTTATATACATACAAAAAGTACATACATTATATACAAGCATTACAGAGAAATAAACAAATATATGTATACACGTTTATAAAGGAATGAAAATATTTTCTTTATGTTGTTGGTAACTTTGCTCCTTTATGAGGGGGAATTAAAGGTCTTTCAAAACTGACGGAGCGAGAACTTACAAAATGTGCGTTAAGCAAATTTGGATAATCTGCTTGGTTGTTACTAATTCTATTTCTAATTACTAAACTAATTCTGTCTCCAGCAACGAAAAAACCGAATGAGATAATGTCCATAGGAAAATGGAACGTTAGAACACTATGAGTGGATTAATAATGGAAGTAACCTGTAACAAAAAATAAACCAAGCTAAAAAAAAACCCATAAAAATTAAATTTTTTCGTTTTATTCATTTTATAATAACCAGACTTCCACTATAAATGCTGAAAAATAAAAACACATGCAAAGCACTGCAACCCAACGACAAAAGAAATCCACTCGTAAAGCAGCGCTCCACAAATTGCACAGTCATTATAGTGTGTCGTGATCTGATGCCGCTATATGGCATGATTATTAACATTCATTGTTGTATAGGAGCGCCCCGACCACGCTGTCCAATTACGACCATGTTTTAACAGAAAATGTTGTCACCGGAAATACACATGTGTGCAAAGTGTCAATAGAATCGGGCTTTGGGAACGCGAAGTTTTAAGAGAATTTAAAAATAAACATTAATATCCATGCATTCTGATGTAACGAAGAAAATGCTTAAGCATTGTTATAGTTAAATAACTGATAGATTTTTCATTTGTAAGTTTTTATGACTAAATAAGTGTGTTGCTATACATCTGCTAACATATATATATATATTTATATATATGCTAATATATCGATCCTTTTAGATTATTTATACATGTCACGCCTTTCCATAGCGAAGATCGGTTTGTCTTACCGTCACTATTCATCTTAGCCACATCGAAAACTGTGGATTGAATTTAAAGAATGCTAAAAATATAACAGTCTCGAAGATTATTATGAGAAGTCTTAGAAAATAATTTTTATTTTTGTCTAGATTTTCCCTACTGCAGCTATGTTATAATATATTAGAACACAACCTTTAAGCTAATCCTAAACTTTGATGGTCCCTTCTGAATACTAAGCGCAAAAGTTTTGTAATTCCTTCAAACATGTGTAATGTTTCTTCTCAGCTCAGCGCCTTCCAGGATTCCAAAATTAGAATCCGTGTTACAAACTGATTTTTAAATGTTTTAATATTTCGCTTTGTTTTCTTTTGTTTTCTTTTGGTCCTTAACTTACTAAACTTATTATTAAATATAAACCTATATACCCATCACCAATAACTAATTTCTATGACAACGGGGAGAGCATAACTGCGATTCGACTTAGTAGCACTGCTAGCGTACTAGCGAGTGGGGATATCGTGGAGTGACTATGTCACTGAGTCGGTGTTGGTAGGACGTCCTTACCTGAAGGTCTATAAGCACAAGGCACGAAAGAGAGGCGGGAATGGTGAAGATCTACAAGCTCAATACACGACAGTGGAGAGGGGAATGCTGAAGGTCTATAAGCATAAGGCAGAACAGCGAGACGGAAATGCTGAGGTCTATAAGCACAAGGTATGAGGTCTAAAAGCACAATGCACGACAGTGGAGAGGGGAATGCTGAAGGTCTATAAGCACAAGGAACAACAGAGAGACGGGGATGTTGAAGGTATATAAGTAGAAGGCACGACAGCGAGGTGGGTAGTGTAATGAGGCGGTTAACAGCCGGTCGTCCGGTCTGGAAAAATATGTCTGGCTGCGGAATATAACCAGGAAGTTAGTTGCGCAGGTTTATAAACTGTCGCCAGTTCGCTGATTTAAGTGCAAACAAAGTTGGTCTTGTTCGGTTAAGAATCGAGACTGTTGTGGGCAAAAGTATATTTTTACAAAGACAGAAATTTCTTATCGAAGATTTGTATTCCAGTCAAATAAATATCGTTTCTGAAGTACCCGAAGGATCTCATATGGGTCCTGTTCTCTTTTCGCTTTTTGTAAAGGATTTACCGGAGATTTTAGAATTTTGCTCATGTCTAATATACACCGGTGTTTTATAATTTTTTATTTTTTGCAATTATAGGTAATTTTGATGACTGTGAACGCTTTCAGATCTATTTAAATGATTTTTTAAGTTGGTGTCAAAAAAACTATCTCACCTTAAATATTACTAAATGTGCTAATTCTACATTTCATAGAATTAAATTTCCTAATTGCAATGCAACGCCCTATTCTAGAACATTGCAGTGTGATCTGGAGTCTCCAAACGCTTGTTGGTTCGTCGCGTATTTTGAAAATTGAGAGATATTGTTTTCGTTTTGCTCTCAGACATACTCCATTTTGTTCTTCTCATCTGCCCCCTTATGTAGCAATATGTTTACTTATTGGTCTTCAATCTGTAAATCTTCGTCGTGAAATTCAGTCTGTAGTCTTTATCCGCGATTTAATATGTGGTACTGTGGGCTGTGGCAAAATTCTTCTTTAGTTAATACTGTATGCTCCTGAACGTAATTTATGAGTTAGGAAGAGTTTATTTTTATGGTGAGTGTTACTAACTCTATTCGTTTAGAATGGGTATCGTAATAGTGTGACCAGACTTGGCTGGCTAGGATTTCAATAGTTGACTTAAAAAAGTTTGAAATCGGTTAAGATCAGTGGTCAAAAGTCAGGTAGGGTGGATATAATTATGACTCTGAATTTCCATGTCATCCAGGATAAGATTCTTTGGTGATGCAATCGAGATCGTAAAGTTGACAAGACGAATATTAAAGAACCAGGGTAGCTACCTTGAGGAGCTTCAGTTAGGTTAGTGGTTGTTGTGGTGGTTGCTGTTTCGAAAAACGTGTTTTTTGTGAAAATAAAAGACGGCTTGGTGTGAAAGAACATTTTGTCATAAACAATACTTTCAAAGGACCTTCCATTAATGCCCACATGCCTAACTTTTTTTTCAAAAATAGAATCGTGAATTTGTCTATGGATCCACTAGTTTCTAGTGGTCTGGTTCACTAGTTTTGCAAGTATTTATTTGTTCTTATTTTAGTACAAAAATGGTATAAAAAAAGTGTTCATATTTTAGTACAAAAATGTGTGTAAATGTACACCCATGCAAATTTATATAGCATGAAACAATTTATTGCATGATACATACTTTTGAATTTGCCATTCTATTGTGAATTGGCTTGCTCGCCTCAACATCATCATAAGCAAGTTTCCCTTGAACTGTCCCATCGTTTCCACTTGTGAGTGTGACGACATTTCAACCAGCAACAACACCGACCACCAGTATGGTTTCTCTTTCAAAAGCACTTTCCTCCGTTCAGTTTTCCTTTTGATTTTTCCGAGTGCAGACGCGTTTTCTGACACACAAGTGTTTCGTAAAGAAAAATAAAATTATTATAAGGGGAAAAAAATTCAAGTTTAGACTAAAACTCTGCTAACTAAATAATTCGGAAAAATCTGTGCAAAATATCCTTTTAAAATATAAAATAAATAAAAAATTGCAAAAGGTTTGGAGGAAAAAAGAGAAGTCCAGTCCTGGGCAATATTTTACTATTCAATAAAACATATCGTGTGAAAATAACTTGAAATATGGTGGTAACAAATCGTGGAGGTGAGTTAGTTAATTGTTTTTACTATTTACCTGACCGAAGTTGCATTATTTTCTGGATTATCATCTCCAAATTGTATTAACTCGATAGACATATTAGTGCGAAAAACATTAACAGACTTCATGGCTGCATAAATGTTTTCCTTTCCTTAGGGATTTCGCAGGATTTCACATTTCTGCGTAGCATCACATTTCTTATGACGACAACAACTTCAGCTTGAGGAAAAATCGATTATATAGCCCAGACCTATATTTTTTCTATCGGCACCAGACCAAACATTTTCTCAAATTTTAATAATCTCAATGGAGTGTCGGTGTTTTGGAAGTAAATGTGTGTTTTATAAAGGTTTTCTAGTCAACTTTTGTCTTCCTTCTCCTTCCTCTGGATCAGGGGCTCTCTAACAAGTGGTTTTTATGCATAAGACCAGCCAGCACCCTTGTCGCTACATAATCATGAAATTTCGTAGCAGCCTAGCGTTTACGACGTTTATGCCGCCATATGGAACTTTTGTTTTATTTTTTAATTAAAAGTTCATTTACTTCTCTCTTTCTGAATTTGAATTTTCCACCCTGCCCGTACATCGACTTTCTGAGTACGTAGACGAACAGGACAGCTCTTTTCGCATTTCAATTAAATGTATGCTTTGATTAGTCGGGTGGTGATGCCCCTCCTCACATTGTATCGATGAACAAGAATGTGTAGAGCTATTTCAACTACTTTTGATTTGTTTACCTTTTTTTAAGGACAATAATTTTTCTAATCTAAACAACGTTTGAACTTCTAATAGAACTACAAGTTTTACAGCTACGAGTATGATTGAATTGTTAAATGTAAAGTCATCCAATATTTAAAACACGAACCTAAAGAATTGCCGATTTCCCAATTTCACATCAAAAATTTAATTACGAGGCTAAATAGAAACATTTTTGTGAATCTACGTTTCCAGAAAATGTAAGCCATAACCGAATACCGACACGGGTCAGTTAATTTACTTTAATCACAAACGCTGCTCTTTAGGAATTATGTCTGTCCGTCCGGTCATCAGGTTTGTTATCAACAATTCTTAGTGACACAGCAGGAGCTTTCTATAAAAAAAACTTTAAAATAATACCTTGACGTACGCTCACAGACTAAGACTTTTCTGTTAATTCTGATTCTCGCATGAGCGAAGAGGATCCTGCTCGCAAAGTCCTTTGGAACACGAAAGCGAGGCCGGCCAAGCATATGTGGAGGGATGGCGTATACCAGGACGCCCAGAGTTTAGGGATGCCAAACTGGATGACATCGGCTCGAAATCGGGACCGGTGGAGAGACTTTTTGCGGGAGGCCAGGACCGGAACCCGGTTGTAGAGCCAAATATGATGATGACAAGTGAGTGACGAGTAGGAAACGTTCCTGCGGTGTTCAACCGGATCTTTTGATTTCGCTATAGTTGCTTCACCGATAAGTTTTATCGCGCTGTTTTGTATTTTATCTAGCTGATGCAATGTAGTTTAAGGCGCATCAGACCAGATATGGCAATTGTACTCACTCAAGTTTATTTGAAAATCAATTCAAGAAATTTAAACTTACCATTTCTAAAATTAAATCCTTAGAATAAAATATTTCTTGCAACGGGCTAGAAAACCTAAACATTTCGCAGCTATATTGGCGACGGTAAATATGTGGTCATTCCAACGAAGCTTATCGTTAACGCACATACCGAGAATTGCGAGATTGTAAGTTTCTTCGATGGAAGTGCAATTCATGGATAATGGCATAGGATTAAGGATTCGCTTAGACGACAGGAGACAGCATTTGGGTTTTGAAGCGTTAAATTCTACTCGATTGTTTTCTCCCCATTTTATTATGCTGTCTAGGTCAGAATTTAACGTGCTCAACATACGAATTTGTTTGAGTTCCACATGAGAAGTGGAGGGACGTTCCTCAAACTTATATGACAAGCTGAGAGTGCTGTCGTCAGCAAAAGATTGAATTGGATTAGAAGTCACAGAAAAGAGATCATTAACAAAAATCAGAAGGAGTGTCGGGGACAAAACAGAGCCTTGGAGAACGCCATCATTTAAGTAATTTACTTTAGACTTGAAACCATCCAATACAACTTGAATTGAGATAGATAGCCAAATTTTCTCACTATTTCAAAACGTTCACCTGGAAGACGCCAGACGCGAATATCTACAGCTTCCGCCCCTCAATATCATAATCTTCGACTTTTAAAGATTAACACTCAGGTTCCATAGCTTGCAGGACTCAGCTACTCTGTTCATCACCAACTGCAACCCGTTGATTGTATCAGAGAGGAAAACAATGTCGGCAGCATACATAAGCGCAGCGATCTTTGTTTGGTTCAATTCTATTCCTCCTCTTACAAAATCGGTAATGTCATTGACGAAAGGATACATAGAATAGCGCTCAGTATGCAACCTTGCTTCACTCCCATGGATGTTCCAAACTTATCAGAAATAAATTCGCCATCTCAAACATATACTGAATTGCTGTGATACGACTTCATGCGTTGGCTTTTGTAAAATTCAACGATGTTAACGAGCGAAAAAATTTGATTGCAACTAGAATACGGGTACAAACCAGGTGACTTTGTGGGACATCTGAAAGTTCTTGACTCAATTCCCGAAAGAGACATGTTTTACACTATCCCCGACACTATGGTCAGGGAGTTCTGTTTCGTCAGGTTATTCGAGGTAACAACATTAGACCGCACAAGGTCTGGTCTGGTACACAGACGGATCGAAGAATGCATCTGGAGTCGGAATTGGTGTTTTCGAACCCAACACCAAAGTCTCGATACCAATCGGTATGAGTCTCACGGTTTTTCAGGCGGAAATCTATGCTATTGATGTCTGCGCTAGGATTAAGCTTAGTAAGGGTATTATCGGCGCTACGATTTATATCTTTTCAGATAGTCAGGCAGCACTGAAAGTGTTATCGTGCAACATAATGGACTCAAAATCAGTTAAATGCTGCTACGATGCACTGCAATCCCTAGCAAGGCATAACAGGGTGAATCTCGGTTGGGTCCATGGTCACCATAGTATTGCAGGCAACGAATATGCAGATGAACTAGCCAGGACTGGATCGGAATCTGCGTTCTAAGGATCGGAACCTTACTGCAGTGTCAATTGGGCTGCCACCACAACAATGATTAATAAGTGGGAAAATAAACTTCGTTTAGCCCACTGGGATAATACCCCAGCGCTTGGACAATCTAAAAGATTAATCAGGCCTTTTTCCTATAAGGAAATTCTTGATCTACATAGACAAGGATAGTATCAAAATTCTGGTGAGCTTAGCAGAATTAATCTGGGCTCAGACACTGAATGTAGGTTCTGCTCGGAGGATGATGAATCATCCGTGCACATTCTCTGTGAATGTCCAGCATTGATCTGGTTAAGAAGACGTATTTTCCATAAGGCAATATGTTCGTCGGCGGATATGCGAAGCTCTGCCACTAAGGACATACTATCCTTCGTTAGGGAGGTAGTAGGTGTCTTTGATTGGTTACACCCTGAGATACAATAGATCTTTTTAGTTCGCAGTATCAGCCATTTGGGCTATGGTTTATAAAAAAACTCTTGGCTTTCCTCTACTTAGAAAGTTATTTGAATTTTTTTTGTTATTAAGAAGACGATAAGATCTGGCATTTTTTTAATATAGGTGGTAGAGGTCGCTTCCAATTGAACTCATTCTAAAGGACATTATTTTTTTATTTATTTCAATATTTTATTAATTCAAATATTTTTCGAAAATCTAAACTATTGTTGTTGGGAAAAACATCAATTTAAGCAATTGCTCAATTTAATTGTTGCTTCTAGTATTATACTCGTACAATACTGCCTTTATTTTTGATGACACCCTCAATTTTTTATTGTACTTTCTTGGGGGTGGAAATAAAAATGCAAAAATCTGTATCCTTCTTATTTCAACAATCGATTACCATTATATGGTGATTGTTATTTATAATGCCACCACCATTAGCACATGCATCGTGGAACAACAATCAACAAGTATGACGAGTAGACGACCTCCAAGTCGTTATGTAGTTATTACGTTAAATATAATACCTATATACATACTCGTATATAGCAACCCACTGCGCACCAATGTGACGACGTTTCATCGCACTTTATCCCTTGTCCGCATTGTAAATACTCGTAATATCTCCTCCACAGTTTATTATAATCTTGTTTTTGTTTTTATGTTTACATTTTCATTTATGTTTGCGTTAATGTACTGCTGTGCTGTGATGGTGGACATCGCAGATGCCATTTTACAATCAAGAAGAAAAACCGCTTTGAAAACAATTTCCTTCGGTCGATATTGAGTTTCTTCCTTTTTCTCGGATGCATTAATTTTTTTGTATCTAATGTGATTCAATGGCGTAGCACCCCAAGGTTTTACTCCCAGGAGTTCCACAAGTTGTTTAAATGAAAAATTTACTTTAAAATTTAGCAGTTAAATCGAGGGCTGCTCGATAGATATTGAGATGTGGATGTGAGACGGGTAACAGCTTATTTCATGTGACACATTTATAAAAGACATAAAATGTATGAATATAAGGGAAGTCTGACGAAAATTAAAAGTTGTTTTCAGATAGAGTCCATTCTTCAGCGCAATAGAGCAGCGAGTGTCAAAAGAAGTAATTTTAATTTTAATTTTTGCACTTGCACTAGTGTCATTATCTATAACATCCGAAAAGATGCCGTCCCTAACGACCTCAAAGTTATTACTGCATATTGAGTGTCTCTTCTTGACAGCAGCTGCCTCCGTCTCAATGCTGGAAAATGAAAACTAGAAATGTGAACTAGCTGATTTCTGTCTATGATATCAATGTCGTCAGCATTATATCAGCAGTTAGACTTGAATAGAATGGTTCCTCTTTAGTGTGCCTAAGAGCACAATTCTCTGCAATATGTCATTACAGCGCGTGACCTTGCCTAAATCCTTTCTTGACATCGAAAGACCTGATAAGATTGTTCCCGACCTTGACGGAGCAGCGCGTTTTCTCCATCATAATCCTGCACAGGCGAATGAGTGTGGCAGGGATACCATGGCACATTTTTATAAAAGAAATAAATAAATAGTTAGTTGGTCTTCATCCCGATCTGTCAACTTTGTAGTTTCCTAGCCAAAAGCCGCGCTGATAGGGCCCAATCAGGTTATTAATGAGTGTCTTCAGGCTTTTACACACTGCGGAAGATAGGATCTTATAAGTGATGTTAAGGAGATTTAATTCTCTATAATTGGGACAGTTTAGTGGGTCTGCTTTCCTCCGGGCATTCTATTCATCTGGCAAATTTCATGAGATAAGCAGGTGTATGCCCACCAAGTCATATCCTCTAGTTCTTAAAAACTCTACCATCAGCATGTTTTATGGAACTTTTATTTAACTTGAATTTTCCCGTCTGTCGGTTTTTTCGACTTCTTTGAGGATCTTTTTACCCACCTTTACGCGACATAGAGAGCTGAAATTTTGTGAGCAGCTCAGTGTCATCTGCCATTTCTGTCATCTAGCGTATGACACATGTCTCAAGTCGCGTATGGCGCGTGTGATGCGTAGAATGTGTATTCATCTTTAAAATAGGCCCCACGTTTTTTTAAATACCTTGCACAGATTTGAAATTTGAATTTATGATTAGTAGCTGATTCTCGAGCGTTTCTGAGATAACGCACGTGTAGCGCATGTGATGCGTAGATAGTGAAATTATTAAACGATATTTAAGGTCCTGTATTTCCCAAAAGAGTTATTAATAAATGCCAATCAATTATATTAGCTGCTAAATGTACAGCTAAAGTACCAGATCGAATCAGGTTTCTGATTCTGATTGATTAATCCATATTTATTAGGAGACCCTGATAATTATTCCAGCATCCCTTAGTCAACCCGAATGATATTTCTTATTTGCTTATGCAATTTTACGTTCTATTCCTAATAAATTAGGTGGAGTAATTGAATTAATTATATCAATTGCTATTCTTAAAATTTCTTTTAAATAGGCTCCATCGCGTAGACTTTTTCAGGTTAACCACCTTTCGCTGAATCTTTTTTGGGCAGCTCAGTGTCATGAGCCGTTTCAGGGATCCAGCGTCTGACACGTATTGCAAGTCGTGTATGTCACAAAAGTAGCGCGTGGCAAGTTTGAGTTTGAACACGACCTAGAGATTGGAAATTTGTTTGAGTAGCTTAGTCTCGTAGGGCATTTCTGAGATCGCGTGTGTGACACGTTAGCGATACCTGTGTGGCGTATGTAATGCTTGGAAAGTGGGATAATTGTGAAATAATTTGGCGATCCCCTTGCCAAGGCTTGGAGTGTGTCGATGTATACATAAAAATCGGTACCCGAAAAACGAAGTGTTTTTACATTTACTTGTTAATTTTTAATTGTGGATATAGGAATCTTCACTTCACCTTAGTCAGGTGGACGGAAATTTTGGTGTAGGTTGAATGTTTTGTTTTACATAAAAGCGGAATGTTGACCTTCACCGCTTAACAACCTGAAAGGAACCCAAATTTTAGAAGTCTAAGTAAAATATACTAGATATGAAGAAGAACTAATGTACTTCGGTGAGAAATTTCTATGAAACTAAATTTTTAAACGTCAAAGTAAAATATACTAGACATATAGTTAGCATCTATACTATATGAAACTTAAATATTAGAAGTTGAAGTAAAGTTTACCAGATATAAATAAGAACCAGTATACTTGATTGTTATAAGGAAATTCTTTTTTAAACGTCGAAGTAAAAGCAAGCGAAGTAAGCAAGAAGAAGTGTAGTTGCGTATAGCCAAAAGTATTTGTCTATTATTATATGTGTATGTAAAGTACATAATGTGCACTTTGGAAGACAGAAAATAGTTATTTTATCCTCTTAGGTTAAACTACAATTTAAGTCAAAAAAATAATATTATCGCCATATCAGTGGAAAATATCAGTTTTATTTATTTATTTTCATATATGAAACTTTAAGGGTAACTATAGAGCCCCAAGGCGTCTGCTAAATACCCGCAGTGTTGTTTGTACAATAATTGATTCCGCTCCGTTTTCTAACAACACATAAAAATAATTACTCTGTCATGCTGTGATACTGAATGGACAGTTATAATAGTATCCTGGATGGTGCCCGCCTGACTGGGAACAGGCTCCGGTTAACTGAAGTGTTAACGCCCGATGACCTATGCACGCATTTAAAAGCTGCATAAATGCGTTTGGCGTACGGAAAACCCGTGTGGGGGAGTATGCAATTCTCACTATTCTCCTCACACATGGCTATTATGGTGTACCTATATTATAACTGCAGACGCTTTTATATACACACTACACAGTGTACACAAGAACAGGCAAATACGTTCAGCTTATTTCTTCTGAAAAGGTCAAATGGTCTTGGATTCGCTGACTTGGTGCAGTTAATCTAATTTTTCCGACGGAGGGATGCTTGGAAATGCAAAATAGGAGGTTCACTTTACGTGTTTTAACTGCTTTGTAGCATATGGGAAATGTAGCTTTGTGTAAAATGAAGTAAATTGTCAACTTTGGCAATATTGAGAAGAATACTGAGAGATGAAAATGTCTCTAATTGATAGGTTCACTTTTATTCTATGAAGTAGACTTTTGAAGTAAAACTTCGTTAGGCGCCGCGGGAGTAAACTTTTTACATATGAAACGAATGATTGACTGAAATATAAAGCAATTTTTATTTAGCTTACTTCAATATTGTTACGAAAATGTAAATAGAAATCTTTTATTGCGCTGTACGTACTCGCATATAAGCATTGTATTGAATTGTTTTAGAATTAAGAAAACCATTACACATCTAAAGGCTCTGTTATATTGTTGGGAATGTATATAAAATTATGTAGAGTTTTATACAAGATGTACTTTCTTTACTGTACTGTACTGTAAGAGGTAACAGTATGTTAAGTTAGAGCAACCGCCTAAGTGAACAATAGTGTTTTAAGTGAACAATAAGTAA
This sequence comes from Nephrocerus scutellatus, assembly GCA_947095585.1. Classification (NCBI taxonomy): domain Eukaryota; kingdom Metazoa; phylum Arthropoda; class Insecta; order Diptera; family Pipunculidae; genus Nephrocerus; species Nephrocerus scutellatus. The sequence goes on from OX352763.1 coordinate 3,969,414, forward strand.
TCACCAGTATACATTTCTGAACTTTTGCTTTTTTTTAATTAGGGTTTCAACTTGTGAATTACCAAACTTGTGTTGTCTTTTTGAAATTATCTATATTAACTTTGCGTGCCCGTGTATTTGTTTGTTTGTCTTGGAATCTTGCGATAAATTTTTAACCCACTTCTAAGGTCCGATTTCATTGAAACTTTGCACACATGCATGTATCCGATGACAACAATTTCTATTATTATTGGGGCCTCTAGGATCTCCGAGTCGGGGGGCTCCCATACAAATATTTTACATAATTTACCCGATTTTCTTCAAATTTTATATACATACATGTGTATCTCCGATGGAGAACACTTTTTGTAAACAGTGTGGGACCCCGGGCCCCGGGGTCGTGACGCCCCATACAAATTCTTTAAAAAAATTAACCCGATTTTCTTCAAATTTTATATACATGTGTATCTCCGATGGGCAACACTTTCTGTAAAAATCTTGGAGACCCCGAGCCCCGGGGTCTGACAATTTCCTGACAATTTTCCATCCGGATGAGAGTCACCGCCATCTTTTTCGATGAGGAGGATTTTCTTTTAAGGAGCAGCTGTTTATAAGGAAAACTACCGTATTTGAGACTCGTAATGCACCACCGTGTGGTTTTTGGAATGGCAAATTTTTCTTCGAGTATGAAGACGGCAACAGCGTTAGGTCAACGGAAGTGTGACATGATAACTGATTTTTTTTTCTAAGAAAGGACTTGGTAGAGTTTCGATTCCAGCAGGATGGTGCTACGTATCAACACAAGCCGCGAAGCTGTGATTGGAAGCCGTTGGACTTTTTTTGTAAGATGCCGTTAAAGACAGATAAGAGGATATCTTCCGGAACAAATATTTTATGTAGGAGAGAGGGTTCTATAGTTGGAGAGAAAGCCGAAAAGTTTATAATTAAAAAAGTAGGAAAGCTGGTAGTATAATTAATAGACAAGGGCTATTGTAACAGAAAAAATTATTCGAGACGGTACTAGTGAATTACTTAAAAAAACGGACTAGCAAGAATTGATTGAAGATCCATCAAGAGTTTGAAGTTTCGACGAAACTACCATCTGTTAACTACGCCTGATACGAAAACTTCTACAACAGCTACAGTTTTGATTGTTTTGGCAGCCAATGGAAAAATGCCGCAAACTTGTGCAATTATTACTTATCACATCATGCCAAAAGTTTTGGTTTTGGAACTATAAATGGATGTTGACGAATGGCTTGACGAAGAAAAATTCAAATGTTCTGTTATTTTGTTAATAGATGGGCAGAAGTCTCACCCCATAATTGAACTAAGTGAGTTTCGTAACGAGGAAGGCTTTATTTATTTGCTTTGCCTCCAAATACAACACATATTATGCAGTCCGCCAATATAAGTCTCTTAGTGCCACTAAGGTCGAGTTGGAAGCAAAGAGGGCTCAATTGGCAAAGCAACAATGTGGGCCAACTTTTCACACGATCCATAATTGTAAAAAACTCTTCTGAAAAATATTAACACTTCGGCTACTATTTATATTCACATTCAGTCCAAATTTTCTCGCTCAGCTGCTACCACTTGCCATGCTCTCTCGCCTTTAGTCAGAATCTCTAGCATTTTATATTTCTATTTATTCTTTCCAAGGTTTCCACTCCCTAGTATCAACTTAAAAGTGTAATTTCAATCAACTAGTTAAGTTTTCGAAAAGAAATATACTGGTACTTAAGAATTACGTCCGATATTTATTAAAAAGCTTTTAACAAACGTTTTAATCAAACCATTCGCGCTTTCACCTTTCATAGAATCAGAGTTTAAAGAACGTCTGATCTCGGCCGTAAAAAAGGAGGTTAAGATTCTTATGGAAGAGGCTGTCACAAAAAAATGCATTCACGAGGAGAGCAGCTCAGTGATTCAATTGTGTGCCGCCGTTGAGGCTTGCCTCAGTCAAGGTTTGCGCAGGAGAGCGTTAGGTCTTTTCAAGACTTCATCGACGACAGCTTTGTTGCAAAAAGTTGGCAAGAACTGCACCGAAGCTGAGTATATTAGTAAAAAGGTTCATGAGATCGAAACGGCAGATTTCAGCAAAAGATTCTCCTGGAGTAGCGACAGTACAAACAAGCCGCCAATGTTTAAGAAAGGCAGCAGCAATTCAGTGACCACTATGAGTGTGCCATCTTCGACGACGTCATCATCAGTTAAGTAAGTCGTGTAATTTAGTGTGGATTACAAAGCCATGGCTTACTCTCTTTGTGTTGTAGATACTTATGGATCCGTTTGGCATTGTACGAGAAGTGTCTGGCGAAAATTATCGAACATCTTGCAACAAATGCGACTTCATACTATGACCGGGATGCATTGGTAGCAGATCCTGACTATGGTTCTATACTCAGTTCCTTGCTAGTTGGACCTTGTGCTTTGGAATTTGTTCAGGCTAAGACACCAAATCAGACTTGGTCTGACCCGCATGCAGATGAATTGGTATGGAAGTGTGGATTTTTGGATATCGGAGGATGAAAGTGGTAAGCTTTTGTTTGCATTTCAGGTACAACGGCACAGAATCAGCATAGGACGTCGATCGTCGTCCACATGTCAACGATCGATTATTAATTTCAAGCGAAGTCTAAACGCCGTTTCGGACGACGCCAATAATTGCTCATTTAAATCTATGACTTCTACGACTGTAGCTAAAGATTATGTGGAATCATTGCACCAAAATTCCAGTGCTGCTCTGATGTATGGGAAAAATAATGTTCAAGTTATTCCGGTAAGTAGAGAGCAGGAAGAACTTGGATGATGTAGATATCTGACTTCTGGTCTTGGAACTCTTTACAGAAAGATTTCACCGAGCCGATGGCAGGTTACCTAAGCCTGCACCAGCATGTGCAGTCGTTAACCATTAAATGGACGCCAAATCAACTGATGAACGGTTACGCCGATGACCACGAGGACATTGACAAAAGTGAATTCTGGGCATATGTGTTGAACATAAACGTCGATGAAATTGTTTACGTTCATTGCCATCAGAGTCGTGGTGATGATACCGGCGGGACGATTATTCTTGTCGGACAAGATGGAGTCCAGAGACCACCGATTCATTTTCCTGAAGGTGGTCACATGCAAACTTTCTTAAGTCGCCTCGAGACGGGTCTATTGCCTCATGGGCAATTGGATCCACCACTCTGGTCACAGCGTGGCATCGGAAGAATGTTTCCTTGGCCAAAAAATGTACGTCGTCGAATTTTGTCATCTGTCATGGAGTCGGTAGATGAGACGCCCATTGATTACGTCTTTCGCATTGTTAGCAAAAGTCAACACGAGGAGTTTGGTGAGTGGATACATTTTTTGGTTTTTTTGAGCTGGCACATGAAACTTTGCACTTGAAAAGAATTAGTGTCTATCCGTTCAAGGAAGTGGTAAGGAAGTTTGATTTTCTGTCACATTTCACGTTTTTGTAGTAGCGACCCATTCAATCTTGGACCTTGTCAAAAGTAGTCCCCGGCGAGCACAGCTTGGCAGTTGTTCAACCACCGGGAGCAGTGATTTTTCCAGCAAGAGTATCTCCATCGATCAGGGTCCTTTGGAGTCACCACTGGTAATTAACTTGGCATGAAATTTGCATCTATTGGAGTGCATCGCCTCTGTGTGTGTTTGCTTTCTTAGATTCAGGCGGGATATCAAAGTGAAAGTATTGAATTGGTTTGCTCAACGATGCGTCGTCAGATCATCTCGAGAAGCTTCTATGGATGGTTGGCCTATTGCAGACACTTGTCGACAGTTCGTACACATTTGTCTGGCTTGGTCGATGGGCGAATCACTCCAGAGTGTAAGTATATGACCGTCCGATTATATTGAGTAGACAAATATTTGTGAAATCTTCCCCACAGTGAAAGCAGACGAGGAGGGTCTTACAAAAGAGAAATGGGAGGAACTCCAAGAGGATGGCGTGATCTCCAAAGAAGCAGAGTTCTATCGATTGGTGTACTTTGGAGGAATTCAGCCTGAAATACGTAAAGAAGTTTGGCCCTTTCTGTTGGGTCATTACAGGTAGAATTTACTACTTTTGCGCGTTTGTTCGCTTTCTTAGCTTTAACAATTTCAGCTTTGGAATGACACCCGAGGAACGCCAGACATACGATGAAACATCCAAGCATTACTACGAGACCACAATGAGCGAGTGGCTAGCTGTTGAGGCTATAGTGCAACAACGTGAAAAGGAAAAAACCGCAAGAACAAAGTTAAGTTCTGGCAGTACAAGTGGCTATGACAAGCCGCTGAAGCAGCCAGTTAACTTGGATAGTGAAGAGGAGAATGACGTTTTCGAGGAGAATGACTTCTCGGATATGTCAGATCCTGAAGAATTCGAAGAAGAGCGACGCGAATCTGAAGTTGATGCACCGCAGGCTGGTGGATTGCTGACGAAACCTTTGTCAAGGACAAAGAAAACAAGCACAGACTCAGGAAACGTGGACGAAGATGACATTGAAATTGATCATAACACTAACTTACCGCTTGAGGAACAATGTTTCAGCGACAACATCGGCGACAAATCTAAAGGAGGTATGAATATGAATATGATGATGATCTTGAACTTTAATATCACGAATTCATCGCCAGAAACGTCCTCATATGCAACGGTTGGCAATGAATTTGCCGATTCCGTTGACTTCCACTCACTGAATATATCAGCAGCCGTGGAATGCGGTAACAAAGAACGGGAAGAAGCATTCAAAATTCCAAAGTTTCACATAGTTGTCGATGAGCATCAGGGCCAGACGACCGAAGCAAATGATGGACCCTGTTCGTTGGAAATACAGCAGCATATGGAAAGCGCATCAGAACCGTCGAATAGCAGTAGACAGGCAGCGTTCATAATTACAGATGCATCCGTTGATGTGGCCAATTTGGCAGCATGTGAATTGCCAGAAAATGCTGATGCAGTCGCTGCGGTGTCAATGGACGTACTTCAGGAACCCAAGTCCGCATGTGTTTCACCGGCCAGCTCGATTGGGGGCGTGTACAGTGTAAGCCCTCGTCACTAATAGCTCGCAATTTCAGTTTATATTCATGTAAATCTGTTCTAGTCTGAGCTGTTGAAAGATTTTGAAGATAACTTGGATCGTATTGAGAAGGATGTCCACCGCTGTGACCGAAACTATTGGTATTTTGCCAACGAGAACCTCGACAAGTTGCGGAATGTGATAACAACGTAAGGATCATATTTTTGCAAGTTACTTTATTGTTCACTCAATTAATTTTTTAGATATGTGTGGGAACATCTGGATGTTGGTTACATGCAGGGAATGTGCGATTTGGTTGCTCCACTTCTTGTCATTTTCGACGATGAGTCTCTGAGCTATGGTTGCTTTTGCAAACTGATGGAACGGATGATTGAGAATTTCCCCAAAGGAGGCGCAATGGATATGCATTTTGCCAATATGAGGTGAGTATACTCAATTTGATAGTCGTTTCGAGATTCTTCGTACATTCTGGCAGGGCAAGAATATTTGAATTGGCATATTCGAGGATTCATTGACCATAGAAATTATGACATACACAAGGATTTGAAACGAATTTGTATTTGAGGTTTTTGGTTTTTCTTTACCTTATAGGTAAGGGTTTTATGGAATTTATTTGTAGAGTTAGATTTTGTAGTGAGTTTTGCGCATGCGGGATTAGTAAAAGGGGAAACAATCTCACTTTTGTGGGATGAAATACGTCAATTTCATGACTTCGTTCCAGAGCTGACCGGAACATCGTAGTACTGACACGACCTGACGTCCGGTAGCGAATCGAAATGATTTTGTAAGTGTGTCGGCAAAATACGACTTTCTTTTACGGACTGGGCTGGAATCTTCAGTAAATGTATAGCATTTTTTTTTCAAATTTATTTTTTATTTTTTTCTGTTTATTTTGCATTAACAGATTTCTCCTTTTTGAGTTATTTGCAAAAATTCGATTTGGAGCTCCTGAACCAATTTTATTGATTGGTCAACCTGCTTTTCTAACAATAATGCTGATGAAGCTTCTCAACTTATAACGTCAATCATTTTGCTAGGAATGAAAAATTACATTCCTTCCTCCGTTAAGAAAAGCAATATTTTTTGTTAAGTTTAGAATAGCCAGAAACAGAGCAAACGCCATAATAAACAGCTCCAAAATAATAAATGACCAAAAAATTCGGGATAATTATATTCGGCGTGACAGCCTATTGCACACAAATGGAGGGGACATAAAATGTAATACCGGATCCGAACGGTGAATTGAGAAGCTTTCCGTGACAAGTTATTACTCTCGGACGTTTGTCAAGCTTTAGCGAGAGGTGGGATACCGTGAAAAATACTTTTGGTGTTATTGGGATTCGCACCACGAGACTCCTGCTCAGAATCCATACTCTTATCAACTGTGCCACGGCGCCCCACAAACAATTCGGGATAGCATGCGAAAAGTTTAAGATTCAGATTCAAACATTCGAAGCTTTTGGTCGTTTGCTGCCCTGGTTAAAAGAAACTTTGCAGACAAGTCTTCTTCTGTTCCTTCTTTATTCCATAATGGTATTCTTTATAAAACTGGTATTCAGAAAGCAAATCTCTTAGCTTCGCATTTTGCTTGTGCGTTTTCCTTCGATTCCGTTCCCTTTCACTATCTAACCAAAATCCACCGATTCTTCTGAATGTAGGCCCAGGATTGTCTAAAATCTATTTCCGACAGTGGGGGCTATTTCTAAGATTCTTAAAGAACTTGACCGCAATAAAGCGACTAGTCCCGACGGTATTCCACCATTATTTCTGAAAAGATGTCATCATACTTTGGCGAAACCGCTTAGCAAATTGATTCATCTCTCAATGAAGACAGGTGTTTTTCCGTCAATTTGGAAAATAGCTTATATTCAACCCGCTCCGAAAAAAGGTGATAAATCTGCACCTACTTACTACCGTCCTATTGTTTTCTTGTCGGTTCTATCGAAGGTAATGGAATATAACGGTATCTGGATAAGGATGCTCTTTTATCCGATGTGCACTATGGTTTTCGCAAAAATCGCTCTTCAGGTGAACTGATGACGTGCATGAGTCATTGTTGGGACCGAAGCATTGAAAATCTAGGTGAATCAAGCGTTGTCTCCTTGGATATATCTAAGGCAATTGATCGAGTATGGCATGTTTGTCTTATAAATAAAATTCGTGCGCTCAACTTACACACCTCTGGCGTGCCTCAAGGGTCATCCTTGTCGCCTACGCTTTTCTTGATATATATCAATGACCTTTTGTCTTCTACAACCTGTGATATCCATTCATTTGCTGATGATACAACGCTATCGGCTTCCATTATGTTTGTCAGTAAAAAAGAACGCAATTCTCGCTTGATTGCTTTGCGTGAATTAATGAGTTCGACTATTCTGTCGAATATTCAAGTCATTCTCGATTGGGGTAGATCTAATAGAGTAGAATTTAATCCAAATAAATTCCAGGCTTGTCTTTTTTCTCAGAAGGTAGTTCAACATTACGTGTCACCAACTGTTGTTAATGGTGCCTCTATTGTGATATCGTTTTCACTTAAGATGCTAGGTTTAAAAATTTCAAGTGAACTTACCTGGAATGAACATATTTATGAAATTCCAAAAAGAGCAAGCAAGAGCAGGCTTCATAAAATGTTGGAATTTTTACTTCATCCCCTTTGAAGTGTTAAGATTATTATGTTAGACCAAGTTTAGAATTTAATTCATATGAATGGGGCTCCACGAACGCATTTGGTTTATCTTGATAGAATTCAGATTAGAGTTATCTGTTTGATAAATGATATAACCATTAGTTCATCTCTTGATACTCTGGAGCATAGACGAAATGAAGGAGCTTTAACTATTTTCTACAAATTTTACTACGGTAGATGCCTTTCAAAAACCCGTTCCGTTTAGTTCCAGGTCCATTTGTCAGCAACGTTAACACTCGTTTCAGGTCAAATCAACACAGATTTGCCTTAAAACCTTTTTCATATAATACCCAACATTTCAAATCCTCCTTTTATCCGAGAGTGACTTCGATGTGGAATCGACTTCCTGAAACTTTTAAAATACATGCCTTCAAAACAGCCGTCAACAAGTTCAATAAGGACGACCGAAGTTTTATTTTTAATTTTAATAAATTGATTATTTATTGCCGTGGCGCAAGTCATTCAGGGAGTTCTCCCTTGGCAATAAGTATATATATAAAAAAAACATTATTATTACTTAGAGTATTGAACATATTGCCTACCATTTCAGATCGCTTATTCAAATACTTGACTCGGAAATGTACGACCTGATGGACTCACACGGCGACTACACACATTTCTATTTCTGCTACCGATGGTTCCTGTTGGACTTCAAGCGGGAATTCATTTATGACGATGTCTTCTCGATATGGGAGTCGATTTGGGCGGCAAAACATGTCGCCAGTGGACAATTCGTTCTATTTCTAGCATTGGCTCTGCTTGAAACCTATAGGGATGTTATCCTTTCGAACAGCATGGATTTCACTGATGTGATCAAGTTTTTCAATGGTTTGTTTGCAAATTTTTTGCATTTTCCAGTAAATTGATATTAAATGTAAGCCATATACCATTAACAATAATTACAGAAATGGCTGAGCGCCACAATTGTCCAGCAGTGTTGCAGCTGGCCAGAAGCTTAGTTCTGCAATTGCAAATGATAATCGAAAATAAGTAAAACGCGAGAGCAATACATCAATCCACGAGTCATCCCTACCTCTTCTAGTTCCTCAACTATACCAAACAACCCTATCTTCATTACAGGGATGTTCAGCATCAGTCTAATACAACAATGAAAAATAAGCGCCAATTTTGATAAAATCTTCCTTAAAATTAAAGTACGAGTAAATTAAAACTACAGGAATCATATGCAAACTATTGTATAGAAGTCTTTTAGTAAATATGTATGTGCGTACCTTATTGAATATATTTACATTATTTAGATTGGTGAACGCGTCAGAAATAAAGTATTAGCTCTAACTTAATTATGAAACACATTACCAGGATTAAGTTTTCATTGCTTTCATATACAAAAATGTATAAACAAGAATAAAATAATATAAAGTTTAATATTTAAATGACTTAATAACAACTTATTCTATGAAGAGAGAATTTAAGCGAGAAGACAGGGAATTTTTTTTTATTAAAGGTTGTATCAATTACATATTTCCTAATTTATGGATGAAACGTGCATTACACTGGCAAACACACTCACAGAAACAATTAAAAAATCTGATTAGCAAAAACTCACTAAACTAATCACTAATCAATATACATATATATTTACAAAAATGTAGTAAAATATACTAAGGTACTCACAACGTCCTTTTTTTTAATTTTTATTTTCTATTAAAATGAGACTGTTTTTTATAACGTATTTGAATTTAAATCTTTTACTATGAAAATCGTTAGTCAATTTGCATTTATAAAAACTAAAAAAAAACAACTATACAAACGTCTAAATAATTATACTTGTGTACAGGGTGGCTACGTATTTATATATTAGATACTTCTATATCTCTTTTACTACTAAATTATAGAGCTGTTGCAAATATTTTGTCATAATATGAAATGCCAAAGATTTATATAAATTCTCTCGTGTTGTGTATATGAGTATTGTGTGTAACTTTTTCTCTTTATGAAAATATGTACAAAATGATAGGAATATTTTCAACTTTTTTCTTTTAGTACTACGAGTAAATAGGGGAATATTTTTCCAAATAAATTTATTTTATTTATTTTTTTATTGACAATTTAATTGTAGTTTTATGTCGATAGTTAAAAAAGCCTATACAGAATATTTTTTATTTAAATAAATTAATTTATTTATTAATTGAATATCATAAATATTATGTACCTACACTAGAATACAGTAAAATAAATATAAATCTTTAATTATTCATATACAAGCAAACATTAAGGAAAGTTTTGTTTTATTTTTTCGTCATCATCATAATTGTGGTGGTCTTCCGGAAAAAATGTCTCCACCGGGGCTGATTTCGATGTGATGTCATCCACAGTTTCATCATCATCATATTTGGCTCTGGTCCTCGCCTCCTGCAAAAAGTCTCTCCACCGGTCCCGATTTTGAGCCGATGTTATCCAGTTTTGCATCCGTAAACTCTGGGCGTCTTGGTCTATGCCATCCTTCCAGCGTAGGCTTGGCCGGACTTGCTGTCGTGTTCCATAAATCCGAGTATTTCTGGTTCCATGCTGTTATCGGCTGCTACTGTTGACCCGAGATAGTTAAATTAAATTCGTGCTCCGCTATTTTAGTTACGGGACCAACGTTGGATCTTCTACTCGCTGACGTGGCCACCATGTACTTTGTTTTGCTCTCAATAATGTGCAGCCCCAGATTTCGTGCCGTCTGCTCAATCTGGAGTAAAAGCTTCCTGTACAGCTCTTGGGTTTTTACCAACGATGTCACTGCGTAAATCGAGCACGCTCAAAGGGGTTCGCACCCTTATAATGGTCGGCTATATGCTTGGCACAGCGGGGGCGTTAAGGAAAATGAGGAGAAAAGAGAAGATGTCTATGAGCTTGTGTTTTGAATGTCTGTGGATCATAGTGATGTGAAAAGACAGAGCTTGGAAGAGCATTCCACATACCTACGTGTTGTACGGCTAAAGAACGAATCTCTGAATTTAACTGTACGTTCGAAGACGGGCTTGAGAGTAAGCTGATGATCATTGAGAACACCACGAGAATGTGGTTGAATTCAAGGAGAGGGAGTATGCAAGTGTCTATTTCTCTTGATTATCGCTGGTAGAAGAAGCGATAAAACAGTGCCAAGCAGGAAACGTTCTTGCGATGTTCAAGGGAATCTATTGATTTTGCTATATTTTCGTCACCGATAAGTTTCATCGCGCTGTTTTGTATTCTATCAAGCTGATGCAAAGAAGTTTTATCCGCGCTAGACCAAAGGCAATGGCAATTGTACTCAAGTTTAGGGCGAATAAAAGCCTTGTAGATAGTAGCCAGATCAGAGGGAGTGAAATGATTCTTGCACCGGGCTAGAAAACCTAAACATTTCGCAGCATTTTTGGCGACGGTAAATATGTGGTCTTCCAACGAAGCTTGCCGTTAACGCACAGTTCCCTCGATGGAAGTGCCACTCGTGGATAATGGCATGGCATTTATGATTCGCTTAGACGACAGGAGAAACCCAATGGTTTTGGAAGCGTTAAATTCTACTCGATTATTTTCTCCCTATTGTATTATGCTGTCTAGGTCAGAATTTAACGTGCTTAACATTTGAAGTTGTTGGAGTTCCACATGAGACGTGGATGGACGTTCCCCAAGCTTATATGAGAAGCTGAGAGTGCTGTCGTCGGCGAAAGAGTGAATTGGATTAGAAGTCACAGATAAGAGATCATTAATAAAAATGAGGAAGAGAGTCGGACACAAAACAGAGCCCTGGCTAACGCTAGCATTTAAGGAACTTTAGACTTGAAACCGTCCAAAACAACTTGAACTGCGCGGTCAAAAGATAGCTTCTAATCCAATGAAGCATTTTTTCATCGACGCATTTTGGACAAAAGAGCTTGATGCCAAACTCTGTCAAATGCCTTAGTGCAACAGTTTTGCTTTCTCCAAATTGATGCAAAGACCGGTTCCACTGTTCAGTGAGATATACCATCAAATCACCAGTAGAACGTTGCCCACGAAATCCATACTGCCGGTCACTAAGGATTTCGTTGGTTTCAAGATATTTCTTAAGCTGAAAATTGAAAAGCGTTTCCATGACTTTGGAAAGAATAGATGTAGGTGCTTTGTGTCGGTGCGAAGAAGGAGACAACGGCTCGCCTTTTTGGGTATGGGCTGGACAAAGGCTGTTTTCAAACTTGTGATTAATAGGAACAAAAGATTTTTATAGATCAATGTAGTCGCAATTGCTACTGTATGCAAATTGTTGGTGGCACCAGGTTTACTCATACCATGTTCTTGTACTTAAGGTCAAAATAAGAGTAAGAGTAATAGTAGTCGTACGTTCAACAAAATTGGGTAGAAACATGGTGTCGAGAGCTTCGTACTTTGCCTTTGTCTACCGAGTGTACCAATTTGTATCTGTTTGTATTATATAACTAGAATTATTAACACTACATAGACGTTAATGTTAACTTTCAAAACTGGTAAACTTTTTACAGTATTTATTTAGAACGTTTTTTTTTTCTCTTTCTCACCAGATATTTGCGTTTACAGTAATGGAAAACACATAGCAGTCTTCTTGTTGAACTTGAACTTCTGCTTTTCGTTAGTTTTGTGTATAATGCATACATAGATAATAAGGCTACCCGTATGGTAAACAAATTTGGCCTGGATTTCGGTTTCCGATAGTTGTTCCTGTTTGTATTTTTAACATTTAAATCCATATTAGATCACAACAAAACAACAAAAGAAATTGCAGTTATAAGTTTGATGACATAAGTATTCAAAATACTTATAACTCGCCTGCATATTCATTAGGCAATATGTTAAGTTTATTGTGAATCAGAACAATAATTTCCCCGATAGAGTAACGCGAAATGATATAAGTGTTTAGTTGGAATTCAATCGCTAGCGAAGTAAAATTGAAGAGTTTTCTGATCATCTGTGTGATTTGGGTTGCCCTAAAGTAGAATCAAGTGTGCCCGCAAGAAAATGGCGTTAGTCCTGAAATTGTTGTATAAAAACTATTCATATTTTATGGAGGAAAACCAAGGTAAATACTGATGAAGAGAAAATTATGTGTTGAGTGCAGTATTGCAGATTAATATAAGTTTTTCAATCGTACGATCGATCGCTAAATTGGGAAATGCACATAGAATAAGGAGAGGGGCCGAAGGGTGGCGATTTTTGTTAATTTACAGACTGCATTAGTTGCGTCAGGTAAATGTTACGTTGAATCGCTTAATCGAAACTAATGTCTATGGTTTCGTAAGTTGCACGTTGGTATGTTAATTATGAACCCGCGGCTTACTACAATGTAAAATGTAAAATTGATCGCTTAATTGTTTTATTTGTGTGTCAAGTCGCTCAACAATGCATTTACTTTTATACTTAGACAGCGCTACAGTATTTAGTTTTTTGAATTAGGTTGATAATAATATAATTCGTCATTGAATATTCACCCAGGATGAATCGTCTTATGGACTGACGCTTGGTATTGGTCTTGCACTGGTGCCTTTAGCTTTGGTCTTAGTCTGGCATAATGATAAGTAGTAAATAACTATTAATCTCGCTTATTCGCAGTTAATAGTTGTTAAACACATATAACACTCTTATTAAACCAAGTAAAAGTAAAAAAGAAAACAACATTGGAAAGATCGCATACCAATCTAAAATGTTATTTGTTTTGTTTGAATTACCGTTGAAAAGCTCAATAGCTTTTACACTCATTTTGAGGGGCGTGTCAAGTCTGGTGAGTTTAGACAATGTATAGAAAATTTAACATCGAGTCTTTTGACGTTTGAACAATTCACCTAGAAACCGCCAGAATGAAGTTAGTGCAGCGCAAAATTTTTAAACGTTGTAGGCGTCGTTTAGATGATTGATTGGAACTAAGATTTAATTTATTTTTTGCAAAAATGCTTTTAGCTTCTTTTAGCTCTGAAAAAATAGGCGTGGCAAACTAAGAAACAAATTAAAATTCAAGTCTGTTTCTGTTCACTACTTATTACGTAATTCGTAAAACGTAATTGATATTCAGTTAAAGTTCAAATCGTGCGTGTGTGTGGTTGGAATTCATAACAAACTCTTCCATCACATGATTACAGGCAATATATCAACAGAACTTTAGCGCTCTGTTTCTTATGGCTGTTCCTAAAAAAGGCGAACCGTCATTTCTTTCCTCGTAGCGACCCATTGCGCTAACATCCATACTTTCTAAGGTCATGCAAACAACGTGAAATTCTTAGCGATCAGCAGTGCGGTTTTCGTTGGCAACGTTCTACAGGTGACCTGATAGTTTATGCAAAGTGGAACCAGTCTATTCACCAACTTGGTAAAAGCAAAGTAGTTGTACTCGTTATTTTCAAGGCATTTGACAGAGTCTGGCATCAAGCTCTTTTGTCGAAAACGAATTTTGATGGAATTGACAAGGCCTTGCTTGATTAGACTAGTAACTACCTTTCTGGCCGTTCAGTTCAGGCCGTATTGGACGGTTTCAAAACCGATGTTCACCGCATAAACGACGGTATTTCCCAAAGATCTGTGTTGTCTTCGACACCCTTTTTTGATTTCCATTAAAGATCTCCGCCACTTCTAATCTAATACATTTCGCAGACGACAGCACTCTTAGCTTTTCAAGGTGGGGACTACATAATAGAGTTGAATTTAACGCTTCCAAAACTCGATTCTGTCTTCTGTAGTCCAAGCGTAATTTAAACCCTCAACCTTTATCCATAAATGGATCTTGCAACGATGAAACTGAAAAACTCACAATTCTCGGTATGCGCGTCAACAACAAGCTTCGTTGGAGCGACCACATGTTTCCCACCGCCAAGAATGCTGCGAGATGTTTAGGTTTAGGTTTACACCGGTGTAAGATGTACTTCACTTCTTCAGTTCTGGCTTCTATGTACATGGCATATATTCGCACTAAGCTTGAATAGAACTGTATTGTCTGGGCAGGTTCCCCAAAGACCACATTGCATCTACTAGACATAATTCAGAACGGCGCGATGAAACTTATTATCAATCAATCGAATCGTTTCAATTGTAACGAAGCTACTCATTATATGAATAGCTCTGCCACATACCGTACGGCTAAATTCAGCTTTTGTTTAGAAAATATCAGCTAGAGTCGGCAAAAGCGGCCTGACGGCATGCAGACTGCCTGGGTTCAAATCCGAATCCAGCCTATAGAACTTTCGCTTAAAAAACACAGAAACAAAGCAGTAGTAAACTAACCAACAAGGTGGGACACCCAAACAGTGGGTGAGGGGGCGACTAAGCCTAAAGTTACAACAAGAAATTACGAAATTTACTTGTAATAAATAATTTACAAGACATTATCTTCTTTTATTTTCTCTCAGCCAAAATAATTCCCAAACGGCTGACAGAAAGAGCTAGAGCACTAAAAGCAATTACGGGTGTGCTAGTCCTACTACACCAACGAATACATTTTTGCAATCATGAGTTTGCTGAGCATAGCACCTCGCCCAAACCGCCGTTTGACATTTACCACCGAGGACTTGTATAAATTACGAGTCAATCGACTCTGAAAGTAATTGGTCAATTTCTCCGACCGACCGCTCCATTGCTCCTGATATACATTTTTGTTCGTCAGCTGAGCAGCGTGCTTGAATACCGCGCTCAGCTGACCATCTAGGTCCGTTTCGCTTGTATAAAGTACGATTCACTCGAGTCTTAAAGTACTAGTCAGCCTTTCCGACCGACCGCTCCATTTCCCCTGACTTACAATTTTGACTGTCAGTTGAGCAGCGTGCTTGAATACCACTCTCAGTTGATCATCTAGCTCGTTTCATTTTAATGGCCAGCCGAGCAGTGTGCTCTCTGTGCTGACCATCGGCACCGTAATCTATTTCTTACACAACTTATCCGTGTTTCTTGTTTTTGCATGGCTTGCGTTCTTGCCGATATGATCTTGCATTTACTACAATACTATTCTTGGTATTTAAGTAAATGCAGACCAAGACCAATTTCGCTATCTTTTTATTACCCAAGAAGAAACTCCGAGCAGTACGTTGTATCTTACTCTATCAATGGGTAGGATACTTGGACACTTCCGTAGATTGACTGGACTGCTGCTGCTATCTTAGTATTTAGTAGCCCGGCCAAACATTGCAGGCCAGTTATTTAGCCTAGCATTGCTTGCTATGGCAGATGATATGATGCGAGGTTCCGGATGGTTGTGATTCTATGGGCTGACCTAGCCCAGCCACACATACCAAACGAACTGAGGCCATTGATACCAGATCTCACTAAAGTCGCGTTGGTACTGCGATATGTTGGATTGGAGGTGCCCACAGACAAGGTTAGCCGAGTCTCTGCCAACTTTTAGTTGTGGACCCATCATCATCGTAATGGCTGTGGTTAAATACCCAATTGCGGGTAGGGTGTTAGCATTGGTGCATCGGTGTATTTAATTATGTATTGGTGTAGCCACGGCAGGTATTTGCTCGGCATGCAGCTACGCATTATACAATCGGTTGCCGTCATCCTATAAAACGGCAAGGGTGTGGGATAGGCTCTGATCCTACTTTAACTACTCCATATCCGAATGGGTAAAGTCTTTCAGACAGTTACTCACATTAATCCGATAGACGGTTTCTGCCCCAGGAGAAAGGGCTTTAAAAAGACCTTGTTTGTCACTCTAACATTTCATTAATGACTTGCCACTTGCTTGGCTTGACGGTTGCAAAACTGCAACATTTATTAGTGGTGAGAATTATGTTGGTCACTGTAGCAAAACACAATATTATGATGTATCAACACTGGTTTGACTGTAGCAAGTCATCAACAACGTTATTGGCAGTAGTTACAATATTTATTAATGAGCCTCTAATTGGAATACATTAAATTCAATTGCTAATAATTTAAAAGAAACAAAAAACATTTACTTTTCATTGCAGATATCCGCAACGAACATTACTTCCTGATGGGATCTCCATTGAAAATTATAGCGATTCTAGCTTTATACACGATTTTCGTAAAAAGAGTTGGACCAAAACTAATGGAACACCGCAAACCATTTGAGTTGAAACCCGTCTTACTGGTCTACAATCTCTCACAAGTGCTGGTTAACTTATGGTTAGGACTTTATGTATGTAATTAACAGTACAATAAACCAAGCATTAATGAACCCTGGTTGAAATTGCTTCACTTTTCAGAGCTTACACGAACTAATTATTAATAGTCCCTATGACGATTTTGGATGTATGGTGACGTTAAAGGGCACAGGCACCGTTGCAATGAAAGAAGCGACACTTGTCTATATCTACTTCATAGTTAAGTTGGTGGACCTGCTCGATACGGTTTTCTTTGTACTGCGAAAACGATACAATCAAGTAACCTTCCTGCATTTCTACCATCACGTGATTATTTGCATTGGATCATACTTGGTGGCAAACTTTTTAGCCGGTGGCCATAATAGCCCTTTGGGCATTCTGAACTCTTTAGTTCATGCGTTCATGTATTTCTATTACTTGGTGTCAGCTATTCAACCCGACTTGAAGAAGACCATTTCGTGGAAGAAATACATTACACAATTGCAGATCGCACAGTTTTTCACATTGATTGTGCATAACCTGTGGCCGTTGTTATTCCGCAAAAATTGCGAGTTTCCGCAAATTGTTACGATTCTAGTACTAATTCAGAACGTTTTTATGGCAACTATGTTTATAAATTTCTACATAAAGGCTTACCTACGAAAGCCTGCCGCTATGCAACTGAATAAGGATAAAATTATTGAGTCAAAAAGTACCTGAGTATATTGTAGTTAGGGAAAGCCGAAGTTTGAATAGGGTGCTTTAATTTACAATAAAAAAAAACCAACAAAAAGAACTGAACAATCGTCTGATATCATTTCAGTTAACTTTTTATTTTTTGATTTTTCTTAAATTTTTTAAAGGCTATTTGGACGATCAACTCAATTGTTAACTCGGTTGCCATTAACCCATTTAGCCCCAGCATTACCTTATTTGCAACATCACGTGAATTACGGAAACAATACAAATCGCTGATCACGTGAATTGGTAAGTCGCAAGACTCTGTCTTTGGCATAGACCATGGACTTGACATAGACCCAACGGAAAAGTACAGAGGCGTCAAATTACCCGGACGAGGCGGCCAATTTCTACAGATAACACAGTCACTGAACTTCTACTATAGTAAGTAACTACCGTAATTCGATAGTTTGAAGTGATCCACTAGATTTAAGTGTTAAGAGCGTTGAACTACTAGGCTGCAGGTTCAAAGTTCGAATCCAAGAAAGATCCCAAAACTATTTTTTTGCGGTACTAACTTTCGCGAATGTTTGACAAACTTATGAGAGTAATAACTGTCGTGGAATTCGCACTTCTGATATGGTTTTAAATTTTAGGTCCTTTTTTATTTTGTCTGCAAAAATATAACACGAACAAGAAGAATGGTCGTAAGAAGCTAAGTCCTGGACCACAACGGTCTGCCGCGCCAAAGGTTCTTATTATTATTATTTTTTTAATGGGATTTAGAAAATGGCTTTGGGTTGCTGACTTGCTCAAATGCAACAATTTTCATCACAAGCAAAGCTGACTAGGAATATAGACTTCTTGCTTGAGAATGATTTTGTGATGAAAATCTAATTCAAAGCCCATCACTGCAGCAGCGCCATGCTGATGGCAACATATAAAATTCGGCCCTGGCTGTTGACGTCTTATTCGGTACCAATGTCAATCGAGAGGATACTTACAATGTAACAGAAGTAATCTACTCTCCCGACTTGTTGCCCTACAATGCTGATATGAATGGATGAATTCGAGGAAAGACTAAGAATTTTAGCCGAAGTTAATGCTCAGTCCATTATTATGTGATGTTTTTGGGACCTTGAAAATTATTCCTATTGTATATTCTTACGGAAGGATTTCAGTATTCCAACCCATTTACACTAATTATTACGGACAAAGCCTAGCTCTGCTCTGTAGAAAAGACCGTGAAGTCTTGCTGCTTGATTGGACATGCGGCGAAGATTTTGCCCCTCCTGAAGGCGTGATGCGAGTTTTGAAATTTTGGATATCGGTCAACTCGTCTTGTTCAAGAAGCGAAAAATGCTAGCCCGATCTTCCTAGCTGCTACTGATCAGAAGTATGCAAAGACCTGCCTGATCTCTTCATTAGGTGTTGGCGCATGCTGTGACCACCCATCAGCTGCTGTATAATGTATAGCTAAAAATAATCCTCTTAAAATTTGAATAATTAAACATAACCCTAATAAAGACCCGAAATTTACATTTTGTACGCGGATCTGCTGTCTCATCGCTTTGGTGTTCCTCAGCCAGTGGGTTGATGGCATTTATTTTGTCGCGGCCGCTAGACTTCAGGCGATACAGTTAGTCGAGCTTGCTTCTAATTTCTGCTGCAATGCTATCTTCAAGTTGTTTGCTCTTCAAGCTATCGACTATAAGTAGATATCAGCAGACAAAGTATTTGCCTGTCCGTGCTCCTCCAACAAAATTTACGCTCAAGCACAAATTTATACAGACTTCATGTGCTCAGTTATATCCGAATGCATTTTTTTTGTTGTTGACAACCGGGGTCCGGTCCTGGCATCCTGAAAAAAGTCTCTCCACCGGTTCCGATTTTGAGCCGATGTTATCCAGTTTTTCATCCCTAAACTCTGGGCGTAGGGTTGACCGGCCTCGCCGTCGTGTTCCATAAATCCTACCGCAAAGAACCTAGAACCTTGTACTCGCAACTACAAAATTATTGCTTGCTGACATCCCTATGACACTTTGTCCATTGTCATTAGTGTTATCGTGTAAGCAATTGGTGCCAATGTACTGCCTCAATACTGGCTCCCTACCTATTTTAGCATTCATATCCCCCATAATGATTTTTACGTCATACTGAGGGCAGGCATGGAGTTTCCGTTCGACTGAGTCAAAGAATTCTTCTTTTTCATCATCTGGGGAATCCTCTTCATGTGCGTGAACGTTTATGAGGATTATATTTTTAAATCTGCCCCGCATGCGCATAGCTGTTCATTTATTGCTTTAAAGCCGATAACGGTGGGATTCTTTTTCTGACTAAAAACCTCACCCTGAGCACATGATGTCTTGCATGACAGCTGTAATATATGTCATATTCCAAATTTTTGTAAGACAAAATTCCCCGTCCACTACATCTCCTGGATTGCAGTTATGTCTGTCTTATAATTGGACTAGCTGCTGTGCAGCTCGAGCCTATAAAACCCCTCTCTAAAATTGTTTTCTAATTTTAGATGGGGTTTTTAAAAGTTTTCCGTGAATGAATATGAATTTAAATTTGATTAGAAGATATCTGCCGATCAATAGACATCTTGCTGATTTTATGGCAGGTGTTGTCTTCAAATATGATGCCTCTTATGAAAAACAAGTTTAATTGGAAGTATTCTGGTAGGTGTTATGTTCGAAAGAGTGCCCCCTATGACAAGGCGATGTGTTTTCCAGAAATCAACGAAATTATATATCTCCATTATCTTTGTGGATAATGCCT
Organism: Nephrocerus scutellatus; assembly: GCA_947095585.1. NCBI lineage: Eukaryota > Metazoa > Arthropoda > Insecta > Diptera > Pipunculidae > Nephrocerus > Nephrocerus scutellatus. The sequence goes on from OX352763.1 coordinate 3,989,603, forward strand.
AGAGCAAGACCAATATGTGGGTGGTTCGATTGTTTCCTACTTTTGCATTGAGGCTCCCATCAATAAAACAATATCCCCATTTGGTGTTGGGCTGTGTGCAGCTTGTGATAGATTGAAGAAGCTTTCTTTGTCTTCCTCAGGAGATCAGTTCGAGGGAGCGTTACACTCAAAGATCACCACATTTTAACTGTCCTGTCCTGCATCTGACCATAAGTAAGTAAGTGGCCGGTTTTAATGGTATGAGGTCTTTACATGCTTTTGGAGCTAAAAAGTAACAAACCACCTTTTTCTTTTCTATATTGTATCCCATAAATTCATTTGCTAACAGGAAGACGTTAATTGCGCCGAGGTCCAAAAGATTTTTTTGAGAAAAAATTTTCTTTGAAACATTTAGCTTTTAGTGATGTGTGTGATGCTGAGCTTTCAATTGTCAACTTCCGTATACCTTTTTGTTGCTAAACATTTTCCCGAATAGAAAGTTTACTATAAAAGATGTGCTTTTGAAAAAAAACGACTTGAGCTTTTTCTCCGAAAATGTTTTTGTATTTTGTACGGAGCGAACAGCAAAACAAAAAATGTTAAATAGACATTTTCATTGGCAACATGCATTATCTTAACCACCATCTCAACACGGTAAGAGTCACATCAGTTACTGTCCTATGAACGACGGAAATCATCCTTAGTCCTTCGAAGGTTTCCATTTCCGTCGGATGTTGTTCCTGCACTCGGCATTTCCATATAATGAAATGTTTTAGTCGCGTGAGGTTCTTTTAGCCAATTATAATAAAAGTCCATTAGCGACCACAGTTATGCAAAATGTATTACCAACGACAACAGTTGCGGCGACAATTCTAAGCGACATCAACACCATCAATAACGCAAATTATTTTTTGAACGACATGAATTATTCTTCCGCCGTTTCCGGTGTCGCGAGTGTCAGCAAAGCATTCCCTTCTGACGATGACTTTGTAAGGGATGACGAGAAAATCTCGGCCACTGGTACTATCAGCCATTTGAATGCCACTTCGATTATGTCATGGGTATGTTTAAGAGGAGGAGAGATCCAAATTCCATTCTATACGATAATCTTGTTGCTCGGAATAGTTGGAAATCTCCTGGTCATATCGACTTTAGTGCAAAATCGTCGAATGCGAACAATTACAAATCTGTTCCTGTTGAATTTAGCCTTTTCGGATATACTGCTGGGCGTCCTTTGCATGCCGGTCACCCTCGTTGGAACATTGCTGCGCCACTTCATTTTTGGTGCATTCCTATGCAAATTGATACCATTCTTACAGGGTAAGTTACAAGTGCGACGTTCTTATTTGGGGAGCAAAATTAAAATTCGTTGATTCCTGATAGTTATCAGCATCAGCGGAAAAAAATTATTGTCCTCCCTTATTCTCTCCTATCGATGATCCTGTTGATTTAGTTAAATGGTTCGTCTTGTACCGAATCTGTGCGGAATTTAAATCAGTTTTGTCCGTTTTCGCTTCAAAAGTGTTTGCTGGTATTCTCGTAATCGTCTGTGATTGTGCGGGTTAGGAAATGGATTCAATCTCGAGCCAAATTCTCAAAGAATGTGGGATTCCTTCATACCATTATGGCTTTTATTTTGTGCTGTGAATTTTAAAAATTATTTTAGTGATTGTGTTGGTGGAATATTTTGGTGCAATCTGATTCACGGTCACATTTGTGAACAAATCCATTCGACATGCATTTGTGGACTTGCCATTTGAAGGAATTTCATGTGTAGTCAAAATCGAAACAGAAAATCAATAACATCGACACTAAATTGACTCGGACAAATATTTGTAAGAAAACTGACGATTAGCTAAATTTATTTATTTTTTTATTTTAAAAGAATGTGATAGATGATACTGACTTAACAATTAATATTGGGGGGCAATGGCTTACCAACGCTTATTAAAGGAATACCCCTAGTTGACATACTTTTAATCTTAAAATAATTATCTAACTTTTTCCCACGTTTTAACGTTATAAGAAACACATTGACAACTACATAGTATCTACTTTCAAACATATCCTTAACAAATTTAAATCAAACAAAGCTTAATATCGGAAAGAAAAACTCAGCTGAATAAGGTGATACCACATGCAACAGCTACCTGCGAGAAAGCTCACCAGCTTTCTAATGCTATCCTTGGCTAGATTAAGGATTTCCTTGTAGGAAAAGTGCCTGATTAATCGTTTGTCGCATCACTGGGACATTTTCCCAATAGTTAATCAGCGCTGTGACGGCAGCCAAGTTGACACCGCAATAGGGTTCAGGTCCTATAAGCGCAGATTGCGAGCTAGCCCTGGTTATTTCATCTGCAGATTCGTTGCTTGCAATTCCTTGATGTCCAGGGACCCATTCGAGTTTCACTTTGTTATGTCTGCCACGGGATTGCAGTGCATCGTAGCAGTATTTAACTAAAAGAGAAGCCATTAAGGTGGACGACAGCGCTTTAATTGCTGCCTGGTTATCTGAAAAGATATATATTCTCGCGCCCTTAAAGCCTTTACTAAGGTTGATCCTAACGCAGATTTCAATGGCATGGAGTTCCACTTGGAATACTGTCGGACTCATTCACGTTGGTATCGAGACTTTGGTGTTGGGTTCAAAGACACCAGCTCCAAGTCCAGATTACATTTTCAATCCATCCATTAGACCAGTCTGTATGGCTCAATATTGCTACAACAGTATTGAAACAGTACTTCCTGACCATAATGTCGAGGATAGTGCAGAAAATGTCTCTTTCGTGAATTGAGTCAAGAATTTTCAGGTGTACAACATGGGCACCTGGTTTGTAATTTTATTCTAGCTGCTTCTAGCGCATCTACCGGCCGTCTTCCTTATGAAATTTGCAGGAGCAAAAGCCATACGACAGCTGTTGTAGGCAGCCAAATATAGCGAAAACAATAGATTCGCTTGAACACCGCAGGAACGTTTCCTGTTTGTCACTATTTTATCGTTTTATCGTTTCTTCCACCGGCGTTGCTCAAGATAAATAGCCAGCTGTATGCCACCTCTACTTGAATTCAAACGCAATACTCGTGTCGCTGTAAATGCTCATCAGTTTATCCTCAAGCCCATCTTCGAACGTACAGTTAAGTTAAGGGATTCGTTCTTCAGCCGTAGAACACGTGAACGTGAACATGGCACCCGTGATGCCGAGACAGGTAATTCTTTGAAGCTTCTAGACCTTAGTTGCCGATGTCCGTCCAATAACTTTTGGCCACCAAACGATGGCCGCGTATGTGATAATGGGTCTCGCCATCATTAAATACATCTGGACTTATACCCCAAGTTCTGCCTCAGAGGCGTCTACTGGCCGACATGGACGTAATATGATGATCTGATGAATTCCAGTCGTTTGTCAAGGATAACTCCTAGATATTTATAGGTCATCGATCGGCTAATCTTCTTTTTGTAAAAAGCACTAAAACAGTTTTGCGAGGATTGATGAATAGTCCTCCACTGCACGTCAAGTTAAGCACCTTGCATAACACTAGAAATAGTCGTGTTGTGTTTCAACTAAAAAGAATCTCCAAGTTAACCGCATATCCAATGGCGATGTAGCCTGAACTATGCAGATCGACTAGAAGAGATTGTCGCTGACTAGTGACTACAGAAGGGGTGAAAAAACTACTTTCTGGGGATATCCCTTAACTGCGGTAACAGACACTCAGGAGGAGGAAGTAATATCTCGATTTTCAAGCATGGCCATTATCCATTGATTGGTCAAGTCTTCGATACCTCTGCTACTAATTGATCCCGTTATTAGGTTGGTAGAGTGCATACACACGTTTATGTCAAGAATTTGTTCAGATGAAAGGATGTCTGATACATTAAATCTCAGTATTGTTGGCCGGATCCGCAAGAAAGGAAAGAACTAACTAAACTGCGCCAGTTAGAAGGCAACTAGTATCTTTATTATCGTCTATAAGATCCTATCTGCAGTATTCTGTGAACATCTGAAGGCACTCGTCAACAATCTGATTGGCTCCTATAAGTGTGGTTTTGGGGCACAAAAGTGCACAATCATCCAATATTCGAGCGACAAATTCTTCGGACGGTTTTTTAGTATCGTGCACAAGTGGACGTTGACCTGCAAAAGTTAAATGTGCGCACTTGGAGGCAGTTGTTAAAAGACCATGATAATTAGAGAAGTATGGTAGTTGGTACCCCATAAAGGCGCAACAAAAGCTCTGAACTTTGCATTTAATTGATTACCCAGCATGCCTTGTGACAACATGGTTCAAAAGTTTTAATTTAAGGAAAACTTTGAAGTCAAAATGAGAACCAATGAAAAATTCAGTTCTGAAACTGAATACCAAATACATCTTTATGGGAGCCATAAAGTGATATACGGATGGGTCAAAGAAAGCGGAAGGCACGGGTGCAGGAGTCGATGGGCCAAGAACCAAGTACTCTGAAGCAATAGGGCAGTACCCGAGCATATTCCAGGCAGAAGTACATGCCATCGAAAGAAATGCTCACTTAAATCTGGAAAGAAAATACGTGAGGCAGGAAAAAACCAACATGACAGACAGCCAATGTGCTCTAAAAGCCATAGGTGCATTCCACATCACGTCAAGACTGGTGGAGGGTGTAGGTTCGCTAAGCAGACTTGGCAAAGTAAACAAGGTACGTTTGTACTGGGTGCCAAGACACACTGGCATGGAAGGCAATAAAGCAGCAGATATGCTCGCTAACAAAGGAACAGAAACTCCGCTTGTGGGGCCAGTACCATTCTGTGGTATAGGGTGACGCATAATGCGGAAGGAGTTACGCAGAATAGGTAAGGCAGCTGCTTCCCTAAGATGGGAAAATCTCCCAGGCCTACGACAAGCAAAGGAAATGATGGAAACATATGACCCAAAGATGTATCGCTCGATATTTGGACTTAGTAGAAGTAATGTAAGAATCATTACGGGTTTTCTAACAGGACAATGTAGAATTTGGTGAAGCGAACGAAACCCCGTGGCACCTTCTAAATAAATGCTGAGCAACGATCCGACAGAGGAGAGACCTCATGGGAACTCACGCGATCTCGGAGTCTGCATGGCATTCACTGAACCCACGCCATATGATTAAGTTCATAAGAGCCATTGGTATTGTGGGGGTGCTATAGTAACGGGCATGCACTGTTTCCACTAGTTAGAAGAAGTGCAATAGATAGATCCATATTGATAGCAGTGCTTTGGGTAGATATCGACTTTTATCATCATCATCATATCTACATAACTTTAAATGATGTTTGTAGCATAATCGTTATTGTAACTGTTAAATTTAAATTCAATTTTAAGTCTGTTTAATATGTGGAGTTGTGTCACGTGATGCAAACCAAAGCGTTGGCACTAAGGTATCAAGGAAGGAAAGAGAAGATTCCGATGAGAAAGGATTTTGAATGCCTGCAAATCATACAGAGCTTGGTAAAGCATTCCACAATCGGTTTGTGCGCCTAAAGAAAGAGTCTTTTAACTTAACAAAATGTCTAAAGATGGGCTTTAGGGTAAACTGATAGGCATTTGAAGCACCACGAATATCACTGTTGAATTCATGGAGGGGCGGAATGCAACTGGCTATTTCTCTTGAGCAAAGTTGATGGAAAAACTGGTGAAACAGTGACAAATATGAGACATTACTGTGATGTTAGATCGAATTAATTGTTCTTTCAAGATTTTTGTAACATGTACGTTTTATCGCATGATTCTGTATTCTGTCAAGCAGATGCAAAATGTGTTAGGTGCATCTGAACAGATATGACAGTTATACTCAAGTTTGGGGCGAATGGATGCCTTGTAAATTGTAGCCAGATTAAAGGTAGTGAAATATATATCGTGTTATGAAGCCTAGGCACTCTGCGGCAATTTTGGCGACGCTTAATATGTGGTCATTCCCAAGAAGCTTTTCGTTGACGAACATACCAAGAATTGCTATAGTTTTTCAGTTTCATCGATGCAAGTGCCATTTATGGATAATGGCTCGAGGTTACTATTTCGCTTCAACGATAGAAGACAGCATTGGGTTTTGAAAGTGGTAAATTGGACTCTATTTTGTTCCCCTCACTTTGTTATGCTGTCGAGTTCAGTATTTTACGAAATTAACATACGCTGTTTTTCTAGTTCCACCCGCATTTGTGCGGTGAATATCAGGCTTAAAACCGTCCAAGACAACTTCGATTGAACGGTAGAACTTAGATAGTTTCTAATTCAGGGTTACATAGATTCCATAAGCACGCATTTTGGATAGAAGAGCTTGTTGTCAATCTCTGTCGAATGCCTTTGAAATATCAAGTGCTACAACTTCGCTTCCACCAAACTTGTGAAAAGACTGGTTCCACTTTTCTGTGAATATGCATACCATATGCATCAGATCACCAGTGGAACGTTGTCCACGGAAACCATACTGACGGTTAAACAGCGTTTCCATGACCTTAGAATTTAGTACTATGTGCCGGTACGAAGTGAAACATAACGGTTCGCATTTTTTTTTTGTATAGGCTGGACAAATGCTGCTTTCCAACTACTCTGAAAGAGTCCAGAAGCATAGGATAAGTAGAAAAGCTTAGGAAATGGTAATGAAGGAACACCTATTCAGAACTAATGGGGGAATACCATCTGGCCCAGCGGATTTATGTTTGCTAAGGTCACTTAGAACATTTGCAATTTTACGAGTACAAATGTAAATTTTTCCGATAAAGTGTTTGATACTCAGAAGTCCAGGTGGAAACAACGCAGAATCTGGAAGCGTCGAGCTACCTGCAAGATGTGGAGCAAGTAGATTGGCTGACTGCTGAAATGTCGTTGTGAATGATGGTTGGAATTGACGACGAGGCAGTATTTTTAATTCTTTTCACAAATGACGGCAAATCTTTAATATTTTCGAAGCATTGTAGTAATTTTTGCCTCATTTTTTGATCATAGACGAATACGAATTTGGATCGCGAATTTTTGCATTGCTATCATTTCTGGCACGTTTGTGCTTATGTCGGCCAATGAGTAAAGGAGTGGAGTTTACCTTAGAAGACTTCGTTCGCGGTGTGTAATAAAAAATTTCATACAAATTTTCATTTTATTTGCATTCAGTGGAACCCAAAATCAAAATGAAACCTTTTTTTTCTATTTGAATAAAGTTGTTTAGTATAATGTTCTAATATAAATCTTACAACATCTGGTCTGATTCGATTAATTTATTTTTTTGGTAGTAATTTTAAAATAATTATCAAAAAGAAAAGGCAACAGCTTCAAATTAAATGCTTTAATTTTCATTAAATTTGCAAATTTATTGCCTTATAATTTTTAATTAAATTTCATTTCAACTTTGAGATGTTTCTTTTAAATTATGGATACATATCTGGATGGCTCGCACGACTTCCCTCGCGCAAACTTTTGTTTACACGCAATTGAACACCACGGAGCGGTCGTATACAGTATATATACATACAAATAAAATTTCCATTGCTACTGATAAGACAAAAAGTTTACCACACTCGTCTGATAAATTCCATTTATTTAAAACATACTTTTTTTTTATATAAAAAACCCTGGATGATTTATGAAAATAAGAGATTTTTTAAAAAATCTATTGAGTAGGTGTCCGAAGCAGACCAAAATGTGACAATTCATTATTCCTTTGAATAACATCTGTGCCAACTTTCAGTAGGCTGTTATAAAAGGTTTTCGAGGTTTTATGGGAAGGACAGACAAATATTTTATATTCTTATATGTTAATGGATAATGAGTTTTCAATTATAAAATATGACAAGGACAACATCGAGATTGTATTAAATACCTATTGTTCTTAGCTGTTAAATGGTGTTGAAATTAATCAACAGGAAATTTGTATTAATCTGAGTGGAAGGGAAATTTTTATTTTGCTATCAGAAGACATTTTTTTATTTGATGGTCAGTTACTGTGGTTCTTATAAAACTTTAACCAGCTTTAATGTTTAAAACTCCTGGTTTTCCATTCAATATAAAAATTATTGTTGAACTGTTGAGTTGATCAGTTGTTCAGTTGGTCACTTTGTAACGAAGTCATTATACAGCTAGCATCATCACATACCATATGACTAGATTACCGAGTTTAGCGTCACATAAACATGCAACCGAATGGCACAATGCAACGGCATACGACTGACTACCAGCGTTACCGGTTTAAATGCCAACCTGAGCAAAAATTAGGAAAAGCCAAAAACCCTTTTTTAAATTCTCTATGTTAACTTCGCGTGCCCGTGTGTGTCTGTCTGTGTGTCGTGGAATCAATTTTTAACCCACTTCCCAAAGCCCGATTTCATTGAAACTTTGCACACATATGTATTTCTGGTGACAACACTTTTAATTAAAATTTAGAGCCCTGAGGCCCGAGGCGTGCCTATATAAATTTTATAATTTAAATTTTAAATACATGTGTATCTGCGATAGACAAAAATGTCCGGGGTGCCCATATAAATTTTTTAAAAATTAACCCGATTTTATTCAAATTTTAAAACATACCCATCTCCTATTAGAGAATTTACATGAAAATTTTTATGGGTTGTTTTTTTATTTGTTTATTTTGATCACACGGAGCAGCATATTTTCGTTAAAATTTTTAGGATCCTAATAAAAGGAACTACAAATAACAAGGAACTATTCTTGTGGAGTGGAAAAGAACAATTTGCATTGTGGTTAGTGTTCTGAACTGTCGCAGCTGTGTGTATTTATTAGAAATCAAGTTATGCAAGCGACCTGCTGGGCTGACATATACGAGTTGACTGTGCGAGAAATTGTTTTGTGTCTCCTTCAAAGTTTTACTTGAAGCGTTTTCGTAAACATCGAGTTAAAAATCTTCGGCGCAGTATTTATAAAGTTTATTTTATTTTTAATTAACATCATAAAAAGCACTCGTGAATTTGCACCCTTCTAATGCGTGTTGTGCAATAACAACAGAACTAAAACTCTCCGCGTGACGGTTTGATTCCAACTTTTTAAATTTTCAATACTTATTCTTAGATTAGTATTTATTAATTAAAAGTTTTGTCGTTATAGTAAGTGAAGTAAGTGAACAAAATGTAATTATCTTCATTACAACTCTAAATCTTCGAAAATATAATTGAAATAGAATTTTAAATGAAAATAAAAAACACCCATCACTAGAATAATGACTCTGATTTTCCTTGGACAAATAGCAAAATTTTGAAAATAATCAGAAAGCAATCAAGCTACAGTTGCCGAAATAACAGCGCACGCTAAGCTGCTGCATTTGATCTCGATACAAAGTTAAAATTAAGAACGAATAATAATAAGAAGAACCAAATTAAACTTTTCAATGAGTTAACAAACATTCTGTTTTGTATTGGTAAAATTACAATTTGTAAGACCACCATGCGATTAGAGCAAACAAAAGATCCACTCGAGCAAATTCCCGCTGTATACTCCCGTGGGTGAGTTAGTTGTGAGCCGAATTTCATCACGCTGGCGCTGGGATAATAAAATGAATAATGCCACCCAGGGGGCTGTAATCATTAAATTCGAGTACATTGGACGAAAAGATGTGGCTCATCCCTGTGGCTGGATTGCGCGTTGGTAGGTTGTTCAACGACCGTTTTGTGGTTCTACCGAAGCAGACGTCTGAGACAAATGTAAGTTATTAATAAAATCCAGTGAAGGTTATCAGAGCGAAGGGTGTTTTTGATTTAAGGATTCCAAAATAACCCAAACAATCGATTTATATTGATTTGATGGATGTTTAGAAGTGCTAAGGATAAACAAGAGATTAATTTGAATTCGTATGCTCGTACGTGTGCATGCGGATGAGTAAAGCTGAATGGAGTGTGAAGATTGTTACTAATTTTATTGAGTGTTTTTCAATTCAAACTTCTGTAGGAGCCTCGAGGAATTTTAGGAAATTAAACTTTTGGTTAGTAAGTTTAAGTAATAAATAATAATTGTTAACTCACTGACTTGCATTATATACTTAGCACATACACTTGGGTACAAAAATTCGCACATTGATCAATGTTCAACAAAAGTTCAAAAATATAAAAAACCCCAATGTTTGTTTAATTTTCTTGAATGCAGATTTAAAGTCTATTTGAACACATATCCAGTGGCACCTTTTTTGTACTTACATCATGCCAACAAAGTGATTTTTGAGGTCAACATCTGAAGTACACCCGGCAAAAGGTACGACGTAGTCCTCAAGTACTTCCTCAATGTACCGTTGAGAAGTCAATCCTCTTGATTGACGGCCAGTATTCGCTCCGGAGATGAACAAAAGATCTGTCTTCGCCTCTAGTGACATGCATCCCCAGAACATTCAAGATCAACCGCCGCTGCGAGTTTAACGAGTCGCTGGAACCATATCTGGTGTTATGAAGTCCATAATGTAACTCGCAGATGGCACACCGACGATTTTCGGCATTGATGCTAATGCATCCTCGACGCTGTGGTATAGTAAGCCTGAACGCTCGTCCAGCCAATGTTGCACAGCTAGAGGTGAGATGCTTACTGAAATGCTTGTCGCGAATTCATGTCGCGTCCCCAACATGCCATTAGAAGGTTACACGTTTGATCGACCTTGGGGCGTGAGTGACATCGATGTGTCTCTCTGTAGTCGAGCGGCCAGCTCTCTCTTAATTCGCTGGAGTCTCCTAACTGGTGCTGACTGGGAGATCTACGCCGAACGCATTAGAGAGGAATCATCAATCTTTCCACTTGGTGAATTCGAAAATCTAAGTGTTGACAAGCAAATTTTGTTGGTCGTCACTTGGATAGTTACCATTAATGTGATGGTACCTTTCAAAGGGTTAAAAAAAATAACCCTAAACGTACTACTAAGCGTGCATGGCTGATACGTCTTAGGAAAGCAAATCACAGGGCCAGAGCTGCCGTGTATACCACACCTGGTCTGATAGCACTGAAAGCACTCCTAGAGGTGTTCTTTCCAGTCACCCGTTCGACGCTATATGGGCCCATGAATAGGCTAGGATATGGAGATATTCTATCGCTGGATCCGGCTGAGTTGTGGGAGTGTATGGCGATGCTAAGGTAGTTGAAGTCTCCTGGAATGGACGGAATGACTGGCGAGATGTGCAAAAGCATCTGGCGAGCCATTCCGGACTATGTCACGTTGATTATCCAGAAGTGCCTGGACAATTGTTGCTTCCTAGTTGCTTGGAAATGCGCTAAAGTCGTAGTACCCTCGTTCCTACCGTACTTGAAAAAGTGCTGGAGAGAATAATGGTGTGGAGGCTCGGGGGGATGGCGACCAGTCACTGCCCTGCAAGATCTCCTGACCAGTATTTTATGTTTTTTTTGTATGGGGAATAATAAAAGAACTTGTCTATTCAACCGAAATAGACAACACTAAGTTAATTAGAAGCGTATTTTCGAAGCATGATCAAAAGTGAGGTGGGTTTTTCCACAAACGTTTTGTTAATTTTTAAATTCTCTATATTAACTTCACTTGCCCGTGGGTCGTCGGTCGGTCGTCTGTCGTGGATTCTTGCGATCAATTTTTAACCCACTTCCCATGGCCCGATTTTATTGAAATTTTGCACACATGCGTATTTCCGGAGACAACACTTTCTATTAAATTTTGAGGCCCTGCGGGGTCGGGGGGCTCCCAAACAAAAATTTTAAAAAATTTACCCGATTTTCTTCAAATTTTACACACATGTGTATACCCAATAAACAATACTTTTTCGAAAATTTGGTAGTGATCGGGTCCCGGGTTCGGCCGCAAGGCCCTTATACATTTTTTAAATATCTGTACTGGCATCAGATATTCGTCGCCCTTTATGGACTTTGTGCGGTGTGTGCTGCGCAGTCGGCTGCGCTGCATGGTTTTGTTGGTGGTGGAGAGAGAGAGAGAAATCTTAGCGCACGCACAAATGAACCCAGCAAATGAAACGAGACATAAATGTTTTATGCTTACTTCAACTTACATTTTTATTATATACTGAATTGTATTTTTATTGATGTCGTTTTTTTTGTTGTTGATATCAACTTACAGATAGAACAACAAGTTTTCACAATATTCTGTCATTTGGCGTTTTCATAAATTAGTTCAGAGCAGTCAAAGAGTTCTCAAGATAAATGTTCGTGTTTCTTATTTGCTCAGAGTATGAGCGTGCTCTAAGTGCTCAGAATAAAATGATCTGAGCTTTTTCAATTTTAACATCTGATGTCAAATGTTTGTTTCGATGATTTTCTTCTACAATAAAAAAAATGGCGCAGGATCGAGGGGCTCCCATATCAATTTCTGCGATTAGAGAATTTAGATGAAAAATTTTAATTTTTATGGGTTGTTTTTTTATGTTTATTATTGTTACGTTCATAAGAAGAAAGTAAAAAAACATTATGTTTATTATAGTTTTCTAGAGAAAATTGACCTCAAAGTCAAAAGTAAGCATGGGCAAGAAAAATGGAACAGGCATAGAAGTTGCATATCTGAAGACTCAAGATATCAAGAAGATATCAACTTTATTTAAACTGATTTACAGAGGCTGGTATTTCTTCTAAAAACAAAGTCCTAAACGAAGGTTCTACCGTTAGTATTAACAGAGAAATTTCCGTTCCGTCAGGGTACACCAAATTAAGCTTTTTCTTAAATCCCCGATAAATGATGTCAACATTAGAGATAGACCCTTACTGTAGAACGATTTTTTTCTTAGAATATACCCAAGAATCATTTCCCAAAATTAGCCTTGCCGAATTAGGGGACACCCTGTATATATTTTTAATTCCTTAAAAAAGCTATACGGACACTCACGATTGCGGCTGAGACGGCAAGATAGATATTCGGACGGAAAAACTGACAGACAGAGCTACGTTTTGAAGTGCTTGACTCAAGGTTTTGATGCTGATACCTTTTCTTAGAAAAATGAACTTGATCTGAATGTACAATAGCTTGCTTCAATATGACACTGGTATGGTAGGTATGCTTAAAAAATAAAACAAATTGAAAGGAGTGGTGCAAGGAAACAAATATGAATTTCCAAGGTATACCTTATAGGTAGATTCAGTCTACTTTAAGCGTTAATGCTGTCGATAAACGAACGTTGGCATTGGTTATAGAAAGTATGGAAATTATTAATTACTTTTATCTATGGTTTTTAACTGCTTTTTTCGTTTCTTAGAAGCAACTATATTCAACTTGAAAAAATCAAATGAAGAAAAATGAAACCTTACATACTCGTAGTTACACATATGACATTCTCCGAGAATCCGAGAAGAAAAATCGGATCGGATTTTTCGTTTTTAAAATCAAAAACAAACCCGTTCAGTTCTTTTGTTGTTTTACATATATAGGATTTGCTCTTTTTATTTAATATATATAATTTTCCAAGAAATATTTTAACCAAAAGAAATGATTGCTAGTTGATATCTACAAGCAGTGCGAAAATGACCCAAAGGAATGATTTTATCTCTGACCGTGTTGAAGCATCAAAGAGAACTTTTTTGATACGTGATGTACTGTGATGTCCTAGCAACCTAAAGATAAAACTTTGTCCTTGGTCATAACCACATCTAATGTTTGTTTACTTTGCTTGCTTCCTCATTGTCAGATACGTGACTGTCTGCTGATTCTTTGCTGAGCAGATCGTTTATCCATTGTTGTACTTATTATTATATTACCTGTTTCGAGAAATGATTACTATGACAACTAACAGAAGAATAAGAGAAGGACATGCTGACATTTTCTTTTAGTTTCGGTAACCGACTGGTCATCTTTATTAATTTTGAATGCTTCTTGGATTACATGAAAGTATCAAATGTAATCTTCTCGAATGAAGCAAATGTGCCCTTTATTAGATATGATATCGTTCAGGAAAATATGCGACACAACGTGGCACATGCTGCAAAGATTTGGTTTCTTCTTTACTTCCTTCAAAATTGACTCAAACTTTTTCTATACAACAGCAGTGTTTTGGGGGAAAATCTGCTAGAGGCATTAGAAGGAAAAGGTAATTTTGTAAATATAAACTTTGTTTTTTTGGTATACTCGTTAAACCCGAATCCTCCTGGAATTTTTTTTCTCTCCCTTTCTTCCTACCACAAAAGACTTTCGGAGCAGGATCGACTTTGCTCATGCAAATTAGGTGACCTGCAACCTAACGGCGCTGATTAGTCGTCAACTTTCTTGAAACACACAGAAAATCCTTAGCGACCAGTAGTACGGTTTCCAAAGGCCTGGTGATTTTAGATTAGATTTTATTTTAGTTATCATTCAATTTAAATGTAACAATAATTTTGTTTACTACAAAATCAAAATAAGCATGGCATTGCCGTTGCCGATTGACAACTACTGTATAGGGTTGGTGTGATAATCTGAGAAAAACCACACCAGAGCACTCAGACCGTCGGTCCATTGTACTCGTTCCCAGTGAGTTCACTATTCAAATCTCTTCGTAACTTTAAGATAGCGAAGGACTTATCCTTGTTTCTTCGATCGTTATTATAGCCCTTCCAAAACGTTCATATGTAGTCTGGATAAAACAGGACAGCTAGAAAGGAAATGTGTAGTTGTTTCTTCTTCCTCCAATATAAGACCCAACTTGAACATATGACTTTCAGTCGGTTTATGTCCAGTAACTAAACCGACCATGTTCCGACAATTCCTTCTGGATATTCCCAAAAGAAATTAGCGGTGTTTTTGTTCGGCCTATTCACAAGGTGCTTATTAGTTCTACCTGTATTTATGGAGTTCCAACGTTGTTCCTGATCGGCTTCCATAAATCTTCGAATGAAAATATTTAAGCTTGTCTGACTCAAGCCTTACATTGGTTCCGGACCAGTAGTAATATTGGAAGAACCACTTCTTGCAAGTGAATCAGCAAATGCATTTTTAAATTCTCTATATTAACTTCACTTGCCCGTGGGTCGTCGGTCGGTCGGTCGTCGGTCGGTCGTCTGTCGTGGATTCTTGCGATCAATTTTTAACCCACTTCCCATGGCCCGATTTTATTGAAATTTTGCACACATGTGTATTTCCGGAGACAACACTTTCTATTAAATTTTGAGGCCCCTCGGGCTGCGGGGTCGGGGGGCTCCCAAACAAAAATTTTAAAAAATTTACCCGATTTTCTTCAAATTTTACACACATGTGTATACCCAATAAACAATACTTTTTCGAAAATTTGGTAGTGATCGGGTCCCGGGTTCGGCCGCAAGGCCCTTATACATTTTTTAAATATCTGTACTGGCATCAGATATTCGTCGCCCTTTATGGACTATGTGCGGTGTGTGCTGCGCAGTCGGCTGCGCTGCATGGTTTTGTTGGTGGTGGAGAGAGAGAGAGAAATCTTAGCGCACGCACAAATGAACCCAGCAAATGAAACGAGACATAAATGTTTTATGCTTAATTCAACTTACATTTTTTATTTACTGAATTGTATTTTTATTGATGTCGTTTTTTTTGTTGTCGATATCAACTTACAGAAAGAACAACAAGTTTTCACAATATTCTGTCATTTGGCGTTTTCATAAATTAGTTCAGAGCAGTCAAAGAGTTCTCAAGATAAATGTTCGTGTTTCTTATTTGCTCAGAGTATGAGCGTGCTCTAAGTGCTCAGAATAAAATGATCTGAGCTTTTTCAATTTTAACATCTGATGTCAAATGTTTGTTTCGATGATTTTCTCCTACAATAAAAAAAAATGGCCCAGGATCGAGGGGCTCCCATATCAATTTCTGCGATTAGAGAATTTAGATGAAAAATTTTAATTTTTATGGGTTGTTTTTTCTTTTTAGTGATAGCCCAGTTGGCAACTTGTAAAATCGGTAACAGAACCGTCAGTGTAGAATATGGGTTTGAATTCCCTAAGGATCTCAGCTGAATTTTTCCAACTATCCCTGCTAGGGTATTGAACTTTATATCTTCTTTTGAACATAAGATGTGGAACAGTACTGTCCACAGGTATCAGAAGCGTAAGAATTTGTTTCGAAACCTTTTGGAATATTTTTCCATGGCCACTCTATGCTCATAATGCCAAACCTTATTCCTGCGAAGTCGACATATAGCTTTTACCGCTTCCATCTGAATAACTACATCCAGAGGTGGCAGATTTAGCAGTATTTCGAGAGCATCTGCCGATGTAGAGCGCATTGTGCCCGTTATTCACAGGCAGACGTTTCTTTGCAATTTGTTTAGTGCCTTCTTAGCCATTTTCAGACAAGTTCTTGGCCACCAAACAACTGCCGCATATGTGAGAATGGGTTCGTATTATCGTTAAGTACAACCAGTGTACCATGATTTACCAAATGCTCTTTTACATTGAATAAAGGTATACTGAGCTTTCGTTATTCTCGATTCCAGGTGAATCTCCTACATCATCTTGCAATCTAGAATTACTCCTAAATATTTGAATTCCGTGAAGATTGGCGCAAAGTGAAACTTTTTAGTACAGGAAGAATAAAACCATCGCATTTTCGTTTACGAGTAAATAAAACTGCAGTAGTTTTACTCGGATTTACCGATAGTCCATTTCTGCTACACCAATTATCCAACCGATTCAGAGCAACATATATAAGTGTGTTAACACTCTTTATCACTGAGGCACTTGTCGAACTTGCCAACGTGGTTGTAATAATTTCGTTGTCAGTACTCCCAGTCAGATGGATTTAATGCTATGCATGATATGACGATGGTTCCCTCTACAATCACTCTGCAAATTATCAATACTGTACCTATAATAATGATGTTCAACAGGTTGTTTTCTATTCTGATCAAAGGAAATTAATCAATTTATCTATTTACTTACTTTACCCAATCAGCGACATCCGTTGCTGTCTCATCGTGGACATTAGTAGCGATATCCTGTGAGCGATACTACGCTATATGTCATCCGCTTCGCTCAAGAACGTGGCAAACAATAAGTCATGCATATAAAATGATTGGATTTATATGGATGGGGAGTATAATGTGTATGGCGCCAATCGCTGTCTTTAGTCAATTAATGCCAACCAATCAAGGTATGAAGACATTTTCTCTTATTACTAATAATTATAATTACAAACCTACACTTTCGTAAGAATATATAGGAATATGTAATTTTATTTAATCAACGAATAACAATTGGCCTTTTCCGGGAAGTGTAGATGAAAGGACCGACATACTAACAAACTGAAACTCAAAGCACGAATTATTTCATTTTATTCCTCTATAGCATTACTCTAAAACTTTTGAATAGACATACATATATATGCATAAACGCACACTCTTAAATGATTTCTGATTTTAATAATGAATTTCTCGCACAACTCGCGACCACCAGGATTACGAAAATGCCGCGAGCAGTGGCCAAAGGATGCCATTGTCTATGAACGAACATATAACATTCTACTGGATTTAATTTTGCTCGTCCTGCCGTTGATATTATTGTGCGCCGCATATATTCTTATCACAAGGACTCTGTATCGGAGCATAAAGATGGAGCGAAACAATGTCAAAGGCCCAGTGCGTGGTGCAGATATCATAATGGAATCTGAAGCTGACACTGCCACTGGCACAAATACAATAACACTCGAATTAAATGCTAGCATTTCGTCTGTGTCCCTTCGGTGCCAGAATGGCAAGCAACACCTAAAGGAACATCAACAGCAACAGCAGCAGAAGGAACAGCAAAGTTATGGTAAGGCTATTAATTATTATATCCTTCCTTGCATCCTATAAAACGGTTTTTATCCTTAAAACATATAAATCTCCTCCTTAGCTGTTCTTGTTTGTCTTTAGCTTTTCATCCTGTTGCTTTTTATAATAATTCGGGTATAATAACGAGAGTTTATATTCCTACTCGAATGTGTGGTCCACAAGAAGTGTGAACAAATGCTGCTATCTTCCAGACACATCCATATGAATGAAATGACTCGCTGTGCATGGAATTACATGCGATATTACAAGGCGATATTTAATAGCAAACAAAAATAAGAATCTACTAACCACTAAGAGGGATGCTCACAACTACATATAAGATAATTGATGCGAAAGATTTCTACTCAATGAAACTTTCATTGACATTCTCGTGTATATGCGAGAAGTCTGTTCTGGGTTTTTTTGTCATCGTCATGTTATTCATGCCATTTAGCCGTTCTTTGACAACAGAGAGATTCTCTACGTTAACAGAATAATGAAGATTGACTATATTTTCGAATATGAAACAATTGATTCCCAGAATAATGTGTCTATCTAATTGGTATCACAAGAAGACCTTAGTACTGTCTGAAATAGTCAGATTATTACAAAGTATCTGCTCGAATAGAAAACTGTGCTTGAGAATGATTCATGTTCCCGATTTTCAATTGATGTTTAGTAAGAAGTACATTCACGGGAGGTAAGGACCCCGGTTGTAGAGCCAAATATGTTGATGTGAAGATGTGATGAAGAAGTAAATTCAGTTAATATTAATTTTAAATATTTTCTCAAGCGATTGGTACAAGTATTCGCTATTGGATTTCAGCTGAAACACCATTTGCATGCAAGACATGACAATATGGAAATTTACTGCATTTTGTGATTAACGTATGTCCTTTTGAGCTTGTCTATCCTATGCAAGTGTTAAGGTCGCAGCTTCGCCATTTTCATCATGATCATGTGGTAATTATGATATCATGAAAGAAAAGGATGAAACCCAAGTTGAAAACCTAACTATCTAACCAGAGCCAGCGCTTCGAAATTACGACACAAGAAATAACACACCAAAAGTCAAAATGAATAGGCGCCCCAAAAATGGGGATATTTTTCATAATGACACTCCAATTTGTCTGTGGAAATTAAGTCCAAAAAAAAACAACCCATAAAAATTGAAGCCAGCCAGCCAGCCAGCCACGTGCACGCGAAGTTAATATAGAGAATTTAAAAATGAAAATAAGTAAGAGAAACATTTTTAAAGCTATGATAGCTGTAGTTTGTATTTTTTGTTGCTTTTCAGAAAACAAAGAAATAACAATAGTGAATTAAAGCTTGACTTGACCCCTTTTTGTCTGTAATTTCGACTAATTTGAGGTCCTTTTTAACCACCATTCATACGACCTAGAGAGCTGAAATTTTGTGAGTGTCTAAGTCCAAAATAGCATTTTTTATATTCCGAGTATGACGCGTGTTGCCTGTGGCGCGTGAGAGGGGTTGAAATTTTCTTGTCTCAACTTTTTTGAGGTCCTTTTTGACCACCTTCCACACGACCTAGAGGGATGAAATTTTGTGAGCGGCTCAATGTTATGGTCCCATTATCCCGCCTTTTAGGCATGTCGCGAGTCGCGTGTGGCACGTGTAAAGCGTGGAAAAAAGAAAATTTTTGAAATAGCCCCAACCTCAAAAACAGATATTTTGGCGATTATTACCAAAAAAATAAACGACTGTGTGGTTTTTAAATTCTATATATTAACTTCGCGTGCCCGTGGCTGGCTGGCTGGCTGGCGGACTGGCACACCAAATGTTGTGATAAATTTTGAACTCACTTCCTAAAGCCCGATTTTATTGAAACTTTGCACACATGTGTATCTCGCACGACAACACTTTCTATTAAAATTTTGGGGTCGGGGGGCTCCCATATAAATATTTTACAAAATGTACCCGATTTTTCGATGGACAACACTGTTTGTAAAAATTTGGTAGTTATCGGGCCCCTGCGTTGGGAAAACCCATACAAATTTTATAAAAAAGTACTCGATTTTATTCAAATTTTATACACATGTGTATATACAATGGACAACACGTTTTGTAAAAATTTGGAAGTGATCGGGGCACGGGGCCGGGTGCACCCATACAAATTTTGTAAAAAATATTATCCGATTTTTTCAAATTTTATACACATGTGTATCTCCGACAGACAACACTTTCTGTAAAAATTTGGAAGTGATCGGGCCCCGGGGTCTGGTGTCTGGTGGCACCCATAAACAGTTTATAAAAAATAGCCGATTTTCTTCAAATTTTGATACACATATGTATCTCCTATAGATAACACTTTTTGTAAATATTTGGAAGTAATCGGGCCCCGGGGTCCGGGTCACCAATACAAATTTTGTAAAAAAAGCACCCGTTTTCTTCAAATTTAATACGCATGTGTATCTCCAATGGACAACATCCTTTTGTAAAAATTTGGAAGTGATCAGGCCCCGGGGTCAGGTGGCAACCATACAAAATTTAAAAAAAAAAGTACCCGATTTTCTTCACATTTTATACGCATGTGTATCTCCGATGGACAACACTTTTTGTAAAAGTTTTGGCGTGATCGGAACCCGGTGTCGGAAGGATTTTAAAAAATTTACCCGAAAACGTTAACCTTAACCTTACCTTAAAACCTTAAAACCTAGCCTCAATTTCTTCAGTATCGCTATACATCATCACGGATAAACCACTGGATGTATCGAAGTCATATTCATACTATGTATATGTTCGTTTGGTGCTTCGATAAGTTTATATTGCTTGTAACCTGGTAGGTGGCGCTTCACTAGAGATATTCACGAAAATGTCATTAGTTTGGTTATAAGTTATTTTATTTTATACAAACAGTGTTGTGAAGTAATTTTTGGTGTATTTCTTGATTATAGGCGATAGGAAAAGTAAAATGTTAATATAAGTCACCGCGAGGAAGGCGGTAGTTCATATGTCATATGTCTTCGAAAGTTTTTTTCAATTACTCTCCGCCTTAATTTCTCTCATTTTCACAGATGAAATACACCCGAAAAATAAAATTTTCCCTAATCCAGGAAAAGCATACGTGTGCTCTCGGCCATCATCGATAGGACACTTCGGCGATAAATGTACAAATGTAACAAGTCATCATTTCCATAACGTACATCATAAGCATGAATTATCAACGCCAGAAACAGTCCAGCAGCCATTGGATTCAATTTTAAGAAGGTAGGTGACCTCCTAAACCATAGACACAATAATTACCACCCCAATTTCACCAGGTCAAACACCACCAAAACTTTGGAAAGCAAAAGGCGTGTAGTAAAAATGCTTTTCGTTCTGGTGTTGGAATTTTTCATCTGCTGGACACCCTTGTATGTCATCAACACGATAACACTGTTCGATGCGGCACTAATATATCATCATGTGGGATACACAGCGATCAGCTTTCTTCAGCTGTTGGCTTACTCATCCAGTTGTTGCAATCCGATAACGTATTGCTTCATGAACGCAGGATTTCGTCGAGCTTTTCTGGACACATTCAAGGGACTACATTTGACCAGGAGGTTATGGTGGAAACCGAAATCGTCATCGACGGGAAGTCCCTTGGCTTGAACCGGTTAAGGACTCAATCACAAATGAGAAAATATTCGTTGTCTACGTTTCAAAGTGTTAGCCGCAGTGTTACTTGATGTAAGCAATATTTAAATCCAAAGCAAATTGAAATCCTAGAAATTATTCCCTAGAAATGAAAGTTTGGAGGATTTCATTGCATTTCGATGCATGACAAAAGCGAAAAAAAACATTAGTTTTTCATTTGAAAACATGAAAACCAAGAGCATTATAGGTAACACATACATGTTATAATTGTAATTATATTATTTCCTTCAAATAAACGTAATATTCATAGTTTGTTGCAAAATTAATAAAAAGTCATATTACTAATTTCCCTTAGATTCAGCTATGCTCTCAAATCGGAATTGGAACTGTGCTCAATTCGATTTTATGAGGTCAGTAGTTCTTATCAACTAAGTATCTCGTTGTTGCGCCTTTGCCTCTTTAGTTGCGCCAAATCTTCGAGAATGATCAACAATAATAATTTACAACTTTTGTGGTTTTTTTTATAAACTGGAAACATTTTAATCAAATCATTGCGAGAACAAATGCTTGCAAGCCAAAGAAAGAAGTGTCATGTTTTGTTGTCATCGGCTCGCTGAGAGTCTATTGCCTTACGTCATTGAATTTGCATATTATTTTGTGTGAGGTTCAATCTACACTATCTACACTTTTCGAATTTAAGAAAAAACGGTCACTACATTTTAGTGGAAAACTAAACACCACTTCACCATAGAACTTCACTTCAAATTTAGATTCTCTCAACGTTTTTTAGTGACACCTAGAGTTGAAAATTTTCTTAATTTTTTACCAATTACCCTCTGGTGTGTCTTTGGTGTTTAAGTTTAAGTTTTTACAAAAGGAAATTTCGGAATACGTATTTAAGTCTAGAACCTTATCTAAGTTGTGGGGGGATAAATAATTTAAAAATTGTATTTTTATTGGATAAACTAATTAATTACATATATTAACAAGAATAAGTGCAATTATTTTCAATGCTATAGTCATTTATTTACTGCTACTCTTTACTGCTTTGTCTTCTGTCTTCCATTATGCCTGTCCTAGTCATAAACTACTTGGGAGTAGATAATAAAAGGAATGCGACTTTTCGTTTTTACAATTTATTTAAAGCACAAATCCAGATATACCTTATGTAAACAGTTACAACAGTGTTAGCAAGTCGTGTGTATTGTTAATTACAAATATTTGATTTCAAAATTGTGGAAATATATTGCATGTCGCTTGCATTTAGCGGTCGGGCGATGCAAAATGGTATACTTTGATTTTTGCTTTTCATCATCATATTTGGCTCTACAACCGGCGTCCGGTCCTGGCCTCCCACAAAAAGTCTCTCCACTGGTCCCGATTTTGAGCCGATGTCATCCAGTTTGGCATCCCTAAACTCTGGCCGTCCTGGTCTACGCCATCCTCCTAGCGTAGGCTGTCGTGTTCCATAAATCCTACCGCAAAGGACTTTCCGTGCAGGATCCACTTCGCTAATGCGAGCTAGGTGTCCTGCCCACTAGAGCCTGTTATTTTTCACGAATCACCAATTAATTTAGGAAAAGTATTCAACTTCACTTGTTTTTGTTTACCTGTAAATATATTACAATTTAATTATTACGTTTTGTTTGTATTCTAAATTCAAGTACTTAATTGTACTTAATAGCTAAAATGGAATACAGAAACTGATATAATATATCAAATTTTTTGTGGTTTTTAAGTTGTTTGTGCAAATTAAAAGTTAGCTGCCGATAGAATCCCTTACAATTCCCAGATCTCTATGAGCATATTTTAAACGACTCAACCGCAAAATAAGTTAGTAAAAGATTCCAAAAAGTGCAAAAGTACATTGGACTTATATGCCTTTATTGAGCATCTTCAAATGTATAAGAAAATTTAATTGGTGTCGGCGTAGTAACAATCTTCCTTCGTATGAAAAGTACCTACGTGCTTCTCGGAATACAAGTTGAAATTCAAGTGAGTGACTCAGTTGTTTATTCGGTATGAAGTAGAAGGACAGCGTCAATGCATTAGGGCGAATTAACTTCGATATTCGACAAGTCGCGGCGCACATCATGATGTTATGCAATTTCTGTAATTTCGCGGTCATTTAATTCTCCCCACATCTGAACAACTGTCATGTGAAATGAGGTGCAACGCAGGTACAAGCAATGACCTCAGCCCAACCACCAACACTTGACAGAAACACTTGAATAACCAAAAACAGCCATTGTTGCATAACTTTTGTTGAGTTCTTCGTTTAGGCGGAGTATTGCTTGCTGTGGGACTAGCTCTTTGTTAAATTACCAAAATGACCACCAAAATAAATTTCTCCAAAATTGACGTCGTGCTGAGAATAAGATATTGCTGTGGTGTGCGAAATAAACAGAAATCCATTGCAAATTAATTCATTTATTGGAAAGTTGCGAAATTGACCTTGATAAGCACAGGCAGCTGAACTATTTATGTTTTAGGATGGGATTATATATTCGTTTGAATAAAATAAAGAAAATAATTCACTGTTTTTATTATTTTGCAATTAGTAATGGGATAAAAAAGTTAGTTGCTAGGGACAGTTTTATGGCAATTGTGTCAATTCTTGTCGAACTCTAAGGCCCGATTTGATAGACGTTTCTACAGCTACAACCCATGCTATAGCAATGGAATAGGGTGGAATGGAACGTTGTAGCAAGGCTTGTAGTCATCAAAAAGCATGGGTTTTAGTCATAGTTGCGTCTATCGATTCGGACCTAAAATTTAGCACAGGAGTAGCGAGTGTTTTACTAATGCCTCTTTCGATTTGCTCAAACCATAACCGAAACCGAATCCACAGGTAAGCTATCAAAGTAACAGAGTTTTCGGTGTGGATGCTTTGCAAATAGAACACCAAACCTGCTTGCTCTCTCTTTAAACGAAACCATACCCGTCGATTGCCGACAGGCAGAGTTACAGTGTCGGTTACAAAACATTGCAAATAAAACGCAAAATCATATCGTATCCCGGATCGAGTTTGCAAATAGTAGAACAACAAACCAAAACCACGGGATAGAAATCTTATCTATACGATACAAATGGAAAGAGACATAAATTCAGTTGGGTAGTTGCCACTATATATAAGCACACAACAAGAGATGGCACTAGATATGACTTTAAGAAAAGTGTTATTGTGAATAACGAGTATCATCTAAGTTCCACACGGTTTACGATCCAATATAAGAAATGTCCTCTTTTCGATAAATTTCGGAACCATTTCAATGAAATTTCATGTTGGGTTTAATTAAACTAAATACAAATTCATTTGGAAACACGCTACCTGACTTGCTCTTGGGTATGTGTCGTGTAGTGTAGTCGTGTTTTACTCTATCACTTAAAAGATTAATTCACAACTGCTTATTTGTACTTGTAATTGTACATTGGATTATTTTTTCTCTAAGAAAATTTATTCACTACAATCATTCAATCACACAAGCATTCCACCTACGTTTTGTACGGCCGAAGAACGAGTCTCTGAACTGAACTGCACGTCTGAAGATGGACTTGAGGGTAAACTGATGACAACTTAGAGCGCGACAAGTATTGTGGTTGACATGCAACTGGCTCTCTTGAGTACCTCTGGTGGAAGAAACTATAAAATAGTGACAAGCAGGACACGTTCCTGCGATATTCAAGCGAATCTATTGACTTCGCAATGTTATTGTCACCGATAAGCTTCAAAGCTAACTATTCAATTCTATATAGCAGAAGCAAGGTAGTCTTTGGAGCACATAACAAGATATGACAAATAATGCGAAGCTTGTCGTTAACGCACATAACCGAGAGAGTTGCGAGTTTTTCAGTTTCCCCGATGCAAGTGCCATTCATGGATAATGGCAGCATTGAATTTAAGATTCGCTTAGACGACATGAGACTGCATTGGGTTTTGGTAGCGTTAAATTCTACGTTCCTCGAAGCTAAAATTCAGATTGAGAAGCTGAGATTGCTGTCGTCAGCAAAAATAAAAACAACCCATAAAAATTAAAATTTTTCATCTAAATTCTCTAATCGCAGAAATTGATATGGGAGCCCCTCGATCCTGGGTAATTTTTTATTTTTTTTTTGTAGGAGAAAATCATCATCATTTTATTCTGAGCACTTAGAGCACGCTCATACTCTGAGCAAATAAGAAACACGACCATTTATCTTGAGAACTCTTTGACTGCTCTGAACTAATGACAAATATTGTGAAAACTTGTTGTTCTATCTGTAAAATGATATCGACAACAAAAAACGACATCAATATAAATACAATTCAGTAAATAAGTAAGTAAGTTGAATTAAGCATAAAACATTTATGTCTCGTTAAACTCACGCGTGTGTCGCGAGATTCTTTAGGTCTTTTTGAACCGTCTTTCACACGACCTCAGAGAGCTGACATCACGCGTGTGATGCGCGTTGCATGTTTCTCTCGACCTCTTTAAGCTAAATTTTTAAATTTCAAATATTTTGTTGGTTTGTAATTGTTTTTTTAATGTAAATTTGAAAACGGTCGATCTTTGTTTTAGATCATACAACTTTTGTCTCCTATGTTTTCTACACATTACCTTTAGCAACAGATAATATCTCAGTTATGGCATATACGAGAAAGCGAAAGCACGTCAATATTTTAAGGTTTGTTTTAAGTACCATAATTTTAATTCCTCGCCATGAACTTGAAATATTTCTGGCGTGTTAAAAAGTAAAAAAGTTACGAGAATAGGAATACAACCCAAACATGCTATAAGTTGTTCTATCAATCGACACGTTTCCCCCATTAAAAATAGGAGGTTTATGGCACTTATTCGATCTATTTGCTCACGTAAATGTCACATAATTGATGAATTTTTATTCACTACAGCAGCCATAGAATCCTGAATGCACCCATAAGTACAAAAAGTACATACCTGGCTATCACTTCCATAGGCAAAATCATAGCACATCCTTCTTTTTATTGATAACCTACGATAGGTTTTAATAACAATACAAGAGCAGTGCAAACTCCGACCAAAGCTTTATATCCAAAAAAAGCTAAATCCTATTTCCGCATTCAATATACATAAGTATTTTCTACAAAGCAAGCAACCTTGGAAGTGTACATATTAACTATTATTGTAGCACATATAAAGTCGAAGCAATTGTTGTCATATATGTTATATATGAGTCAGAAATAAATACGTAACAATTTTTTTAAGCTACAAGGCCATCACGATTCATGCATTTTTTTACTTTATTATTGAATAATATTAAAAGAAAAATAATAATTTGGGGCACCACAAGAAATTTTTCACTGAGCTAGAGTGGAAAGTTTTAAAGTTAAGCAATCGTATTATCCAATCTCGATTCACCCAAATTCGACCGGTTTGCAAAACTGGGCCGTCAGCCCTGCAGAGCTTAATTAAAACGGGTTAGTAGTAAACGAACGAAAAAATAAACAAACTGTAGATAATATAGCTAAAATAGCTAAAAATGTCATTGCGATTGGCACAAAAATAATGACATAATAAATGAATTTTGCGCAACCCATCGAAGGCCGTGATTATTAAAAAATTTTTTGTTGTTCCATCATTGCTGATATATTCCAATGCCTGGCAAACTTCACACGAAAACTTCTGACTAAATGCAACAGCACTTGATCTTCTTTATGTGTATACATATGCAGTATTTACCTTTGATAAGTTTCCTACCGTTTGCCATCTACACACAAGTACATAATTGTATAATAATTGACAATGCATAAAATTAGTCCAGGTAAGTTGAAAGAAACAAAAAGCTGTCGAACAAAGTCGCACAAGTCAGAAAATTATGAATTTCTTCGATCAGCAATGTGTGGGCAGTCCAATTAAGAACATTTGCATACTACTACGGGACGTACTGGGAGTAAGATGGACGGAAAGAATGACAGGCGAATATTTATGGAGAGTGACAGGCAGCATAACCGTCACATAGCGGAAGTAAAGTTGGGTTGGCTAAACTTTGAGGAAACCAGCAGACGACATCACCAAAAAAAAAATCTGCTGAAACCCTTACAAACAAAAAAAAATTCTGGAAGAGAACAGCCTAAGGGGAATCGTTTATTCTTTCTTGTTACCATTCATAATCATCATATTTGGCTTTACAACCGAAGTCCAGTCCTGGCCTTCCGCAAAAAGTCTCTCCACCGGTTCCGATTTTGAGTCAATGTCATACAGTTTTGCATCCCTAAACTCTGGACGTCCTGGTCTACGCCATCCTTCCAGATTAGGCTTGACGGGCCTCGCGGTCGTGTTCCATAAATCCTACCGCAAAGGACTTTCCGAGCAGGATCCTCTTCGCTCATGCGAAGTAGGTGTCCAAACCAAGGTGCAAACCTTGTACTCGCAACGACAAAATTATTGCTAGCTGCCATTAGCTCTATGACTCGTTGTCCATTGTCATTAGTGTTCTCGTGTAAGCTATGGGTGCCAATGTACTGCCTGAATACTGGCTCCCTACCCATTTTGGTAATCATATCGACCAGAATGATTTTTAAGTCATACTGAGTTCCCGTTGGACTGATTCAGAGAATTCTTCTTTTTCATCATCTGGGGAATCCTCTGTAGGTGCGTGAACGTGAATAAGGCTTATGTTTTTAAATCTGCCCCGCACGCAAAGATTGCATAGCCATTCATTTACTGCTTCAAAGCCGATAACAGTGGGTTTCATTCTTTTGCTGACTAGAAACTCCACCCCGAGCACGTGATGTGCTATAATATATGTCATATTCGGAATTTTGTAACACCATTCTCCGTCCACCGCATCTATTGGATTTCTTTTATGTCAGCCTTATATTTTGACAGAGTATCGGCCAGCTGCTGTGCAGCTCGAGCTCTATACAGTGAGCATACGTACGCATATGGTTTTTTTTTTACAGGCGAAGTTATTGGCCTAGCGCCAACCTTATTTTTAAGGGACTATCACGATCATTTCGCTTTTCCTGTACTGTAGGAAAATTACCAGCGGCCACCACGTGGAGGTTGGATCGCAATTCCACCAGTCAGAGATAGTTGCGGCCACATCATTTCTGAAGCTATCTGTGTTTTTTCGCCCTACTCTATCTAGCACTAGCACCTTACCTATATCATTATTTAAAGAATGAGTGCGATGTTGGTGTTTGTCTCGGCGCACGTTCCATCTAATTTTACCGTAAATCAAATCAAATTCCATTGGTAGCTTTAAGCTAATAATAAGATCAACATCAAAGGTATTTAAGTGTGCAGCTGATGACCAGAAGTAACGGGGATTCTTAACCGGATAATTCCAGTATCCATCCACCTCAATTCACTTGTACTTGTACTTGTATATATTTTTTTGTTTAATATTATTAGCATTATTTGCCGTTTCTAAAAATATTGCAACAATCCGATGTGTTTCAATGCAGTTCATCGCAAAAGGAGCTATAATTATCTTATATTTCTATATTCATTGAAATTTTTTTGAACATTCACATTAGCTAAGCGCGCGTAGTGTGGAATCGCGTCTTTGTTGGAATTTGATTTTTTAATACGAATAACTTGCCCCCTATCGTCTGTATCTTCTTTTATTTTTTCTAAAAAATCAGCTTGAACATTTCAAGTGAACGACTTCATTGGAGGTCAGTGAGTTGGATGTTATGTACCCCGACCGGAACTGGCTAAGCAACACAGCTTAGAATTCAAATTTGTGGCGTTTCTTTTATTTTTTCACTTTCCGGCTACGTCGTCGCGTCGATCGGCATAGCTGCAACGTTCCATTAATCACCAAAAATTAAATTGGCCAAATTTTTAATCTGTTCACACTTTTGTGTGTACTTTGAGCAACAGTGCATATTTATGAACGAACGAATTAAAATGTGATATTCTAAATGGTTCAAAGATCCAACAAGCAAGCAACAGCAACAGCAACAGCAACAGCAACAGCAACAACAACAACAACAACAACAATAATATTCGTACTTAACTACACATTTTTGCATAGTCACTCCAGGTTTCGTGCCGGCTTTTGACTCTTGTTGGTGGTGCATGAATTGTGTGCATGCGGTGACCGGTTTTCTTCTTTGTCTCTTTATTGATCGCACTGAACGCGTCTGTCTGTCAAGTCCACCACCACAGCATCTGAATAATATTAATAACAATTAATTGCTATTAATATTACTGTTGGATGATTATGTTTCTATTGGGGCGCGAATTTAACGAGATATAAATTCTAATGAATTTAGATGACAAAAAACAAAACAGCTAGTAGCCAGCAGCCAAGCTGCTAAGTATGCATTATGCAATGCGATAATGATCACCACAATATATGAGGAGATAAACGCTCGCTTGTCTCATTCACGAGCCGACGCCGACGCCACCGCGACAACTAGAGACCTTGAGGAGTTTGCGATTTGTTCGCTGCCGCTGATGGAATTAAAGCAAGAGCGACGGTCGGACGGACATACAAATCGTTGATAGAATTTTTGACTGAAGAAGTCGCGTATCAGAATGGCAACGCGTGCAGCCTTGATCTTTATGCTGTTTTCATAGTGATCGTTAACGATGGGGGATGTGCTTTACTTAATAATGAATTGTTAATAATGTTACGGATATGCGCAAACATACTAGTATTAATATTTGTGAAAAATTGTTAATGAATGCTGGCTGCGATTAACGGCAAAGCTTAGCGGAAATATTTACCACATTAGCATTCGCGTTCATAGGGGCAATACCTGAAAAAGGGGTAAGATCTTATTAAATTGTAGTTTGATTAACAAAATAAAAAAAAAGATTATTTGAATATAGTCTCCGTAATATTGCAAATGCAGTGTGATGAAAAAGTTAATCACAACAGCGTATATAGAGGGTTTCCAGAATAATGTTATCCAAATTGTTTTCATCTTTTGCTATCTATTTTGGTATCTTGTGCCGTGGCTCAGTAGTTAGAGTATTCTGAGCAGGAGGTTAGAGGTTCAAATCCCGGAAAATACCAAAAGTATTATTCACGGTCCCACCTCTAGCGAATGTCTGACGAGCATCCGAGAGTAACAGCTTGTCACGGAAAGCTTATCAATTTGCCGTTCGGATACGGTCCCTTTCATTTGTGTGCAAAAATATAACCGCACAACACGAATGTTCGCGAGAAGCTATGCCTTTTACAACACTGGTCAAATCTTATATCTATACTAATATTATACATTTGAAAGTAACTCTGTCTGCCTATGCCTGCTTGTCTTTCTGTTACCCTTTCACGGCTAAACGGCTGGAGCGATTTGGCTCATTTTTTTTAAATGTTCGTAATAGTCCGGGCATGGTTATAGGATTCTGGAAAATTGGAAAATTCAAGTAAAACTTAAAAAATTCCGTTTTCTATGAGATTTATGTATGAACTCGCGACCCTAACACATTCACGATTCGAACACATTTCTATATATATATATATTACAATTGCAATAGAAACGTTATTATATATATATATATAATATGCCAAATATTTCGCACATTGATCAATTGTCAAAAAAAGTTCAAAAATATATCATAAAATCCAATGCATGTTTTATTTTCTTGAATGCAGATTCAAAGTCTATTTCAACACCTATCCAGCGGTACCTTTTTTGTACCTTTACCGTGCCAACAAAGTGATTTTGTAAAATACATACAGTATGGTTTCGAATTAACCTCTAAATTCAATAACAACAATACAATAGCATACCCCGAAATCGCTTCTTCGGAATTGTCATCACGCTTAGCCTGAACGATCTTCTATCGATTACGTCTTTATCCGGATCAAGAAAATGAATATCACACCGCTCAAGTGGTTGCACTATTTGGCTCTCATTTATGTGCAGCCCCAGATTTCGTGCCGCCTGCTCGATCTGGATGAAAGCTTCCTGTACAGCTCAATAAAAAGCTCAAGTGGTTGCAATAATTGATGCGGGGCAGAGAACTAAAGTAAAGTGGCTCGACAACTAAATTCGAGCTGATTCTCTGTTCATCGAGTATGGCAGAGATATCAAGAAACTGGCGCCTTCAGACAGCGACAAGGATCTAGCCGACCTCATGCTACAACACAGCGTAATGACCGATTTCTTGTGACGACTTCGTTGCCGATTGTCGATTGAATGCTGTTCAACTGGGGTAGCGGCAAGAAGTTCGTGAAGTCGAAATCTGTCGGTGGACAGTTAGCAGAGGACTTCAAGAAGGTGATCTGACTTCACACAGACTTGCAAATGGGCGGAAAATTAACCCAGCCCACCGATGAGCCCGCCTTCAGTTCGCTCGAGAGCATTTGGATTGGACAGGAGAACAATGGATTCTGACGAGTGTACGATGTGTTTGTATGGCAACAGAAAATCAGGAGAGCGATTTGTACAATGTTGCATTGAAGAACGTGTCTCATATGGCGGTGGATCGTGCATGTTCTGAAGAGAACAGATCTTGTGTTCATCTCTGGAGCGTATACTGGCCGTCAATCAAGAAAATTGACTTCTTAACGATACATTGAGCAAGTACTCGAAGACTACGTCGTACCTTTTGCCGGTTCGATTGGCATATCAAGAGGTGGATATGCCTGTTATGGAGTGGCCAGCTCGAAGCCCAGATCTCAGTCGCATCGAGCATTTATGGGTCGATGAGGTAACAGGCTACAATTTTGGGTCAGTGATAAGTAGGTGGGGGTGGGGCTCAATAGTGAGCGTTGGTTTCAGTAGGGGAGCGATCAGTTTGGTTGGGTCTGTAAGGTGTGAGGGGCAGTTAGACAACGCAATCCTTTAACTATCTCGGGTCAACTGTAGCAGCCGATAATAGTATTGATCGAGAAATACGCGTTCGGTTGCCCAAAGTCAAAAAAACCAATATAGACTGTCAACACTCTAGAAATCCAGGAACTTAACCATAACATGTAAGCTGCTGATAAGACAATGGTCATACCAGTAGGTACGTATGGATCCGACAGACTTGGGTGCGTAGCAAAATGCATTCTGACTTCTTAGCTGCTTTCGAGAGAAAAGTCTTACGGAGAATTGTTGGCACCATATGTGAAGAAGGACGATCCCGGAGACTCTTTAATTATGAGATCTACCAGCGTTAGCGCGATGTCGACATCGTGAAGAGAATTAAGCTGGGTAGGCTCCGTTGGGCAGGAAACCTAGCTCGCATGAGCGAAGAGGATCCTGCGGTAGTATTTATGGAACATAACAGCGAGGCGGCCAAGCCTACGAAGGAAGGATGGCGTAGACCAGGACGCCCAGAGTTTAGGGATGCAAAACTGGATGACATCGGCTCAAAATCGGGACCGGTGGAGACACAATTTGCATAAGGCCAGGACGATTTAGCCAGTCTTCACTGTATTATGTTATTATTTCAACAACATACCTAATACATAAGAAGCAGTTAAGGTATATATATAGTTGTAGTGGGTTCGTGTGATAATCTGAGAAAAACCACACCAGAGCACTCAGACCATCGGTCCATTGTACTCGTACCCAGTAAGTTCACTATTCAAATCTCTTCATTACTTTAAGGTAGCGAAGGACTTGTTCCAGTTTCAATGATCGGAGTCCATCGATCGTTATTATATCCCTTCCAAAAACGTTCATCCGTAGCCTGGAGAAAGCAGGACAGCTACAGAGGAAATGTTTAGTTGTTTCTTCTTCCTCCAGGCAAGAGTTACATATTGGATCCAATATAAGTCCCAACTTGAAAATATGACTTACAGTCTGGTTATGTCCTGTAACTAAACCGACCATGCTCCTACAGTTCCTTCTGGATATTGCCAAACACAAAGTGCTTGGTAGTTCTACATGTATTAATGGAGTGCCAAGGTTGTTCCCGTTCGGCTTCCATAAATCTTCGAATGCCAATATTTAAGCTTGCCAGATACTAGCCTAAAATTGGTTCCGGACCAGTAGGAGTATCGGAAGAACCACTTCTTGCGAGTGCATCAGCAAATTCATTTCGTTTTATTCCTGTATGTCCCGGAACCCAGATAAGAGTGACTGAATTCCACCTTGAAATAGAGTTCAGTCTTCTTTTACTTTTTGGTAAAATATAACAAATATTATTTGCTTATAGCTGCTGTATACAAATGTATGATAGTGTATGAAGTTTAGTAATTTAGATATCTATTTCTAGAAGTTAGTGGGTATTATCTTTTAACTCATCCATGCATCAGGCATCATAGGCATCAGGCATTTCTTAAATTTATATATTTACATTTAAGGATTTCAGTTAAACACTACATATATAACAGTCCTCTAAAAATCAGCTTAAAATATAATAAACTGTTGCTGTTTATTATTGTCGTAGATTTTCCCAATGCACGAAAAACCATATTATGTAAAGAAAATTCCCACCAAAACGAAGCCAAAGTCATTGAACTTAACCTACAATAAATAAACTGGTGATTTCCTGAAAGGTACTCAAAGTCACAACAGCTAAAGTGCCTTACTTACAAAGTAAGGTTGTACAGCAACGCTACAACTGCTATGGTGTAGGTATATGAGGATAAAATTGTCTTAAGAATTAATAACAAACTCTGTTGTCCTTGGAATAGGTCAATGGTCTTCTTGAATCTATGCAAGTAATTCAATATGAAACTTGTAGAAAATTCCTGGAATTAAGGTATCCTAAATTAGTTCATTATCTAAATAGAAACACTTAGCACTTTCCTACATTTTAGAAAGATAAAGGTCAAATCACAGAATCCTAAGAGGTAGAGCAATTGATTTATTTTTATTTTCTATTTGGTCGGCAGGATGTTTGAGTCGAGCTCTAATCTTACTCGATTGTCGGGTCAATATAGAAATAATGTCCTGCCATACGAAGATAGCATTCTTAGAATTTACAAATGTGGTGGGAGAAATATAACAAAAAGTACGTACACTATCTATCAGTGCCTGGTTTTCTAAGTGTCCTGCACAGAGAACAAATTTTCCAGCAAATCAATATTCAAGTAAACAAAATTTTCCATAGAAAATGAAAGCAAAAGGTCACTGGCCAGAGCATCAAGTTGTTACCTCTTAACGATGCATGTGAAATAACCAAGGAAGCATGCGTCGCTTGAATTAACAGAAGACACTGGTAACTCAAAAGCAATCATCAAATATTGTGTCCTTGTACCAGGTTATTGTCCATCATATAGTATAGTGACTTGTTTATCGCAGGAAAGTAACCACTTTACGTCGGCATTTCTTATAGAAATGGCATATACATACATACAATAAATATTGTGTTAGCGAACTTATGACTTCCAGGAGTTTTGGAAAAAAGGTAAAAAAAAAACTTGAAATAACAGTTTTTTAGATTAAATTGCAGATTAAATTTCGAGATTCTACAAAGCTGTCGTTTGTCTGTAGGTGGAGTTAGTTACATTTACTCAGTAAACTTTGAATTGACCTAAGTAGTAGGACAATTAATTTTTGCTGCGCTCTAATGCATTCTGGTAAATTTCCATACCCTCCATATCAGAAAGTGAATACCCAATAAACAGCAATATATCTTTTTTCCACTCAGTTTGCTGTAAAAAGGATATACGAGTGTAATACATACATACAAATAGACACATGTGCCGCATCCAACATCCAACAGTGTTCAGATACCACAATCCTTGGCCGTTTCCATTTCCTTGATAAAACAACATACACGCGTACAATGACCCTATCCTCTTGTCTCGTATGTCGAACAACCAACAGACGTTCTCGCAGGTCAAAAACCGCATCGAAAAGAGAATAAAGATCTAGAAGAATCTAGAGGAACTCTGTGCTGTCGCTGGCGACTGTTTGCTGCACCGCACACACGAAAGATCACTGACTCATCTCGATCTGCCGCATTTATACCTGTCGTAGCCCATCTTTCTATACGACGAAGTCACAATGCTAGATGAATGTGCTCCAACTCCACATGGCGCGTAGTGTATAGCCGTTCGATGAACTTGACCACTAGCAAAACGCAACGCGTGCCCTCCTTCGAACTCCCATGCGATGTATATAGCATGTGTCTGGGAGGCAGCGGCGCTCTCCTCGTCGGCGCGTCTTGCTCGTTAAACAAAACCAAAACAACAACACCATTTTTTGTGCTATTTTTGTGCAGGTAGGTATAGTGATGATCGGCACCGCAGCCGGCAGGTAATCGACAAACTATGCGGGATCTTTTGTTGTTTCCTTCTTCATCCTCGTCAATGGATTTCTAGAATATTATCTGAGTATACGGCAGAAAGATTGTCAACATTATTTTTCTAGATTCCGATGATAATCCAGGATCATTAACCGAACAAATGTGTGTAGTATCCTGCAGATAAAAAGAAAGTGAAAAAAAAAACTGTATAAGTGACCATTTTTGAGTATTCAGGAACACATTTATATGCCATTGCTTTAAGTTATGCGAGCGTAAAGTGGTTGTTTTCATACCAGGTCTCCCAGGTCACCATACTACATGACGGACAATGACCTGGTTCAAGGACACAATAGTTGATGATTGCTTTTGAGTTGCTTGTGTCTTCTGTTGATTCAAGCAATGCGTTGCTTATCAACTTGGTTGCTTGGTTATATCACATGCATCGGTAAGAGGTAACACTTTGATGCTCTGGTCAGTGACCTTTTGCTTTCATTTTCTATGGAAAATTTTGAATATTTATTTGGCGGGAAATTCGTGCTCTGTGCAGGTCACTGGTAGGTACCTTTTGTTATTATTTTTTCTCACCACGATTGTCAATTCTAAGAATGGTATCTTCGTATGTCAGGACACTGTTTCTTCGTTGGACCGACAAGAGCTCGACTTAAACATCCTGTTGACCAAATCGAAAATAAAAATAAATTAATTGCTTTAAAGATTCTGTGATTTGTCCTTTTTTTCGTTCGGCTCAAGCAATGAGTGCGATGAGTGTTTTTGTTTAAATAATGAAAGATAAGCAAATTTGAATTTTGTTTCATCCGGATCACCGTTGTAGAGTCAAAACTATGATGATGTGTTTCAAGAAGGTCAATGACCTAATTCAAGAGGGCAACATGTTTGGTTAATTATTTATTCTTAGGGAAATATTATCTTGACGAATACCAGAGCAGTTGGAGTGGTACTGTACGACCATAATTTGTTAGTCGTAGACTTTTTTCAAATCTTTTTTTTTGTAACTCACCAGTGTAGTGTTTACCCCATTTAAGGACGAGACATGATAATATCAGTATCTCTTAATACAATAATGCGAGTAGAAGATCCAACATTGGCCCCTCAATTCAAATAGTGGAGCGCGAATTTGAAGTAGTGCAATCATTTAATTATCTCGGGTCAACTATAGCAGCCGATAATAGCATGGAACCAGAAATACGAGCACGGTTGCTTAAAGCCAACAAAGCCTACTATAGTCTGTCAAGACTCTTAAAATCCAGGAACTTAACCATAACATCCAAGCTGCTGATATAGAAGACAATGGTCATACCAGTACTTACATATGGATCCGAGACTTGGGTGCTTAGCAAAAAACATTCTGACCTCTTAGCCGCGTTCGAGAGAAAAGTCTTACGGAGAATTGTTGGCCCCGTATCTGAGGAAGGACGATTCCGGAGACTCTATAATGATGAGATCTACGAGCGTTACCGCGATGTCGACATCGGAAAGAAAATTAAGCTCTGTAGGCTCCGGTGGGTAGGACACCTAGCTCGCATGAGCGAAGAGTCCTTTGCGGTAGGATTTATGGAACACGACTGCGAGGTCGGCCAAGCCTACGCTGGATG
This sequence comes from Nephrocerus scutellatus, assembly GCA_947095585.1. Lineage (NCBI taxonomy): Eukaryota > Metazoa > Arthropoda > Insecta > Diptera > Pipunculidae > Nephrocerus > Nephrocerus scutellatus. The sequence continues at coordinate 4,026,557 of OX352763.1, forward strand.
GATGGCGTAGACCAGGAAGCCCAGAATGTATAGATGCCAAACTGGATGACATCGGCTCGAAATCGGGACCGGTGGAGGGCTTTTTGCGGTAGGACCGGACCCCAGTTGTAGAGCCAAATATGATGATGACTTGTTAAAATGAGGGTTGGTTGGTTGATTGTTCCGTGTATTAAAAATATCGTCACATTAAGGATACGAATATGTTTTTATTCTTCTCAATAAAAATTTATGTTCCGTACTCCTTTGTCCATTTGTTAAGGATAAAAATTGAAATTTAATTTATCGATGCAGATATATGAAAACCTCTTTTCTGAGATTGCTTTAGAACAAGGATCTCAAAGATTTATACTTTGTACAAATAACTCCTCGTGGTACAGTATACAATTTTATGCATATATTGTATGACTGGATTTATTTGTGTAGATAGATGACATCAATAGGTATATTTATACTTTGAACCAAACTGTCTTTATGGACAATAGCCATAAAGTCTACCACATTACACAGAAACAATAATATAAGGAAAATTGTTTTAATATGCCTTTTGGATAGCATGCTGACTGACTGACTTCATACAGCAGGATTTTAATGATAAATCACTAAAATGAATTATGAAAACACTACCATTCGATCACTCATATCTGAAGTAGTTGTACTATGTACCTCTCAATTCATTCACAAAAAAAATACAAAAAACTGGGCAATAAAAATCAAAATTTCATGTAATTTCTCTAAACGTAGCTACACATGTGTTCAAGTTTTGAATAAATCGGGTTGATTTTATAAAATTTATATGGGAACCCCTTGAATCTGATGGGGCCCGATCACTTTCATATTTTTACGGAAAGTGTTGTAAATAAAATCAGGTTGACTTAAAAAAAAGTATATATTTAGGAGCCCCTCGACACTTAATTTTTTATAGAAAGTGTTGTCATCGGAGGTACACACGTGTGCAAAGTTTGAATAAAATCAGTTCTTAGGGGTTTTAAAATTAATCACAAGATTTGGCCACAAACAAACAATGCAGAAGCCAAGTTAATATAGAGAATTTAAAAAGCTACCCTTGCTTAGAGTTCAACTTCAACTTACAATTCTTATACCGAGTTAGGTACCTACATATATTATAAAGTTCGATAACATTTTAAAAATGCTGCACAATTAAAATAATGCATCTCGAAGCGAAATCTGTGTGTCCGTTAACCTAATACGTTAAAAAATAATTGATTAACCCATTATTGCCAGCAATGCGGCGCTTTAATAAGGTTGTTCCACCATAATAACTGTTGGTCACACCCAAACCTAAACAAAAAACAAATTTACCATTTAACAATAATACAATGTTACAAATTTGTATAAGCCGTATGTATGTGCATGTATGTAATTCAAGTATCAGCCGAATATTTCCCATGGAGCCCACTTGGCTGGTGATTTCTCAAATGCCATTGACCTAAACCCAAAACGCAAATAACAACAAAATTGCGAAATAAACGAGAAATCATAAAGTTCGTAATTAGATACATACGTCGTCGTCGTCGTCGTTGTCCTCATCATCAGTCTGTACTTTATTTTTATTTTTCATTTTTTTCTTCGGTCATCTGCCAGTCAATGGAGGTGGAAGTGCAGCCCCAGTGGCCCAGACCCAGACAAACAAAACTGAATCGCACAATTTAATATAAATAATAAACAAAAAAAAAGTCACGCAAACTGAAATCGATCGATCGTATTATGTAATAATCGATTTACTCACTAATCACCATTGGTTTTAACACCTACTACCTTCCTGTGTGTCTTTTCATAAATTTTCAAATAAAAAACTCGCACAAATTTTTATGTGCTGGCGGTCGTCGTTTTATAGTTTCATCCCTTTTTTATAAAAATATAAAGGCAAAAAGTGAACGGGAAACAGCATGATCTTCACTACTGCATTTTATCGATAAGGTGCGAATGTGGTGCGTTCAAGGAATTTTTTATTTTAGGTTGCAATGAAGCGCCCAGGAATGTTTCCATGATTTTCTAAGAACTTCCAAACTGCAAAATATAAGTATTGTTTTAGTATGACACAGATTTATGGGGTGCGTCTAGTCGAGTAAAAACTAGTAAAGAGACAAATAAAAATATAAATCTGAGTTTAAGACACACATTCACAAGCGTAATAAGCAATTGTATCTATTTTATTATTTAACGTTAAGCTTCCTCTTATAGGTCATAGGGAATTTATATAGAGCTCCTCTTAAGCAGTTCTGCATCATGTGGCTCTCGGTAGAGCAATTCTTCTGCTATAATGGTTTATTAAGTTCTATTGCATGGCAAAATAAGTGTCGCCTTTTCGAAATGTTTTACCAATCCACTTCCACTACTGCTGTATTCACATGTACGGTTGAGTTGATATATGAAGTAATCTAGATGTAAAGCCATGAATGTGGGTTTATGAGTACACTATTCTAGTTTGTGAGGGCTCGGGTATAAACTCAGCTCCACCCACCACAACACTTTCCTTCTACTATCCAAATAGTTCCATAGGCCCACGCTGTGCCTAGGCATTACAAGAGTGCAAATCCCTTGAAGCGTGCGCTAATTAAAAAAAAAATGGCGATCAAACCTCCATGTGGTGGTAATTTTCCTCAAACAAAGGAAAGCTGAATGATCGCGGCCAATAAGCTCGCCCGTAAAAAACTCTATTACGGAACCCAAAATCAGCCTCGGAAACATACTGATCTGCGACGACGACCACGGCAACGAAAACGGCTAAACGCAGCTAGCCGATACCTGTCCAAATATAATGCTAACATAACAGAAATCCAGGATATGCGGTAGACGGGAGATGGTGTGTTACAAAAATCAGAATATGACATATATTACAGCTGTCATGCAAGATATCATGTACTCGGGGTGAGCTTTCTAGTCAGCAAAAGAATTTTCACACGCCCATAGACGAAAGTGACTGTTTCGTACGCTATAAACTAGCCTCGAAAGTAGCCCATAGCAACACTAGTTATGTTATGATATAAACGTCTTTTGTTATTTACTACAATCTCAGCGAACACATTGCGCATGAGCAAGAATTCTCTTTTGTTTGTCGTTTGTGATTTCTGCTTCTCTCTCGAATAAGCAGGAAAACCGGTTTGGACGCGTGAAAAATTAATTTCTTTGTTATTTACTGCAGTCACAGCGAACACACATTCTCACATTTCTGCTTCTCTCTCGATTTAGCAAAAAAAACCGGTTTGGACGCGTGAAAAATAGCGTACATGACTTGCAGAAAAGTGATCATCGTGCTCGTTAGATCGACCTTCGCACGATAAACTCCACTTTCCTTGCTCGTTCTGTAATATACTATAAACCAATGCACCCTTCGCATACGAAGGCCAGATTTAATACATAAGCCTCGGAAACGTACACGCATGTAGAGAGGATTCCCCAGATGATAAAAAAATTAATTCTTTGAATTAGTTGAATCCATCATACTAAGATGATGTAAAAATCTTTCTACTGAGGCATTACATTGCCACCAATAGTTTACATGAGAACACTTATGACTATATATGGACAAAGAGTCATAGAGTCATAGAGCAATAATTTGGTCGTTGCGAGTAAACGAATTGCACGTGAAAATATACACAACGCCACCTGGATATCTGCTGATGGAGCTACTCGCAACCAGATAGATCACGTGTTGATAGACCACCGCCATAACCCGAACCTGATTCCGGTACGAACGTTCCAAGGTGCCAACGTCGACTCGGACAACTATCTGGTTGGTATGGTAATCCAAGAACGGATTGCATCATCACAAATCTGCGAATCAGATTCGAGTAAACACGACTGCCCTTCGAAACGGAAAGACCAGAAACAACTACGATCAAGCCATAAATTCAGGGAGAGTAAGTCCTGTGACTGAGATGTCGGGCAGTCGGAAGTTCTACCAAAGAGTCCCTGGTATGACGCAATATACACCGCGCTGCACATACTGTAAATAAAAAGAGGGTAATCTGATCGCCGATCTCAAAGGCATCTTAGATCTATGAGAAGAACATTTTTATGTGATGCTAAACGACCAGATAACTGAGGAATTAGAGACTCCACCAATCACCGATCATAGACAAAGTTAGCAGAGCGATAAATTGTCTTAAAAATAATAAGGCCTCGGGATCAGATGGTTTCCTAGCGGAGTTGATTAAATCAGAGGGTGCCACACTTCACCAAACAATTTATGAACTAAAAGTGCAAGTATGGGAGTAAGAAGCGACGCCAGAAGACTAACGAACAGGGATCCTGTGCCCCATACATAAGAAGGGAGATATCACAATGTGAAGCAATTATCGTGGCATAACATTATTGAGTATGACAGATTTTCTCTTCTGTTCTTGAAGACAAAATAGCTCCATACACTAATTTCAACACTGGCCATACCAGTGTGGCTTCCCAGGCAAATCAACAACTGATCAAATAATCAGGGGGGTGATAGAAAAATGTATACAGTTTTAAAACTAACTATGCAACATCTTATTATAGATCTTAAAGGCGCCTATGATAGTATAGCCAGAGTAGAACTTCATAAAACTATGAGAGAATTCGTCATCTCAAATAAACTGACACGACTATGTAGGTTGACTATGACCAATGTTATAAGTCAAGTAATTTCCGGATCAATTGCAAGCCCATTCAACATTTATAACGCGCCTGCGTCTTCTTCCTAGCGTTGGAGAAAGTGATCCAAGACTCCGATGTAATGGCAATAGGAACAATCCTCTATAAATACATTCAGGTACTGGCTTACGCAGACGATATTGACATCATTGGTAGAAACCTAAGAGCTGTGTACGAACTTTCGTCCAGATTGAGCGGGCGTAAAACAACTTGAGCCAAATAAAGTACATGGTGGCCACGTCTGCGTGCAGAAGATCCAACATTGATCCCTCAATTAAAGTAGTGGAGCGCGAATTTGAAGAAGTGCAATCCTTTAACTATCTAGCGGCAGTTATAGCAGCCGATAATAATTGCACGGTTTCCTAAAGCCAGCAAAGCCAAGTTTGATCTGTTAAGACTCTTCAAATTCTTTTATTTAACCATAACATATAAGCTGTATATGGATCGGAGACAGAGGCATTCAAAATCGGGACCGGAATTTAAAAGCGGGAGGCCTGGACTGGACTCCGGTTGTAGAGCCAAACATGGTGATGAATAATTCAGCCTTAAGTCACTTAAATTATTACTTTTATGATGTCTGGATCTCTCTCGATACTCGTTGATATCAGGTGGAGGAATATAATTCCGTGCAAGATCACATAGGTTCCAACATATCGTGAAGGAACTCGTAAATAAAACGACGGATGTGTTCTTTTGGGCTGCCGTCATTCTGTCATCAATTTTTAATCCACTTCCTAAAACTCAATTTTATTCAAACACACATGTGTATCTCGGTGACAACACTTAGTATAAATTTTTTAAAGTGATCGGGCACCAGGGTCGATGGGCTCCCATTTAAATTCCCTCAAAATTAACCAGATTTTATTAAACTACACACATGTGTATCTTTTTTTTTGGCGGAGTGATATGAGGTCAAAACCACGTTTCTTCTCTTTACAGCAATAGTAGATAATATACTATCCAATCAATGTTTTACTCATAATTAAACGACAATTCGCCTTTCTAAGTATTTGTCACTAATTATGGTACAGATATTTTACCTCATTCCATATTGGTAGAGTGACTTTTCTAATTTTTGGCGGGTTTAAAGAACATGTCGCCCACACATAAAAGTCAACAAATTGGCATATGAACTTCAGGCTGGACAGGCTCAAGACCAATAATTCAAAAAAGTCATGTAAACGATAAGAATGTGGGTGGTTGTTGTCGGGTGTTGGTTTGTTTGTAAAATGTTCACATTTTGCGGAACATTAGAGATCGGATTTTCACCTGACCTAACATAACGGACAGAAAACTGACAAAACTTTAATTAAAGTAATTTTTAAAGAAATGAAAAGAAGATTGGACTATCATTATAGTGTAAGAAACAAGCGACTATCAAAATGGGGAGGAAAATCATCAATCGGTAAAACAATTTATAGGCACAAATTCAAATTAGTTCTTTATTTCAATACGACATCTTTGCACACGCACAATTCTTGTGATGCCGAAAAAGTTTTTTATTTGAGCGCGGTGCGCTACTCAATGGAACATAAATAACAAAGCCTCAAAAATTGATAGAGATCTAAAACTGCCGCCGCCCATTGTTATTTTTCATATTCCAAGAAAAGCAAACCAAATCCAGCAGTCCAGAGCGAATTCCTAGTAAACACATTCGCGCAAACTGCTAATGCCATTTGCCTCGTCAGGCACACATGGCGGGCTCGATTCATGGGTTCAACAACTCCTTAGCTATTTCTACATTATTGATAATAGCGAAAACATGCGAATTTTCAACTCGTTAAGAGCGGCTCGGTCAATGAACGTGAAAATTAGCTTAGCCTTGAATTTAACAAACATCGTTTTTTGGCCATTATTCTGGCCTGACCACCATATTACCTTATATGTATCCCATTCCCATGATCGTTAAGCTTACAATTCGAAAAGAATGCATAAATTACACGCCTCATCATCATCAACATCATTAGAAGCTCTTCTTATATAACTCGCTCAATCTGCGTAGCAACCCCACCGCCTAGCCACCGCACGGCGGTGTCATTGTAAGAATTCGAATTTGCCTGCGCCTTCTAATTTCGTAAAAACAAATTTCCGGAATCTTCGTCAACGGTAGGTATGGTACTACGCAGTGCTTTGAACCCTGAATCCAAACAACAACTACGACGACGAATATGACAATCCATTTAGTAAAACGTCAACAGTTTGAGATTCGCATCAGCCAGCAGCACCAAACCTACACACTAATGCTGTTTGCCACAAATAATCGCTATGTAATTTATGCAAATCATAGCACGGCGGATTCCATAGAAGTTCCATAACTTTCAATTTTACCGAATTCTTAAGCCACGCGCTCTGGGGGCTTGGGTTCTGACCATTCGCTCTTATTTATGTTTCGCCAATTCCCACGCTAAAAAAAGTCAATTCAGAGATTCTTGTTGTTCTTGTGTGTAGCGCGTTGCCGAACAGGTGAACTGGAGGTTGTGCTTCCTCATGAGGCGTTCGTTTGTTTTGGATATCTAAATATTTCGCAGAACCAATTCATTGACTAAATCATGTGAATTGGATTCTGCGAAGTGGCGCCGCGCCGCACATTGAATGTGTGGGCCAATAACCGACCTTCTAATTTGAAAACTAAATTATTTATTTCTCTTCGGTTATTATTTATGCAAAAAAGATATTCGCCAGAGCCTATGGTGATGTGATTGCGAGTTCAATCTGTGCGACTACGGCGTGTAAAGATTTCAAATTAATTAAGCAATAGTCAAGCGTTGGAGTTTTTTTTTCCGCGAATCCACTTAATAATTATGACGCGCGGTTTGAGAAATTTTCTCGTTTTATTTTAACATTTGTTTTATCGATTGCAAGCTAATTTTTTTGTTGTTGTTGATAAAAGAGCTTACGCACTTCAATCGGCATTACGACTATCTGTGAAGTTATCTACGCGAGATAATTACATTTACATTTATTTGAAAAAATTCTTGGGAAAAATTTTGCATAACAGGTATATGGTGTGATCCTTTTTGGATTTGGATTAAACAAGAAATTAAAATTGGGTTGAATGCTCGTAGAACCTTGGCATCGAAGCTTTGGCTGTTGGAAGCAGCCAATCCGAAATAGAGTGGTTTCACTGTAAAAACTGATGTAATTTACATTTTTATTAATAAATATAATAGGAATAATTTAAACCTCGTCAGGTCGTATACTTTTGCGATTTTAAATAGATGTAACTATCTCCTTAGAAGGAAAGGAAGCTATAAGATATACAGGTACAGGTATGCATATTGTACCTTAACAATTTTTGTATGAAGACTAGCTGATTTTCCGGCCTTGCCCAGGTATTTATTCATTCGAATCTTCTATTAGGCTGTGGTAGAAAAAAGAATGGTATATGATATGGTAATGGTATGGTATAAAAGTTAAAATTGCAGTTTTTATTAAAAAATTAGTATTTTAAATTATAGCTACAGTATTTAAATTACAAAATAAAACCAAAAACAATACATAATATTAATTTAAAACAAAACTTGGTTGTAAACAATGTTTTTAGTTTAACCTAAATAAATAAGGCGATGTGGTGGCAATCCAGACGAATCAAGTGATCTTAGGAACTCTGTTAGAGAATTAACTTCCTCATCAGCATGTATTACGGTGGTATAGATAGACTTATATTCAGTAACTACGCCTATTAACATGACAAGTATTTGATTGTTTGTTTCGTGGATATCTCCACTTTTAGGAGCAAGAATGTCCCTCTCTCGCAATTGGATCAAAATGTGATAGTTTTGAGAAAAAGCCGGATATATGGAATTTTTTAGTTCTGCGGCAGATTTCAAAATGCGGATGTCAATTTTATATTGCCATAAGACACAGCTACTCATCTACCTTTTCCAATTTGAAGTAGGAGCGACACTGTCGACAATCCCAAACCCAGCAGTTCACCGAGTACCATTCTAATGACCACTATTCATATTAGCGACCTTAAAACTCTCGACACTTATATCGGTCACCCTCCCCCTCCAACAATATACAACTCACCCATAGTAGTGTCCTATTAACACTATTCAACACAGTGACCCCAAAAACTATATAATCGACACTAATATCCACCATAAGGTATCGACATCCCCCTAGAGCTTTCTTACCATCACCATTCAATTCAGCGACTCCAAAAACTATAGCATCGACACTAATATAGGTCTCCCTACCCGTCTGCCGTGTCTACAATTTATTGCCCACTTCAGAAAGCCCGATTTTAATGAAATTTTGCACACATGTGTATTTCCGATGACAACACTTTATATTAAAATTTGGGCACATACATTTTTTAAAAATTTACCCGATTTTCTTCAAATTTTATATACATGTGTATCTCCGATGGACAACATTTTTCTTCAAATTTTATACATATGTGTATCGTCGATGACAAGACTTTCTGTAAAAATAATTTGGAAGTGATCGGGTCCCAGGGCCTGTTGCTCCTATATAATTATTTTTAAAAACTAACCCGATCTTATAAAAAAACTTTGCACATTGTGTATTCCCGATTAGAGAATTTACAAGAAAAATGTTTATGGGTTGCAGTTACAGCTGCCAAATCCATCACAGAAGCCGTCGAACTGGCTTTTAAGCCATTGTTAATGCACTTGCACTTTTTGAATATTGTAGGGCTTCAATTGAAGTTCATTTTTCAGTATCCGTCGGATGCTTCTATCGGACATGTGCAGTTTTTTTTTGCCAGTTTTTGCCCACTTTGTCATGTATTTTGTACCAGTATCGTTGTAACGTTCGATGGCACAAACATTTTATTCACATTCAAATACTGGAGCTATTTGACAATAGCCGTGTGACTTTCCAGCCAAAAAACAGTGCAATCACACTATTAGATTTAAATGCCACTTTTAATATTCCTTTCAAAAACGCCAAACATCGATATGCATCCGTAGACTTGTAACCAACAAAACAGACTAAGGTTTGTCAAAGCGTAGGAGCGTGTTGTCGTCAGCCATTTGGCAGATATAGCAGTGTAAAGTTAGTGACACTTCGATCACTAGACCCTGTATAATCAACGATCCATTATGATCGGGGATCTGATTTGCATCAGTATAGTTTGGCTGACATTAATTTGGAGTCTTTTGTTATGTCGGCAAATGTTTTTTATAGATATAAGAACTTGTTGCCAAGGGGAACTCCCTGAATGACTTCCATCCATCCACTCCACTTGTCGGAGCTCGTTATAGATGTTGAATGGGCTTGATTGTGATCCGGATACTTTTACTTGGCTTATACAATTCGTCATGAATTATGATCAACCTACATAGTCGTGTCAGTTTATTTGCGATGCCGAACTCTCTTAATGCTTTATAAAGTTTTACTCTGGCTATGCTATCATACACACTTGCCAATGTGTAACGACCAAACTATGTTCATTTTCAAAGTAATTTAAATCTAACAGTTCTTAGAACTGCATATCCTTTTCCGTAAGGAAACAAAAACATTAACAAATAAACAAACAAAACCTAATTGCAGCTAAGCGCTAATCATATAAATAACTTACGATATTACCAATTAAGTAGAATAACTCGTGTTAGCTTTGGGGTTGTTGAACCGATGATCTCTGTAATCCTAACAAGTTATTATAATTTCGACAATAATTTGTTTTGCAAAAGAAAAACTCGTTTTATACGCATTACTAATGTTGAATTACTTTTGCACGTACCTACATCTGACTTTGACACCATGCCCCTAACACTTACTCACGGCACTGATCGCGCTCCAATATCCCATTGTAAAGCAAATTTCCAAACACGATGTCAACAACTTTCAATTATTGTTGTTCCCATAATCAACATTTTGTTAGGCACAAAAACACCAAAATGGACGCTCCTCTGCCCGACCTTGAAAAATGTGTGATTTGTGATTATTGTTGTTGTTGTTGTTGTTGTTGTTTTTAATTTGTCTTCTGTCTGTAGTCTTCTGTGGCTTCTGGTCTGATATTTCGATTGACTGGTCACTTTTGCTTTTGTTTCAATTTTCACGAATTCACAAAAAAGGAGCTTTCAAGCGAAATCGTAATGAAATAATAGTTTCTCACACATACAACCGGAGCAGGTGTTTTGCAATCCGTCCAACAACAAAAAAAAAATTCACAGAATTGCCAGGCAATTCTGAATGAACGATCACTCACCGGTGTCGTGGTTACCTCGGGCAAAAACTGACGAATCAGCGAAAACTACACACAATACGCGTACATACATAGTATACGTATAGTAGGTACTCTCATACAATGAACAGCACATAATGCTGCATCGGATATAGCAGCAGGTTAATTTCTGAATGAACCTTTGGTGGATGGATGTTATGTTCATTCGTCTCATTTTCGGCCATTACATCAATAACATTAGCATTTTATACACACCTGCTTTCATCAATTAGTAAGGAACTAGTTTAATCCTTTCTACAATGATTGACAAATAAAGTTCTGATTTCTAATGAGTTTAATATAATAAGTGAGTGGGTGTATATGTTCATCCCCTGCTGGATTCGTGGCGTTTTAAGGGAGTCTTTGTCCTGAATCTGTAATTTGTCGTCAGAGTGTTAAGGGAAAAACGTTACATTACATTACATCACTTCCCACCCTATCATCCTTCCACACCCACAAAAATTGATAGTTTGGTGCTGGTTTCATGCTGAAAGGGTCATTGTCAACTCCACGGTCTATGCCAATAAAATGTCATGACCACCATTCAACGTGATATAGTCAGCGATATCGGCCGATGTATGCAAAAAGTAGTCAAAAACTGGCTTCAGAGTATTCGCTCGTGCAGATTTTAGAGCACTCAGTCTATCCTCGTGCCTGTTGAAAACTCTGGAACGAATTTTAGACTCTCACATAAGACTATGTTTTGAAGATACGGCTTTATCAAAATACCAGCATGCTTACCTTAAAAACAGGTCTACAGAGATGGCCCTCCACGTGGTAGTAAGCAGTAAGGGGTGGGGCAACTCGTTATAGAATGGATACTATCCATGGTAGGTAGCAGGGATGTTAATCTGGGGAGTAGTAATTTTACCAAATCAGTCGAAAGAGGCCCTCCCCAAGGAGGGGTAATATCGCCCTTATTGTGGCTGCTGGTTATGACAAGGTTCTTAGGACACTTGAGTTTGACAGAACAAAAATTGTCGCGTATGCATATGACGTAGTGATACTTGTATCAGGATAGTACCCCACCGTAATTAGTGAAGTCATGGAAAGGGCTCTAAGCTGTGTTAGATTCTCAGCGACCAGCTGTGGCCTGGTGGCTAACTCTGGCAAAACTCAAATGGCACTTTTCAATGCTAATTCTAAAATACCGAATTTTGTCCTGCCAAAACTCCACGATAAGACACACGCGCTTACCTTTGAAGCGAAATAACTCGGCGGTCGATATATAGCATGCATTGCTATATATGCTAGCAACAAAACCATTGGTAAGAAAAGCGGACTGCAGACGAGAATGGCTCTGTGGCTTTTCACAGTGGCAATGCGCCTTATACACACCTATAGAGCGCTGGTATGGTGGCCGGCAATCAGCAAAAAGTACAATGACAACAAGCTTAGAAGAATACAAAGAATGGCAGCTGTTGGTGTTACGTGAGCACTAAGTTTCTGGCCCACCGATGCTCTAAATACAATCCTACATATACCTATTACCACCCGACCTATTTAGTAAATATGTTGCGTGTTACGTGCAGCTCGGTCCGGCTCAGAGAATTTGGGTGGTTTGTCGCCAAAAATACGGTCACTTCAATATACTACGTTTGTTACCAAAGGAGATGATACCATGTTCAACCGGCTACTGCACTCCTAAACTCTACTTCAGTACCAGCTTTGCCGTGGATTTTCCGACTCAAGAAAGTTTTGGGACTTTTTTATATAACTCTATTCACCGATGGATCCAAGATGAGAAATAAAGTCGGTGCTGGAGTTTTCCCAGAAAAACCTACCCGTCTTTTCTAGCATTTTCCAAACGTAGATTTTAGTAATAAGGGAGGCATGCAGGGCCCTTTCTCATAGTACGGGTAGGTTTGGCTTATGCATAAACAGCCAATCCACGATTAAAGCCATTATTGCGACAAGCAACAATTTTGAACTTTTCAGACAGTGACAAACCGAACTAGCTTTGATAATCTGAACCATAGACCTAACACTAGTTTTAGTGCCGGGCACAGCGACATTGACGGTAATAAGAAAACAGAATTACTGGCGGAGTAGCGCGTCATGGACTACACTGAGAGAGTCTGCTGTCCTTTGAACTCTGTCAAAGATGTGTTATCACTTTCCTTACCACCAAAGCACAGCTAAGGTGGATTAACTTGACCAATTGTACCACTTCGAGGGGGATGTGGCCTTCATACAACAAAGGCAAATCCACCGGGCTAATCTACAGTTCACGGAGGGATTTTTTAAGAGTGGTTGCCGTAATCACGAGTCATTTGGCAGCCACGAAGCCAAACTGGGATTCCCTCATAATACCTTTTACAGGAATGGATGGTTATGAGAAAGAAAGTCTCATTCATTATCTTTGCAAGTGTCCGGCACTGGCGCGCTCCCGACTATGCAAATTCTTTTCTGACCTGAGGGCGCTTTCGGAGTGAGTCATCACCGATATCGTATCTGAATGCCACAGGTTGGATATAGTCTACACTGGGACAAACTTTAAAATTTTAATAAAAAAATTTGTCATCGGACATACATATGTGTGAGGAGATTGAATAAAATCGGGTTTTAGGAAGTGAATTAAAAATTAATCACACAATCGTAATGAACCCAGATATAACCCCTTTAGGAATAACTCACTCATTTATTTAACTGGTTGGTTGATCTGAGATTAAGCATAAGATTGCAGCATTTCCCACAATAAACTCTGTTGAAAGTACACAATTTTCTAAATTGTCATATTCTAAAGATCTTCCGTCCCATAAGCCTAAATAAAAATTCCACACAAACGTTACTACGCAGGAGATTCCTACTGACCGATACATAAATTATACTCTCATCATCGCTTCCATATTAAATTTTATACATTTGCGTTACAATTTCAAATACCCACTTGTCACCCTGGCGCACGTGAGTTGTGAGAGGAAATTTTTGATTTCATTAAATTTGGCTGTTAACCGCACAACAAAATAACAAAATTAATACCAAGAAAGGTTGACGACTTGCATGCGGGTGTTATTGCACTTAGTATTGTCAACAAATTTATATTGCGCTTAGACCATGACCAACAAAGAACATTCGTTCGCACTTGTTGTTGTTCAAAAAAATTCAAAAGTTCAAAGTCTTCAGTATCGATTAAGAGTTCAATATTGCAAAGAAAACATCGCCACGTTGCATTCAGTTCGCCTTTTGCCAAAATTGATTAACTCTGTCTTTCAGTCAAAAAAGTGATAACACTCTTATACAAAATTTTGAGGCCCATATTCTTTTTAAAATCCAAATTTAAAATTTGGCACAAATATCAGACATATATCAACTTGGCTACTTTGCATGACAAATATCTCGCGGAAACTTTGCACGCAAGTACGAGTGTACTTGCAGGCGTCGTTTTCGTTTTTACGTTTTGATTCTGAAAGGGTGAACGTGGTCAAGGTCTTGAACATACATAGTGAATCCTTTGGAGCGAGTAAAGAATTTATTTTATAAACTTCTCTTCAATTTAACTCCGATTATGAAAAATTTATTTATCACTAATTGACTTTTTTGGGCGGCTCCCTATTGAGTATTTCCTATTAGAAATTAATACCACAACGGTCCCAAAATAAGGTTCTTCAAGTGTATGTATGGCAGAGGCGAGGAATCCATGTAACGCTTTTTTTTCATTCCTGGATATCTTGTGAAAATTCTTGTTTTCTTTCCATTCTACAAAAAAATTTCATAATCAGTGTACCTTAGTCTTTTGCTCTGTATACTTAAGCTCCTAGAAAGTATTGCAAGCCCTATTTAAAACGCTTTTCTTGTCTGATCGGTAAAAATTTCGTAATTGATTTTAAACTAACTTCCTGATGAGCTAGAGACTTGAAATTTTAAACATAGCTCAGAACTAGATAACGCATGCAATAGATAACTGATGCATGTGCACCACATTTTTCATTTCAAATCTGGCAAGTGTATTTTCATAGCTTATAAAAATTCACAATTAAATTTTATCAGGACTATCTGTATGGCGTTAGGAATCTGTATGGAGCAAGGATAAATTATTTTATTGAGAGCCCGAAGGCCGAAGCTAATAATCAGAGGACAGGAAACATTTTTCAGCGTGCGTGTATACATTTGTCAGTTTGTCCACTTGTTTGTCTTGCGCTCATCTTGCGATGGCTTAATTTTTGACGCGTGTGACACGTGTCGCACGCAAAAAAATAAAGATTTTCCTAAAAAAAAAAATGCTTTTAAAAAAAAAAAAAATCTTTTTAAGCTAAGTCTGAATTACGACTATCCATATAGCGAGCTGAGAAGCTGACTTTACTATATTACTTTTAAATTCGTTTGGAAAATTCTTTTTCCACTAAGCAACACGGTTTTCCAGAGGTCAGATCAACAATCAATAACTAAATGGAATTTGTGTCTCATATTTTTTGTATAAAGCAGGGACCGCACCAGGTGCGGAAGTTCTACCAAAGAGTCCGCGGTATGACGCAATATACACCGCGTTGCACATTCTGCAAAAACGCCGTTCTCAAATGAATCTTAAAGCGATGTGGAGAGCACTTTCATGAGTTTCGAAATGGCCAGCTAACTGAGGAACTGAGGAGGCTCCACCAATGACCGAATACCATACTATGCTGCCCCCATCAAGCATAGACAAAGTTAGCAGAGAGATATATCGGCTCAATAATAAACGCGCCCCGGGATCAGATGGGATCTCAGCGGAACTGATTAGAATAGGAGACACCACAATACACCAAGCAATTCATGAAATAACAGTAAATGTATGGGAGGAAGAAGCGATGCCAGAAGACTGGCGAAGAGGCATCCTGTGCCCCATAAATAAGAAAGGAGATATCAAAATATGAAGCAAGTATAACGTTATTGTGTACCGCGTATAAGATTTTCTCCTTTATCCTTCAAGACATGAAAGCCACATACGCTAAAGTCATCATTGGTCCATACCCGTGTCACTTCATCCCAGGCAAATCAATAACTGATCAGATTTACACCTTTATACAGGTGATGGAATATGGAATATGGCCAGAGTTTCAAAACTCACTACATCATCTGTTTATAGACGTCTATGATAGCATAGCCAGACAGAGTAGAACTTTATAAAGCCATGAGAGAATTCGGTATCCCAAATAAACTAACACGATTTTGTAGGTTGACCATGACTAATTTTATCAGCCAAGTAAAAATATCCGGATCACTATCACGGGCTCCGACAAGGCCTGCGTCCTCTTCAACCCAGTGTGGGAGAAAGTGATCCGAGACTCTGACGTAACGGCGAGAGGAACTATCCTCCGTAAGTTCATTCGAATACTGGCTTACGCAGACGATATTGACAATGTTGGTAGAAACCGAAAAGCTGTTCAGGAAGCTTTCATCCAGATCGAGCAGGCGGCACGAAATCTGGGGCTGCACATAAATGAGAGCAAAACAAAGTACATGGTGGCCACGTTTGCACGTAGAAGATCCAACATTCGTCCTTCAATTCAAATAGTGGAGCGCGAATTTGAAGTAGTGCAATCCTTTAACTATCTCGGGTCAACTGTAGCAGCCGATAACAGCATGGAACCAGAAATACGCGCACGGTTGCTTAAAGCCAACAAAGCCTACTATAGTCTTTCAAGTCTCTTCAAATCCAGGAACTAAACCATAACATCCAAGCTACTGATATATAAGACAATGGTCATACCGGTACTTACATATGGATCCGAGACTTGAGTGCTTAGCAAAAAGCATTCTGACTCGATGACATCGGCCCGAAATCGGGACCGGTGGAGAGACTTTTTTTGGGAGGCCAGGACCGGACCCCGGTTGTAGAGCCAAATATGATAATGATGATATTTTCCAAAAGGACTTAATTTCATTGATTGTAAAAAAAGCATGATGACATTTACCAACTTATTGAAGTAAATTGTGCAAATAACGGCATCTTCATTGGCAAAGGTAGTTTTTTCAAAATAAGTTAATGCT
Organism: Nephrocerus scutellatus; assembly: GCA_947095585.1. Classification (NCBI taxonomy): domain Eukaryota; kingdom Metazoa; phylum Arthropoda; class Insecta; order Diptera; family Pipunculidae; genus Nephrocerus; species Nephrocerus scutellatus. The sequence continues at coordinate 4,043,367 of OX352763.1, forward strand.
TCAATCGCTCATCTGTCAGCTCTCGTTCCTGATTTTTGAATTTATGTAGAATCCTAAGAAGATTCGGCTTATTATCACTGATCGTCAAAAACAGGGTTGGTCTTCCTAACTGACGCATCATTGCCAATATATCTCGCTTACGCGCAGACCAATAAGCTGCAGAATTCGTTATTGACTTCATGATCAAAAACGTACTTCATGTTTAATTTCAAACGCATGCACTAACCTCGAATGCATTACTATTATTATTATTTCTAATAATAATAAAATTAATAAAAAGAAAATTGTTATTATACTCGTACATCGATAAACAAATGTTGGCACATGAATGTTGACCGGGCGCACGGACCTTGTCACATCAGTGATAATAGAAACGCATAAAATCCAATTTGATTACGCACGTGATGTCCAGAGTATTATTAGAAATTTATTGAGTTACACACTAGCAAAATTTTTTTCAGAAACTCTGCGATTTGTTCAATGAAAATAAGTGCATCGTTGTAGAAAATCTTTGCACCACGATGTGAATAATTGGAGTCACACAGTTTATCAGTTGCAATGTGACGAAATACCCATACCATCCCCCGTAAAAAAAAACATCAACAAGTTTTTGTTAAGTAAATAAAAATGAGTAAAAATTATTATTATTTTTTTACAATAAGAATACAAAGAATAATCAGTCAATCAGTCATGTAACAATGAGGGAAACGCATTGGTCGGAGAAGTGGGAAGATCTTCGAGAATGCACCCTCTTCAATGTGAACAGTTGAACAGTTCTTATGTGTGCGTGTATATGTGAGTATATAATTGAATAATTATTATTTTAACTTAATCATTCTTCACTATTGGTCTTCTAAGTCAAACAACGCAGTTAGCACTATCAGCATCGAACGCGTTTGTTGAAAAACAAAAAACGCACGCAATTTTATTAGATTGAGAAGTGCATATGTACCTACCTATGACTAAACAGCTTATATTTTCTATTGAACAACTCCTTGTCACGTTATCACATATTATTATCTAATGCAAAGCTGCTAAATCCACAATGCTGCACAAAGATTTAATTGCGTGGTGGTATTTTCTCGCGTTGTTAGAAAACAGTAAACGAGATTGAGCTATCTAATATGATTTTATTGAGAGAGAGACTTTGAGCCTACTACTAACACAAGTAATACTGCTTAGTAGAAGATAGTAACTGAGCAGTATCTGGCATATCACCGTCTGTTGAGATGCAGGAATTTTTTTAATAATTAGTGCTCGCTTGAAGGCATTTGTACCCTTTAAAATGTCTATTCGCAGCGTGTGTTAGGAAATATTGGGATAAAAGAAGAAATGAAAGTCTTGTGGTGGGTGGAGTTCAGTTCATGCCTGAGCACTCACAAACTAGCCCACATTGTTGGCTAAACATCGTTATACTTCGTACATCAAGTCAACCGTACATATGAATACAACTGTATATCACTGCGTATCATGATCAATGGGGTGAGAAAAATTCGTGCGTTTTTGGACGCGCCGGAAATCGAACCCGGTGTCCTCCGAGTGGAAGTCACCGATTCCTCACCACTTCACTTCACCACCGACACTGACCGTGGATAACAGACTCCCTTAATAGGCACAATAATCATACTTTTTTGCTCCACAAATATATATAATAGAAAGAGTGTCGGGGACAGAACAGAACCCTGGGGAGCGCCAGAATTTAATGGATGTCTATCGAGGCGATGTCATGATTCCAGCAACGTCGCGTCGCATTAACTGTACTTCAAAGGAGTATCTGAGCTATTTGCCTCCCAATTGCGCACACCTATTCTTTGTAGATTACCCATCACTTGTGTGTGCCATATAAGACCAGGCCTTCCTCTACTATGCTTTCTCTCTGGGCCAGAATGTTGATTTCCATCCGCTCTACATTTCGTAGCCATTTAAAACATAGATTTTATTATTTTTGTTTTATATTTCGCTCACGAGTAAAGGGTTTGCACCCTTATAACGCTCGGCTATATGATTGGCACAGCATTGGCGTTCAGGAAGAGGAGGAGAAAAGAAGAGATGTCTATGAGTTTGTGCCTTGAATGCCTGTGGATCATAGAGATGTGAAAAGACAGAGCGTGGCTTATCATTCCACATACGTGTTGTACGGCTAAGGAACGAAAACTAGTGGGGAAACACCATCTGGCCCAGCGGATTTGTGAATGTTGAGATCGTTTAAAACTCTAGCAACTGCACGAGTACGAATGAAGATCTGTCCAATCTGTCTAAATTGGGGCTTCTATATAAAGATCAATAGTGAATGTTGCACCCATGTACCTGCACTCTCAGCCATATGAAATTAAATTCTGGATTGGAACATTGGTTGAATTGACCCAAGAGCTGGAACGCAACATCTCTACGGACATAAATTGCGAGTCTGTGGCGAGAGAAAAATAATGGCACCAAGTTATACCCAGGCAGATTTAATTTCGAGGTATCGGAATTATCAAATACCTGAGTTTCACTCAGGGCCAGAATTGCTGGACTGTGGGCAATAATATGGGCGTACACAGCGAAAAGATTCGATCTTAGCCCACGAATGTTGCTGAGTTCCACTCTGAAATCACACATAACTACCAAAAACCAAACACACAAAACACAACTTACCGCTTCTTTTAACCGAATTGAGAAGTGGATGTCTCAAACGTAGTTTCTTGATTGGGTCGATGTCGTTGTACAGCTCGTACAGTTCGTCATTAAATTCGAAATTCGTCAAAAATTGGCTAAAGATTTCTTCATTCGCCATTGATAGTGTCCAACCGTTAGCGCTATAAGAGAGACAAAGATGTTATACAGGGCCTTCTTAATGGTCCGAAAGAAGGCTTTACTACTCGATTGCCTTCTTACCACAAAGAAACTGCAATTGACAAGAGTGATTCTTCGTTTCGATATTTCTGTAGTGGTATCATTATCCCTAACTAACTATTGTTTGCTGAGCGTAAGTTAATCAATTTGTTCTGTATATATGGGTGATTGACACGAAGTGTTACCAAAACAAAACGCCACAGAATTTTTATTTTTTGATGAATTTTATTGAATCAAAGTAACAAATATTTAAATTTTCGAATCGCATTAGCAGTTTGGCCACCCTTAGCCGCGATTATGGCCTTCACATATTCACATATTGCTCAATAATGAACTGTGACTCGTCGGAGAAAACCAAATTCGGCAAATCGCCACTTTCGTGCAAGCGTAACAACTACTTTGCTCTTTCCACTCTTTTTTTTGAGCATCGGTGAGACAATGCGTTTTTTGGAATTTCAAGGCCTTTAGTCCAAGATGATCTTTCAATATGTGCTGCATCCGTTCGAGCGAAATGTTCACCTCACGAGCCATTTTTCAGCCGCTACGGCGCGGATTCCGAGCCAATTTGGCCTTCACCTTCCGAATGATATTCGGCGATGTTGCAGTACGTTTCGGTCCACCACCATGGCGTTTTGAAATGCTGCCAGTATCGTTATAACGATTTATGGTGCGATACACAAACATTTTATTCACATGCAGATGTTTTAACTGGTTAACAATCTGCGGCTGTGGTTTTCCAGCCAAAAATAGAGAGCAATCACACTATTACGCTTGAATTCCATTGCGGATATCTTTTTTCTGAATATTTTCCACTAAACAATGGAATAAACTGTCATCACTGGTTTGACAGCAATGACAGTCTGAAGTTGGTTGGTTTGGTTGGTTCGTGTCAGTCACCCGGTAGATGGACAAACAATATGAAGACTTTGGTGAACTGTTTGTTAAGGGGACCTTAAAGCTCGCATCACCAAGTTTATGCATTTTACCCCGAAAATTAAATATGAATGATCATTTAAAGCTCAGTAAATCAGTCCCTTTTAATGAGACTAGAAAGTTGCTGTTAATATCAGACAGAGCCACCAGGACCTTCTGAATAGATCATCATTATATTTGGCTATACAATCGTAGTCCGGTCCTAGCTACCCACAGAATTACTCTTCACTGGTTCCGTTTTTGAGCCGATGTCATCCAGTTTTAACAGATGTCTAGCACAAATACCTAAGATATATTGACTGGGGGAAGTTAAGACAACCACTCTGTAGCATAACGAGGATGAAATTTAAATCCAAGAATCTCAATTGAGAAAGATTAAGCTGGAATGAGCTCGTTTCCGTCCTAAGCCTAAAATATGCGTAACTTTTATGCCTATATTGTCTTGTATATGTATTGAATATTATCAAATAAGTTGCAAGTAAATAAAATAATAATAACTACAGTGAACAACATTAATCAACTAATTTTTCTTTCTTTGGCCAATTTTTTCCTTGAGAGAGAACAAATCCGTTCTCCGACAAAATTTAACAAAAAGACAACAAACATTTTTCACAAAAACCCAACTAGGTAAACTGTTGTCACAGAGGCCGGTTCCCGCTCAGTGATCAGCAATTCTCAAAAAAATCAAATGGCCGCATGTGCAAGCTGAGAAGTAATTAGAAATTTTTTTTTTTTTTTTTCTGCTCACCCGATGCTAATTAGTGAACCTGAAACGTATAGTCTGCCACCAGACTGCAATGATCTTTTGGCTGAATAGTCCTCCCCCGCTGTTCTTAGATTATAATTTCATTTCAATCAGCAATTAATTTGTCGTAACCTTCGGGCTCAAGATAAGAAACTTTGTTGTATGTGGGGCTCTCAAAATGTGATTGTACTCAAATGTATAAAAAGTATCTTTTATTGTTATTGTCAAAAAATTGTTGTCCTTGTTTTGTGTGAGTTAAAGTACATTTGCTTTTACTAACTGCGATTTGCATTTTACAAACTTGTACTCATATAGAAATGTTCCTGATACGATAATACTAATTATAGGCACTTTGAAATGGATCATCGTGCTAAGAGCTGTTCTAAAAATGTCTATACTGATGATGTCGTTAATCTGTTCCAATGTGTCACTTGCAATGATAATTTCAAAAAGATTTTGCATTTCCGTTGGCAATAACAAGCTGTGCCAGGTGGTGTCAATAACTGATATAATATGGTCTAGTGAGCTTGGTTACAAGAAACTTTATCACAATTTCAATTTGAATCTCAGCCGAATCGACTGTCACTATCTATACGTAACGGGGGAAAAGTATGAGTGGTTTTGGACTCTGTTGTTGCAAAAACAAACAACAAACTTTTGGTTCAACAACCAATTTCAATGATAGAAGAGTTGTTTACTCCAGACTGCTTAATTATACGTGTTCCTTTGTAAATCGTTATTAAAATAGGACGTACGCATTTGATAGAAAAGAATACAGGGTAATTTAAAAATAAATTATTTGTTGTTCTTAAAACTGGGTATTATCGAAAATTTTCTGCTTAGGTAAGTAGGTAGGTAGAGTGGCGATCCCCGCTGAACTTGCAAAGGCCTCAATTAGATCCATTTCATTGATAACATATCATTGCGTATTTGTTTTAAATCCAGCCTATGGCGTGCAAGTACAAGATCAGTTCGAGGATCCTTGTAATCTGAAATCTCTTTTAGTTCGGGAAAAAATTGTCAATTGAGCCAGTAATTATGGTGACGATCTTCTTTGCCAACTCGTCAGCACTTTCGTTACTGTCTAGGTTACTGTGTGTGCCCTGCCACCTATACTGTGGTTATGTCTATGATTTGTCCATGACTCGGACCCAATTATGCTGACACTCTTTAATAAGTTTCGAGTTGTAGATGGTCGCATGAATGGCGTTTATTTTAGAGTGACTATCTACACTCTACACAGAGATTGGGTCATCCGATAAGACATCTGCACCAACTCGATCCTTCATCTTGGATCCGTCAGTGTATATTATTATTTCAAATTGCCCGTCCTTCTTATTTGCTCTCGTCGGAAACTCGATACTAAAGCAGTACTTGAAGCTATGCTTGAGGATGCAGCAGTCACTAGAAAATGTTATCATACCTTCAGGTACAGTCTATAGTATATTGCAGCGCCGCCGCATACTCTGGTAACACATCATCTAAATTCCATGAGTCGTACTGCACTGGTTGTCGCAACGTCTTTAATAAATATGTCAGGAGGTAGTAAATGCAAGATGGTCTTAAGGGCTTCAGTGGAACATGACCATGAACCTTCTGTGATTCCGCTGCTTTTCGCTGTAGCCTGCTGAGCATGCTAACATTGTACTTTTTCTTCGTCGCTTGCCACCAGACGAGCGTTTTCGATTCGGAGCCGATGTCATCACCTTTGGCATTTCTAACACTTGGCATCCTCGTCTACACCATCTACTAACGTATGCTTGGCCGGCCTTGCTATCATGTTCGATAAATCCTACTGCAAAAGAAATTTCGAGCAGGATCATCTTCGTTCTTTCGACCTAGGTATGTCCTACCCACCGGAGCCTACCGAGCTTAATTCTGTTCACGATGTCAACATCATGGTAACGTTTGTAGAGCTGATAATGTGAGAGTTTTCAGGGTCGTCTTATATCCTACTTTACATTTAGAGTTATCTGTAAGACTTTCCTCTTAAGCACGGCTTAGAAGCCGAACCTACTACGTACCCAACTCGCAATCGTAAGTACTGGTGTATGACCATAGTCTAGAACATCAGCAGCTTGGACATTTTACAAACTTTCAATTTTCACCCTGCTACTTTTGACGGAATGCATAAAGATTGCGGAGTGAATTTGAAAAAAATTGAATAGACTTCAATACTGCATTTGTCAAAAAAAAATAACCGAGAGCATTTTTCGAAACAATCGCGTTTGAAAAAAAATTTAAAAAAAAAAACTTTTTTTGATATTGGCGACGTTCATATCGGTAATGGTTTTAAGAATTTAAAAAAACGTAGATTGTTTAAACTTTAAAATTAAATTTTCTTTCAAAAAAAGACCAACATTGACCTTGTACCTAAAAGCACTCAAGAGTTACAGGGTTTTTAAGTGATGTAAGGTCCAAAGTACTTCTATTCGCATTAAAACGCTACGTACACCTTTAAGTATTTACCACCTTAACGGATACACCCTGTATATCTATTTGGGTGGTGGTAAGTTTGGTTCGTCAGTAGGGGGGCGGCTAGGCAACGCCCGTTATTTTAGCTTTGAACAGTTCTTGACAATGTCTTGAGATGGGTAGCGGGGTCCAAGGTAACGCCGGGGCTAACAGCTAGTAATAGATAACGTTAGAACAGCGATAGCAGAAAAAAGAAGGTAAATAAATAATGTTGACAATGCATATTCATGTATAAGAAATTTAGTTTTCATTTATAAATTGATCATATATTGGATCAGCCTGTCCAATTTGCCTCAAAATAATTGAGAGTGGATTCCGGATCCTAATAGCACATATGGAGAACATTCAACTGAAATTTAAGAACAATAAAATGTAGAATTAATTAACTGATAATTACGATGAGACTGCGAGAATCTAATTTTTGGCCAAGAGATAACTTGGCCGGCGTAATTGTATGATTTTATTGAGAAAAATGACAATTCTGATTATAAAATATGAATGCAAGCTACTGCTAAGAACCGCCGCATTATATTCTGAGACATGACATAATATACCTGATGATGGCATTGTGGGCAACCTGCAATTTCGGAAAAATCGAAAGATATATGTATATTTCCCGTGCGTATGCAATGAGTGGCTTAAGAAACGTTTGAACTAATTTTAATCGAATAGCCTGGATAGTATACATTACATACTGCACTTACCCATAGGTTACCTTGGGCGCCGTACATTTTACTTACAATATCAGATTTGAAGAATAGCGACATTTCTTCTCTCTCATTGCTTATATTCTAAGCATAATTGTAACTTTATTTTTTCAAGTAGATATTGCTTCAGAAATACCTTTCACAACTTTCACTTAAGTTGTGACATCTTCTTCTAGTGGTGTTATATATCCATAAGGACGATTCTTCGTCAAAGATAAGTTTGGGGAATTGTATTCTTGTAAGTAGTAGATGGGTTAAATAAACGTTTACAACGTTCTAGAAAAGAAAGCGTGAAACTGCTAAGAAACCCATCCTTTGGATGTATATCTGAAAAAGGAGTGGGATGGCGCGACAGTACCTTGTTGTACCGACATACTCTCTAAGTAAATGTCTTCCAATTTATCCCAAAGTCAGTCAACATGGTCCGGTACCGATCTCCATTGACTATGACTAGCTCTTTTTGGTTTTGCTATTGACTCTTTCTGGTAATACAATGGTTTGTGTTTTTTTTTTAAATTTTTTTGATATACCCAGTCGATATTTTTCGTCGCTGAAACTCTGATAATTGCGAGTGTAAATCGCTGGCAGGCATTTTCATCATCATAAATGCCCAACAGTCACTCTTTATAAATGACAGTACAGTTCAACAAAAAGACAAATGAAAAATTTGATGACACAAAACACATCCTGTAAATGTAAACTTTTAAAACATCGATGATTCTGATGGGGGCGAAAAATTGAATTGAATCACAACTAAAAAAGGTACAAACCGAACTGAAAAACATCTACCGGCGCGGCGGGAAGAAAACGAGAAAAACAAATTTTAATTTGTTTGGAATTTTCAGTTGTGTTATTGTTGTAAGCGCATGCATGGTAAAGCGAGTAAAGGTGAAAGAATCAATAAATTTATTGTAAAACGTAAACACATTTCTATAACAGTGATTTACTAAGATGGACTTTGTTTTGCTGTTCAAAGTGCAGCAAATCAAACGTTGTTATTGTTTTGAGATGTCCCGCATCCAGTGCACAATGACCGATTTAATTTTTATCACGTTGTGTCCTTGAAATGTTGTGTCTGCTTTCGCGGGTGCGTGACAAGTTTGTTTTTGTTTTCTTGTAATATGGGCCTAATCTTATATTTGACTGAATTCAAGATTTCTCGATCAATCGATCTGCATTGAAATATTTATTTCTCGTATGTGTTACCCTTTTCACGCACGTAGTGGACAAGTGCAATTATGTCGTGAGGTGTGCTTTCAATGTCTGACCATCCCACTAAATTGGTAAATCATGGGGCTGCGTCCAAAAATGGTACACTAATTGTAACTAACGATAATCCGACCGATTCTCACCTATGCGGCAGTTGTTTGGTGGCCATGAACTTGTCTTAAAATGACTAAGAGGACACTAAGCACATTGCAAAGGAGCGTCTGTTTGGGAATAAGGGGCGCAATGCTATCAATACATTGCTTAATCTGCCTAGTTATGTGGATGGAAGCGCTGAAAGCTATATGACGACTGCGAATGAATGATGGGTCTGGGATAATGGGCATAAGATTCTATAAAATTTCGAAACAAATCCCTTTCTAAAGACAGTACAGTACTCTTTCTTATTATGTTCAAATGATCCATATGCTAGGAGGGAGAGTTGGAAATTTAAAACATCATTCTTCACTGATGGTTCCCTTACTGATGAGAGAACAAGAGCAGGATGGTTTTTAGATGAAAATTCTAAAGAGGTAAAGAGGAAAATGGTTGACTGTTTTTCAAACAGAAATATTGGCAATTTTACAAGTTGCCAACTACACTGTCTCGAAAAAGATACTACAAGGACGAAATTTTGCAATTTGCAGTGACAGCAAAGCGGTGTCAACTCGAAGATTGCTCTGGAATATAAGAGAAGAGTAACTCTATTTCAAGATGGAGTTCCGTCACTCTTATCTGGGTTCCAGGCCATACAGAAATAAAAGGAAATGAATCTGCTGAAGCTCTCACAAGAAGTGGTTCTTCTGCTGTTCCTACTGGTCTGGAACCAATTTTATTGACTCTAGCAAGTCTAACTATTGGTATTCGAAGATTTATTGAGGCCGAACAGGAGCACTGTTAGAACTTCATAAGTTCATGTAGAATTACCAAGCACTTCCATTTAGGAATATCTAGAAGGAGTGTCGGAGCATGGTCGGTTTACTTACTTACAAGTTGAGACTTATCATCATCATATTTGGCTCTACAACCGGGGTCCGGTGCTGGCCTACGCAAAAAGTCTCTCCACCGGCCCCGATTTCGAGCCGATATCATCCAGTTTGGCATCTCTACATTCTGGTCGTCCTGGTCTAGCCATCCTTCCAGCGTAGCCTTGGCCGGACTCGGACCTCGTATTTTTGGTTCCATGCTGTTATCGGCTGCTATAGTTGACCCGAGATAGTTAAAGGATTGCACTTCTTCAAATTCGCGCTCCACTATTTTCATTGCGGGACCAATGTTGGATCTTCTATTCGCAGACGTGACCACAATGTACTTTGTTTTGCTCACATTTATGTGCAGCCCAAGATTTCGTGCCGCCTGCTCAATCTGGATGAAAGCTTCTTGTACAGCTCTTGGGTTTCTACCAACGATGTCAATATCGTCTCGGTAAAGTGGTGGTCCTTGCCGCTTTAGCCTCAAATAGCGCTAAATTGTGCCGTTTTGCAACCACAGACCTCGGGGGACCTATTGAATTGATAGGTTACTGGACTGATTATATCCAACCAGTAGCATTCAGGTATACGAGATCAAATCGTTGATCCGGTTTTCAAAAGGCTCCTTCATGTTTGCAAAGAATTGTTTGTTCAATATGCGAAGTCGGAAGATCGACAGGCCTGGACATTTGCAGAGATAATGAATGAGAGTTTCTTTCTCATTACCATCCTTGCAACTCCTCCAAAATATGTTATGCGGGATTCCCAGTTTGGCTGCTGGTCAATGGCCAGCAACGAATCTAAAAATATCATTCCGTGATCTGGAGATCAGCTTGGTAGAGTTATTTTTATTGTAGAAATGCCAGTCGGTCATGTCATTCAACCATTGTTGTGTCTGGTGGTATGGAAGGTGAGAACACGTTTCCTGATGGAGCTCAACGGACTGCAGACTCTCTCCATGTAGTCAATGTCCAATGTTACGCCCTTCTTCGATAGTACGTCTGCTTTCTCATTGTCGTCAATGTCGCTTTGCCCCGTCACCCACACTAGCGTTAAGTCTATGCTTTGGCTTACCAAAGTCAGCTTTATACTGCCAGACAATTTTTGAGTGGTTGCTATTCACAGTAAGGGATTTAATCACAGATTGTCTAATTACGCTTCCAGTTATTGTGGTACTATGGCCCAGAACCCTGCATGCCCCCTTTATCACTAGGATTTCCGCCTGAAAGATGCTAGCAGAGTCTTTTAGCTTGTAGGATCTTGAAATATTGAGATTTCTGAGAAGAATCCAGCACTTACTCAAGTCCTTATACTTATGTTTTACTGGCAATCTGATGACAAATCTCACCGAAAAGTAGTAGTAATCTATTCATCACTTTTGTGAAAGCACTAAATTTGGGCCACTAGATATTTTCAAGGCAATTGACAGAATTGGTCATCAAGCGGGCGGAAAATGCCAGCTTATGGTGCTCCTCTCCTTAATTCCGAAACGACTACTCCGTGCGCATAGCATTATAGGTGGGTGTGAAAATTGTTTGCGTGTGTAAAAAATATCATCCGATGTGAGGACATATGCATATCTCCATATGCGTGCTCACGTGCAGTTATTCGCACAAACATACTACAATAAGATGAATTGATGAATTTTGTTTACCTTTCTGTTTTCTTTTATGCGTATTCTTTAACTTCAACCACTTTATTTGCTCTTCCAATAAACAAGCGATTGTTGTTAAACGGACGATTATTCCGAAGTAAGTACATTATTTATGTGTAACGTTAATTAAATGTTTGACAAAATACAAAATTTAAATCATGAATTGAAACTTACATTTTCGTTTAGCACACGCGAAATCCTTTTGTTGTTGTTATTGACATACATTTTGTAAAGATGTGAAGTTTTTCCGCTTCCACCGTCCATTTTTTGTTATTTGTTTTGTTTTATTTTTATAAGCACTTATTTATTTATTCAAAATCAATTAAATGAACGTACAGGATATACGATTTCCCTTAATTTTTGTAACTTTACATAACGCAGGGTGTAATATGGTCGTAGGAAAAATGAATAAATTCGATGAAAGTAATAATAATAATAAAAACAACAATATTAAGAGGAAGAGCTGTAAATGTGGTCCGCCACTCGGATCGGTGGGGACCCAAATTTTAATAGAAAGTGTTGTCATCGGAGATACACATGTTTGATTTGAAGAAAATCAGGTAATTTTTTCATTGGATTAGAAGCTATCTTTTGGATCGCTCAATTCAAGTTGTATTAGATGGTTTCAAGTCTAAAGTACATCACATAAATGCTGGCATATCACAGGGCTCTGTCTTGTCCCAGACACTCTTTCTCATTTTTATTAATTATCTCTTTTCCATTAATTCTAATCCAATTCAATGTTTCGCTGAAAACAGCACTCTCAGCTTTTCATATAGGTTCGAGGAACGTCCCTCCATCTCTCATGAGGAACTCAAACCATGTTAAATTCTCACTAGATAGATAGATAGAATACAAAACCGTGCGATAAAACTTATCGGTGATGGAAACATCGCGAAATCAATAGATTCGCTTGAACACCGCAGGAACGTTTCCTGCTTGTTGTGTTTTATCGCTTCTTCCACCAACGGTGCTGAAGAGAAATAGCCAGCTGAATACCACCTTTCCTTGAATTCAACCGCAATACTCGTGGCACTCTAAATGCTCATAAGTTTACCCTCAAGCCCTTCTTCCGAAGAATGACGCACAGTCTGATGCAATCTTGAAAATGAATTTCGATTCATTTGAAAACTCAGCATCTAACGAAATAAATGAACCTTTAAAAAGTGTAATGAAAATTCGCATTTAACCAGAAAACATCTAATAATCTTCGCCAATGATTTCCGGTCATTTGCTGCAGTGAAAAGTCTTACTACAAATCGACATAATGGCTTGACCTACAAATAGCCCGGACAAATCGAATACGTTTGGGACACGTTTGGCTAGAAGATAGGATTTTTACAAAACGTCTTGTCATCGGAGATACATATGTGTACAAAATTTGGCGAAAATTGGGTTTTAGGAAGTGGGTTAAAAATTAATCACAAGATTCTACCATCCGGTCAGCCAGCCAACTGTACACAGACACGCGAAATTAATAAAGAGAATTTAAAACGTTTTAGTTCAAATTTAGTTAAAGTTATTCAAAAATTTCGAGATTTTTGTAACTTTATGTATCTAACTAGATTACATCAAACTTTGAAATATATCTTTACTTATCTTTATTTATCTTTTTTTCGATTTCACTTTTCCGGCGATATTTGTATACATTTCTGATACCATTTAGCTTTTCAGTTGATGGAAAAGCTTTACAAGATGCCCCAAACCGTTTTAATTTTACTAGGTACTGAGTGGTCATAGTTGTTGTGAATTTAGCCTTAGCCGAGTTCAATTACCGGTATATCCATATAAAAAAATGAACTTCAACACATTGATCTGCTAGATATTGTGAGTGTGAAATATGCTAAAGGTTAAAATTAACCAACCACCACAACGGTCAATTTCACAAAACATAAAGGAGTCAACAAACGCCCCAAGGTAAAAGCGAGATTTTATTAAATACTGAGAAAAAAAAACAGAAACAACAACAGTAAAATAAACAACTATATCAAATTATTATAATATACGTCTTAATAAATTTCCAGTCCCTTTTCAAATACCGTCATGAGAGCATGTCATGAACTTACATTTCGCAAGGTCAAAAAAGCGCTGATTATATCAGAAATATGAATCACTTTCTTTAGCTAACCAAACCGGTTCACCAACCTATCGATTTCGAAACAATTCTGCGGCCCCTAACAAGATGTATACAACAAAAGGGCAAAACGCAGCACAACAACAAAAAAGCCCAATGTTTTCGCCTTTAGCCCAGGTCATGGTTTCATTTATTTATGGAAAAATAAAAGATTACGTTTTTTTTATCAGCTCGCCACATTGTAATTTGTTGGCATTTGTTTTGATTAAATTAAAAATTTAAAATGGTACACTATATATTGATATTGTTGTTATATTATTTCCATTGACTCAAATTTTTTTAATGTCCTTAAAACTATTGTAAATATATTTCTTCACGTTACAAAGTCAAATACCCCTTTCTGGTGTATTTTTTATCATCATCATCTAAGTTCTGCGCGTCCCGGTCTGCGCCATTCTTTCGACGTAGGCTTTCACAGGCAGGCTTTACGAGAAGGATCAAGTTCGCTGATGCGAGAAAGGTGTCCTGCTAACCAAGCTTGATTCTTTACACGATGTTTCATCAATATAGATTCTCCGGCCTCTCAAACGCAGATAAGAGGTCAGAATGCTTTTTGCTTTTGTACCAGTCTCGAATTCATATAAAGTATTGGTATGACCATTGTCTTGTACGTCAGCTTCCAGCTTGGGTGTTTTTGTTAAATTCCTGGATTTGAAGAGACTATTGAAGAATTATTAGGCTTTAAGAAACCGTGCGAGCTTTTCTGGTTTCATGCTGTTATGGCCAATGACACCATAATTTGTCGGCTGTTAAAATTGACCCAAGAATTTGAGCTCCACTATCTTAAGAGACCAATGTTGGATCTTCTACCCTCAGACGTGGTCACCGTGTACTGTACTATGTTTAGCTCTCATTTATGTGCACCTTTAGATTTCATGCCATCTGTTCGATCTGTATTAAAGCTTTATGTACAGCACTTCGGTTTCTACAAATGAAGTCACTATAGTCTGTGTAAGCCAGTGTCTGTATATACTTGAAGATTCTTCATCTCGCTGTTGACCCATTTTAGTCTCCGATCGCTTTCTGCAGGCCTGTCCATCTGTGGAATTGGCTTCAGAGTTATTTGGATATATCTACTTGGCTTAAACATTGGTCATAGTCAACCTACGCTGTCGTGTCGGGATGCCTGATGGCCTGTCCATCTGTGGAATTGGCTTCAGAGTTATTTGGATATATCTACTTGGCTTAAACATTGGTCATAGTCAACCTACGCAGTCGTGTCGGGATGCAGAATTCTCTTATCGCTTTATAAGGATCTGCTCTGACTATGCTATCATGTGGCTTTAAAGTCTATAAAAAAGGTGTACGAGTTTTGGAACTCTAGATTTTTTCATCGTGAAATCTGATCACTTGGTAATTTGCATCGGTTAAAGTCACACTGGAATGGGCCAATGATGACTTTAGTGCATACGGCTATCCTGTTTGTTGGATAGAGTAGAAATGTTATACGCGGTACTCAACTACGTTATATCACGATAATTTCTGTGAAATCTTCTTACTTATATATGGGGCACAGGATCCTTCGATTCCTGTCTTCTGGGATCGTTTCTTGCTCTATTAGTATATGAATTGCTTGGTGAAGTTATGTCCGTTTTGATGTCGATATCGGTGTTTTCCATTTTTTTGCCTAGCAGTTGTAGTATATGTCATAATTGGATTTATCTAAGACTCTATTCCCCGTCTACCAACTCTCTTGAATTGTGTGCAGCTGTGCTGTTTATAGTAAGAATTATCAATCCGTTTAGCCGTTTTAATTGTAATGGTCGATGTTCCATAATAATGTTGTTTATGGGATAAGAGTCATGAAACATTCCTTCAATGTTTTTATCATGCATTTCTAAATTCTTTTTGGCAGACGGGGTCGTTCTTGATGCAACTGATCAAACACAAGTGACGACAATTCCAACTCAAGCTTGGGGCGAATGAATGCCTCGTAAGCGTTAATTTTTCCATCATTTTATGAAGGCTTAAAGGCTGTTGTAATTTTGGCTATTTCGAATATGTGGTCTTAATAAGGCGAAGCTTTTGTCTCTAACGCACACACCGATAGAGAGAGTATTGCGTATTTTTAGTTTCTTCATTCAAAGAGTTTCGCTACGATGGCAAAAGAAAGAACATTGGGTGTTGGAAGCTTCTAATTTAATTCGGTTGTATCTGTCCAATTTTGTTATGCTGTCAAAGCCAAAATATAATTGGCTTACCTTCTAGTTGTAGTTTCATATCCTAAAAGCAGGGACGTGATCTAGAAAACATATATAAAGAGTTTACATAATTTTATGAAGCATGACTTTTTAAAAGTATGTCTAATCGCCGTCAACAATTCTTGCTTCCACCAATAGACGCATTCCACTTTTCGGTAAGATATGTGATGAAAAACTAGATGTTCCCTGTTCCTGAAATTTCAGAGTTTTTATGATAAGAGTTTTTGTATATTATAAACTGGAAAATGTATCAGCGTTTTTATGACCAACGAAAATTCTCTTTTTTTGAAGGATACACACTGAATAAAGGCAGTTTTCCAACTTTGTATTCGGAAAGAGTCCAAACGTATAGGAGAGATGGAAAAGTGTACGCCATTTGTTTTCGTTTGTGTTTCCTTTTGTGCCAGTTATTCAGTTACCCAGTTATTTGGTAAATTAATATAAAATGTAAATTAATCAATCAATCGTCAAGAGATACAAAAATTACCCTACATAAAATAATATAACCGGCATTTCGGATCAATGGAATAACCTTCGATCGACGATCGACAATTTCCAAGGATGCATTACAAATGGTCGCATGCGAAGAGCATGGTGCCTTAGTAAGTTAGAAATAAGTTTGGTTCTTTTGTAAATCGAAATTTCATTCATGACATGCGTTAGTTGGATATAGTTAAGATCAAGCGCGCTTCAACAAAAGCCCAATCCGGTTCGTTCAGAGTATATCCATTCAAATTGAATAACCATAAGCATTCATGATCTATAATGTCACTCAGCCACCATAATCGGCCACAGGCAATAATATCATTGTAGATGCAAATTTATGTTGTGTCAAAATAATAATAATCCGCAGCTGAACCCGTCGCAGAAGGTTAAATGCCAAATTGAGAAAGTTTTAATACGCGAATGCAAAATGCGATGACTGCTCACTTATCGCGCCGTTGTTGCAAAATTTGAATATAAATTCACATTTTAACAAAAAAAAAATCGACTTCTTTTTTTAATTTTTTGGGCGGCGGGTTAATAACCTAGTCTGCTGATACAATTAACATAAAAGTGCATTAGGTAATGCCCCAGCTCTAGCTGAAGATCGTATCGTCTTCGAAAGCGTCCGCGCTTATTGGGTCAAGCTCCAAAATTTCAGTCTGTTGTGTTAGTATAATGGAGAAACTCGTATTAAACAAATATTTGACATAAAACAAGACACAACGAAGAGGTTTTCCATTGAACGTCTTACATGTACAGGGTTGAACGATTGTTATGTTACATTATAAAGCATTTTTTAAAGTGTTCTCGAAGAAAATTTCTACAAAGATGAAAGGAAATTCTTCTTCGAAAGTTGGTAATAATAGCATGAAGGGAAGAATAAGAAAAAGAAGAAGAGGAAGATGGAGAAGAAGAAGAAGAGGATCAAGAGGAGCAATATGAAAAAATGATGATGATGATGATGATGATAATGATGATTTTTTTTTTATAATTCGCTCGCGCACGCTTAAAGCGGTTCGCACCCCACTCTTATAATGCTCGGCAATATACTTGGTACAGCGTTGTCGTTAAGGAAAAGGAGAAGAAAAGAGGAAATATCTATGAACTATTATGTTTTGAATGCCTGTGGATCATAGTGATGTGGGAACGGGAAGACTTAGCTTGGCAGAGCATTCCACATACGTGTTGTACGGCTGAAGAACGAATCCCCGAACTTTACTGTGCATCTGAAGATGGGCTTGAGGGTAAACTGATGAGCATTTAGAGCGCCACGAGTATTGCGAATGAATTCAAGGAAAGGTGGCATGTAGCTGGCTATTTCTCTTGAGCACCGCCGGTGGAAGAAACGATAAAACAGTGACAAGCAGGAAACGTTCCTGCGGTGATCAAGCGAATCTATTGATTTCGAAGAAGAAGAAGAAGAAGAAGACGACGACTACGAAAAAGAAAACGAGGACGACGAAGAAGAAGAAAACGATCAAGAAGAAGAGGACGCCGATAATTATGATGATGAAGAAAAAGAAGAAGAAGACGAAAAAGAAAAAGAAGAAGACGAAGAAGAAAAAGAGGACGCAAAGATAAAGAGGACGATGAAGAAAAAGAAAGCGAAGACGAAGAAAAAGACGACGACGACGACGAAGAAGAAAAAGAAGAAGACGAAGAAGAAGAAAAAGAAGGAGAAGACGACGACTACGACGAAGAAAACGAGGACGACGAAGAAGAAGAAAACGATCAAGAAGAAGAGGACGACGATAATTATGAAGATGAAGAAAAATAAGAAGAAGACGAAGAAGAAAAAGAAGAAGACGAAGAAGAAAAAGAGGACGACGAAGATAAAGAGGACGATGAAGAAAAAGAAAGCGAAGACGAAGAAAAAGAAGAAGACGAAGAAGAAAAAGAGGACGACGAAGATAAAGAGGACGATGAAGAAAAAGAAAGCGAAGACGAAGAAAAAGACGACGACGACGACGAAGAAGAAAAAGAAGAAGACGAAGAAGAAGAAGAAGAAGAAAGAGAAGACGACGACTACGACGAAGAAAACGAGGACGACGAAGAAGAAGAAAACGATCAAGAAGAAGAGGACGACGATAATTATGAAGATGAAGAAAAATAAGAAGAAGACGAAGAAGAAAAAGAAGAAGACGAAGAAGAAAAAGAGGACGACGAAGATAAAGAGGACGATGAAGAAAAAGAAAGCGAAGACGAAGAAAAAGAAGAAGACGAAGAAGAAAAAGAGGACGACGAAGATAAAGAGGACGATGAAGAAAAAGAAAGCGAAGACGAAGAAAAAGAAGAAGACGAAGAAGAAAAAGAAGAAGACGAAGACGACGAAGATGAAAAAGAAGAAGAAAAAGAAAAATTAGACTGTTATTTGAAGATTTTTCTATAGCATGAACACCTCTTGATTCGTTTAAACCTTCAATAACAACGCATTGTGGTGTCTTAAGACAGTGTGAAGGGATACATCATACATTTTATTTATTTATAAAAGTTAAAAGAGTTGAGTGACGGACACAGAGAATTAATCGAAATATTAACATGCAATGACCAATAAGGCTATAAATGAGCGGTTTCCTCTCTTAAAAACTCGTCTTCACGCTGCACTTAAACTGATGTATCGATTACAAACACGGAACAATTTCCCCTACTGTCCGCTCTCATCAGTGTTGTCTCGTGACCGAAACAGTTCTCTGTTTTTCTCTCTTAACACTTATATCTTATTACCATATTCATACTCTCTGAAAAATGGGATTCTTCAATGAAATTTGTAGTAAAAAATTGCTGACATTTTTGTGTTTTTTTCTATTATGTCTTTGGATGCTCGGTCGTCCACTTGTTGTGGTTCGAGATACTTAAGCGCTTAGCGGATGCGTAGAGAATGCTGAGGAGGCGAAGATGCCACCTTGTTGTGAAAAGCTGTAGTACAAATTTAAAGGGAATTTCTGATAAGAAAAGACGCTTGACCAAAATTATAAAAATATTTACATTTCTTAAGTAGAGTAGACTTCTCTTATACAAAAAAAGACTACTTTTCACTTCTTCGCTATTGCACAGTACGCTATCTTGTTGGATGGATTTTCGGTAAAACACCACCTTAAGCAATGGTAACTCCGGACAAACGCTTGTTTGATTCTTCATAATTACAAAAAGCCAATTGCAAATGAAGCGGAAATCGTTTTTTTGTTGTCTGAGTTATCGATTTAATTTTGGTTCAATAAACGCATAAACGTCTTCTAGAAGTTTCAGTTTAAAAGGTTATTTTTTTTAAATCCGAAAGAAACATTTTGTTGTTTCTTTAATCTCAAACCACACATACGTAGCTGTGCCGCTTTGATAATAATGATAATGATAATTTTTTGTAAAACATTATCTACTCGTAATTATGTTACATACTTTTTTCTTTAACAATAACTGAGCTCCGACCATCGACTCGATCCCATTCAAAGTCAACCACCGACTGTGAAGCGATTCAAACAAACGGAACGATGGTCAAATGCAAACGATCAACCTTGCTCACCGATCTCACTCTCTTTCTCACTCACTTTATTGTAAAATAATAATTCTCTTTAATATTTCAAGTCGAGCTTCTCTGTAAGTCGGTATTTCTTCCTCTTCTCTATTGAATAGATTTTAATGTTGCTGTAGCGGTTATTGGGTGCCTTCTGGCAACTGGCTTTGGCTACGAGCTCCGGCTCACAATCTCAATCACCATTCACCATCACCTCACCATTCACGATCATTTAAATGCTCGTTCCTACTCAATCTCAGCTCAGCTCGCTCACTCACATGTTTGTACAGCCTCGATCTCGGTTTCTTTGCTGTTTTACGCCAACGATTCGCCGCAGAGTGTTGTGTTGTGTTGACTGTGCCTCGCCCCCTCTTCGAAAAACGCTCCAAGCAGAGCGAGCGCGCCGCTGCCAACGATCGCTCGTCGTCGGTATCGTCGATGGTGAGCCACGCGCCGGCACTGTTATAAAAGTAGCAAGGACATACGAAAGAAGCATTAGTCGAAATCTATTATCGAAACGTAAAGTCGTCAGCGGCACTAAGCTCCCAAAGAAAAATCAAGTTCAAAAAAGTCAACACGGCGATCGACGCACTCGATCGGTAAACTGTGAAACACTAGAAAAATATTTAAGTTTTATTTAAAAAAAAAAAATTTCAAATAGTTGTTGCTAACAATAAATTCAGTTCGTCACAGAAATAAAACAGAAACCAATGCAACATAGTTTTTCGTAGTTTTATTCAGTTTTCAATAAAAAAAAAAACAGAACAGTAATTTTTACAACAAAAAAAAAAACAAAGTTTTTATTAAAATACACAAAAATCCAAAAAAGCCAAAATGCTAACAGATTCGTATATAATAACATTATTGGTGCGCCAATTCAAAACCAACGATGTCCAGCACCTATTGCTTGTCTTCGTGAGCATCTTATCAGTGATCAGCATCATCCAGTGGCTGATGAAAATGTACACAGACCTGCGCACTCTGCCGCCAGGACCATGGGGATTTCCCATCATTGGATATCTTGCTTTCATGGGCAGTGAGAAGCATACACGTTTCATGGAATTGGCCAAGCAGTATGGTTCGATGTTTTCAACACGTCTGGGCAATCAGCTAACGGTAGTGATGAGTGATTATAAATTGATACGCGAGTGTTTCCGGCGTGAGGAGTTCACAGGACGTCCGGATACGCCGTTTATGAAAACGCTCAACGGTTTCGGTATGTTTTCAATTTATTTAAACAACAACTTTTGTAGATTTAGTTGTAGGTATTGTCAAATATTTCTTCATAAAAGTCTTTTGAAAGAACAGCTTATGGTGAGGGAATTAGATTAGGATTTAAAATTTTGTATTTTTTAAAGATAAATAGGAATTTAAATAATATATAGGAATTTAATAAAATGTTAATTTAAAATTAATATTTTAATTACCGGCGTAGGTAGAAAAAATTTAAAAAGAATAGCTGAGAGCAAGGGAACGTTAAATATTTATATGTTTGTGCTTTTTTAAAGAAATATGAATTTTAATTCCTTCAGACTGTTTTTTATATAAAAATTTTATTTTTAATTTTTAAATATCTTAATATATAATATGAGAAGCTAGGATTTTGACCGCAACGGTCTCTCGAGCCGAATATTATTATTATTTATACATAATATATTTAATATTATATTGTTAATTAAAAATAATTATATTAAATAAAATTATAAATAATATATAATATATTATTTATATAAATAAAATAATAATTAAAAATGCTTCTACAAGTTTACTGTTTACAAGCAAATTAATCTCGAATTTTATAAAATTATATAATAAATAAAAAGTTGTTCTTATTACATAAATACAAAAATAGTGATAGCAGGAATTACTCGTAGGTAGAAAAATTATTAAAATTCATACAAAATTGATACATAATTTTGGAGCACTATGAACTATGAACATTTAAAACAAAATTATAAGAATCAGTTTCAAATTTCAAAAGGCTTCTTATTTTAAATTTGAAAAAGGCTGTATGCCAGAAATTTAAAAATTCAAAAATTTCTGTTCAATATCGAGAAAGAAAAATTCCATTCAAATTTGTTGGCGGTAACTGAAAAAAAGAGGTTCCTGTTAGGACTTAGAGCAAATAATTTTTTTTTTGGGCTTAGTTTGTATGGCAGGCACCTTTAACCAAAATTTTTGCCTTGCTTCAAAAATTCATTTTAGCGAAAGCATTTTGGAATCAGGGGTCGAATTACCAGATACCTGAGAGAATAATGTTGATTTGGCATGATCGCTTACGTGAACGAGTGACGAGTAGTGATAATCTCAATTAAAACACTCGATCATTCGTTAACGTATGGATTTCATTCACTCGTTAACTGATGTCGTAATTCGATCCCAGGCTTTTCGTTCTTTAGTGATGCCGAGCACACATCGTATTGATTAACAAATTTGCTTCACTGTGCCCAGAAGTATTATCTCCAAATTGTCCATTACGGTATGCTTATGTATGTCTATATGTAGTGCGGCTATATGCTTGAAAATCTTGATGCATTTACATTTTATGACAATTGCTATGCTGATGCGATGATAGCTGATGCAGCGCATTGTCTGTCAGCGAATTCTCCCCGACACCCTCTAGAAAACGCCACTCATGTAATTATAATTTACAACAAAATTCATGTTATTGTTATTTCCCAATGAAGTGCGGCAAAATTCGCAAAATAGCCACAAAAAAAGAAACATAACAAGGGCATTACAAAACAATTTTTCCCTTTTGTTAAATGTTTTACGTTTTTTTAAGGTTGCTCGTGTGCTTTTGCGTGTGTTTTTTTTTAACCATGCACCTATACGTATTTTTATTGTTGCTCCCTTCTTATTGGCTCATCTGGTGCGTGTGTAACATTTGGGCGTTTTTTTGCCTTCTTTTCTTTTTGGAGTACAACGGAGCTAAATGTGTGCTGTTGGTCATAAATGCATAAGTAGGCCACACGAAATTTTTACCTTGAGTTTTGAAATTGACATAGTAGGACAACACTGACTGACTGGCTGATTGGCTGAATAAACGATCAACGCACGCACAATTTTCTTTCTTTGATTCCATTGTAATAAAAATGGGCGTTATGCGACGGTCATTGGTCGGAAACGAAGAAAATTTCTCAAAGCGTTTATTTAATTATTGAGACCCCAGAATATGGCTCTTTGAAAATGGGACAGACACAGCAGAAGATTCGTTGAGCATAAACAATGCACAACAGTCGTATCTTTTAATCTTCAATCTTTTAAAAAAGCCGTTTTTTTATTTAATTTCCATCTGTTTTATGTAAATAAGTTATTTTTTCATTTGATCAGAAGCAGAAGTAGATAATTAATTCCAAATTTTGTCTGCTTGCAGGAATTGTCAACAGTACGGGAAAACTATGGAAAGATCAGAGGAGATTCCTGCATGAGAAACTGCGTACGTTTGGCATTACTTACATGGGAAATGGCAAACATGAAATGGAGAAGCGTATAATGGTAAGTTTCCGTCACGTCGAAAACTACGCATACAGATCACCAATCAAAGGGTTTACTAAGAAAACTCCGACTAATCCATTATTTTTTTTTTTATTCTTCTCCTCACTCTCGCGCTATTAGATCGAGGTATACGAGTACATTCATAATCTCCAAATATCCGAGGGACAACCGATGGAAATGGCGCCAGCAATTTCCGTCGCTGTTAGTAATGTCATCTGCAGCGTTATGATGTCCGTTCGGTTCTCGATTGATGATCCGAAATTCCGTCGCTTCAATTATCTCATCGAAGAGGGTATGCGATTGTTCGGCGAAATCCATACAGTCGATTATATCCCAACGGTGCAATATCTTCCCGGAATTCTCAATGCCAAGAATAAAATCGCCAAGAACCGTGAAGAGATGCAGCAATTCTATCGCGATGTTATCAACGATCACAAGCGTACTTACGATCCGGAGAATATTCGCGACTTGGTCGATTTCTATTTGGCTGAAATCGAGAAGGCCAAGGCAGAGGGACGTGATGCGGAACTGTTCGATGGAAAGGATCACGGTAAGTTTATTTCGCCGATCGGTGAAACGAACTAATTGATGGAATGCGATCATTTGAAGGAATTGAATTGCTCAGCGGTGTTTTTGACGCAACAGTTTCCTTAATATCTCACTCACATCAATTAAACTAACGCTCGCGCAAGCGCAAAACACTTTATAGATGTAGTCAACTAATTTGCTTTTCTCTTTTCTGTTTCTTCCTTCTTCTTCTTCGTCTTCTTCTTCTTCTTCTGCTGATGCTGCATAAACAGAGGAGCAAATCGTTCAAGTAATCATCGATCTATTCTCAGCCGGCATGGAAACCATAAAGACCACACTCCTATGGATTAATGTGTTTATGCTGCGCAACCCTGAAGAAATGCGTCGAGTTCAAGAAGAGCTAGATCAGGTTGTTGGCCGTCATCGATTGCCATCGATTGGGGATTTGCAATATTTGCCCGTGACTGAATCGACAATTTTGGAATCAATGCGACGGTCGAGCATAGTACCGCTTGCAACAACGCATTCGCCAACAAGGTAAGCAAAATTGTATTACGCACAAACGCTGGTTGGTTGGTCGATCGATCGATCGATCGGTCTACACCAAAGATGCATTTCTTTGGTTCCGTCCTATCAAACCCCACTTCCCCCATACTTTTCCATTCATGCACCTCGCATTCATTGATTGATTCACAAAGCTGCTCGTCGTTACGTATCAGTTGTGAATTTACGGCAACGTTACGTAGGTGCACACAACGCTATACGCTACGTTTTGTGTTTTTATGCCTCCTGCAAATTGTTTCTAATTTGTTGGTGTGTCGAACGATCGCGTTTTAGTGAAATTGCACCGTGGATTATATAATCGTTTATGGTGTTGCCAGCAGAGCGTTTGGGTTCAATGTATTCAGAAGCCGGCACTGCGGGACCCACATAGATGTGCTGTAGATTGATCGCACCTCCGATCCGACTGACACAGATTTTGAGATGATTCGTTTGTTCATTCGTTCGTTCGTACGTTCGTTCACACGTTCACTCTGAGCTCCTCTTGTGAGTGTCACACATTCTGCAGATGATCGTGATGATGATGACGATGATGATGTTGATGCAGGGTGTGCAGTGTGTTGTGTACGCTCGTTTATGCAGTGTAATGCAATGCACGTGATAATCAAAATGCATTTATCGCGTGATGATCACACAATCTTCTTTCCGTTCCGTCTCCACTGGACGATCAAGTATGCGAGCAGGCGCGATCAGTTGAATGAACTTTGGATGTAAATGTGTGTCGTACGTTGTCGTCGTTTGGTCGGTTTGTCTGTCTTCATCCGCGCTTCTCGCATTGATTTGCTATTGCATATGGGTAACATTTTTGAAATGTTGCCAAGCTTAAATGTTACGTAAACGTCGGAGTGTCAGTAGCCGGGCACACCGATAAGCATAGCTTGACACCTCACCTCGGCGATGATCTCATCAAATCATTCATTGCGACTCAATTATTTGTTTTAATTTTGAGGTTTGACGTCTAAGGTTTATTGCATTGACACAGCATAAAACTTTATGTAAATTTCGCATGAAGTGCTCTTAAAAGGCTTGTGGTTTAAATTTATTTTGAAGCTTTTTCGTTGTTGTTATTTGTGGATACCTCTACGTGCAGTTAAAATTTTTCCCGTGCTATATCGAACCGATTAACGTCTTGCTTTGCTTTGCACAAGAAATTAACTTTACACGTCGCCATTGCTTTGAACGTTAACAGGGGATTAGCGGCTTTTAAATATGTAGCAGAAAATAGTTTGACCCTTAAATGCACATTTTTTTGAACTCCATTCACTCATTTATTACGATCATCATTCCCAATTAATTTTAATTTGCATCTTTAAGGTAACCTCACTAATAAGTTTCTTTCTCTTTTGCAATTTTTTAGAGATGTCGAAGTGAATGGATATAGGATTCCTGCTGGATCGCATGTTATCCCGCTGATCAATAGTGTGCATATGGATGCAAACCTCTGGGACAAACCGGAAGAATTCAATCCTCGCCGATTCCTAGACAGTGAGGGCAAAGTCCACAAGCCCGAATTCTTTATGCCATTCGGTGTTGGTCGACGCCGGTGTCTGGGCGATGTTCTCGCTCGCATGGAACTCTTTTTGTTCTTTTCATCCTTCATGCACTGTTTCAACATCACCCTGCCAGAAGGTCAGCCCCTGCCCAGTTTGAAAGGCAATGTTGGCGCAACGATTACACCTGAATCGTTCAAAGTTTGCCTGACGCCAAGGCCGCTCGTTCTGGCAAGTACCATTCCGGAACCACATCACTTGCGCAACGTTGGTTCAAATTGAGGCGGCGATCAGTGAGAGTCTCATCGATTCGAAGCTAAGAGAAAGCTAAGAAGCGCGAGAGTGATGATGTGTGACAGATGGACGAATAAGAGCAACAGCATCCTGTTGGAGAGATTATCGAGGGGCCGACAGAGATAGAGAGAGAGAGAGAGAGATAAAGAACAGAGAAGTGATGTCAGCCGTTGTTATTTTTGTTGTTATCATTAGCGCAGTTAAGTGGTTGCGGTTGTGGAAAAAACTATTATACCGCAACTGTTATGCTGGCTGACAGATGTTTTCAGGGACGAAAAGACGTCCAAGTCAGCGAGCCAGACAGACAATGCGACAGTGTAACTGCGCGAAAAAGAAAGAGATAACAGAGCACGGTTTTGTTCCTATACATATTGACGAATTGATGACGTCAAAACAGAGAAAACAAATAGAGAGTTAAGAGAAAACGCAACCCACACATTCATCTTTATAGCCACATAAAACCAAATGTAAAAAGAGCCATAAAAAAAAGAGAGAGAGAATGGTAAAGAGAGCAAATCAAATCGACAGGAGATCTTACCTTGACAAGCTCTCCCACCCAAACTCAAGGCCGTACCAGAAGTAGATGCCGTCTCCAAGCAGCAGTTCCAATCCAACATGATGACTCATCGATTTCCCTGGCTGCGCATGCGCAGAACCAGCAAATCATATAACCAACCATATTCTATTCTCCAACCCCAGGCACTGTGTTCAATAGGTTTAAGAATTTTGTAATCTTAATTAAGTTTAGAAAAGTAATAAATTAAATAACAATTACTTAAGTTTTTCACATATTTCACGCGATCTGTATATTATTTCTCATTTCACTCGGTGTTCTAGAATTTCATTCATTCTGTTTGCCCAATGCAAACATATTCACACACATACGTATATATATAGTCTATTAAATTTATTAATTTATATGATAATTTATATTGAATCTTTTATTGTATGTACGTAATTAGAAATTTGGAAATATATTTATTATATTATCCATATTTTTATATTCTGAGTGCCAATTAGAAAATAAAAATGTGTAAAATTAATTTTTTTAAATATTATATATTTTCTATGTAAATATGATATAAGAAAAATGCGTGTACATATACCGTAGAAGTTAAAACGGATCGTAGGTATCCTTTAATTTCATTTTGTATATAATAATTATTATATTAGATGTTTTCTTGTGTGTTATTAAATGTAATGAAAAAACTAAAGAAACAAAAAATAGAATTCAATATTGACGTAAAAATAATGGAAATATAATCAAATTAATTTGAAAATTAAAACAACTGCATTTTGTTTTTTGATTTTTTATTTTCATTTTGAAGTTTCCTTAAATATTAAATTATACCTCGGTGGCGTCAGGGTTATGCCGCAATTGCCTTCCATGTTGAGATTTTCATCGGACGGTGGTAATGCAATTTCATAGTTGCGCAGTAGGACTCCAGTGAACAGCATAAGCATCATTCGCGCAAGTTCCTCTCCGAGGCACATACGTTTTCCTAAAAGTGACGTTTAATATACATTTTTTGTGTTGTTGTTTTGGCAGCAAAAGTACAATAGAGAACGAAATTTAAATTTTGTCATGCATTAGTCTCGATGTGACAAACTGTGATAATGATGCGATTATAGACAGTCATGTTAGGACATGAGGCTTAGGAGCCTCTCGCATCTTAACTCCTATATTATGCGTCCACGGTGCGTCACTGGATAATCTGCCAAATCAAGTGAATGATTTCGGTACCCAATCCTATTTGTATTAGCTTGAGTCGGGGCTAAATAAGAAGGGGACTTGCCTTGGTCGGCGGCGCTTCATATCGACCTAAAAACACCACTCAACTGAATTAATTGATTCTTGAAACTATGTTTGTATCCAAGACATATCGAATTTATCAACAATGACCTGCGAACCACGGAAAAGGATACGTTTAACAAAAGAATTTCGTAAATACCATCTAGAGATCCTTAACCGTGTCTTCGCCAAATCAAACGGAGCTACCGCAAGTAACAATTTTCTGAATGAATTCGAACCTCAACTCCCAGTAAAGATGATATCACTACCGCGATCAACGCACTACAGAACAACAAGTCGGTAGGACTAGATGGTATACCCGCAGAACTTCTGCGTGCCGCTCCAACGACATCAGCAGAGCTTTAGTATCCTCTTGTAGAGAGATCCTAAGTGGGGTACGACAAGGTTGCATTCTATCGCCGATGCTCTTTTTGTTGGTGATTAGAGATGTGCTTCACGTAGCTTTACCTACTTGAAACGGAGGAATTCGTTGGACTCTAACATCTCAACTCAAACATCTGGACTACGCTGACGACGTTTGTTTACTCTCACACAGAATTATGGAGCTGCGCCAAATGACAACAAATGTGGAAAGGGAGGCAAATGTTGCGGGTTTAAAGAATAATACCGCCAAAACTAAAATCATCAACCTCGGCACTAACTCAGTAACTCAAGTTAGCATTGCTGGACAACCGGTAGAGAGAAATACGAAAAGGTTGCCCAAATGTAAGGATCTCTAAGTACCCGAGGCCCTTTATTTAGCTTCCGTGGAAAAGACCCGCAATATATACCAGATAAGAATTATGATGCAGCTTCACCCCTCCACGGTGTCGTAACCTTGACAAGGGTCCCATCATGGACCCACGTCTTAGGTTTTCTAACTCGGTGCAAAAAGTATTTCAGTCTTTAGACCTGGCTACTACTCGTTTTTACAAGGATATTGCCCTAACTACAAATATATTTCTGTCGTCGAACCCTTCCGCATTTCTCGTGGCAAAACTCCCACAATTATATCTTGGAGCCAATCTTCGGACTTATTGATCCTTCTCCTTAGTTCTATGTTCCAAATCTATATAATCTGCAGACCAAGGACACATGTGCATAAACCATCTCCTCTTTTCCTATCATCAATTTCCCAACGCCACATTATTGTGCCTATCATTATAAGGATGCGAATTACTTGAGCGTTACATTAACGAAAATATAAGGAGTTGTAGATTTTCTCTAACTTGAAACATTTAAAGGAATGACAGTTTTGCAAATCACAGCTGGTTTATTCGTATTTGTTCTTGGCTTAGCAAAAATCTTACACTCGTACAGTCTTGATCTTGTTCTTGGTCTTACACATTCAGACTTGGAGTGCAATAATGAAGATCCCTCATCTCGTTTTACAACGCTTATGAAACCGCAATGGCCAACAATAAGTTTTCGTAAGAATCTTGTTACTGATAATCAAATGGCAAATCTTGTCGAAAAGTGCAGCAGTTTCGTACTTTGTATCAATCCAATCCAATCAATTTGACAGAGCTTGTCATCAAAGTCTGCGTTCTTATGGAGTATAATCCGCCCGCTCTCATTGAATTAGAAACTGTCTCGTGTTAAGTCAGAAGTTCACCGGACAAATCCTGGTGTTACCCAACGATTTTTTATGTCACCGAAATTTTCTTTACCATCTATCCCTTAGGTTACCGCGATTAATAAAATATAACCCAAATGTAAGATTTGTAGAAAAATACCGCGCACACCACCGAATTTCACAAGAATTTGTCTTTGTCTTTATATACTCCGTTGGCGAACTTCCAAATAAACATACGCGAATAATTTTCTTTGATCCTTTCTCATTCTTCTCCTAATTTCTAGGAACAATCTTCAAAACAATAAATAATAATACCACGGCACTTCCCCCCTAGTTTCCTGTGAATTTACTGAGAAAAGACGATGTTCGGGGAGAAATGAACTCCACATCAAATACCACTAATCTTCTTCCCAGAAAAATATGACGTCAGCGATCAGTGAGAAGAAAAAATGTACCTAAATAACTTTAGGTTTAGGATGTTTAGTTCATTCCCCTAAATAAAGTTCTCATTGTGTTTCAGTGAAATATTTTTATGCGGATGTTACTGATCCACATAAAATGTTTGTTCTTCATAACAAGCGCACAGATAAGAAGCAGTAAAATGTAATCAAAATAATGATCAAGTCTGATCGATGATGAATGTGATAATAGATACAGTTGCTTACCCGTTTGAAAAGGAATAAATTGCGTCGGGAAAAAGTGCTTCCCCTCGGCGTTTAGGAACCTGTATGGATTGAATTCTTCAGGAGCCGCCCAAACGTCTGGATTCATATGAATCGCCCATTGTAGTGGAATTATCATGGAATTGGCTCGAATTGTGTATCCATTGACTGTGGTATCCTTGATGAGAGAAAGCAGAGAGCAGCGTAAGAAAATACTAAAACCAGAAACAGGTGCCACATTTGGATTACCTTAACAGTTCCATGTGGCATACCTAGTGGTACGACTGAACGAATGCGTTGTGCTTCCGATATGCACGCCTTTAGCAATTCAATGTTTTCTAAATCATTTAGAAATACGTTGTCGCGGTCCAAACGGCATAGTTCCTAAGTAAAAGAAAGCATTTTCTATAAGAAAAATAAAAAACCCCGCATTATCTCACTCACCTTTCGCAGAAGATCTTGGTACTGTGGATATTTTGCCAAATAGAGTAACAGCCAGCGTAATGTTGTCAGAGTTGTGTCCACGCCAGCACCGAATAAGTCAGCCAGTAAATGACGTAGTTGTTCGTCATTATAGAAGCCGGCATTGCGCCGATCATCAACTTCTGATGAAAGACCGCGCCGTTTCTCCCTTTCTGCGAGAAAACATTCCAGAATGCATGGGTTCTGCGGCATGTCCAATTTAGTTGTTTCCTCAGCAGTCATCATGCACTTTGTGCAATCCGCGATGATGCGATCGTATATTCGGTGGGTCTTAGCTTTGCCCTCGAGCAAAAAATTGATAGTATTCCTGTTCGACGGCAGAAATCTATTTGGAATGAAAAGCTAAGTGTCGTGCCGTTGAATGGCACTTTCGGAGCAGCAATTTACTCGCTTACATACCTAAGAAAGGGCAAAAAATTCACAACGCCCGATACACCGATATGTTTGACGCCTTCCTCTTGCAATTCCTGCAAATACTTCCAGGTGACATCATCTTTGGCGTATTTGATGCCAAACACCAAATCATTAAGAATATTGCCCATGGAATGATGTAGAGCGTGCATGGGATCTATTTCTAAGAGTTTCAAAGAATCTTCACGAATTGACTTCAACCAGACGGCAGAAAGAGAAGAAGAAGAAGAAAGAGAATGAGCGAGAGAGAGAGAGAGTGAGAGAAGAAATAAATGCCAAACATTAATTCAAGAGGTTACTACCGATCGACGTTAGTCAGTCCGTTGAGTTAATGAATCATGAGAATGGAGTAGGTAAAAACGAAAGTCAACGCGCGGAGAGTCTGCAGCGAATTATTGGAAAAATGTGCGCGCGCAAACAACAAGAACCTTCGCTTTCATTTTGCTCATCAGCAGCGGCAACAGTCGTTGGTTGGTTTGACTCCGGGCAGTCTCCATACATGACTCACTTACTCATCGACTTCGTGCATATTTTCAGAACAAACCTTTAGACATTCCTCAATGCCCGACTTAATTCGAGTCTCAAGTGAATTGCGTGCTATGCTGAAATTCTTCGCCATTCCCAAACGTTTGAGCCAATCAATTGTCTGGCGACGCTGGTCCTTCCAGAGAGGACCTTCAGAACAAATCAGACCTTTGAACACAAAACAAGTTCGTGTCTTAAGTTTTTCGTTTTTTTTTCGTAATTTTTTTTCTTTTCTTTAATTTGAACATTTCTTACCGTAACCACCCATGATGCCATGCGTCACAAACAATGGAGCCCTAGCAGTAAACTCATCCCTACGAAGAAATTCGCGCACAACAGTTGCGTCAGACACAACCACCGTGTTTATCTTACCAAGTGTCACACTGTAGATGGAGCCATACTTTGTTGAAAGTTGCTGTAGAGTTTTGTGTGGCCTCTTTGGATCGAGAAAAGGTAAATATCCAAAAACTGGTATTCCCCATGGACCTGGTGGACAATTGCGTATCTTCCAGAGTTTCAAAGCGAATATCCCTGTGATAATAGCGAGAACGATCTGCAAAGAATGGTTAAATGTTAAAACTGATACCTTTTTTTATTGTTTTTGTTATTTGGGTGTGCACTTATTATTAATATTATAACAGTATGATGTAACAACTATTAAGCTAGGGTTACATTGAATTTTTATGTGTTGTGTCGTATTGTAATAAAAATATAATTGAACATACATTTTGTAAATCGCCCTGAAACACAATTTTATTAATAGCACTGAGCCACATTTCCCCATGGTAGCTTATTGGTTGTTATCTTTTGGATCATTATATTCTAACTTCCTTAAGGATGACCGAAGTGTTCATTAGAAGATTCATAAAAATTAATTATTTTTTGTATTTATTTATAATATTTGTAAAAGGAATTCTGAGAAAATAAATTGAATCATAGGAACAGTGATCCAGTTTCAGCCAGAAAGTAAACACCTACTTGGGCAACACATATTTTTGGAAATAAAAACCTACTTTGGATACCTGGAAGTGCAGCATCAGTGGTAATTTCATTTTATGGTCTCCCATTTGGAGTAAATTCTCCTCTCTGCATAAGCAACTCCAAAGCCTCTACGAACCAACCACCTTCCCCCAACCTGCGGTATATTCTTCTGTGGAACACAAATCCTTCACTTTGTACCCCTTCCTATATTCAAGTTGACCCAGCTTGGACCAGATCTGCTTTGTCGCTATCCAAGTTGTACCGTTTGACCACCTACAGTTAGTTTTTACATTATCATCCCGCTTTAACAAGAGTTCTATAGCGATTGGTATGCCTATGGAACCATATTCGGGTAAGAAGGGTAGTGTAGTTTCTTACAGGTGGATATAAACTGCTCCGCCATCTCCACGAGAGATGATCAGCAGTTAAGTGCTAGAATTGAATTTATGGATACTGATTCCAGGGATATCAGTGAAGCTTGGCTATGGAAAGGTGAATTGGAAGTTTTTGTTTAAATGGAGTTGCGAAATGGTGTAGTCTATGTTGTCTGGGATCCTGACTAAATTCAGGATAGAGGAGTGACCGATTTCATTTCTAGTCCACTAGGAGATGACTAGGAGTAGCTACTTGCTTGCTGTAAATGTCGAGTTGTCAAAGTCGACAGCGAATCCGTAATCGCAGATGTGTTGACGTTGTTAAAAGCGCCTTCAATGTCTAGGAATACCACCATTGTGAACTTCTTGTGGTGAAGGAGAGTTTCTACTGACTTGCGTTTACAATACGCGTGCTGATCTATAGACAGGAGTCTTTTGACAAGGCGTGTGATATCGATCAGTCTTTCCAGTGTCTTTAACAGGAATGATGAAAGACTGATTGGTTTGAGATCAACTGGACTAACATGCGAGCAGTTGCCGGCTTTGGGTATGAAAACTACGTTTACTTCTCTCCATAAAACTGGAATATGGACCAGACCTAGACAACACGTTAGAATTGCTTCCAGCAAAGGAAGGTTAATATACGAGGTTATTTGCAGCTTGGCTGGAATTATTTGTCCTTATTTACCAGATCATTGGAAATTGTTGTACGAGTGGCTGCCATATCAAGGCTGACATTACTTAACACATGGGAACTTCCCGTGAAGTGGGTATATAAAAGCAAATTGAGCGATTCTTCGCTTGAAGTAGTCCACGAGCCATCTACATTTTTCAGGCAGCTCGGCATTATTGGTTTGGTTGCGAGGATTTTTCTTAGTCAAGACGCAATATGTTAAAGTATTAGAAATATTATTACCATTTGAGTTCTAAATTTTTTTTACAAATGCCATGATTTAATTTCTGCTTAATTAAAAAATAAAGAAGCATAGGAACTAGTACACACATTGAGAAGATTGGCATATGTATCGACAGCGAATCCAATCACCAAAGCCACTGGCTTTCTCATCAGAGAACTGGCTTCTATAAGAGAAACCATAACCCTTGTATATGTGCCAGGGCGACGATTTGAATTAGCGAAGATTTGCGTCATCATAGATACCGCGACTCTTAATAGAAAAAAGAAAGTGAAATTAGCGCGCTTGCTGGGATTTAGTTATAGTTAATTACATAATTTGCATTTTTCTATAAACATAACTGTACTAAGGTATTTTTGAATACCGTGGGCGTGGAAGCAACAAAAGAAGATATCTAAAATGTTATGTGCATGTGAAACTTGACAAAGTTTTCTACATACAAGTGGTACAGCTAAACAAATAATCTTAAAATATAACAGTACGTCTGTAGATGGGCTTAAAAACTGATGGGCGTATGTAGAGCAACGAGTGGTGAGGATAAATGTATGGAGGGCTGTGTGCAAACAACTTTCCTCTTGAGCAACGCTGGTGGTAGAAACAGTAAAACAGTGACAAGCCAAAAAAAGTCCTAAGGTGTTCGAGCGAATCGATTGAGTGTTAGATAACCAATAAATTTAAACGTAAGGTTGTGTATTCTATTGTACATTTTTGTAAACTTAACCATATAACAATTATACTCAAGCTTTGGTGAATATACGCCAGATCAGAGGAATTGAAACATTTCTTGCACTATATAAGGAAGCGTAGACATTTCGCAGCATTTTTGGCGAAGACGAGTATGTGGTCATTCCTGCGAGGCTTGTCGATACCGCACATAGCTGGAATATGAATCTATTAGTTTCATCGATGAAAGGCCATTCCTGGATACTGGATGATGTCTTGCTTGAACGACAAGAGAGAACAGTGAGTTATGGAAGCGATAAATTTTATTCTATTATGCTTTTCCCATTTTATTATGCTATTCAGGTCAGAATAAAAATTAATCTAAATACAACCGGAAAATTCGGAAAAACTGAAAGTGCGTCTTTCATAGGATTTTCGTATAAGCTAGCCACCATAACTCACGATTCAAACGATAAATTTGCGTAATTATTTTTTTTGTTTTTTCCGTTATGGCCCTGGGAAAGAAAGATAATGGAATGGATAGAGGAAAAACAAAGAAAAGTAAAAAATTCGGACAAACAGCAAAAATCAAAATTTTTTTATGCACACAACTGACGATAGGAATGACATATTAGGTGGATTCTTTTTTTGTTTTGTTCGTTACGCTCCCGGATATATTTTTAGCAAAATAAAACTCAGAAAAATTACAGAACGGTAGGAATATTTGGAAAACGATAAATTGGATATTTTTTGAGGAATTAACTCAATTGAATGTTTTCGGTTAAATGAAAAATCTGGAACAACGCATTTCAGCCTAATTTAAAATAAAATTACATTTGTTTTTTCTTTTGTGTTGATTCGCGATCTGGACAACAAAAGTCGTAATTTCATTGATATTCCAATGGATTTCAAAAGACCCTCAAAATACCTTCAAAACAGTCCCAGAAGATCCCAAGAAGACCCAAAAGACCCAAAAAGACCCACAAAGGACCCCCAAAGGATCCACAAAAAACCTTTAAAAGATCCTCAAAAGAAGACGTCCTAAAAGACCCCCAAAAGACCATCAAAAAGCCCACAAAGCACTCCCAGAAGACTCCAAAAAGACTCTCAAAAGACCCCCAGAAGACCTTCAAAAGACCACCAAAAAACCATCAAAAGACCCAAAATGCCCTTAAAAGACCTACAAAAGACCCCAAAAAGACCCCCTCGAGTACCCTTATTTTTAATATCTCTTCACAAATTCACAAAACGATCACAAACAAATTTATTGAAAGTTAGACAGCACAACGTCTGTCGGGTCAGCTAGTACATATATAAAGTTAAAGAAAACAAACAAATGTAAAAAAGCTTTGTTTTTCTTAATAATCGCCAAAATATCTGTTTTTGAGGTCGGAAATATTTCAAAGAATTTTCTTTTTTCCACGCTTCACGCACGACTCGCGACTCGCGTAATACATAGAATATTAAAAGTGCTATTTTGGACTTAGATACTTACAAAATTTCAGCTCTGTAGGTCATGTGGAAGATGGTTAAAAAGGACCACAAATTGGTCGAAAATACAGAAAAAAAGGGGTCAAGTTAAATGAAAGTTTTTTAAAAATAGGTATTATTCTTTGTTTGATAGGTTTTTAGTCAAGAAGAGTTAACGATTGGATAATGCTTGTAAGGGACCTGCTAATAATGATCCCTATCAATTCTCCAAATTTTATTTTACCATTTTTTGTATGCTGCTTCTAGAAACTTTTATTGATGATAATTGTTATATTTTAATTATCATCGAAAAAGTAGGACTAACCACACTACCACTCGTTTATCTATTAAACCGCTATCTATCCATAAACGTGATAGTCAGTTAGATCTTTATTTTAGCTATAACTTATGATAATTTCATAAGTCTTGATTTGATCATGATCTGCTTTTCTTAAACATACAGTTCATATTTTAAAAGTGATCCTTATGGCTGGATGTTCTATTTAGCATCGCAAAACTCTCCAAAAGGCCAAAAGATTGTTTTTAACAGATTTACATTTATATTTTAGATGTATGCTTTTGTAGTTAGTCTAATGGAGTGTGCACTTGATCGATGAATAAATAAATAAATAAATAAACAATAAGAAACAAAAAACAAAAAATTTTGGTTTTTTGGACCAATGAGTCTAAATTGCGTCGTTAATCGTTTTTTCTAGTCGTGACAAATGAGCCGGCACTCCAGCGTTGCACGTTAGTCTGGTACAACGGATGTCGAGAAGCCCTGATACTCCAACTGGTAACCTATATACGTATCTACATATATGGAATACAACTTAATCTGTTTGGTCTTAAATCTCCGTCTGTTAAATTTCGCTTTAACGCAAATTGTCTCGAAAGAATTTGATTTCTGAATCTTATCAAGTTCTGCTTGTTTAGCATTTGCAGTTGGCTTTTCAAACCGAATCGTATTGCAAATTGTATGTATATGTATGTATATTTAGCTACACAAAATGCAAGCACACATCTCACCATATTTCGCAGAGCCTTCTGTTCTACGAACATTTTAAACATGAGACCCAGATTTGCAAAGGATTTGATCTTTGCGTTTATATTTACCTACTCGTATCTAGCTATGTACAATATACAAGAACACACGTTTGAATATATATATATATATATATATATATATATATATACCATTACATTATGATTGAGTGAGTGCACTTAGAACGGAGAACGTTAGAAAATTTTCTACGAAGCACGGGTTGGTTACCTGACCGCCTGTCTGTACTTCAGCAGTCAGGTAGAACGAGTAGTCCGTTCGAACTGCGATCGGGAATGGCAAATAATTAGACAGGCACGTCGCGCTAAGAAAACACTACTTGCACACTTGCACTGCTTTGCAAATAGTAAGACGCGAGGATCGACCATAGAAAAACAAAACTACAGTAGATACTCGGGCATGATGTTCTCCACCACCTGAGTGCACTCGCACCTGGGCATTTCTCTCATAGATGAACCGTCATCCGTAGGTGCTCTGGGTGCTTAGGTGATTAGCTGGCGGTGGTTTATTGCTTCATGAAAGTGAACAACACAACAGTTATTCTGAATTCAAAGCAGAAGATGTTCGTAACTCGTATTCTCGCGCTCAACTCGTCAGCGGCGCAGTTTGTGACGAGCACTGAGCACTAGAACGTAAACGTAAACTAATTTCACTTTCATACGTTAATGGCGCTGGCTGAGAGATTGTGTGAACGAGTATAAGTTTGGACGTAAATATGTAGTTACGTATATAAAACGAAAGTAAAAACCTTTTTCTCACCAATGGCCAATGAATATCCATTACAATTGCGAAGATGACGTAACTCTGAACTTGTTGTTGTTGTTGCCCACTGATTTGTTTGATAAACTTTTTTAACTCGGCGCGAAATTGTAACAAAAACAAAACGTAACTAACCCGGCTACGTACGGCGGCGTCGTTCTTTCAGACCGCTCGTACTCAGAGTTTGAAGCGCACTAAAATGCCAAAAATTCTTAGTCCCTTGGCCGTTTTTCGTTTGTAGTTCAGCGCGGAAATCCAGAGAACAAATCAATAAGCTATAGGTATGTATATTATGTTGTGTATACTTGAGTTCATACACACATAGGGGTATATACGAGCAGTACTGTCTGTATATATTCTGAACACTTCTTATCCGCTTTACCTTGAAAATGAAATTGTCTCGTCTACTTCGCGTCTCGACCGCTCGCGTTTTTGCTGTCGGCCTAAAAACCATGCCCATGAATTATTCCTTCCTTTTTTGCGTTTTTTTTTCGGTTTTTATTTTTTTGTTTTAACATCAAATTCGGCTGGAATTATTCCTAAAAGAAAACAAAAAAGATTCTGGACATTCAGAGAGTGAAACGATTTGACATTTTTTTTGTTGACACAGAAACGGATTATGTAATCATCAGATTAGTATTCAGTTGTTTTTGTCGGAGAGTTTAACAATTTGTTCATCAAAAGTAAGGAAAAATCGCCCGTATGTTGTTTTGTTTGTTTGGACATTTTATTAATACATTTTCGCACGACCATAGACGAAAGTGACCGTTTCTCACACTAGTGTGTTAACATAGAAAATACTCTTGTTATTTACTGCAGTCTCAACGAACACACATTCCCACAGTAGTTTTGCATTGCGCATGAGCAGTTTAGCAGAGAAATTGTTTTGGTCGTGTGAAAAATAGCGTACAATACTCGCTGAAATGTGTTTATCGTGCTCGTTAGGTTGCCGCCCTCGGCTACTTCTCGTGCTCCAATCTTCTACCTCGCAGGATAACGTCCAATCTTAGCCGCAAAAGAAGACATTATCAGCTCTTGCTATCGTGCCTATCGAATGTTCGTCATATCGTTATATCTCATCAGCTTTTTACTCGAAATATAACATTTATTTTCATAGATCGGCATAAGGAAATATTCATTGCGATTGATCGGGAAACTACTGTCTTCTCAAAACTTGGTTTGAGCCAGCAGCGCAACAATCAAGTTCGTGATGTAGGGCTTGCTTTACCTCCTATTGGTGGTCCCCGGGTAACTACATGTATAAATCCTTATATATGTAGGCTAAAATTGCAAATGCGAACGGTCAAGCGTTTCTAGTCTAGGTACCGAAAAATGCCCGCTAGGGAAACCGACACAACGCCTCGGAAAAAAGAGACAGAAAGTTTCCCCGACGAGTGGAAGAAAGGAATGATTGTCAAGCTCCTTAAAAAGGTAGCCTTATGGAGTGCGAACACCGCAGAGTCATTTGCGTTCTTCCTGCAGTTGCAAAGGTAATAGCCAAAGTAGTATTTGAACGAATTAAGGAACATCTAGAAGATACACTCGATGCCGAACAATTAGGTTTCCGCATTGCTTTATCTACTAGAAACGGTGGAATCCGTTGGACTAACACATCTCAACTGCACCAAATGACAACAAATGTGTAAAGGGAGGCAAACTGGCACATGCTTCCTCTAGATAAGATTCAAAGTCCACGGACTTGTCCTCATATGCTTGTCACATCTATTAAGTCCACAGGGAACTTATCAACTTAATGATGTGTGGCTCGTTGCCTATCGTGACAGCTGTGTCCACAAAACCAGCCTGTGTGAACGAGAGGTTCCCTGGTGGAGCACCCAGCTGGCTAAGCTTAGTCTCGATATCAATGGGAAAAAGTCCCTCGGTTACCCAAGCGGAACGCCATGCCATTGAGATCTGTGGCGGGATTAACCTTAATAAAGGAAATAAAGGCGCTAGAATATATATATTTTCAGATAGATAGTTCAATTTAATGGACTCGATATCAGTCAAATCTTGTTAGGATGCACTGAAATCTCTTGCAGCCAACTTAGTTGGCTCCCTGGTCATCCGGGAAATTGAGGCAACGTATCTGCAGATGAACAAGCTAGGGCTGGCTCGAAATTTGCTTTTATAGGACCTGAACCCTACTGTGGTATCAACTGGGGTGCCGCCACAGCACTAGTTAGGAAGTTGGTACGTCTCTAAGAATAAATACACTCTAAGATACAATAGATCTTTTAGGTCGACCGCCTGTTCTACAGATTTATCAAAGAAACATGTTGATGCTTTTATTTGGCGTAATCGACTGTTATTTATTATTTTGGGCTTAATATAAACGATATTATTCTTCTTTATGTTTTTATAGTATCCGGTTTGGTTTTCGTATAAAAATTCGTAAGTGTTGTAACTCACAATTATACGAAATACTAAAACTCAAGCTATGAAAACAAGATTATGCATTAATAAA
Source organism: Nephrocerus scutellatus (assembly GCA_947095585.1). Taxonomy (NCBI): domain Eukaryota; kingdom Metazoa; phylum Arthropoda; class Insecta; order Diptera; family Pipunculidae; genus Nephrocerus; species Nephrocerus scutellatus. Next base: position 4,083,733 of record OX352763.1, read on the forward strand.
AAATGATGGATGGGATGTTGAACAATTAAAAGATTTTATGCTATGCTTTTCAAAATGATTGATATCATAAGTCTAGCTGGGTGAATTGTGTACAAAAAGATCTTTAACTTCTTAAGAATATAAGCTCTTTTACTTTCAATTAAATATGTACTACAATTCTGTGTGGTTAAACAAAAGTAATACCACTGTAAAGAGAGTTATAACTCCTCTGCTAACCTATTAATATTGAAGCTAATCAATTCTAATCGTTATCAAGCGCTTTACTACCTAAAGATTGCGGCTTTGATAAATGCCAGTTAAATTGCCCATTTATCACCTATACAATTCACAGTTACTGCCTATAGCCAATGCCTTAATATAAGAGCGATGACACGTGACGTCGCTATCGCTATCGAATGCTAATCATTAGTCATTTGGTTCATTGACACAAGAAAGAAACCTAAGAATATATGTAGTTTTGTTTTAGTAAGATATCTATAGTGTAGGTATATATTATAGATCAGTTTTATGAATATATGCGTGATGGCGCCAGTGTAAATGACCGAATCACAACCTAAGGCAAAAAAAAATCACAAAAGAATCTTAAGCATCAGAAAAACGGATAAAGCGAATACAATGCGTCCTATGAGTAAGTCATTATCCTCTTAACTATTTATAGCCCATGATCCATACAAAGTATAAATGTGAAGCAGGCTGAGAACGTTCTAGATAAGAAGAGCGCGCGTCGAGTCACCAATGCCTTTCGGCCAAGAGCAAAAGAAGATACCCAGGCTATGATATCTGAAGTCGGCGGGGCGTTCGTGAACGTTTAAATTACATCCGCGAATGTGCTGATCAGAATTTGCAACTTTGTTGTTGTATAGCGGACGCAGCCGTACTAGCCAAAACTAAATGTATAGTAAAAACTATATGATGGGCTATGGAGGGAAAAAAATTCCAACTAAAAGTTCCGTGATATTTTTCTCCCTTCCGAAGATCAAAAACCCACAAGAAAAGAAAATCGCTGCGCTACTATAAATATCTGAATGCAAATAACGATCTGCAAAGTGCTTGATGCGCGTTCCACGTTGCTGACGGTAGATACGATTATCTTAGAACAAACCTAGCAAAAGGTTCATTCTACTAATGTGCAGAGCAGCAAAGCAGGACGCAACTGCCATTTTGCTAAATGGCATCGACTTTGTAGGGAAGACATGTGTGATTCGTTGACCTCTGATGAGTGGACAGACGAATAACACTGGCTGTGAGATGCGACTTCACTGCGTTTGCGTGCATATATCCTGCAAACTAAAACGAATAATGCGAACTGCATAACGCTTGTGATAGTCGTAATGTCGGTCGCCAATCAGTTGGTGCGGCGTGAAGTAGGTGAGCGGGTTGAGGGGAGCAGAAGCACTACAATGAATACAATGAACTCGGCAGGTATTTTTCCTTCATTCTCCAATGAATGTTTCCTCCATCAATACACAGACAGTCTGTCGGTGTCGCCTGAGGACTAGAGTCTGGTCCTGGCAGCCAACACGTCATTGAATGGCCGTCCGGCACTATCTGTTCTGCTTGATTAAGTGTGCAAGCGATAATCAACGTGCGAGTGTACCCAGATCAGGCAAAACAAAAAGACTTTTAACTTTTATGATGATGGCAAGGAGCCCGCGTGCAATTGTGCCTAAGGCATATCATCCGTATTAATACATAGATTATACGCCAGGATCGCTGCCTAGAAACAGCTGTAGGTACTGACTACTCTTGTCGTTAAGCAAATATACATATACCGAGAAAGAAGAAGCACTTGTTGTCCTTTTTTTAATTTTTTGCCTCGCTTCCTTTGCACGTTTTTAAATTCTCTATATTAACTTCACTTGCCCGTGGGTCGTCGGTCGGTCGGTCGTCGGTCGGTCGGTCGTCGGTCGGTCGTCGGTCGGTCGTCTGTCGTGGATTCTTGCGATCAATTTTTAACCCACGTCCCATGGCCCGATTTTATTGAAATTTTGCACACATGCGTATTTCCGGAGACAACACTTTCTATTAAATTTTGAGGCCCCTCGGGCTGCGGGGTCGGGGGGCTCCCAAACAAAAATTTTAAAAAATTTACCCGATTTTCTTCAAATTTTACACACATGTGTATACCCAATAAACGATACTTTTTCGAAAATTTGGTAGTGATCGGGTCCCGGGTTCGGCCGCAAGGCCCTAATACATTTTTTAAATATCTGTACTGGCATCAGATATTCGTCGCCCTTTATGGACTGTGTGCGGTGTGTGCTGCGCAGTCGGCTGCGCTGCATGGTTTTGGTGGTGGTGGAGAGAGAGAGAGAAATCTTAGCGCACGCACAAATAAACCCAGCAAATGAAACGAGACATACATGTTTTATGCTTACTTCAACTTACATTTTTATTTACTGAATTGTATTTTTATTGATGTCGTTTTTTTTGTTGTCGATATCAACTTACAGATAGAACAACAAGTTTTCACAATATTCTGTCATTTGGCGTTTTCATAAATTAGTTCAGAGCAGTCAAAGAGTTCTCAAGATAAATGTTCGTGTTTCTTATTTGCTCAGAGTATGAGCGTGCTCTAAGTGCTCAGAATAAAATGATCTGAGCTTTTTCAATTTTAACATCTGATGTCAAATGTTTGTTTCGATGATTTTCTTCTACAATAAAAAAAAATGGCCCAGGATCGAGGGGCTCCCATATCAATTTCTGCGATTAGAGAATTTAGATGAAAAATTTTAATTTTTATGGGTTGTTTTTTTTATTTGCAAAAATCTTTCACTCAAGAAGGGAAGAGAAGTAAATAGCGGAGTTATTCATTCGTGCTCGTTAATCCTTTAGACCTAAGAGTAATCAAGCATTTACACATGAGGGGAATACCCATTTCATATTTAGATAGGGGTACTATCTAAGTCTATAGAAAATTATCTGAGTGATAGGAACTTTAGAGTTAAAATAAAAACAACGTTTAGTGCCAGCAAAGCATTTTGAAGTTCCACAGGATTCAAAGCTTGGGCCACTACTCTTCATTATTTATACAAACGAAAGCAAAGCATTTTGAAATTCCACAGGATTCAAAGTTCATATATTTTTAACAAATCAACAGCGTTTCACGAGAACGACCTAGCGATTAGTATTGTTAAAACCAAACTAATGCATATTATGGTATAGAAGTTGTGGAAACGTATAATTACAAGCGTATAACTTTCTATCAATCTATCAATCTATCAATCTATCAATCTATCAATCTATCAATCTATCAATCTATCAATCTATCAATCTATCAATCTATCAATCTATCAATCTATCAATCTATCAATCTATCAATCTATCAATCTATCAATCTATCAATCTATCAATCTATCAATCTATCAATCTATCAATCTATCAATCTATCAATCTATCAATCTATCAATCTATCAATCTATCAATCTATCAATCTATCAATCTATCAATCTATCAATCTATCAATCTATCAATCTATCAATCTATCAATCTATCAATCTATCAATCTAGCAATCTATCAATCTATCAATCTATCAATCTAGCAATCTATCAATCTATCAATCTATCAATCTATCAATCTATCAATCTATCAATCTATCAATCTATCAATCTATCAATCTATCAATCTAGCAATCTATCAATCTATCAATCTAGCAATCTATCAAACATCGTATTTGCTTGATTGCATCAAATATGCATTTATTCAAGCAATAAATGAAATTACCCCTGCGATGAAGTGGTTTGCACGCCCACTAGCAATATAGCTTTTAACTTCTAAGTGTGGAACATATATAAAACCAACAACGAGCATTCAAATTAACAAATTGAGAATTGCGGCACTCAAGTAACAATAAAATATTTTATTGTCCCAACTTATTGATATTGACAGAATTAACATTCTAACAGGTGTCCAATTATCAGGTTGTAATGCATGCAGTCAGCGCTCAGATCATGCTCTGCATTAGAATGCGGGTTTATTTGCGAGCAATATCTACACTACATATTTATGTAAGTGGCTCACTCAAACGTAGCGAATAAACATCTAATGTCGCTTCAAGCTAAAATCCATTGCATGAAAAAAGCCCCCAATTTAGAAATGTGGTAATTGCAAATATTGCAGTCTGTGCGATTTGAATTTCGGTCGAAAACCTGGCGAGTGCGCGCATTTGCTAATTCAAGAGATGTCCACGCGTGCTGCTACTTATGGTAGCTAAACGGTGGCTTGAATAAACACATTCGCGTATACACCTTGACATCTTTCATGTTTGTGCGGCGGTGACTGCTCGATCGATCGTTTCAAATTAGCTTGGAACTATACTCTACTGTGCAGTATGTTGTGGCGGGCGGCATAGTATTTTTTGTATACAATCTTATACTGCATCGCACTTATTGCTGATGATTGCTGCTGCTCGATTGTGAATACAAATGAAAATAAAAACAATCGTCACGTTGCAACGCCAGCGTCTGCGCTGAAGCTTAATGCGACGCTCATAGAGTTCAATGGCTTTTTGCGCCATTTTAAGAGCAACGCACTACCATCGAACGGTGGCGTATAGCGCACTTAGAGTTGGCATATCTACTGCAAAAATTACAGCATTCCGTCGCCGAATTTGAAAAGTCGCACCAAACCTTGCGCATGAACGAATCCATGGACACACAAAGCCGGCAGACTATTACGAATTGCGGAACTTGTAATTACCAAATCACAAACAGTAAAGAAGAAGGAGAAAAAAGCTGCGCGCATATATGTATTCCAACTCAGCTCTCAATTCTCAGCTTGCAGTTCAAAGGCCTGCAAAATTATCCAAAACGGCGAGCGGCGAGCGGTAAGCGATGGCTGCGCTAGCGCAACTCAACATAAATCGCCAAGCATCGTTGTGGCTTAGCCGCCTCCGCCGTCCTCTTCAAGACAAAAGTTATCAACGCACGAGATCAAAATAAAATTGTATCGCTGGCTTATTAATTTAATTCTTTTTCTCATTTTGTGCTGTGCTGCCGAATCGACTTCGGGTTAAGAAACTATCAAGGAAAAATGCACTGCGCACAGATTGACAACCACCACTCCACCCCCTTGCGACAACTGCAGTAGCAGAAGCAACACAACTACCCAACCTATACAGAAAGACAACGATCTACAAACGGGCTACGTGAAAAAATAAAAACTGGAGTTGGCGCGCAATGATAATAGTGGTGGTGGTGGTGGTGCTGGTGGTGGTGGTATTGGTGGTGTTAGTGGCAGCGTTCGCTGTGCTGGAAAAATAGTTACGACAAACAAAACTCAAAAAGAATTCATATAGTTCTTCGAACTCAAACCTGCAGCAACAAGCGTCTTTGGTTGACGCTCGACCGACACCGCCGCAGCACCTGGAGGTTGCTTAGCGTTGAGTTCGTTGACTTGACTCACTCACTGCACCACTTCTTCTTTTTGCATCTGCGTGCGAAAATACGTCAACGTGTTATCTCTGCACGATATTCTACATCTAGCGTACGTAGACTCTGTTGGAGTTGTATCTGCATACAATGAAAGACGATTTGATTTAAGATGAGGATGAGGATGAGGATCAGACTTCCTTCCTTCCCTATTTCCGATAGGCGATCTCTCGGAATAAAAAACACAAGAGATTTTGGTGAACTATCATAAGGGTCGGCAAGTGGTGGCACAAAGACCTTGAAGTTCTTAAGTATCTCAACTATGTACTGTTAGAAAAAGTAACATAGTGCACATTTTATTGTCCTAGGGATTCTGTAGGTTGCGGCGGCTTTTCTTAGCTCAAAGTATTATTTCTTATGTCACAAAAGGCCAAGACCGTTTTCTCTTTATTAGGAGCTTTATTTGACCTAATTGTTGTTTTTATTGGCAATATTTTTGATTTGGATTTGTTTCCTCCCTTAATTTTTTTTCCATTTTTAATTTCTAAACGAAATTTGAAATCGAAGTAAATAGACCGGTACCAATCGAAATAGGATTCAGCGGCCTTCGTAATTTCAATAGTCGGCCGACAGTGCGCTGACAACTTTTGTACCTGGCAGAGCACTAAAATTTCTCAAACATTTGTTTGCTTAACGGTGAACTAAGAGCAATTCATTAATAAACTTTCAATATTGTACGTCAAATGATATACTTAAGCTATGGTGCATTTCTTTGGCAGTCAGCCATTAGCAGAGTGGGGTGAATAACACAGAATGCTTCAGAAATGCATGTGGCCGTAACTATCTCCGACTGGTGAAAGTGCGATCAAATTTCCAGGAGGAGGTCGCTGATAATTTTCATCCAATACAGGAAAAGCGAAATGATCGGGCTAGTCCGTTTAAGGTAAGGTTGGCACGAGGCCAATAACCTCGCCCGTAAAAAAAACCTCATTACGGAACCCCAAATCAGCCTCGGATGCACGGATGAACGACGATGACCACGGCAACGAAAACGTAGGGAGCTAGTATTGAGGCAGTACATTGGCTCCCATACTCTTACAAGAGAACACTAATGACAATGGACAACGAGTCATAGAGATGCATAGAGAGCTAGCGACAGAACGTAAGAATGTTGCGTACCGAGCAATGCAATAATTTTATAGAACGCGGGCCCGCGAAGATGAATATAAAGAAAAAACAGAAGGTCCCGCGAAACAACAAGCAATTCATGAACTAATAGTGCAAGCGAGGGAGGAAGAAGCGATGCCAACAGTCTGGCGAAGAGGCATCCTGTATCCTATACATAACAAAGGCGTTATCACAACGTGCCGCAATTATCGTGGTATAACTTTGTTGAGTACCGCGTATAAGATTTTCCACTCTTTCCTTCAAGACAGGATAGCCTCATATGCTAAAGACATCATTGGTACACACCAGTGTGGCTTCATCCCAAGCAAATCAACAACTGAACAGATCTACACCCTTAGGCAGGTAATGATAGCATAGCCAGAGTAGAACTTTATAAAGCCACGAGAGAGTTTGGCATCCCAAATAAACTGACACGACTACCTAGGTTGACCATGATCACTGTTATGAGCCAATTAAAAATATCCGAACCACTATCAATCCCATCCAACATAAATAACGGGCCTCAACAATCAAACAATCCTCTATAAGTCCATTCAGTAACTGGCTTACGCAGACGACATCGACATCTTTGGTAAAAACCAAAGAACTGTACAGAAAGCTGGGGCTGCTACGTCTGCGAGTGTTAATTCTCTAATCGTCGGATACACAATGTGCAAAGTTTGAATAAAATCGGGCTTTATGAAGTAGGTTAAAAATTGATCACAAAATTTGGCCAGTTAATATAGAAAATTGAAAAATTACAATTTTTCATGTAAATTCTGAAATAACCAAAAATATACTGAATTCCACATGAATGATGAAAATCAAAAACAGATGCGAAGCACTGCAGCCCAACAAAAAAACAACAATAATCGTAAAACAAGCAGCGCTGCTTACAGCGCACACAGAACGCTGTCATTATAGTATCATATGATCCGATGCCGCTATATGGAAAAAATTTGTATGGGAGCCCCCCGATCCCGCTACCCGATCTATCTCAAATTTTAACAGAAAGTATTGTCATGGGAAATACACACGTGTGCAATTTTTCTTTTTTTTTTTTAGATTAAGATATTTTATTAAACATTTAAGTAATATACAATTTTGACTTAAAACTAAACTTATAAATAACTATTATTAATAAGTGTCGGCTCAACAATATTTATTTATTTTGTATTGCTTATAATTAAACAATATTTTTGACGTCCTTTGAATTCCTTCTTCTTTCTGTCACTGTACCCCTATTTTTAGATATGTGCGTAAAAAACGCAGCCTAGAGCCAGCATTTTTTCATTGTCCCAAAGCAAAAAGTGTAATTTTTTTACACTGGCTGAACAATTGGATCCACTTCCGTTTACCGGGGATAATTCTGATATTAAAATTTACAATATAATGATATATAGCTTACATATCTACATAAATGCAAGAAAAAACAAACAAACGAAAAACCCCAATTTTATGTAACCTGGTGTGGTAGTGCCAAAAATTTGCACCTTTCAACAGCCAGAGTATACTCGCGTGCTCGTAAATATTTGTTTTCTTTTTGGGTCCCTGGTAATATGTGTCGGCAGCTATTTCTCTGTTGACCCACCGATTATGAAAGTGTGCTATCGAAGAGAGATGCGTTGTCAGGCAATAAAAACAACATCATTGCATTCCCAATCCCATTTTTTATTATCGCGCCAGCATATGCTCGAGGAGTTATTTTTAGCTTTGTGTGGTGCAGATGTGATTTTTTTGTGAAACTTTCTTGATGTTGGCATCTTGCTGATGTCGACGAGATGCGAAAGAAAGGTTCAAGGAATTCAGCAGTCGAAAATTGGGCGACCCAACAAACATAATATAGGTAGGTAGGTAAGTAAGTAGATATAGGCCGGCGGCAGATCCGAGACATACACAACACCTTGATATTGGTGCGTATGCAACATTAAATCTCTTCCTCTGCACAGCACAAGCTGATCTCTGGCTAGTTATGTCTGCTGCTGATGAAAATAATACCAATTATCCGAAAATTTTGGCAAAAAAACAAAAACAATTAAGCGTTAAGTATTTCACTATACTTTATGAAATTTGTGAGCGGAAAAGGCATACAATTTTTCGTTTTATTTCGCCACACCACCGACCGTGTCGAAGTTTTATGCCAAATACGAAACGATCACGTTGCGCATGCTCACATAAATGACTCTTGGAAATCATATGCACAAATCCGTTTGGTTATATGGACGGGCAAGTCTAAATTTTATGGATTTTAGTTTTTAATTAATTTTTTATGCCTCCATTAAAGAATATAAAGTATAAAAAGTAGACCAATAATTAGCCTCAACAATAACTTAAACCACTCAACTATAAGACACATCTTTCGACACAGTGTAGCGCAATATGAACTGCTGCTGTACAAAATGATACTAAAGCTTGCCTCTTCATCGCTACATACTAACTCACAATTATTTTTATATATAAATATAATATTTAGCGCAGCAGACCGTTGTGGTCCAGGGAGTCGCTTCTTGTGACCAACCGTGTTGTGCGTGTTATACTTTTGCACACAAATGGAAGGGAGCTACAATAATTTAAAGCCATATCCGAAAGGGGAATTGAAAAGCTTTCTGAGTCATTTTTTAGTCGCGTACGTTTGTCAGATATTCGTGAGAGATGGACGGTGAAAAGATTTTTAATGTTTTTTCTATGATTACCTCCTGCCCAGAAATCCAACGCACTAACTACTGAAGCCATCGCGCCCACTGTTTATTTACATAATATAGGTATATTAATATTATTATATCTACAACATACTTAATAACATTATTATAAAATATCTATATATGTATAAAAATGACAGCGTAATCTTTTCTGGAAAAATCAATTACTTGATCGTAACGTTTCTAACAATTCTGTATCTACTACTACTTGGTATGCGTCGTGGTAGTGAGTGTTCTGCAGGATATTGATCCAACGGTTGTACAAATTTCTCGTGAGGCATTATATTGCTTGCAACTATTTCAACCTCGTCAAGCCATTTCCCCAGATTAGGAGAATGCAATTTTGACAACTCCCTATATGCCACCCGCTAATTATGCACATCGCAAGAAGTGTTGCCCATAAAATGCCTGTTGCCAGCATAAAAGCCAATCCCCGAAAAAGCAACTCTGTAAGTGATTTCGTACATACCTACAGCACACAACTCAGCGATCCAAATACCAACGTATTAAACGTAAACGAACGAGCGTCACGTTTACTGCGAGAATGTGCAGCGGTAGTTCGTTTGGTTGTAAACATTCAACAGACAACGCTATAGGCAACAGACGGAGTTGTCGCCGTCGCCGTCGCCGTCGTCGTTGTCGTTGTGCCGCCGCCGCGCCGTTGTAATGTACGACACTCTCTGCGACTGCGTTCATTGACCGTACGCAAAAATGTTTGTTTACAAAATTATACGCGCGGCAAAACTCGCTTAAAGGTTATGTTGCTCTACTGCTACAGCTGCTGGACGAACGCAGCGGCCGCATCAACTTTCCAACTTTTTTGTGTGTGAACGCAACGACTAACCAACATATTTTTTATGCCATGGCATTTAAATATTGGCCGTCCAGTTCGGCGGGGCGTCGCGTCGTGAGGCGTTGCACAGGCGCAATGGGCCAAAGTAGGTAATGTTGGGCAATTCGGATTCAGCTGGTCAGCCGACGTCGCTCTTGCAGGAAGTTGGAAACGCAAACGCAGCTCATTCGTTTCTTAGCCGGTTTGGCCCAAATTTCTCTACCCACAACGGAGACACGAAAACAACAAGAACACGCCGCAGCAACACGTCAACGTCAGGTTAATAGTTTTGTCGTAATTGCACTGATCGTTTTATGTGCTCTGTTGTTTGCGCCGAAAGTTGATTGTATGTAAATACGATATTTGGCAACGATTTTGCCATCCAAATATTCGACTGGACTTGGATGTGTTTCCTCCGTTGGACATTACAAACTGATGTCAATGTTAGTAATGGCGAAGGGCAGGAACACTTAATCCGCAGATGTGAAATTTTAACGACTTTAAAGTTTCGTGAGCGCATTTCAAAGGGACGCGCTAACCTGTGTTGACAATAATGAGTGTTTCGTTAAGAGCGCGTCATTTTGTTTTTTAAATGTTAAAGATATCAAAAAAAAAAATGGAAGTTTGGGTTATAATCAACCAATGTCATTAATTATGAATAAATTCGCCGAAGCCATGGGGTCGTCTAAAGTCTCTGACTTATTAGCGTCGACCGTTGACTTGCCATAACTCCAAAGATAGAAGTCCAGGACCGTCAAATAGCACGAATGAGGCGGCCAATTGACTGATCCATATCTGACAATGACACGGTCACCGATCTTCGATTTTAATAACATTTTGCCAACATGTGGCAGCGTCTTGTTAAAACCACATATGAAACCAAGTCAACCTCTCCGATCGATCTTTTAGGAGTGGAGAATCAAGTTATTGCGCAAACCGAGCAGGATCTCCTTCACTCATGGGCGGTCCTGCCCATCAAAACCTACCGAGCTTGATTCTCTTTATTATGTTAAGACGCTAGTTTATCTAGAAATATTGGTCTCCGAAATCAATGTTCCTCACTTACGGGGCTAAGTGTTTCTACTAAGCACTCAAGTCGCAAGCCATAAGTACTGTAGTAAGTCGACCATTGCAGTATGAATCTTATGGGAAAATTCCTGAACTTAGACAGTCTTGACAGACTAAAGTAAGCTTTGTTTGATTTAAGCAACCGTGCGCGTATTAATGGTTTAAAGCTATCATCGGCTGCTACAATTGACCCAAGATAGTTAGAGAATTGCACTCTTAAAACTCACGCTTCATTATATTACTTGTTCGCAGACGTTGCCAAAAAAATTGTTCTCATTTATGTGCAGCCCCAGATTTTTTACCACCAGCTTGATTTGGATGAAAGTCTTGTCAATTTTTTTTTTTTTTTTTGGATTGCAAATTCTCTCATCGCTTTATAAGGTTCTACTATGGCTATGCTCCAATCGGCGGTTTTAAAGTCTATAAAAATATGGTGTTGTGTGTCCTGAAACTCTAGACATTTTTCTATCACCTGCATAAGAGTTAACATTTGCCTGAGATGAAGCAAATGAACAACTGAGCATATGTTAACTCCAACTCACTGATATGGACGACCACTGATATGGTGCAATGATGACTTTAACGCATGGGACTATTCTGTCTTGTAGGATAGAGGAGAAAATGTTATTGGTGGTACCCAAAGACGGTATGCCATGATAATTGCTTTCTTATCTTATCTCCTTTCTTATGTATGAGGCACAGAAACCATCTTCTCTAGTCTAATGGATTTATTGGTGTTGAGCAGGCCCTCCAGATTTATTCAACTTCCATGTATTGCTCTGCTAATTTCTTCTACGCTTGGTGGCAGCAGCATAAAGAAGCCTTCGGCCTTCTTGTGGTCTGCATTATTCGAGTTCGGGTCGTACTAGGAATTAAAGTTTGCTGATAAATCCAAGAATTTCATTGGCTTTTAAAGAAACGAAAACTTGTTGCCGGAGATTGAGCTCCAGCGATATTTTCCATTTCATATTCAAACATAATAAACGATGTGTGCCAGAAACACAACAAGACTTTTAACACTTAAATACATTCTGATGTGGAGAAAAAGATCGACACCACTCAGTCGATCTCGATGTAGCAGATAGCAGTCTCTACAGCCCTTAATATCACCTTTTATTTAAGATCGTTCGTAAAAAGAAGACATAAGGTCCTGCGAAGGTTTCAGTGATATCATTAATAAATAAAGAAAATAACGAATTAATAAAGAAAAAGTAATGTATACAAATGGCTACCCTGCGGGGCACCTGATTACTATACAGAGTGTTAGCGATATTCACCAACTGAACTCTGCCTGTAAGATATGATTTTAACCAACTTTGCTTAGCTTTCGCAAAATCCGTACATATAACGTCCGTTTGTAATAAGTTGTTATGTAATTGTAAAGATCGATTAATTGTTCTAAATCTACCAGATGTAAACCCATAAGTAACACTAATATATAGCTTTTTAGTACAGAGGGAAGTTTGTCATAAATCATCTTTTCAAATAACCAGTGAATCTGAGATTTTTCAGATACAGTTAATGCCTGTTTTTTGAATTGGTATATACCGTTTAAAGTCTTCCGAGCATAGAAAAAGGTGCTTAAAGACAAACAAAGTATAAATACATATGATATACAATATACACGGAGATACAAATTCATATAAAATTTGAAGAAAATCGGGATTTTTTTTTATAAAATTTGTATTAAAAATCGGGCTTTATGAAGTGGGTTAACAATTGATCACAAATTTGGTGTGTCCGCCATCCATACAGCCAGCCACGGGCACGCGGAGTTTATATAGAGAATTTAAAAATTAAAATTTTTCATGTAAATTCTCCAATAACCAAAAGTATAATGAATTCCACTACGAATGTTGAAAATCAAAAACAGATGCGAAGCACTGCAACCCAACAACAAAACAACTATAATCGTAAAGCAAGCAGCACTGCTTACAGCGCATCAGTTCATCAGCGCACACAGTCATTATAGTATGATATGATCTGATGCCGCTATATGAAAAAAAAAATTATATGGGAGCCCCCCCGATCCCGCAGACTGATCACTCTCAAATATTAACAAAAAGTATTGTCATGGGAAATACACATGTGTGCAAAATTTCAATAAAATCGGGCTTTAGGAAGTGTGTTAAAAATTTATCACAAGTTTCTGCCAGCCAGCCACGGGCACGCGAAGTTAATATAGAGAATTTTAAAATGGATGAGAAACCTTAAAAGCTATATTTTTTTTTTTTTTTTTTTTATAAGTTAAATCTACTCAAGTCCATTGAAAACTACTAAACCAAAAAAATACAAAACAAATTAAAACTAATATATAATTCCCTAATACAGCGTTGATGGTGTCCCGTCCTTCCCTGATATCCACCCACCACAGAGCTTTCAAAAGAGCACAACCTGCGAGAGAAATTGCACAGAACCCATACGACGTTACCTCCGATCATCGTTGGGGTTGAATTTCGGCCAACCCTAAGTTGAGCCACCGCAATTATTCTTCTAGCTCAGGTACGTTTCATTATCAATCTTATTACCTCAAAAAAGGGGACGCTAGTTCAAAAGGACAGTTTAAAGTTGGTCCAGGAAACTAATCTTTTTTCAATCAGTCATTTTCAACAATCTACAGGAAATACTAACAATCAAAAGATACTTTTGATATAAATAAAAAACTACCCGACTATGTGGAAAAAAACTTTAAAAATTCAAAACTGATTGCACCGATTTCAACATCGCATGAAGCAAAACAACAAACAACGAATTATTTTTTTGGAAACTACTTAACTTTTTGTTGACAGGTAGAGAGTTATAGATCAATGACCGACTCACAAACAACTTTTCAACAGTTATTATACATAACAATAAAAACAATTCATTTTCTTTCTTTTGGGAGAAAAACAAAAACAAATTTCGAAATTCCCAATTTGGCTGCAGTGGTGCTGCAGTGGTCTCTAGCAACTGATCTTGCAACACATCACATTCTGTGTTGTTTGTTGTTTATTATTTTTCCGGCATTTAACCCGTAAGACTCTGTGACGACATCTATCTGGTCATTGCACCGATTCCAAACTCAACTGTTACACGCTTCAACCAAAAAGTCAAATTTTAAAAGATACAAAGCCTTTAAGTAATGCGTTGTTTACACGTATTGCGCCGAGTGCAACCACATTCCGTAAACCAAAATAAAAGCGAAGAAAACTTTCTAAGTTCCGCAGGTTAATAAATTTACTGTTATTGGAGTGTGGCTAGAGACGGTCATAGCTAACATACATAGTAATTAAATTGAATTTCACCTCACGCTTAAACCTAAAAGTGCAGCATGAAAGTGAACTTCCGATTGCTTGAGAAATTTTAGAAATTTCGAGAAGAATTTTTGTATAGGAGATTCCGCGCCGAAAACAAAAACCAAATAAAAGCAATTCAAGTGTGGGAAAAGCTTTCGAAATATAGAATTCAATGGCGGTAAATAATAGTACCTTATCACAGACAGATATTGCAACACTACAAAACATTCTCCGTTGTTTGTTGTTTGTTGTTTGTTGCTTTTCCCGGTATTTTAGACTTCTTGTCAGTGATCGCCGCTCAACTGATGGCAGTTTAATCGCCTTGAGAACACGCCTGTTGAGAGTTCAAAAAATTTGAATTTGTTTTGAATGAGTACTTCGTCACCGTGCGGAGATAAGCAGCGGTCGATGGTCGTCGATTATCGCATCCATTTCACGGATCATTGTATCTGTTTGTACTTGACGTTAGCCGGACTGTCGAGTCTGAGTTGTCGTTATCGGTCAAATCTATACCCGTTTTATACAAAAATATTCGCACTTTTCAGTCCTCAATGGCCATTTGGCAGCGACGAGTGAACTTGAAGCAGAACCAGCTGGGCGGCAGATGATTACTCAGAAAATCACGTAGGCGGGAGTTTTGAATTTTTGAAGAATGAGAAAACGAAGCATATACACTTAAAGTGTAACAACCTATGTTAATTTCAAGGCTTCCGGCTTGCTTCTGCCTGTGTTGTATTTTATTTTTCATCTTCGTATTGTATCGCTTCGTGACGTGACATTTCTCTGGTGGTTGTTGCTGTTTCCATTTAAAATATGATGATGATAAATCGATCGTTGATCTTTTTGTATTGATGATGATTTCAATCAACCGATGATTAGCCCGGATGATTGTAGGTACGTAGTTCAATAACCCTCACAATACCAACCCAGTTGCTTTTGAATGCAATAGCCACATGTTTGAAAATAATAATATGATCATTAGAGATCAGTAAATGATAAATGCAATTTAAAATAGTAACATGTAAGTTTCTTAGAAAAATCTAACCCTCTCCATTAAGAGATGGGGCATTACATAATTCATCATCATATTTGGCTCTACAACCGGGGTCCGGTCCTGGCCTCCCGCAAAAAGTCTCTCCACCGGTCCCGATTTCGAGCCGATGTCATCCAGTTTGGCATCCCTAAACTCTGGGCGTCCTGGTCTACGCCATCCTTCCAGCGTAGGCTTGGCCGGCCTCGCTGTCGTGTTCCATAAATCCTACCGCAAAGGACTTTCCGAGCAGGATCCTCTTCGCTCATGCGAGCTAGGTGTCCTGCCCACCGGAGCCTACCGAGCTTAATTTTCTTCACGATGTCGACATCGCGGTAACGCTCGTAGATCTCATCATTATAGAGTCTCCGGAATCGTCCTTCCTCACATACGGGGCCAACAATTCTCCGTAAGACTTTTCTCTCGAACGCGGCTAAGAGGTCAGAATGCTTTTTGCTAAGCACCCAAGTCTCGGATCCATATGTGAGTACTGGTATGACCATTGTCTTATATATCAGCAGCTTGGCTGTTATGGTTAAGTTCCTGGATTTGAAGAGTCTTGACAGGCTATAGTAGGCTTTGTTGGCTTTAAGCAACCGTGCGCGTATTTCTGGTTCCATGCTGTTATCGGCTGCTATAGTTGACCCGAGATAGTTAAAGGATTGCACTACTTCAAATTCACGCTCCACTATCTGAATTGAGGGACCAATGTGGGATCTTCTACTCGCAGACGTGGCCACCATGTACTTTGTTTTGCTCTCATTTATGTGCAGCCCCAGATTTCGTGCCGCCTGCTCTATCTGGATGAAAGCTTCCTACCAACCATGTCAATATCGTCTGCGTAAGCCAGTATCTGAATGGAGTTATAGAGGATTGTTCCTCTCGCCGTTACGTCAGAGTCTCGGATCACTTTCTCCAACGCCAGGTTGAAGAGGACGCAGGCCAGTCCATCCCCCTGTCGGAGCCCGTTATAGATAGTGAATGGACCACGTGGAGGTTTGATCGCACTTCCACCAGTCAGAGATAGTTGCGGCCACATGCAATTCTAGAGCATTCTGTGTTATTCCCCCTATTTCTGCTGATGGCTGACTGCTAATTACATAATTACTTTTGAATTTTATCTACTACAAAGCATTGGACATTAAAAAGAATTGTAACTGAAATGAAATAAAATAATATTAAATTTTTATTTAAAAAAAAATGCTTTTATTAAAGTATAACTATCCCCCTATAAGGTAGTAAATAAAATTTGTGGTAGATGTGGAGCAGCTAGAACTATTATAAAATAAATGAAAGGACAGAAATTCTAAGCATTTGAGTCTATTTTAACCTGCTTTTAAATATCAAATGCTTAGCGTGGTGCTCTTTCACTCACATAAGACTTTCCTCATGACGCCCTCAAGACCCTACCAAAGATCCTCAAAACCCCCTCGAGACAAACTCAATATCCCCTCAAGAATTCCTTAAAACCCTCTTAAGAACCCCTCAAAACACCCGCAAGACCCCCGTCGGGATCACATAAAGAGATCTCAAGACACCCTTAAGATTCCACTCACAACCCTCTCAACACCCTTTTAACCCCCACTAAGGACCACCGAAACAACCCTCAAGACTTTCCTCAAAACCCTCTCAAGACGCTACTCTTCTCTCTCAGAACCTTCTCAGGACACCCTCAAGAATTCCTTAAAACCCTCTTAAGAGCCCCTCAAAGCCCCCGCAAGACCCACTTTCTCAGGACGCCCTCAAGAACACCACAAAATCCTCTTAAGACCCCCTCGAGACCCACCACAACACCAACTCAAGACCCCCTTAGCGTCACCCAAAGACCCCATTCAAACCACCTCAAAACCACCTTTAAAACTCCTCATGCCCACTTTAAAACCCTTTAAGACACTCTTTAAACCCACTTAAGACCCCCTAAAGACTAACTCAAGACCCTCTTAAGACCACCTCAAAACCCCACTAAAGAATCTCCTAAAATTCTCGCTCAAGACCTTCAAAAGCACCTCACAAAATCACCTGACCCGCACAACACTTCCCTCAAGATGCCATAAGAACACTTCTCTTGATCCGCTTCCGAAAAGTCTTCCACAAAAATGCGTACAAGGCCGTCAACCCACAGCATTAGAATGAAAACAAAAAGTCTCAGAATGACATATAAGACCCTCTTAAAACCACCTTAAGATCCCGTCAAGACCACCCCAAGACCCCCTGGTTTGGTTTGGTTGATTAATTTGGATTAATTTGTGTCAACATATGTATGCACTTAGTAATGTTCTCGTAATAACAAGACAAAGATACACCGAAGTGCCGAAGAACTGCTACGAATATTTCGACTGCAGCCGTGTTTGTAAGTGAGGTCCCAAATTTTTCAGAAATTAGGCATATTTCAAATCTAATCATCAAATCAAATTTTCGCATTTCGTATCAGTATCAGTCAGTATCTCGAGCCCATTCGCGAAATGCAATCGCCTTATTGTCGAAGTCGAAGTTCGGTGACCGTGTTATATAAGCTATTTTATTTAAAAACAAATTGGGGCGCTCTTAATAAAAACACATTATAACACTTGATTTTTTATAATGTATAGTCGACCAAATCGAAAAAAGCATAAGATAATTATTTCTTCTTGAATTGAAAATGTACAGTACTGTCATTGTTTCGGTTATCAAAATTGCGAACTTAAAAGCCGACCCTGCCAGTGGAAGTTCTGGCCGAGAGGGAAACTCATAATATCGTGTGTGCTTCGGCAAACTTCCCTGACATCATGCCAGTTGTGTCCTTAAAACCAGTTTGTGTAAACGTAAGGTTCGCTGGTGGAACGACCATCTGGCTAAGGTTAGGAAGAAATTTAGAAAACTCTTCAATGCTTCTCCTGGACATATACAGTTTCGCCCTTACGGAGTACAACTCTAACCTAAGACGATCCAAACGTGCCACATGGAGGAATTGCTGCGAAAACATTGTTGAAATGCCAATAGCGGCAAGAATCTCAAACGAACCCGGAGTTGCAACGACTGTCTGAATTCGTATCGGAGTTGGAAGAGTGGCTTATACTGGAAATACTAAAAAAAAAGACGACAAGAACTGATCATCAGTAAACTATAGCAACAGCAAGACTCCAAAGATAGAAATAAACTTCCTATCTGACATACACATTGGAGTGTGTCGAGGAAATCCCCTTTAGGAAGGTGGTATAAAATCAGCGAGATAATTTGTACTTGCGTTATGGTAACGATGTTTCTAATTAAGCTGAGGACAAGGATAAAGATAACTGACATGACAGAAGACAGAGGACCTTCACATGATGAGGCTGCTTTTCACTGCTTCGAAACATCAATAATGTTGGTATTATTTATTATGGTTGGTATAGTATACAGCTGCTGAACTTAAAACAACTTCGAAATCTAGCAGCTAGGAAATTAGTTACCAGCAATAGAACATTTGTTTGTAGTAAGGTTTTTTATTAATTTAGGTAACTGGCCTGTTTTAAAAAATAATCGATTATCCGGTTTATTGTGCCTGCAATTATTCCGAATAACCGATGCTCTACTGTGCATTCATACAAATGTTTTTAAGTTTTCCTTATAAATTATCTGTAACTCTAACTAATTTTCTCGTCCTTTAAGATTCTACTCAGAGAAGATCGACTGGTACTCATTCTGAAGTTAACAAACTTGATTCCGATAGCAAAGGTGTCAAACTCGGCTTCGCTACATGGACTATAATGTGCTGAGCTAGTGTCTGAGGAACATATCTACATATCATATTCTTAATTTGTACGTTTGTTCCCACGAAATAATAGGAGTTTGACGACAGATTATAAAGCATATTGTGTTACATTTAAATTTTATACCAGCTTGCTGATTGTTGTGTATTGTTTTTTAGTTGTAATTTTACCCCGCTGCACTTTTTACTGATATAAGAAGCAGCTACATCTATGCAAGTTGTGTAATTTAATAAAAATAGCCGGATATTAATCATATATCTATATAATTATGTATAGAAATGTTTTTGTTCTTGAAACGGAAGAGTCGTTGTTTGGTTAGCATAAATTATACCTAGAAAACAATTTTGGGCATAAATGTGTAGGCAAGCAGACAAACAAGACACGAAGCACTTCCTTCGTATTTTCTTATACTATCTTATAAGTTCTGTAGTTATAAATCAAAAAATTAAATAAATGGATTAAAGTTTTTGATTTTATCTTTTATAAAGTCGTTTATAATCCCCTTGTGATTTTAAAAACACGGCCCTTCGTTATATAGTACAGCTTTGGGGGAAAGCTTATTTAATAGAGAATAATCAATTATTATTTTGTAATTAAATTGTTTACTTTTAAAAATTTTATAAAAACTTACTGGTTTTCTGTCTATTTCATATTTTTCAAGGCTTTTTTTCAACCAACTTTTACACATCCTGTATAGAGGGTCGCATCAATCGCATGGGACATTTCTTAGATCCCCCGTATGACGGATGTAAACATTTTTTTCTTCAATTTGATATCCTTTTACTTCTATTCTAATATTATGAAGAGGTAACGTTTATTTGTTTGTAGCGGAGGTACTCTTCGAAACTACTCGTTCGATTTCAAAAATTCTTTCACCAATATTTAGAATGGACTTTCATGGTAAACAATTTTACAAACATTTCAAAACACTAAGAGTAATCGTAAATTCTCCTTGGTACATCAGGAATTGTGATATTCACAGAAAGGCTTAGATATCCATACTCACAACAGTCTGACGGTGTTTCTTTTTTGCATTGCAAGCAAATTGTTATAATGTATGTATGAAGTCACACAATTTGCAGAGATCTCGTACTTATACAGGTGTATCATAGTAGTAGGAATTGCAATCCTCTCATTTTTTTTATTACAACTAGGTTTCCTTAATAAGTAGTTTACACTTCTGTAGTTAATCATGTTATGTACGCTGCCTTTCAGCGCCGCCTTGCTCTTTATAATCGTAGTCGGCGCACAAGGTCCGTCTCGTCCAATGTTCGGACTAATTCATGGTTGATGTTTTCGAGAAAAGTTTGTTACCTCGTCACTCACGGTAGCAACTGCCGTTCGTGGCGACCAATTTTGTAACTAAAGTCGACGAAAAAACGGTCGAGCGAATGCGTTTCGTACGACCGCTCTTTTAACGGTTAGAGATTATTATTTGCTTTCTATAGAAAAGTTGTAGAACTCAAAAAGGTATATCTTAAGATTAATACACAAATGGTTAAAATTTGACTAAAAAATATACTTAAAGCGGCATCATAATGAATGTGTGCTGCGCTGCTTTCTGTGCTGTGCTTTGTACGAACATCACGCCATATAGCGGAATCATAATGACTACTGTTTGCTATGTGCTGCGCTGCTTTCTATGCTGCGTTTTGTACTTACTATAACCTATATTAATATAAAAATGAATGTCTGTTGGTTTGTAATACGGTACTAAAACTCAAAAACTAGACATCCGATAGAGCTAAAACTTTCACAGAATATGCGTATTAACAAACCAAACAGTGCGACTACGATCCGATAGGTGGCGCTTTGTTTACGATTAGACAATATTACACCCCTCCCTAGTATTGATAGCATGGCGGCGATTCGTATGTGGTGGTGGCGGAGCGCCCAGGAAAAGCTAGTGTACAAATAAAAACAAAGTTTGTTAATTAAAGTAAATTTAAAAATTCATAACATTTAATATATAGGGTTTTTCAATGGAAACGACCCACTTTTTCAATACTACCGAACAGTATTTAATGACTTTTTTTAAATGAATTGAAGAAGAGCATTTGTGGTTTAAACAAGAGAGCGCCACATATCACACAGCTGGCCAAATAATCCAATTTTAAAGTCGAAGTTTGGTGGACGTGTTATCTCCAGATTTCGGTTATTCAATTGGCCGTATTGTTCGTGTCATTTGATGCCCCTGAACTTTTTTCTATGCTGCTATGTCAATTTCACGGTCTATGCACATAAGCCAATGACTTTTGATGAGATTAGGAACATCGAATATTGCGGCTATACTAGCTAGTAGCTAGTATAATATATATGTACACCACCCAAGCGTTGACTAATTCAACTTTCAGTAAAAGTTCAACGTTTCATAAACGCTGTGGGATATGGCCAACCAAAATCTTTGGCAGATTATTTGTTTTGTTATATACTGACTGGTATTGCAGCTGGCATGTATATAGCTCTCCGACTTTGCGGTCTTGGAGAAAAGCCGGCAAATGGATAGATTCCTTTTAATTGTTGGTTAGATAGTGTTAGATTTTTCTCGCAAAATAGGTTTTTTTTTAATGAGTCTACACACGTGAATAAAACTTTTCTATTAAAGATTTAAAAAAAAAAGCTGTACGCTGGTAATTTAAAAATTCAAACAAAATTCAGTTCAATATCAAAATAAAAAATAGAAAAAGTTAAATTTGTTGATTAATTTTTTGTATGGGAAGTACCAGACATTATTGACGCACATACCTCAAAAAAGTGACGGCGGTAAACTGCTGATATGTTACTGCAAATTTGGTACATTTTTTGGTTCAGTTTTTAAAGAAAGTACATCAAGCCGTTGATGTACAAAATCCAAAATCTTATCAGTTCGGATGTTGGTTAGGTTGAGGTGACAGAAAAATGCTAACTCTTAGACCTTTGTATTACCACAGGATCTTAGACCTTTCCCTTTTTTAAATTCTCTATATTAACTTCACTTGCCCGTGGCTGGCTGGCTGGCCAAATCTTGTGATCAATTTTTAACCCACTTCCTACAGCCCGATTTTATTGAAATTTTGCACACATGCATATCTCCCATGACAACACTTTCTATTAATTTGAGACCCCTCGGGCTGCGGGGTCGGGGGGCTCCCACACAAATATTTTACAAAATTTACCCGATTTTCTTTAAATTTTGTACACATGTGTGTCTTCGATGGAAAACACTTTTTGTACAAATTTGGAGCGATCGGCCCCTTGGGGACCACAATATACAATTTTTCAATATCGCTATATCGCATCAGATCACGGTAAAGTCTGAGCTCTGTGCTTTGTGAACAGCGCTGTTCGCTGCCGCTGCGTCATTTGGTAGATGACGAGCAAACAGTGTGTGTGTGTGTATCCCCGATTAGAATATTTACAAAAAAAATTTAATTTTTATGGGTTGTTTTTTAAGTGCCTTGTTCTGATCTCTTAATGAATCGAAGTATGTCTCGCACATTGCCTTTTTCGATGTCTGAGAGGTTGTTTATCAAAAGTATACCTAAGTGTTTGTGCCTTCTGTACGCTAATGCCGGCCAGAAGCAAAGAAGGTGTTCTATTGTCTCCTGGACCGTATAGGGTTCCACAACTGCCCTATTTCATTACTGATAGAATTTATATAGGATTACAAAGCAGTATTCGCCTTATTTACTCGTTCCGTAGGTTTCCAGCTTATTTTCCTCTCCAAGATCTTTGGGATTTTATATTTCCTAGTGAAAAAGACTAGTTCTGTATTTTTCGTATTGACACCCAGACCGCTTTTGTTAACCCATTTTGCAACGAATGAAAGGGCATTTTGCACAATATCCTTAATCGTTTCAAGATATTTCTCTGATACAAATAAGCTCCGTCATCAGCATACGCAATCACTTTTATCGCTTCTCTTTCCAGTTCCGTCAGTAATCCATTGATTACTATGTTCCATAGAAGAGGGGATAATACAACTACTTGAGGTGTTCCCCTTACTAAGCGCCTTTTTATGGTGGAGGCACCTAGCTCTGCGCTAATAATTCTGCATAAAAGCATATAATTGATTAGCATGCTTATAGGATAGTCCACCTCTAGCAGAGATGTTGATTAGGGAATCATTAATTTTTAAATTCCAACCAGCATGCCCGTGAGGCTAGCTGGCTGGTGGAATCTTGTAATCAATTTTTAACCCACTTCCTAAAGCCCGATTTTATTTAAACCTTGCACATTTGTGCATCTCCAATGACAACACTTTCTATTAAAATTTGGTAGTAATCGGACCCAAGGGACGACGGGCTCCCACACACATTTTTCTACAAAGTTTTCCCGATTTTGTTCAAATTTTGTACACATGTGTATCTCCGATGACAACACGTTTTGTAAAAATTTTGAAGTGATCGGGCATCAGGGCCGAGGGTCTTTCATATAAATATTGTACACATGTATACAAAATTTGAAGGAAGGCTCCCATATATATTTTGTCAAAAA
This sequence comes from Nephrocerus scutellatus, assembly GCA_947095585.1. Classification (NCBI taxonomy): domain Eukaryota; kingdom Metazoa; phylum Arthropoda; class Insecta; order Diptera; family Pipunculidae; genus Nephrocerus; species Nephrocerus scutellatus. The sequence continues at coordinate 4,107,378 of OX352763.1, forward strand.
ATTAACCCGATTCAAACTTTCCAATTAGAGAATTTACATGAATTTTTTATAGATTGGTTTTTTTCTTCCTCTTTTTTGTGTAAACCCTTAATTTTGCGTTTCAGCCAAAATGTTTGCCACAGACGAGCTCGAAGCATAAAGGAAAGCATTAAATGTGATGTCTTATGTGACTATACTGCGCCTACGACTGCAATCTGTTATCAATTGCTAGAGAATAAACCACGCCTTCGCTATCTTTGGCGTTCAGTTCTAGACGCATTTTTTTTCAGGTTGTTCTGATTGTTTGCCAACAAACCTTACAACACCGCTCACCCAATAAACAAATCTAAACCACACTGTATGAAGTGCATTTTCACTTTACCTTCAACTCCCGTACACACACAGTTAAGTGTCTGCTGGCAACTTAAAGATTAATTTTACAAGCACTGACAGTGGTTAATGGAAGGGTAATAAAGTCAATCGTTAAAATCTACTTTCAAAAGTGTATGATTACTGCCGTCAGTCGGGTGCAGTTCCAGCAATCACAACTATCATGCCACAACTACGCCATTAATCTGGTTCGTTGGTTCGTCCGCAGAACAAATAAAACGACGTGGTGCAGATGTGTACATTAAGTGTGAATAATCTCATTTGATCGATATGATATGCATTTAGTTTTTAGAAGCTATTGCGCATTACGGCACTGCATTCCTACTGCACTGCACGCGGCACACCAGGGATGCAAAACCTGCACTCTTCCCGTCCAGCACTACTGGAGAACTAATAAACTCGAAGCGTATAGTTGCTATTGCGGCGGCGGCGGCATTACACACCGCGAACGAAGTCTTCTGTGGTAAAAAAAAGCTGCGCGCGCATTGACCACTCGTTTACCTACTCGTTGGCCAACATTTTTATGGCTTATAAACAAAAAGTTCGTTAACCTGAGGCGAGCGGCTCTGGCTTGATTGTCGCCTTCCTGTTGATTCATGTGCGCACATTTTGATGTCGCAGCCACAGTCTTGCCGAGCATTGACGGGGGGTTTTTTTTCTTTTTTTTTTATAATTATTGTTATCTAGGATAATGGATATACAAAATAATTTTGTAGTTTGTGGGGATTTCTAGTTGTGAAATTTTAACCAATATTTTGGTAGCATACAGTCGGTTTTTAGTCACCATCTCTCGACTTACGTGCAATTTTCATCTTGCACAGGACAAACTGATTGTTATTGATTGTTAGAATGATTTCGTAAGAATAACAATGATCTGTATGATCTGCAGGCATTTAGGGTACATGTGCTTAGACAGCTTATATTTTCCTCTTCTTATCCTTCTAAAACCCAAGCTGTGCTTATCCCTTGAGAGTGTATATTATAAAAAAAACCTCTGTTTACACAATGCTGACACATAACGAAACTGTTCATGACTGGAGTCCTACTGCACCATACCTTCACATTTGTCCTTCTTGTTGTGGTTGGTCGGTCAAGCCAGACTGGTATAGATAGGTTTGACACCGACACTCGCCAACTCGACGACCACAACTTTGTCGGCATCCATCTTATTGTAAATATAATTTGATTCGCACTGCAACTGCGACCGCTCCCGCTTAAGTTGTTCGCTTTTATACGCAACCGCACGGAAAATCTCGTTCTAGTGCACACAATGAAAGCTCAGTTAGATACGTAAAGATAATGCGTGCTCCGGGTACGGATAATAATAATTTATGAATGCAAATAATTCAGACGTTTGTTAAAGCGACGTGTAAGCGCACCGCACTCGGCGGAGAAACTCCGATTTCGTATTACATTGCACTTAACCTGTGCCAAGGATACACATAGTTGCAGTACGTCGATGTGCCTCCGCCGCAGCGTTATGTCGCAGCCGATCTCGCATGGGGCACGCTTGTTATTGTAAACTCAAGGATTACACGGTTATTGTCAATGCAATGTGACATGGGTGCTGTTGCATGACACGTAGTAGTATTAGTAGAGACTAGTGTTAGTCAAAAATACCCCAACGACGACGCGCTCGATTGATGACATTGAAATGTTCGTTTAGTTCGCTTAGATCATTGAGGTATCTGCGGTTTAGTGTGAACAATGCAGTTTTGCGAATTGATCCGAGGGCGATTTGTTTCAGTTAATTATCATTTTTTGTTGTTGATTAAATTCGATACTATTTGTAATTGAACGATTTGTTACACGATCACTCGCTTGGCTTGCTATTGTGCGGTATCGTCGGAACTAGCGAGGGTGTGCCATCTCTGAAACCGCAGTCTAATTCTTTAAGCAAAGTGTCAGTTTCTTTGAAATTTCTAGTTACCTTTCAAGTGAACGAAGACAATTACCTACAAAAAAAGACTTAAAAAACTTAGAAGAGTAAATCAGCATGGCAGAGGACCACTTTTTAGAACAAAGAACTCTGGGCCTATATGACGACTTTATCATCACTTTGGCTATAAAACTGTTTTGTACCTACGGTGCATATTTGGCTCCCAGTAACACCAAAAGTATTTTTCACGGTGTCACACTTCTCGCGAATGTGTGACAAGCGTTCCGAAAGTAATAAGTTGTCACGGAAAGCTTCTCAATTCGCCGTTCGAATCCGGCCTTAAATTGTAGGTCCCTTCCATTTGTGTCCAAAAATATACATGCGCAATACAAATGGACACGAGAAGGAATACAATGGTCTGTCGCGCCGAATATTATTTTTATCATATTTGGCTCAACAACCGGGGTCCGGTCCTGGCCTACCGCAACAAATCTCTCCACCGGTCCCGAATTTGAGCCGATATCATCCAGTTTGGCATCCCTAAACTCTGGGCATCCTGGTCTACGCCATCCTTCCAGCGCAAGCTTGGCTGTCGTGTTTCATAAATCCTACCGCTAAGGATATTCCGAGCAGAATCCTCTTCGCTTATGCGAGCTAGGTGTCCTGCCCACCGGAGCCTACCGAGCTTAATTCTCTTCACGATGTCGCGATAGTGCTCGTAGATCTCATCATTGTAGAGCCTCTGAAATTGTCCCTTTTCATATAAGGGGCCAACAATTCTCCGTAAGACTTTTCTCTCGAGCGCGGCTAAGAGGTCAGAATGTTTTTTGCTAAGCAGTCTCGGATCCATATTTTAGTACTGGTATACCCATTGTCTTATATATTAGCAGCTTATGTATTCTCCTACTCATTCCCAATAACCATGCTCCCTCCTCGACTGTCCAGCGCCACTGTCACGCCACGCCACAATCACTGACACTTTCTCATTCGCACAATAACGTAGTGGTATCCAGCTTGCAAGTACTCCACCCATACAACAGTACTGATTCGACATTGGATCGGAACAGTCGAAGGTTACTTCTTAAGCTGAAAACATTGCTTCTCCAGACTTTCGATAAGATTCCGAAGGCAGCACGATTTTGCTGCGTACATCCAGTTCGGTGCCACCTCGTTCAGCGGAGACTACACTTCCTAGTTATAGATGTTGTCAACTTTTTCGACTGTCCAGCAATGTTTAGTTGAGAGCGGGTGTTACAAGTGTTCAGGGCTTTTGTTTTGACGGTGTTTCTGTTGGGCCCCAAGTTGCTTTCTTCGGTTTCTAGAATCATATGAAGGTACATTATCCGATATGAGAGCAGGCAAACATCGTCAGCGTAGTAAACGTAGTTTAAGGTAAGTTGTCATAGTTCGTCGAAGTTCATTGTTCCCTACTGTCATTGCTGCACGGATTACATCGCTGATGAACACCAGGAATAACAGCGGTGACAGTATGCACCCCTGGCGTACTCCAATTTGGACTTTAAATTCCTCGGACACCTTACCGTTGTGTAGGAGGTGACATTTACTTCCCTCGTATGTAGCTTTGATAATAGCTATAAGTTTTTCTGTGATACACCTCCTGCACAGGGCCAACCAAGCTGTCAAAAACCTTCCCAAATTCGATGAACAGTAGATGTAACGGAGATCTGTAGTCGACGCATTGTTCTATTATAACCAGCAAGGTGCTTATGTGATCGATACAAGAGGATCCAGAGTGAAAGCCTGCCTGTTAGACGTCAAGAGTTCATTTGCACTCGAGATCATATCACCATCGTCTAAGTGGTAAGTACTGTAGCGAAATGTTCTCTCCATCTAATAAGCTGCTCCTAATCAGAAGGTCACGATCTAAACTCTTCACTGAATGTTGTTTCGAGTTCTGACCACCATTAAGCTCCTTGGTGATGTTATAGACAGGCCTACTGACACCTCTTCTGGCTGCTTCTTCGACCATTGATGCAGGTGAATCGATGTACTGTTGTAATTCTAGTGAACTATTTCTAAGCCTTAATATATATCCACGAACATTTATTTGATTACAAGGGTGAGTTAATGTTAAAATGGATTTTCAAGTTTGATTGCCGCAAAAAGATGTTTTTTAAAGTAACTTCTACTGCTTCTGCGTTTTTTATAAAAAAAAACTCCCACTTCCTACTTTGACGACCGAGTTATTTAGACTTTTCGAACCCCTATCAATATCCTCGCGGAATAACTTTGGAACAAAGTAATTTTAGTCAGATAACGAGTAATTCGATTTCGAATGGTCGAAATTTTCCACATCCATTCTAATGCCATTCATTACTTAGAGTTATTTAAAGAAACTTTTCCAAATAAGGCTTTTCTATACAATGCGTGTTAGTTAAGGCCCAGTTTAAGCGCCACCTAAATATATCTATCCAAAACGATATTTATTCTCATCTTGTTACAGATATTGACGACCAATTTGTTAAACGGAAGCTTACATTTATAGGCATAGATATACCAGTAAAATATGTACATGTTAAGGACTGAAAATGGGATACGTTTAAACGCTTCAGAACCGAACACACGCACGCGCATAAATTGCAACGCTGAACAAAAGTCAGGCAGTCGGCCAGTGTGCCATCCATAGATGTCCATAGACATCCTCCTGCTCGCCGCGCCATTGCAAATGTTGTTCAAATGCTTCTCACATCCGATTACGTATAACATAAACCATTAGATGTGCAGCGAGCACATGCAGCCAGCCTGGGATTTAACGTCTTCGTCGACGTCGTCGCTTGCAGCATAGCCGCGCGGTTATGCTCTTGCACTGGGTTACCACTGTACGTATATTCAACAAAAGGAAGAAGAAGAAGAAGAAAAAAACCAAAGTAAAACTACTAACTATAAGTGAGTTCCAGCCAGTTTCAGCTGCTCAGAGTTTACTCGCACCGCACTGTGTCATGTGTCGGTCGGCTGGTTGGTCTGTCGGTCGGTCGGTCGGTCGGTCGGTCGGTCGGTCCGTCAGTCGACTGATCGTTCTGCTAGCAGTTAGGAAGGCAGGTTGTCTGCTTGCTTGTGGCTAGCACATTAATGCTGGTTTGACTGCTACACTGAGTTCATTGACTTCTACGCGCAGGCCTCCACAGTGGGTTGTCGCCGCGCGTCAACTTTACTAATGAGTTGCTTGCTGCATTGCGTGGCATTGCGTTGCGTCGCGCTGCATCGTATCGTATTTTTGCTTCATTAATTTTAGCAACTCACACATTAGCAGCTATTAGTCGCAATCACAAGAGTCTCAGAACGGAGCAAAAAATATTGCTTAGAAACGTTTGCTGGAGACAGGCTAGAACCAGATAAAACCGCCGTCTGTGCACCTAACTGCGCAAAGATAATGAGAATATTTTCATTTCACACGTCGATCCGCGCAGAATCATTGCTTTGCCAAAACTTGAACAACTTTCAATATTTTCCGCTTTGGAAATGTGGGTGGCTGTTCGTGCCTCATCAATATGGCCACTTGTCCTATCTGGAATTCCGTTCGATTACATAATTCTGTTTTGCTAAATACTTTGCGTCAGACCGGATCGCAGTATGATCGCTAGTGGAGGAGAACGAACGAGACCGGACACTTGGGGGAAAAACCCCATCAGGCCGCACTCTGTGAGCACAGCTGAGTTTGCATCCACATTCTTAGAATTCCACTCTGTTAAAAAGCAAATCAAATGCGGGAGAGTACGCTTCACGTTTGCAGTGCACCGCCACAGTGCAATGAACGACGTTGGCATTTTTGTAGGTAACATTGCGGCTCAATGTTGGTTCGCAGTAGCCGCGCAGTCGTCTTACACAAGGTGCGGCCAATGACCGACCGACTGAGCAGCGGCCGGCTGTGACTACTACTCATGTTGCGCTCCCACCGCACAGCAAACCGAAATCACACAAACCCAAATGCCACACCGACTTGACTACATATATACACCTCAACCCCATTCATCTAACCAGTTGTTGTTGTTGTTGTTGTTAGGATTGGTTGTAGAGTCTGGCGCTACAGAGAGCCAACCACTGCTTGCACTGCACAACGTTGCATTTCGAGTGGATTTTTGCATATTTTGCATTTGCCAATTTAGATTCATTCAAAAATATCCAAAGGGACGTTTCAGAAATCATTGCAGTTTTTTTAAAACGCAGCTCAAATTGTGAGCTCACCTTTTGTCTTGCAAATGCTTTTGAAGGGAGGGCCAGGCATTTGAAAGTTCCCTTCTGCAGATTTCTATTAAAAGTCCGCTGGTGCTATATTTTTGGATTCCTTCGGTGGTTGTCAGTGAAACCGACACACTTAGAACAGTAATGGCCCATTGTTGTACCACACGGATCAGGAAAAATTCATTTCACCTACTCTATGAACCAATAGGAGCTTCGTATGAAGACTACCAATGTTAATGTTGATGAGATCATTAATGTCGTTGGTGGAGAAAGCTCCCATATGGAGTTTACGTTTTTGGGATAGGGATGGAGAAGCACATCCATGCAGCTTCATTCGAGAAGACTCCAAGTCGTGCTACATGCCTGCCTGTGAGACAGTGTCCAGTGATGACACCTACAACAGCACCGATGTGCGATCTTTTTTGAGAAATCAAGCACTTGGAGCGTTTCGGATCCAGCTTGGGCCAGATCTGCTTTGTAGCTATGCAAGTTGTACCGTTTGACCACCTACAGTTAGTTTTTACATCAGTATCCCGCTTTAACAAGCATTTGCATGTAGCAATTGGTATATCAATGGACACATATCCAGGTAAAAAGGGTAGTGTAGTTCTTGCTTGGCGAGTTCGTCAGCCATACAGTTACCCGGAAGGTTCTGTGCTCCGGCACCCAACACAGGTGAATATTGAACTGTTCCGCCATCTCCACGAGAGATGATCGGCAGTTAAATGCTAGAATTGAATTTGTAGAGACTGATTCCAGGGCAAGGCATCACTGATCACCACAATTTCAGCCTGGAAAACACTACAGTGACTTGGAAGATGGAAAGAGAGGCTAAAATTTAGCTTTTTTGAGAAAACACCTCTGCCGACTCCGTCATCAGTTTTTGACCCGTCTGTGTAAAAATGAATATGTTCATCTTCCAAGTAAGCGTCTTCGTCCCTGAATGTTCTGAAGGGGAAGGTGACCTGGAAGTTATTGTTGAAATGGAGTTGCAGAATGGTGTACTCTATGTTGTCTGGGATCTTGACTAAATTCAGGATAGAGGAGTGATCGATTTCATTTCTAGTCCACTGGGAGATAGCATTAAGGCAAATAGCCGAACTTACAGCTACTTGCCTGCTGTAAATGTCAAGTGGTGTAAGGTCGAATAGAATGTCCAATGCGGTGGAGGGGCTTGTAGGAAGTGCTCCGCTCGTACATAGACTAGCTGATCTTTGGAATTTGCTTAATTTGTCAAGGTTTACTTTCATATTTAAGGCAGTCAACCATACAGTCACACCGTATAGAAGAGTAGGTCTTGCTTATAGCCAATGGCTTATGTGGGGTTGAAGACCCCATATGCTACCACTAATTTTTTTGCACAAGAAGAGTGCCACTGGAGCTTTACGAACTTTTTCTTGTCTTGGCTTTCTGTCCAAAGTAAGACCCAAATACTTGGCTATACCAGAGAATGTTAATCTTATACCTTTTACAGAAGAAGGGTTAATAAGTGGGACTTTATATCCTGGTGAAGAGGACAAGATCAGTTTTGTGAGGTTTTACCCCTAAACCAGAGCGATCTGCCAAGCAAGTTAGCTTGTTGAAAGCATTTTGCAGGAGTTCCTTTAATGTGTTCGGGTATTTTTCTGAGACGTTATCCGCATAAGCGATTACTCTAAAGCCCTCACCTCTTAGTCATACCAGCAGCTCACTCACCGCTAAGTAACATAGAAGGGGAGTTAGAACTCCTCCTTTTGGGGTTCCTCTGGAGACAGATCTTCTGGCAGATGACACGCCCAGCTTTAAATTTATAATCCGACTTGTGAGCAGAAGATTAATCATTTCTCCAAGAGACTCGTCCACCCTCAAAGTCGTCAGTTCATCAATGTCTAGGAATACCACCATTGTGTACTCCTTGTGGTGATGGGAATTTTCAATAGAACGTTCCAGTGTGTGAGAAGCTGTTTCTACAGACTTGCCTTTACAATACGCGTGCTGATCTGTAGACAAGAGTCTTTTGTCAATTCATGTGCGTATAAAGATATCGATCAGTTGTTCCAGTGTCTTTATCAGGAATGATAAAAGACTGATTCGTCTGAGATCCTTTGGACTAACATGCGAGCATTTGCCAGCTTATTTGGATTCCTTATTCTTGACTCGACCTTCAGCTGTGTAAGTATTTGTCTAATTGAAGTACAGTAAAACTTCGATAAACCGTCAGTTTATATATTAACTGTCAGTGTCCGTCAGTGAAAATAAGAAATAACTGAAAACAGATTGCCGGAAAAAATCAGGAGTGGTGCGATGGTGCGAAACTGTCTCTTATGGTGAGTAACAGCCCGTAATGGTTGTCATTTTTATTGGAAAATTTGTTGTGTGTGTTCGATCCTGTATTTGGTTGCGAAGTATAACTTACATAATTCTTTTCATAATTACCGTCCCAAACTAGAGATCAACTTGATCTTTTCCAATAGATGAAGAAGTGTTTTTAAGGTATTTCTATTATCTGTCTATTCATTCACTGTTACAGTTCCGGTCCCGACCTTGGTGGTTAGTTGTAGCTAGATTGTGCATAATATCGAGCAAAGTTTATCTGAGTAAATCGTACAAATCAGAATGTCAAATTTTGACAGACTGCAAGCTCCTAAAAGCATGCAATCATATTTCGATGTACATTGCTTTGACGTTAATTACTTTGCTTCCATGGCCGAGTTACCCAGAGTTAACTCGGGTTTATATGCATGGAAACGCAAATTCGAGTTAGTTTTGTGAAATCCAAATTAACTCCACGAAGCTAGGGCGGTTGAGTTTGGTTTCGCTGACATTTCAATAAACAACAACAACACGCATCTGTCAAATAAACTCTACTCAGTTGATGGAAACGCTACCAGTTAGTGCCGCCATGTTATTAACTTAACGAAAACCTAACTCGATTTAAACTCGGTCCAATTTTTTTTACGTTAGCTATCTTTTAGTTGGAACTTTTGTCGAAATTGGAACTCTCTTAATCTAACTCTGTTGGTTTTTCTGTATCTTCATTCCTCATTACGTAGTAACAGTGTTAAGTATGTATTGTTCCAACAATACAACCCAACTGACGATCTTTCGATGTCCACGATTCCAACCGTCAATGACTCAGAATAAAAATTCTTAATGGAAATGTCGACGGTTCTATAATTTTCTAATATCACTTGAGTACATTTTCTTGTAGTTGGCTCAAACGCAGCATTCCTAATAATCAATCTTATCGTAGCGACGCACATATAAATATGTACAGGAAGATTCGTGTAGCGTAGTAGCTACTAGGTACTGATAAATAAGAGCGTTTACCTACTAGCAACGGTTAGTGGATGCCACAACGTCACACCTGTTCACTTAGTCGTTGTCATAACTTCAGCTAACACGGTATCATCTCCGAACACCTTTCAAGCCATTAATGCTGACAATATCGTCTTCTTCTTTGGTGTACAACAGACAAAAATTACGGACCCAAAGCAACGCACGCTCGTCGCGAAGCTCATTCTGAATGCGATGGACGACGACGAAGGCACAGCCAGCAGTCGCATTGAACCGCCACACCGCATGTAAACACCAAAGTTCGTACACCTTTGAAAGTGAAAGTATTATCGGACGTAGACCTACATATACATGCGCGTTCAGTGGGCTCACTCGCACTACGCAAGCGTGCCGGAACACTGACACAGGCAGGCGCACACTCTCGCACACGAGACTACTCACCATGCGGCGTGGCAATGCGGCAGCTACGAAAACTACAGTTATTCTCGATACGTACCGTAGTGAGTTTGTTCGTAGTATGAAGAAGGCAATATGATGGACTACTCTCGGCGGCGGACACCGCGTTTAGTCACAGTCACAGTCATAGTGCCTCGTTCCGTCGTATTATTACCGGTTGTAAATCGGGCGATTGCGTGTGAGATTTTACAAATCACGTTTTTCTTTGGTTCTTCTTTCCACCAACCCAACCCAAGTCTACCAAAGAACCCCCCGCCATGCCCAGGATGCTACGGATGTAATTCTTTCCCTACTTTGCGTTCTTGTTCTTTGAAGACTCCACAGATCAGATAATCTCAACGTCTCGAGACGCTACTCACCAGCCTCCATATAAAGTACAGAAATATATCCGAAAAGATAACCAACCCACAGCAGCGCACAGCAATCACATCACAGCTGCGGCCAAATAAGTGTTTTCGCGATGACACTGAACACAATTTCGGCTTGATGGCATCCAGGAACGATGATACTGTCATATTTGTCATTTACTCATCGCATGCTCGTATTGCTTAGCGTTTGGCATTTAAGGCGTATGGGGTATGAAGATGGGCTGTGATGTGAATCTGGATGAAATTAACAAAAACAACAACAACAAATAGGCACAATTCAAATTCACGCTGACTGTCATTTCGACGTTCCTCTGTTGCTTGCAGACGGTGGGCAAAAATGCCGTATGGCAATATGGAATGCATTATGTATGCAAAATTGGTGCCGCTTTAATGCAGCTGGAGTGCATCCAGTCATCACAAGGAGTCGAACCGTTGCGTTTAATGGAAGGACGGAATTTGGGTGTGTGTGTGTGTGTGTGTTGGACGTTTTTAGCTCGATGACTTTTTAATGATCGCATGCGGTAATAATATAAATTGATAACGATTATGATGACAATTCAACGAGAGGTAGAATTCTTCCGAATTTTCGTGTAATTTTATGCGCCGCGGTGGTAATCTCAAATTTCCGTTTTTCCCACGGTTTGTCCAACAGCACGGCGTTTACTTTCCTGGACACCATTGCTAAAATTCTCATAAATTTTTTGCCTGTACTCTGCTCGAAACATAAAAGACTTTTTGAAAATTCGGGTTATTCAGGTTTCATTTGATTTTATATGCATATTAGGTATAATAACAGACCATTGCGGTCCAAGGCCTAGCTTCTCGCGACCATTTGTGTTGCGCATGTATATTTTTGGAGACAAATGGAAGGGACCTACACAATTTAAGGTCGGATCCGAACGGCGAATTGAGAAGCTTTCCGTGACAAGTTATTACTCTCGGAACGTTTGTCACCCATTCGCGAGAGGTGGGACACCGTGAAAATATTATATATGGTGTTACTGGGATTCGAACCACGAACCCAGTAGGCATGTTCATTTCCCCTGAGCCACGGCGCCCACTTTATATGCATATTACACAACAAGAATTGACTGATGAAAAGATTAGGACAGAGTGCATACTAAAATTATTCATAATAATCGTTTTTTACGATGACTACTCGACATCTACTGCGAAAATTATAGCGATCCTATTATAGCAGTGGATCCCTTTTATTATTACTATTATTGTAGGTGGGGCTGTAAAGTCCTCTGCACTGCGGCCTTAAGGTCTACTGCGCATCCCAGATGATTTGCCACAATATGTGATTGCTAAGTTCCTTTGTAAACGTCAGCACGTCTGCCAATTCGATTGGTTTGGCATTTGGCAGAGAACTGTATGAGCCTTGAAATTTTTTATTCTTTTCGGGTGAGAGCTGCACATATGAAAAGTATGTGCTCTGATGTTTCCTCTGCCTCGTTACAAAATCGGCAGCGATCCGATTGGGATATACCCACTTTCAAGAGATGGTCCCGAAATGGGCCATGTCCTGTCAAGTACCAGACTAGTGTTCTTAGTGTATGGCGGCCCAGTTTAAGGGCCCAGTCCATATGACTAATATTGTATTTGAGAAGATTTTTGGCCTGTCTCATCCCAGTTGATGGCACCCATTCCACATCGATGGCAGTTTTTTGCCATTTTTTTTACTCAGATTGTGATATGGCTTTTGGAATAGGCAATACTGGGCTCAAGACCAGTGAAGGCTCCGTCTACTCCTTCTCTTGCACAGAGTTCTGCTTCCTCCTGTCCTGATATACCTGAGTATTCGGGAGACCACATTAGAGTGATTGTGTTGGTTTTTGCCAGTTCTTTTAAGTGGCAGAAGCAGCTCCACGTGGTTTTGAAATGAAAGACGGGCCGTGTCCCGTTATGTACCAGACTATGGATCTGAGTGCATGACGGCTCAGTTTGATTGCCTTGTCTATGTGTATAAGGTTGTACTTGAGAAGCCTATGTAGCTGTCCCTTCACTAAATGCCACAAAAGGGGCGATAAGACACCGCCTTGTGGGCATGCCATGTCTCTCTTCGTACGAACCAATAGCACTAAGTGCCTTCTTTCTAAGATCATGGAAACTCTGATTAGCCATCAGCTTCAACGTCAACGTCGCAAAAAATGCTGCTAAGTGCCCACGCTGTGCCCTGAATCATTAGGGTTCTAACCCCTTGAGCATGTGCCGATAAAAACAACAAAAGCAAAGCAGCAATCGTATTGTAACGAAGTTAATTTAAAATTATGTCATCTATATATATAAAATAGAGAATTTATTTGTATATATATATATATATATATATTTGTGCCTAACTAGCCCTGGAACGCCTTGACCAATTTCAACCAAACTTGGTATACATATTAGTTACTATCTGGAATCAAATATAGATGGTGGAGGGTAGAACGTTTTTTGGCTGGGGGGGGTGACCGATATTAGTGTCGATTCTATGGTTTTCGGGGTCGCTGAGTTGAATGGTGATGGTAAGACTGCTCTAGGAGGATGGGTTCGATAACTGAGGGGGGGGGGGTGACCGATATTAGTGTCGATTTTATGGTTTTCAGGGTCACTGAGTTGAATGGTGATGGTAAGACAGCTCTAGGGGGTGGGGTCGATAACTGAGGGGGGGTTGGGGTGACCGATATTAATATCGATTCTATGGTTTACTAAGTACTGCGGAGTATAGATTTGAGATCACAACCTAATTTTGCTTTTATAATTTGAATACTATAGCTGTAATTAAAAATATATTTTATAAAATACATTTTGTTAGAAAAAACTGCAATTTTACCTTATAGATAGATATCATTCTTTTTTCTACCCCTGCCTAATAGAAGATTGGGATGAATAAATACCTGGGCAACGCCGGGTAATCAGCTAGTAATGAAATATAATAAGAATAATAAGACCAACAATAACAATAATAAAAATGAACAAAAGAATAAATTGTACGTATACGAACGCAACATGTATACGAACAATTTATTATTCCATATTTGGGGAAATAAAATTCCCAGCAATTCGAAATAATAAAGTAATGACATGGGACGCGAAAACCACAATTGATGAGGAAGTGTGGAGAAGAGTATTCTGTCTGCTAAAGACACAAGTAATTCTACCATTGGAAAAACACTCCCATATTTTTTGGAATCTGTATAGCTTAAAAGTGTTGATGCTATTGCACTTTTAAGCAGTACAAGGGAACTGTGCTGTTCTATACCGAACGCCCTCCGTAAGTTCCACGCCCTTATTTCAAGTACGCAGTCCACAGTTGTTGATGCTATTGCAACTGTTGGCTGCTACTTCGAGCCGAGTAGTTCCTTACGAACGCCCCCCCCCCCCCGCGCTCATTCTAAAACTATAGTAGGTAGCTATATAGGTATATTATTTTATGAAGTTATCACCAGAATACGTACACTCCCGATTGTAATAAGAATATTAGAAAAAAGAAATAAAGAAAATTAAACCAAAAACAAAGAAACCAAAAAAACCCATTTTTAATTTGTAACACGAAGGAGAGAACGAACCCTGGGTGACCGGCGAGCGTCACCAGAGCAAACAACGTTACAGTACCATATGTAATTAGAATCTCGATGATAAGTGCAGCGAAGAATAATTCATGCGTTTTTTTGAATCGAACACGGTGTCCTCCGAGTGGGAGCAAATGGTAATAACCAATGCACCGCTGACAATGTGCCTAGTATATAAAGGGTTTCAACTGCATTTCTGGTGCATATATGAGATAACAAATTAAAAATTAGTTCATTCCAATATATACAGAGCAACGCTGCCTATTGCCAATGATTAAAATTCTCAATCAACGCACTACTTTAGGAATACATAAACCAAGTATCTAAAAGAAGTGGTTTTTGTACTTAAACTTTTTATCTGTTAGTAAAATGCACGGACTGCTCGCAAAACAGATCTAGTCAAACACAAATAATAAATTGAAGAAAAGCTTAAAGCGTATATCAAATTCGGCGATTTCACGATTCCCGGTTTTGCATTCCTAAGCATTAGTATCATGTCACCACATAAGCGAGTATACAAGCATTAACAGTTACCTTTTATGAGGAAAACATTAAATGATATTAAGTGCAATGAATTAAATAATTATTTATTGTTAATTTGTGGACGCAAATTGCCTCATTAATTATACAAAAAATTGCAGGAGAGTCCCATGCTTACGCACTCTGCGTGCATTTTTGAATTTTTGAAAGTTACATAACCACTGCAGCTGACCCATTACCAAATAAATTTCGCTTAAGATATCCTTTATTATGAGCGCATAAATGTAAGCATCGTTCGGATAGCTGTGACAGTTAACATGTAACTACGAAGGGTCGACATGAGATCGCTTCCATCACTACCAATAAAGCTGAATTTTTATTCAATTAACCGTGCTCGTGAGCATAAGTTTCCTTTTTTAAGATAACTTCAAAGCGGACCGTATGAGCATTTACACAATCTGTGGCAGATGTAACAGCGCAGCATCCGCACATTAAATTTAAGAAATAAAAGTGGAGGAGGTAATTCTGCATCGCATCGTTGTACTTTGGTTGCACAACAAATCGAAGCGAATTCGATGTGCACTATTAAAAGGTTGAAAGAAAAAAAAAAACAGTTAACGTGCGCTACTCTGTGTGGATAATAAAAGTTCCGTTCCAATATTTTACTTTATCTGCGTTGAAATGCGTTGCATGCAATCGACTGAGTTGCAAATATACGCGTTCACAGTCGTCGCAGCAACGTTTGTGTTCGTTGTTCTAAATCCCTACCGTGTCCTCTTCACGGATTATTTGGTATGGAATCGATTACCTTTACACAATTTTGTAATAAAAATGAAGAAAGAAATGTGATAAAATTTTGGCCAGGTCGGTCCTTTTTTATCACCACTACGTTATGTACCCGATTTTTGCTGAACCTACCTACGTATTAAGCCACTGACTTAATGCAATTACCTACACTAACAACATTTACGTTAAAGAACGTACTTTCGAAATAAATTTTATGCTTTTTACAAAATTTCACCTACAGATATATGTAGATTGGGATCGGTTTAATTTGTTATTTATGAGTAAAAAAAATGTTTTTTTATTCTTCGAATGTCCATGAAGTCGCGTATACGACCTGTATACGCTAAGATGTGAATACAATGAACCTACTGTCGATTTATTTATTTTGGATTAGAAGGGAAACTAAATATGCGAGAAGTTTTGCCCCACCCCAAATAAACTGGGTGTGTGTGTGTACCCATATTCCAATTCTCTGTCAGACTTTTCTCTCGAACGCGGCTAAAAGGTCAGAATGCCTTTTGCTAAGCACCGAAGTCTCGGATCCATATGTAAGTACTAGTATGACCATTGTCTTATACATCAGCATCTTGGATGCTATGGTTAAATTCCTGGAATTAAGGAGTCTTAACAGACTAAAGTAGGCCTGTTGGCTTTTAGCAACCGTATTCTGGTTTCCATGTTGTTATCGGCTGCTACAATTGACACGAGATAGTTAAAGGATTGCACTTCTTTAAATTCGCGCTCCACTATTTTAATTGAAGGACCAATTTTGGATCTTCTACTCGCAGACGTGGCCACCATGTAATTTGTTTTGCTCTCATTTATGTGCGGCCCCAGATTTCGTGCCGCCCGCCGGTTCTGAATGCTTCCTTTACAGCCCTTTGGTTTCTACCACCGATGTCGATGTCGTCTGCGTAAGCCAGTACCTGAAAGGACTTATAAATTGTTCCTCTCGCCATAACGTCAGAGTCTTTGATCTCTTTCTCCAACGCCAGGTTGAAGAGGACGCAGGCAAGTCCATCACCCTGTCGGAGCCTGTTATAGATGTTGGATGGCTTAATTGGCTTATAACATTGGTCATGGTCAATCTACATAGTCGTGTCAGTTTATTTAGTATGCCGAATTCTCTCATAGCTTTATTATGTTCTACTCGGGCTATGTTGTCATAAGCGGCTTTGAAGTCTATAAAAAGATGGTGTAGGGAGTTTTGAAACTCTAGACATTTTTCCATCACCAGCCTAAGAGTGTAAATCTAATAAGTTGTTGATTTGCCTGGGATGAAGCCACACTGGTATGGACCAATGATGACTTTAGCGTATCGGGCTCTCATGTCTTGTAGGATAGAGGAGAAAGTCTTATACGCGATACTCAACAACGTTATACCACGATAATGGCTGCAAGTTGTGATATCTCCTTTCTTATGTATGGGGCACAGGATGCCTCTTCGCCAGTTTTCTGGAATCGCTTCTTCCTCCCACACTTGCACTATTAGTTCATGAATTGCTGAGTGTATTGCAGATCATCCTGACTTAATCAGCTCCCTTGGGATATCATTTGATCCTGGAGCCTTATTATTTTTGAGCCGATTTATCGCTCTGCTAACTTCGTCTATTCTTGGTGGCGGCAGCATGGTGTCGTCTTCGGTAATTGGTAGAGCCTCCATTTCCTCAGTTACCTGGCCATTTAGCAACTCATGAAAGTGCTCTTCCTATCGCTCTAAGATACATTTGGCTTTGCATTATGTGCAACGCGGTGTAAATTGCATTATACCGCGGACTCTTTGGTAGAACTTCTGCGGTCCTCGCTCTCTGTACTGTTCTTGTTCACGGACAAGATTCTTCTCACAGGCTGTTTTCCTTCGCCGGTGAACTGTTTTTTCATATCTTCTGTGGTTTTTATATTCATCTTCGCGGGCCTGCGTTCTATGAGATTGTTGCATTGCTCGGCACGCAACATTCTTACGTTCAGTCGCTATCTAGGACTTACTCTCCCTGGGCTAGGGAGGAAAATTTGAGAAACCGTTACGGGAGAAAAAAGTTTGTTTTTCTAGACGTTGAGCAGGCTTTTTGACAAAGTTTGCCATGAAGGGCTTACAAATGCAGTTCTCGACAATACTATAATTCTTCAATGCAAATCTGAATGATACACATTCCGAATTGAATGAAACGGCATGGCATGAGTACCGCAGGAGAGTGTATTAAAGTTGGTATTACCATTATCGACCTTCCAGTACTTGAAAACAATACTATACCGACTTTTTCTGATGACACGGCGATTATAAGTTTCAGAATCAATAACTGTCCTCATAACCATTATATTGTCATACTGAGAGTTAGACATTTATTCAAATTAGATTCTACACCGTTGGATTACTCCAAATTATTGATTAAATATTTAAAATTCAATTTGGAAACTTTTACCACGAACTGCTTCAGAACTTGCACGTGCTGAACTCTGTATGTGTAACGTACTTTCTCCTGATAAAAATATCGACAGATCGAGAAGATCTTTATGTTCAATTTCCCCACGTGATGAGCGGTATGTAGGCATTTGCATAAATGATCACCTGCGCCGCTGCTCACATCTAAAACGTAATCTCGACTATCTCAATTTATTACTTCTTTAGAAATCATTTAGATGCTTCTAACAAAGTTTCTAAATTTTTAGAATGCATTTACAATGCATTGACCCGCTATACCAGCCTCCAGGGCAAGTTAATCGATCAAAGCTATATGCAGTTGGTTGTGGTTGGTCGAGTGATCAGCTGCATTTTGTTGTGTCTCTTATGTGGCAGTTCGCGAAGGCGCGGCAAATACCGGTAACTTTTCTAGCATCGCATCAGGTTCTGAATAGAAATGAATTCTTAATTACCATTTATATCCGTAGACTGGCTCTTTTCAATGAGATTGAACCACATGCAATGTAAGATAAGGCCACAATGAGCACTGATTTTATCATTATGAGTCCTCAAGTGTTTCTATGAGAAAGAATATGCGATGATCACAGTAAAAACCAGTGAGCTCTGATCACCACAAATTTAGCCAAATTTTCTATTAAAGCAGAAAGTAGTTTTAGATTTATGGAAATCACATATTCCACATATCCTTGTTATGAAACCTTTAAAATGAGAATGAGTTGTTTATTAACACAGCAACCATAGCTATAAAAAAAAGCCAAACAAACAAAAGAATTTAATTCACAAAAACATAATATCGATCTGAAAGATTTCTTTTAAGGTTTGGTTACACAAAATTTATTAACTTAATTATGGAGATGCTTCAATGATTTTTTCCGCTTCCGCACTTCCGCTTACTGGAACCTATATCAACTTACTCCAGTTGTCACCATCAAAACCAATTACTTCGTCATCTTGACGACGGACAACTAAAAGGAGTCCTCATTAATCTTTCACTGCCCGTCGTAGTTGTTCTTTCCACCTTGCAATTCCACTTCCCATTTGCATGCACTTTGTTTTGTTTTATAAGGCTGAAGAGTGTTGGTGATGAGTTCTGCAAGGGTCACTCGCACTGAATGCGTGGCTGCAACAAAGTTGAACAAACTTACAAAAGAACAAATTGGCAAATTGTCATTTCGAAGGTCGCTTCGGCGTTCAGTCGCAAAGCCGCACAAAGTTAATAATAAACAAATATAATTGACTTTTATAAAGCGATTAAGTCGTAGTAGCGGGCTACAATGTTGTCTGTCTAGTTACTAGAGACGATCACTGTCAGATTTCACTGCAACTGTCGTAATCGCTAAAACGGCGGTGCAGTTAAAGAAAAAGGCGGAAACATCGTTGCACACGAAATTAATGATCGTTTTGCTTTACCCACCTGAGTCGAACATAAAATGTTCATCTTCTCCAAGCTAAGATTTGAATTTTTGTTTTTCAGGTGAAGAGGTCGATAACCGCTGCAAGAAAACAGAAAACAATAAGAGTGCACTATGATTTAGTTTCCCCCTCTTCTGAAGATACAATAGTTCAATGAACTGAAGGCTTAGAGGTATTTATTGGATCTGACGGAAAAAACTAAATTATCTAAAAAATTTTCATATTAAATTCCTAACTATTGGTGGCATAAGCCTATGAGTATGCTATCGGTGAGTTAACTGGGATCTACTTTTTTTATTTATTTGGGCCTTATGAATAATGTAAAGAAAGGTGAGAAACATCGAAGTATTGAAGTAATGTCTTACATCGATGTGAACAAAGTTTGTCATCAGCTTTGTTCACATCGATGTTAGTAAGCTCTTACGTTAAGAGGCGTCTTAATTTTGCTGTGAATAAAAATTGTGTTCTTCTTCTCGATTAAAGAAGTCTTTTATCTTTTTCCGATTCATCTAGTCAATTACTTGATATCGTTCAATATCATTTTCTACAGCAATAAGGCGACACAAGATGAAGATTGCTAAAAAGCGAACTAACAATATTAATTGGAATATGATATTTGATTGTTCCCATTTTTTTAATAATTGCCTACGAGGAACATACACCCTTATGATGATAGGCTATAGTGAAACTTCATTAAACTTAAAGTTGGATAGTTGGAAATTAGAAATAAAAGTTTTAGTTTTCCTGGGTTTCAAGCGAGCTTTTGAAATAATCGATAGACTGATTTGATTGAAACAAATATGGAATACAAGGCACAAAACGTGAATGGTTTAATAAATATCTTCAAAAAAGTAAACAATATAAAAAAGTATATAACTCTGTCTTTAATCCAAATATCAAATATTCACAGAGCACCACAATGATTTACATTATAATCATTGCTTTTTATCCTGTATATCAATGATATAGTTGAAGTTATATAAAATTGTAAAGTAAATACCTGTGTCTCTGACCCAATATCAAATAATCTCAGAGTACCGCAAGTATCTACATTAGGACCATTGGTTTTCATCCTGTATATCAATGATATATTGGAAAATGTATAAAATTTTAAAACAAATAAATGTGTCACCAAGACAATACCAAAAAATCTCAGAGTACGTCAAGGATCTACGTTAGGGCCTTTGCTTTTTATCCTATTGGAAAATATATAAAATTGTAAAACAAATGTATATGTCTCTAAGATAAACCAAAAAATCTTAGAGTACCACAAGTATCTACGTTAGGACCTTTGCTTTTTATCCTGTATATCAATGATATAGTTATAATATTTAATTTGTAAAGTAAACAACTGTGTCTATATCCCAATACTAAATAATTTCGGAGTAACGCAAAGATCTAAGTGGGACCATTGGTTTTTATCCAACCCAACGTTTCTACGTTTATTAGATGAACGGTCTTTGAGTTAATCATGAACACACATACACACAAGTTTCGTATGTGTATACATCAACTACTATTTGGCTAATTCCATTTGGAGAAATTTTTCTGCCAAATATTTAAAGTGCGTCTACACTAATTATCGAAATGCCATTTTCTTTGCGTTTAAATAATCGAAAAACCAAAACCGCCACTATCTCACCTTTCTTTAGTCACTGATATTGCATAAATTTCTCAGTTACTTCCGTGCTCATGTTGAACTCTTTCCATCGGTCAGGCTATACATTTATGTGACAACTTCAATCGTAATACGTACTCGTACAAGCAGAGTCGTATGTGTTAAACAAAACTAATCTCGGTGCTATCTGAAGTGCTAAACTAAACGTCGGCGGTAGCTATGTAGGTCTATACGTACATGGTGGTACTTAACATCATTTCTCCTCGACTTCACACTGTCGACAAGAGAAAAACCTAAAAACCTTACATAAGTTCTACAAAAGATTGGAAATTTCGAAATAGACGGGCTGACGGACGATCAACTAGATAGTTTTTGTACATTCTGTTGTAGCGTTGGCATACGTACGTACGTGCCTAATCTGGGTGAAGAGTGATAATTTACATAGCAGTAGTCCACTTTCACCAGCATTAAGCACACCGTAACGGCACAGAGATTCAAAAAAAAAACTTTAAATATTTATTGCTGGGCCCTTTATGTCCGTTAAATCAGTAGGCGATGCCGATGAATGACCAACCATGGCGCGCGGCGGTCACTAGTGTAGTTGTCGCATGGATTTTTTTATAGTTCGATTTTAAGACTTTCTAGGCTTTCTCTTAATCTTTCACTAAGAAGGAAGGAATTAAATTCACACAAATGTAGTGCGTGCCAAATTCTTCCGCACCGAGCAGAAATAAAAGTTTTATGATCGATCCCATGAAAGTATATGAATATTAATATACGGTTGCGCGGCTATACAACGACGAAAGTCAAAGACGTGCGATATTTATGTTAAATCTAATGAGATGCAAGCCAACCGGGAGACTGATCTTCAAGGATTTTTTTAATTCATTTAAAATAAGGATTGCGTATTCTGATGAATAATTCTTATAAGGCAATATTTACACCAGTGCAACGCATATTGCACACCACAACTCTAGAACTCGGAGTTATTATTGGATCAATTATTATTGAATGCTTTGCAAAGAAAGCTTCATCATCGAAACGTTCATGATCGCACAAGACATCATCCGATATTTCTACGTTGATTACAGATTGCAAGTACTTATAATGTGTTACATCGAAGGTATTCCAATTTTGCAACCATGGTCGCCGGAACTAGAGTAGTTGTTATGGTTTTATGAGAGAATCTATACTAAAGCGCATAACTTTATTTTATAATGTACACACGGTCAAAGGATGCCGATGCAAATGCATCTTAAATGCTCATACAAGATCATACAGGAACACAGAATTCGGCAATTCATTCCACATATTGTGTGGATAAATAATAAGGAATCTCAGAATTGGTTGGTACATCCGAAAATGGACTTAATGGTAGCCAATTGTGCTGGCACGAGTATTGGAGATGGGTTGAGAGATGAGTGGCATGCACCTGAACATTTCATTGGAAACCCACTTGTGGAAAAAACAGTGACAAGCAGGAAACAATCCTACGATATTCAAGAGTGTCGATCGTTTTCGCGATATCATCGTCATTCGTCACCAAACAATTTTATTTGGTTCTGCACTCTGTCTAGTAGATGCAATGTGCTCTTGCGAGAGCATCTTACCAGAGAATTAAATTGTAGTCAAGTTTTGGGGGAATATATCTATGCCTTGTAATTAGTAGACAGGTCTGAGAGAGTGAAGTATATGTTGCAATAACTTAGTAAACCCCAGCATTTTTAGCAATGGCGAATATGTGGTCGTTTCAGAGAAGCTTGTTGTCGACGCTAATACTGAGTATTAGGAGTTTTTCATTTTCTTCGAACGTTACATTTTACTCTATTGTCATATCCTCTTCAAATTCTCTATATTAACTTCACTTGCCCGTGGCTGGCTGGCTGGCTGGCCAAATCTTGTGATCAATTTTTAACCCACTTCCTACAGCCCGATTTTATTGAAATTTTGCACACATGTATATCTCCCAAGACAACACTTTCTATTAAAATTTGAAGCCCCTCGCGCCGCGGGGTCGGGGGGCTCCCATACAAATATTTTACAAAATTTACCCGATTTTCTTTAAATTTTGTACACATGTGTGTCTTCGATGGAAAACACTTTTTGTAAAAAAGCGATCGGCCCCTTGGGGACCCCAATATACAATTTTTAAATATCGATATATCGCATCAGATCACGACAAAGTCTGAGCTCTGTGCTTTGTGAGCAGCGCTGTTCGCTGCTGCTGCGTCATTTGGTGAATGATTTTGCCATAAAACGAGCACGCAGTGTGTGTGTGTGTGTGTGTGTGTATCCCCGATTAGAGAATTTACAAGAAAAATTTTAATTTTTATGGGTTGTTTTTTTTATGCTGTTAAAGTCGGAATTTAATGTGCTTAACATACGTTTTTGTTCAGGTTCCACTTTCTGAGAAGAGGAACGTGCAGAAAGAGTGAATTCATATGAAAGCCGTAGAGTGCTGTTGTCATAGAAAGAATAAATTGCATTAGAAATCGCAGACAGGAAAACTAATTTCCAAAGAAACTTCTCAATAAGAATACCAGAACAAAATCAAGTTGAAAATATCATATATAATCTTTCCCATTATGCATATATCTGGTAAAAATATCTAAAACAAATACAGGAACAGTATGCCACCTAAACGAACTGGCCAAAACCAAAAATATCCTCATAGTGTACCCTCCTGGCAATTTCGGCATCAAAGGGATCGAAGCAGCCGACCTCTGTGCAAGAGAAGGCGCAGAAGGAATTTTCACTGGCATTGCATATTCCAAAAGCCACCTCAAGAACAAGATAAATGAGTGGGTAAATAATGCCATCGAAGCGAAATGGAAATCATCGACTGGAATGAGACAAACTAAAAATCTTCTTAAATGCAACATAAAGCACATATACAGAGCAATTATGTTAGGTTAGGTTAGGTTGCGGTGGCAGCTAATGCTCACATAGACCATTTGTGATCCTTTGAGCTACCACAGGATTTTATACCTTTCCCCTTTTCAGAAGATCCATTCAGAGCTCTTAATGAATCGAAGTATATCTCGCACTTTGCCGTTTTCGAGATCTGATAGGTTATTCATTAACCGCTTACCTAAGTGTTTGTGCCTTCTGTGAATTAGTGCCGAACATGAGCAGAGAAGATGTTCTATGGTCTCCCACCTTACATTTGTTATTGTTTCTGCCTCTTTCCGAAGCTCAAGTTTCAGTGTCGCGATAGGACTCCCTACCTCTGCCCTTTCCGGTTGCAGCTGAAGAGTCGTACCACGTCTAGCTAACTCGTCCGCCGTGCAGTTCCCCTCAACATATGTGTGGCCCGGGACCCAAATGATCCTTATATTAAACTGCTCACTCATCTCGTTAAGATAGGAGGGACATCTCATCGCCACCTAAGATTTCAGCGAAACCGCCTCCAACGATTTTATGTCCGCCTGACTGTCCACATAAATAATAATCTTCTTTGAAGATAGTACATTATGCTTCAGCCAACTCATAACCTCTTCAATCGCTATCACCACAGCCTGGTATAGACTGTAGCGATCAGGTAGATGGACAGAGATGCATACTTTGACAAACTTTACCGTCTAGCACCCGTGAAAAACTGTATTGTTTCATTATCGGTTACGGATCCACTCCTCCAGTCTTCTCTGTAGGGTGTTATGTAATCAAGTTTCGTCAGCTCATGCTTTAGCGATTTAGTTATGGTGGAGTGCCCCTTTTGAAGACTTTTCCACTATTTGACATCTAACAGTCGCGTAGCTGTATTTGCCGCTTTCTGTTTGCCAAATATATCTAGTGGGAAAAGGTGGAGCATAACCTCTATAGCGCGAGTTGGTAGATCTCAGCGCCCCGCTCTTTGTAGTTTGCCCAATTTACTTTTATACGTGGTTTTTTCCATAGCTGGCCAACATACGCTTACCCAGTACGGGTACTAAGTTGGTACCCGGGGGAGCAATGGGGGAGCAATTATGTTAAACCACCATGGACTTAGATCCCTTGTCTGGTACATGACGGGACATGACCCATTCTATGGCCACTTAATAAAAATGTGGAAATCCCAAACCGATCGCTGCCGTTTCTGCAATGAGGCAAATAAAACGCGAGAACACATACTTTTTATATGTGACGCCCTCACCCGAAAGAGATTTCAATACCTTAATGTTCAAACAGTTCCATGGCAGAATGCCAAACCGATCGACTGCGATCTTAAAGTCACAGTGCACAAGGCTTCTCAACCCACCAACAATAATTATAATAATAGCGGATAGGAGATCATTAATGAGGATGAGAAAGAGTATCGGACACAAAACAGAGCCTTGGGGAACACATCCGTTTATGCGATGAACATTAGATTTGTAACTGTCCTATATGTCCTGGATTGTATGGTCAGTAGGGTAGCTACTAGTCCAATCAAACAGGGTTTTATCAATGCCATAAGCATTCATTTTCGACAAAATTGCTTGATTATTAAACCTTATTAAACGCCTTGGAAATATCAAGTGCAACAACTCTTATTTTAACTTAATGCTGGAAGGGATAAATTATGTTTGTGATCGTCTCAGAAATGGCATTCCAATCACTATTAACCTTATGTGGCCAGTTAGTACGCTTACTTACTTTCTTACGATCAGTCAAACTCGCAGTCGATCGTATTAATTAATATACAGTTTTATGTTATGAATATTATGTAGCTCAAAGTTGTTCTACCTATTGTTAATTGGTATGTAAGGGTCGATTGTATCATTTATCATTATTTCATATTTTTAACTGTAAAACTGTTTGTAAGTTTTAACTGTAAAGTAAATATTTATTGCTTGCTATTAGAGTGATTTACAAAAGGAAAAAAAATTCAGTGATTACGGTAAATTTATCTACTGACCATACGTAAATTAATCTCTTGGTTCAGTTAACTTTTTATCTGTAAAGTAAGAAAAATTATGAAAATTTAGAATCGTCTTCTAGTAATTCTTATCCACAAAATGTTCCGAGCTTCAAGAGAATTTTTTTTTTAATTTGAATATCTGCAACAATCTCTAGAATTAAAAAAAAACAGAAATTTCCTCAAAGTATAGCTTTCGTTGTTCGTATTCACATAGGATTTAAAAGGTGCTGGACAGTCATAATGATTTTAGAAAAACACTTTATTATTGAAGAACCGAAGAGCAGCCGTGAGTTTCTCTTATTATTACGAAAATATTGCTTAGGCAGCATACAGTAGATTCTCGATTATGTGAACTTTTTTATGTAATACAAGTTTATATAATACAGAGAATTTAATAAGGGCAGAATTAATTGTTTAAGATATTATGTGGTGAATGCATGTAAATAAAGTGCAGAACATTTAAATAAAGAAAAATGTTGTTTAGATCGATAACTGTAATTTTCTTTGGCAACTTTTCTTCAGACATATAAAACTAGTAGTGCATATATTAAAGTACCAGTTGATATAATCGTGATTCGTGAGCGTTGAGGTTGATATATTCGAATAATTCGGGGCTCATACAATGGAGAATATACTGTATTTATATTATTATGAAAAGTAGTTAGCAGCGCAGATAATAGGTTTCGAATCCTAGATAAATCGCAATGTACATAATGCATACTAAAAATATGCACTGAATTAGATTTAAACACTTTTGAGTAGCATACTTTAAGGCTATAAGATTTATTAGATTATTTGAAATTGAAATGTAACCGCCTGTAAGTTTGAATCATTACGTACTGGCCAAAAATGTAGTCAAACCGGTATGTGCGAATTACAGTAAAATACAAGCGAAGCTTATATTCAGAGGACAATTTATATTTCAGCGAATGTGTGTACATCTGTACGTTTGTACGTTTGTACCTTTATACGTATGTACGTTTGTTTGCCGTGTCGTATATCTCGGCTTCTACCACTCTAAATTTGATAGGACTTGTTTTAAAAAAATACTCATTCCTCGCATCTCTATCGATTTTTTTAAGCCTAAACGTTTGCAAAGTAAAATGTGGTTTTATAGTCTATTTCAGAAATCGCTTTTGACTGAATGACCTATCGCTTATGAATAAAAGACCTACTTTTAACGTTGCATGCTATTAGGCTTCCAAGATAAATTAGTCCTTGGACTGAATTACAACTAAACATGTAATCACTCGCATAGCAAAATACATTAGCTCGTGTATCTATAGTAGTGGAAAGTTTTTGGTAGGAACTCGTATATCTCGGCTTCTGCCAGTTAGAATTTATTGCGACTATTTTTAAAACAATTGTGCCGCGTGTGACGCAGGTGACGCGTGTGGCTCGTGCAAAAAAAAATTTACAAAAAAAGTGTTTTTAAAAAAAAAAAATTTAATAAATAAAAAATTTCCAAACAAAATAAATAAAAAAAAAGTTTTTTCACAGAAAAAAAATACCCAAAAAAATTGTTACTAATTTTGTGAATTAAGAATTTAAGACTGAATTACAACTATCCATATGGAGAGCTGATAAGCTCTTATTAAAGTAATTGTTGTTATAAATACCAGAACGAAATTAATTGTAAGACAGAATTAACAGAGAATTTGGATATTAAAAGTTTATTGAATTTTTTATTTTTTTTTTAATTGTTTTCATTTGATCTAAAATAAGTGGAATTTTACATTTACATACATAATTTAGGTTTCATGTATAATTTGACAATTTGACATTCCATAATTCAAGAAAGTATCGAAAGTAAAAAAAAAGGTCATGAAAAAATGGGCGGCGAGACAGATAATAGAAAGTTTTTTTTATTTTACTAAAGGAAATTGAAATTATTTTATGAACTCGTTAAACAATTAGTAGCCGAACCTATTGACCAACTTACTCCGTTGTACGAACACCAACCCACATTTTCTTTCTTCGTTATCAGGGAAATTAATTTTTTTTGTTTTGGTATTGAACATTTTTTCTCTTAAGCTTTAATAACTTTTTTTCTGATGCCTGATGTATTTTTTCCCTTTATAGGCAGACTTTGTACACAATTTGAAGGGAAACGCCACCATTTCAATTAAATAGCCAACCAGCCAGCAAGCAGCAAGCGAAATTTGATTTAAAGCTTAGCAGCCTAACGCAACATTGTTAAGCGCTGTACGAACGAACAATTGGTTGTATTGTAGACAGCCGGAGGGGTAAATATGTAGGTATATTTTTGGCGAGTTACGCAAGCACAATGCCACTACAACAGCTACGCTAATTGCTATTGCGGGCGGTAACACCAACATTGGAGTGTGCTAAATAGGTTAAAGAGAGTGTTAACAAAAAAAATATTTAAGTAATTTTCAACTGGATATATTCGTATCACTTACACTTCTTGTAATGCCACTGAAACAATTTTATTACCGAAATGTGTTGTCACGTGTCCGACAATGATGTCACGTATACGCCGGCGCAGAAAAGCATCTAATTTTAAATGCGTTTTTCATTGTAAACCAAAATGAATTCAAAATGTTGCACTTCAGTAATTTCTATAACAGCCGTACACATGTGTATTGGTAAGTCATCAAACTAAAGGGTAAAAAACAAAATATTTCTGTTTATGTGGAAACTTTAAGAGGTACAAGCAAAACCTTTAGTTGAATTTTGAATTTGTAACTAATAAGTCAACTTGCAAAATAAATTATACCCAAGTCACACGACGCTAGTGCGCTACAACGATAACAACATTATGACTATCATCATCATCATATTTGGCTATACAACTGGAGTCTGGTCTAGTCCTTCCGCAAAAAGTCTCTCCACCAGTCCCGACTTCGAGCCAATGTCATCCAGTTTGGGATCCCTAAATTCTGGGCGTCCTGGTCTACGCCATCCTCACAGCGTAGGCTTGGCCAGCTTCACTGTCGTGTTCCATAAATCCTACCTCAAAGGACTTTCCGAACAGGATCCTCTTCGCTCATACGAGTTTGGTGTCCTGCCCACCGGAGCCTACCGAACTTAATTCTCTTCACGATGTCGACATCGCGGTAACGCTCGTAGATCACATCATTATAGAGTCTCCGGAATCGTCCTTCCTCACATACAGGGCCAACAATTCTCCGTAAGACTTAACTCTCGAACGCTGCTAAAAGGTCAGAATGCTTTATGTCTCGTATCCATATGTATGACCATTGTCTTATATACCAGCAGCTTAGATGTTATGGTAAAGTTCCTGGATTTGAAGAGTCTTGACAGACTATCCGTGCGCCTATATTTTTATATATTTATTGTTCCATCATCTGATCAGTTGTTGATTTGCCTGGGATGAAGGTACACTTGTATGAACCAATGGAGACTTCAGCATATTGGGCTATCCTGTCCTGAAGGATAGAGGAGAAAATCTTATACGCGGTACTCAACAACGTTATACCACGATAATTGCTGCATGTTGTGATATCTCCTTTCTTATGTGAGGGGCACAGGATGCCGCTTCGCCAGTCTTCTGGCATCACTTCTTCTTCCCATACTTGCACTATTAGTTCATGAATTGCTTCGTGTATTGCGGGACCTCCTGTTTTAATCAGCTCCGCTGGGATACCATGTGATCCCAGGGCCTTATTATTTTTGAGACAATTTATAGCTATGCTATGTGATATCTCCTTTCTTATGTGAGGGGCACAGGATGCCGCTTCGCCAGTCTTCTGGCATCACTTCTTCTTCCCATACTTGCACTATTAGTTCATGAATTGCTTCGTGTATTGCGGGACCTCCTGTTTTAATCAGCTCCGCTGGGATACCATCTGATCCCAGGGCAGACAATTGAGACAATTTATAGCTATGCTAACTTCCTCTATGCTTGGTGCGGAAGCAAAGTGAGGTCTTCGGTCATTGGTGGAGCCTCCAATTCCTCAGTTAGCTTGCCATTAAGCAAATCATGAACGGAAGAGCACCGCGTGCCCGCGTTCTATGAGATTGCTGCATTGCTCGGTACGCAACATTCTTACGTTCAGTCGCTAGCTTACATTCGTCATCGAACCAGTCATTCCGATCTCTACGACTACTGCCTAAGATGGTGTCAGCAGTACTAATGACAGTATTCTTAAGGCGTGTCCATTTCTCTTCTACGCCCGACATCTCAGCCCCAGGCCTTACTCTCCCTGCATTTAGGGTGAGTTCTATCGCTTGACCGTAGTTGTTTCTAGTCTCTTTGTTGCGAAGGGCAGCCGTGTTGACTCGAATTTGATTCGCAGATGCTGTCTTTCTTGATGATCCAATCCGCGTTCGGAGCACCACACCAACAAGCTAGTTGTCCGAGTCGACGTTGACACCTTGGTACGTTCGTACAATCATCAGGTTCGAGTTGTGGCGGCGGTCTATCAATACGCGGTCTATCTGGATGCGAGTGGATTCATCAAGAGATACCCAGGTGGCTTTTTGGATATTTTTACGCGCAAACTTTGTACTCGCAACAACCAAATTATTGCTTGCTGAAATCTCTGAAATGACTCGTTGTCCATTGTCATTAGTGTTATCGTGTAAGCTATGTGTGACAATTTACTGCCTGAATACTGGCACACTACCTATTTTAGCATTCATATCCCCCAGAAAGATTATAAGATCACACTGAGGGCTGGCCTGGAGTTCCCGTTCGACTGATTCAAAGAATTCTTCATTTTCATCATCTGCGGAATCCTCTGTAGGTGCGTGAAAGTTTATTAGGCTTATGTTTTTAAATCTGTCCCGCACGCGAAGTGTGCACAGCCGTTCATTTACTGCTTTAAAGCCTATAACGGTGGGTTTCATTCTCTTGCTGACTAGAAACCCCACCCCGAGCACAAGATGCCTTGCATGGCAGCTGTAATATATGTCATATTCTAATTGTTGTAAGACACGATTTCCCATCCACCGCATCTCCCGGATTTGTGTTGTTAAGTCAGCCTTATATTTAGACAGGGTATCGGCCAGCTGCTGTGCAGCTTGACCTCTATACGGTGGACGTACGTTCCATGAGAAAATTCTTAAATCGTTTAGCCGTTTTCGTTGCCGTGGTCGTCCTCTTTCATCAGTGTATCCGATTTTGGGTTCCGTCATGAGTTTTTTACGGGCGAGGTTATTGGCCTCGCGACAAACTTACTTTGAAGGAACTAGCCCGATCATTCAGCTTTTCCTGCATTGGGGGAAAATTACCGGCGGCCATCACGTGGAGGTTTGAACGCACTTCGACCAGTCAGAGATAGTTACGGCCACCTGCAATTCTAGAGGATTCTGTGTTATTCCCCCTATTCTGCCATCATCAGTATATGCCTCTTGTAAAAACCTTTTTTTGATATCAAAGGACTAAAAGATGAAGATTAAAACTACGATCTGTACTTTAAACCAAATAAGTCACATTAGGCGTTAGGCGTTATGATTGATATTTGTTATTAATCTGTTTTACTATATTACGTTCCAATATAGGTACGTTTCGTACCTATCTAGACAATTAATCAAAAGTTTTTGTTCAATAGACTATTACGTAAGTGGAGTTACAAAATATCAAAAATACGTTACGATGGTTAAGCAGTCTACATAACTACTTATGTCACGAATTCAAAGCCACCTTTGCAAGTAAAAAAAATTACAAAAGAAATGTATAAGTATGTTGAAACTTGCAAAACTTGTAATATGTAAATCGCCTTTCTAAGAGCAAGGTAGGCACGAAGAGTGAGATAAAAATATTACACACCAACATTTGTTTTCTTTACCCTTCCAATAACTATGCATGGTATATAATTTAGGGTTAAAGACAAGCTTTTCCAATCGAATTGTAATCATTACGAGTATCATTAACAGTGGTCCCACATCCCAGCATCTCATTAATATGTTGGAATATCATATGTTTGCTGGTTCATTGTGTTCGTAAATATTCGCAAAGTATTTCCCAAAATGGTATGCGCCTCTACACTAGGCTTGATACATTAGCAAGCATTAATCACAAAGATAATTGCTAATTTATACGAGCTCTGGTCGTTTACATAAGCCAAGCCATACTAAACCATGATAGGCCTAAATTTAGATAACCAACACTATTGGCATAAGAACCTGCAAACCATTTGGTGTATGTTAATGTCTTGTACGGATCGGACATTTCAAGACGTCAATTTGCATAACCAATGGAATTGGTGCCGTGGCGGGGTAGGCATATATTTATAGTGATTATCAAGAAACAGCTATAAAGGCGAGGCGAGTTGAGCCCAATACCCATTTTTTTTTTTTTGCAAACGCAACACGTCTTATGAACCTACTAAATTTCGAACTTAATTTAAATTAATTTGAATCTTAAACAGAAACACAGAGGTGAATATATTGATTTGTGAAAGAAGTGGAACTAAGAGTATATTGGCGGCAACGGCGACGGCGCCCACATCACAAGCATCATCGATCGTTGATCTGTGTTACATTGAATGACGTCTTTTAGGTCTGTAAGACTGTAAATGATGGCATCGAAATTACTCACTCTCTATGCTCGCTTCTCTTATCACCACAGAATTATAATTTTTAGTGATTTGCTGTAATTGTATTTTCTTTCTTTCTATTATTTCCATTTTCTTTTTTTATTTAAATTCTACTTTGTATAGTTCTTGCGGTTAGATTTCTACGTACAAAGCACTGGCAGTTCTCCTCACCGATCAGCGATCGTGATAAAATGATGACGCTTCGCTCCGGTGAAAGTCCGTCTTGGCCAGACAGACGAAAATTTTACTAAAGAGTTCAACAAACTTTCTTCATTTGCTAAAACCCAAAAAAAAAAAAAAAAAAAAAACACTCAACATTAACGGCCGTCCGGAACGTACGACCAATACCGTATGAGCAGACTGACAACAAAAGGCTAACGATTTCCAGTAGTACGCGTACGCATAGAAAAACTCAGGAAGACATCGACAGCGACTGTGGAAGAAGCGGAGCGAAGGAGGAAGATGGAAAAGAAGAAGTGTTATCGCAATCATAATGAGATGTGAAAGCAGTGATAGAGCTGCTTATGGTTAGTTAGTATCATTGTCTTCCTGATAGGTGGATTTGGGTATCTGCTGCGGTCGCCAAAGTGCACTATGAACTTAGTGTCACAGTCATCGACTAATGCAGGAGGGAAGAAAAAGTTGGTGGGGTTTTCTTTGAACTCTTTTTTACGATTTTTTTGATTTGGTTCTTCTTTTTTTGTGGACTTGACTTTTTGTGAATTACCCCCGATCCGGTCCGAGCTGGCTATAACGAGAGAGTTATTATCGTTTTTTTTTGTGAATCTCATTAAATTTTAGTTCTATGTTGATCGATGATGATGATGCAGTTATATGGGTAGGTTAGGTATGGTAGAGTCACGTTGGGGTCATCGCTGTGACGCTTTCGTCACTTAAAGTTCAAAGACATTGGCTGTTCGGTTATTCAGCGATAATTTATTCAGCGATAATTTCTTTTTTGGGAGAATTTTGCATAATTGGGTTGATTAGATTATTTATACTTTATTTGCATTTCGGTAATAATAATAATAATAATAATAACATTAATAATAATAACGTCGGGAAAATAGATGGAATCAAATGCAAAAGATTTTTTAATTTAAAAAAAAAACTGTGTCTCGTGAATGTTAATAAGAATCTTTTGAATATTGTATAAATTTTCAGTTTTGTTTACAATTTTATATTCTTGGAAGCTCTAATTAACGATCTATCGATGCATTTTACAGGCTCTGAAAATCTTTCTTATCAAAATGACCAAAGATAGCCTTTGATTATACTTTATACTACCGAAATCTTTCCTTCTTCACTTAAGAAAAGACAGTTTATATTTTCAATAGTTATTTTTAGTTTGATATCTGAACTCGTATTGTTATAAGATTTGATAAGGCAGCCGTGGTATACAAATGCTATCGAATATTCGAGTCATTTTTGATTGGAGCAGATCTAGTAGGAAAGAATTTAACCCTAATAAAAACAAGGCTTGTCTTTTTTTAAAAGGCAGTCCAACGTTAATGGCCACAAGTAATTAATGGTGCCTCTATTACAAGATCTAAAAGAGATTTATGGCAACATTACAAGAACATCAAATGCTTAGCACGGTTCTTTTAAATTATGTGATTTTTTTAAGCCACAAACATTCCAGATTTCCACTAAAAACATTCCAGCAATTTTCATTTATTTTCTAGTTCTAGTTGCTCCAGACCTACCACCCATTTTGTTTTCTACCTTTAAGTGGTTATGCTTCAATAAAAGCATTTTAAAAAAAAAATTTACATAATTTTATTTTATGCTTTTTAGTTTTTAATGAAATATGTATATAAAATTTCAATATTATCCAGATAGGATTGTAATATGGAGACACCCACAAAATACCCTCAAAAGACTTTCAAAGTCGTGTGGAAGTTGGTTAAAAAGGACCTCGAAAAAACAAAATTTTCCACCTGTCTCACGCGCCACACGCGACAGCACGCGTCATACGCAAAATATAAAAAATGCTATTTTGAAATAAGACACTTACAAAGTTTCAGCTCTCTAGGTCATATGGAAGTTGGTTAAAAGGACCTCAAAGAACTCGAAAAAACAACCCATCACACACACCACACGCGTGTGACAGAATGACATATTAACCGACAGAAAGACAGAAAGAAAGACATAGGCAACCTAATATAAAAGTGTCCTCTTAAAATACCTAAAATCATTCTCATATCTCTTCTTTGCAGGGATATCAGTTCTCTAGAGCGTCTCAAGTCCAGCTTTGGCCAAACTTTTTTGCTATAGTACATGTGATCATATACATTTACTTTTCTTTTGTTAATGTACGCCTCTTTCCCAACCTAACCGCTTTTAATGGCCTTCCTATACATCTGCCCTTTCCGGTAGCAGTAGAAACCTTGTGCTATTTTTAGCTAGCTCGTCAGCTTTGCAGTTCCCAACCATGTAATAGTGACCAG
Source organism: Nephrocerus scutellatus (assembly GCA_947095585.1). Lineage (NCBI taxonomy): Eukaryota > Metazoa > Arthropoda > Insecta > Diptera > Pipunculidae > Nephrocerus > Nephrocerus scutellatus. Next base: position 4,142,055 of record OX352763.1, read on the forward strand.
GGACCCAAACTATGCGGGTGTCGAATTACTCGCTCATCTTCTTAAGAGAAGTGTTGTAGAACTTGTTAGACTGATTTCAGCGATTTGATTGCGGCTTGACAGTTTACATACATTACAATATCAGTTGTAGATAATATATTATATTATGTTTTAACCAAGTCAGTGCTTCCTTAAACGCTATTACTTTACCCTGAAAAACGCCAAAATAGTTCGTGAGACGAACGGAAATGCTCACTATATGTTTGTCATAGAAGACCCCAACCCCTACTTTACCATCACACTTAGATCTGTCCGTGGAGAACCTCATTGCATCGATATTCTGTAAAAAGCTACCATTCCAGTGTTGTCTTGAAGAGTAGATAACTTGGAAAACCTTGTTCAAGCACAGGACAGGTCAGTCTAAATTCGCCAGTTCTTCCTCTAAACGGAAATGCTCACTATATGTTTGTCATAGAAGACCCCAACCCCTACTTTACCATCACACTTAGATCTGTCCGTGGAGAACCTCATTGCATCGATATTCTGTAAAAAGCTACCATTCCAGTGTTGTCTTGAAGAGTAGATAACTTGGAAAACCTTGTTCAAGCACAGGACAGGTCAGTCTAAATTCGCCAGTTCTTCCTTCGGCGAATTGTTAATCGTTACAATAAAGAAGCTGTAATTAAAATAAAGGACATTGATGTTTTTGTTTTTGACTTTGACAACTGATAATGTAAATGACTTCTGATAATGTAAAGAAAGAAAGGTTTGTCTATTGGGGATAATGCTTCCGTCAGGTTTTTTGGTTTGGTTTTTTGTTTCTGGTTGCTGCAGCTATCGCAATAATTCACCAGAACTAAGTTACGCATGACGCACCAATATCGCTCGCAAGTCACAAGTTTTAATTATTTTGCTTTCTGTTTATGTTATTCGCGTGTACTTGTCGCACTTGTGATGACTTATCAGAGACTTGACGTTCGTAGTCGGGCAAGGTCACTGATTGTAATAATGGATTGATTATGCATTTTTGCGGTAAAGCGGAGAATGCTGCTGCATTCCAATTCTGCGAAAGCTGACCGACTTTTTCGCAGTAAACGCCACAGAAATATTTTTTGTTGTTGTTTGTTTTGTAAATTTACGAGCAAAAAAAATGTTTGTTTTTTTTGTCAACAAACATCAAGCTTTGCTGTTTTCTTTTCACATAACATTCACAGCAGTTGTTTCCACGATCCATCACTACTTGCCAATTGTTATGCGATTCAGTCAGCAGATAGATAATTGCAACGACTGGTAAATATTTAGATTTGTGTTATTTCGCGTCGAACGTGGCTATAATCGGCTTTAATGAAGACGACGATGTTGTCTCAGGCATGGCAGTGACTTTTGGATGGTGGAAGACTTCGTTTACCGCTGTAATGTACCGGCAACCGACTGAATGTTTATCCAAATTATATTAGCCGCTTGAGTTTTTGTGTTGATTTTGTGGTGCAACATATGGGTGCATTTGGCGATTCACTAAGTGCCTAAGTGGATGAGTTCACAGTTCGCGCCACATAGTTATGCAATTTGTTCGATTTGTATTGTACTATCACATGCTGTAAGGTGTTATTGACAATATTTTATGATTTTTGTATTATAGTTGTGCAATATTGGTAGCACCGTAATGGATGTTCTTTATAAATATCAACGAATTGGTATAATGTCATTCATTACTTCCGCTTAAGCAAAGGTCTTTTCGCTTTTTGACTGATTGGCGGGGCATTTGCTAAATGGTGTTTCAAAGGTGTACGATGGAAAACTTTAAAAAAAACCACTGTATCATGCAAAAGAAGCCGACAGGACATTTGCCTGACAGTGTAATTCTCATATAATTCCTAAGTTGAAACTTTATTTTGCAAAACAATATTCTTTGAATTGCAAGCAGTCCTAGGCATAAATGAAATAGATGTTTCTCTTATATCAGGGACACATTTCACCAAACAGTCCTTAAAAAGTTCAGGGGGTACAACGTTTATCAAACCATTTACCCTAAGAACTGTGCTAGAGGGGGAAGTGCAGTCATAATAAAAGGAAACATCGATCACAATGAAGAGTTACACTTTCGAATAGAAGAAATACAAGCTACAGCAGTCAATATCAAGAGCAAGAACTCCATAATGACACAAGTAGGCTTGTATAACCCTTCAAAACATGCAATTAAAAAAGAACAATACATTGAATTCCCTAGAACCGTCGAAAATCGATTCATGATATCGACCAACAACAAATCAAGTCCACCGGATAACAAATGTCATAGAAAAGGCTCTAGATGAAAAAAGTGTGTTCTACGATCTTACTAGACGCGCCACAAGCTTTTAAAAACTTTTGGCATGAAGGACTTATATAAAAACTCAAAAAACTCCTTCCTGGTCAGTATGCAGCTATTCTTCAATCATACGTAATAAAAAGATACTTTAAAATAAAGCAAGAAGATGTATACTCCGGCCTGTAGGAAATTAAGGCAGGAGTTCCACAAGGCAGCGTTTTAGGACCAGTACTACTAGTAATCTAAAAAAATTAGAAAATAATACTATCGCATCATTTGCTGTTGACACGACAATTATGGCAATATTTGAGAGCAATGCTGAATTTGGGATCTGCATTGCGATTGATCGGGAAACAACTGACTGCTCAAAACTTTGTTTGAGCCAGTAGGGCAACAATCAAGTTCGTGATGTAGGGCTTGTTCTATCTCCTAGTGGTGGTCCCCCGGCAACTATGTGTATAGATCCCTATATATGTAGGCTTAAATTGCAAGTGCTAACGGTCTAGCGTTTCTAGTCTAGGTAACGTGGGTTAGCACCCTGCGGTACTGAAAAATTCCCACTACTGAAACCGACACAACGCCTCGGATAAGTAATGATCGAATAAAGACGACTTTTGGCTATTATACCCGGACTAAGATTGGTTTTTGGAATGTGAGGACGCTCCTTGACTCAGGGAGGGAAGGACCTCAAAATGCCAGATTTCCTCAACTGGAACGTGAGTTTCTTCGATATAATTTGAACATACTGGGAGTTAGTGAAGTAAGATGGTTCGACACGGGAGAGTACCAATCCCCAACGTGTAAGACTGTGCTACTCTACTCCGGCAAACCCTTCGGCAGGCCCCGTGAATCTCGAGTTGGTCTGCTGCTAACGCCAACAGCACCTAATTTCCTGGCACACACATGGTGATAGGATCTTATCGGAAAGATTTCGGACTAGAGTACGGCGCGTCACGATCATACAGTGTTACGCCCCAACGAATCCTTCGACTGAGAATGAAAAGGACAACTTCTACAATCAACTAAGAGGATTTTGTTAACAGAGGTCATACTCTTAAAAACTTTTTCAACTACAATACAGCCAAAAATTATGATGATGATTAAACTTCTAGAATGTAATCTGCTTATCAACTAGTCCTTTAACAGGGATGCCTTATTCTTGTTAGATATAAAAAATATTTAGCGCAAGAGACCATTGCGGTCCAAGGCCTAGCTTCTCGCGACCATTCTGTTTTTTATATATTTTATATTTTTTGCTTCCCGTAACAAGTTGTTACTCTCGAACATTTGTCAGACATTGGCGATCGCAGACCACCGCGAGCTCCTGAGCTCCTTTAACAATGTTAGCTTGTTAGCATAAACTTACGACATAACGTAACCCAATAAAAAGGTAAGGCTTTGGTGGATACACGGCAACGGGTTTTGAGCGTGATAACGTCTGCCCGTGACGAAAAAAAAGAAAACGAAGATCTTCTTGTCTGTGGAACGGATACACGGACGGACATCTCAAAATCTCAACATGGCATTGTTCCAAAAATTCCAGACCCTAATGACCATATCCCAGAATTTCCATAGGCATAATAAGTCTTATAGTCGCAACTTAGTCCTTCATACCGAAATTCATACAAATCGCTTGAGAAATGGCTTAGTTCTCAAAGGACATGGGACATAAAAGTATCTATGAATTCGTTACTTTTGTTATTTCTTTTTGCTAAAGTTAATAATTAAATAAATGAATTAAATTGTGATAGAAACTTAAAAACATTGTGATTTTTTATCATATACTACGTTAATTCGTTGTTGTATGTTTATCTTTAACTCGGAAATTTGTGGCTCGGTTTTTGCAACAATCTCAATTAACGCAACAGCCCCGATTTCCGATTTCTATTAGTTGCGTTAACTGAGGTCGTACTGTACCAGAGGTTGTCCAGTTAAATCAATATAGCGCATCCATGATATTGTTGGAGAACACGATGACGATCAATTTCCGTCAAAAACAGAACTTTGCTGAATTCAGCAAATATTTGCCCCCTGCATCAACTATGGGAAGTCGTCAAATCGCAAAACTTTTAAAGCAAATCGGGAAGTAAAACTTACACTCTATAGTTTTACGGTTACAGCGTTTGTAGAGATTTTATCAAAAATATTCAAGATTTAGCCAATATTCAGCAAATCCATGCCTAGAGTTTACATAAAAAGTTAAAATTGCTCATCGTGTATGGCTTTGTAATGAGAATTTCAAGAAATTACCTTCCCACCCAAAGAAAGGTCTATATATCTTTGCTGACAAAAAAATGTTTACTTTCATCAGTCAAAGTATTCAGAGGTGAATATCGAGGAATGAGCGCACTTGCAATTAAATTAATAATCATGCTAACCAAATTCTAATGACTAATATGCCTACATACTGCATATATGGCATATACACACATACAAATCCAACGGAACAGAAAATCATCTTGAGCATATTTCTCCCAAGAATGTCGTTGAACCGGGAGTGAAGAAGCTGCAGTGAACTGCAATGAAGAGGAAGAGAGAAATCTGTACAATTGTACGCGTTAGCGTTTCCACAAATGCTCCATCAGCTATCTTACTTGGCTGCTCTGAATTAGGTCTCGAAATTGATAGTAGCGCAGTCATAGGTTCAACACAAGTCATCGACCTCAAATTATTTAACACGTCAGAAGACAAGAAGAATTACTTGGCTCGGCTCACTCAGTGCGCGAACGAGAGAACCTTCAACAAAAAAAAAAAAAAAAGAAACACGCACAGTAAAAGAGAACAAAGAGTCGTCGAAAAGCCAACCAGGCTGGTTTGTAAACCAATAAGACGAAGAACAAGAAAACTTTCTAAAAACCAAACAAAAAAAAATTAAACCTTTCATCGATTTGCTCATCAAAGCAGCGATTAAAGTTCGTTGTTGCGGGGAGGGGTCGTTTCGAGCCTACCTACTACTACTACAACACCTTTAGGTCAGTCACTTTACGCCTGCCTCCTACTTCTTCTTCTCCTCCACCAGCAGCACCTTAACCAACAGCGACCTAATGACGTGAAGCGGCGTTTTTTTTTTTTGGCCAGCAGAGAGCAGGCACTTCCTCGTAGTCACCCGTTGCGTTTCTTTTTGGTTATTTAACAAAGGCCTACGCCTAATAATGTGCGTGTACACAGCGTAAATTTCCCATTTATCATTTCCACCGTTACGGGGCTTTGCGCATGCGTACAACACTCCGCCGCTTTTACCAAAGCTGAAGAAAACAGCCGCGAGAAACGAATAAAACTCAAAGCGGTACAATATGTTCGTCAGGCGATATACTCACGTGTCTTCAGTTAACCATCAGTTAACACTAAGCCTTGGACTTGATTGAAGTTGTAAACATTAATGTCAACGCGATATTGATGGTTCTTAGACTCAGCTGCGAAACACACTGGTGCCAATATGACGTTATGACGTCTATTTCCTTCCAAATTTACGGCGACAACGGAGACGACGACGACGGCGATACATTGTGACCATCCGCCGTCAATTGAGTTTCTCTTCCTCGATCGGTGAGTTTTTCGCACAGAGACCCACACCAAAGCGAAAGCATGACCTACCTTTCGCGAGAGTTCCGTAAGATGAGACAGACCGACGAAGCGCACTAAATATATATACGAGTCGTAAGCTTGCGAAATTCTCTCATACGTATCGTCGCCGCGGTTGTGCTGCGGTTTGTTTGTGCATGAAATTGCCTGCAGTAAAAGTACATTTTAAGATTCTTAATAAAACTGCGGCCACATCGGTGGCGGTGGCGGCTTTCACTTCTTCCGAGTTGAGTTCCCAGCACCGCAGTACTAGATGCGCTCAACTGCTGCTACTATAGAAGTGAAATGTCTTCCTCACAAGAAGTCACAAATAACCACACAATGAATGAGCGAAGCAAAGAAGAAGCAGAAGATCGGGTGTCGCATGTGCATTTCCATTTAATTTTAATTCATTTGGAAGCCGAATACCACCAACCTGTGTTAGATTGAATACTCCTGGCTTCCTGAAAATATTCGTTGTTATTCTTATGCTATTAAGTATGTAATTCCAATAGGAGAGTTCAATCTTCGATATCTGAAATTGTCATCAATTTAATACACGATTAAAAAACGTACCTAAAAAAAATTTCCATTCAAAATAATGAAAAAGGTTTAGTGCAATTGACCTCATTTTCTATTTCTCTAGTGTAGGTACCGCAGGGCAGCCATTTTGGGTCTCTTTTGTTTCTTTTGTTTACTGCCAGTTTTTAATAAAAATTTTAAAACGGGATCGTGAAAAGGATATTTGGTGATTTTTGGGATTCGAACTTCGAACCTTTCGCTTAGAAGTTCAACGCACTAATCACCAGAGCGAGACATACTTTGATTCATTAAGCGCTCGGAACGGATCCTCTGAGAAAGGAAAAAGTATAAGACCTATATGTGTGGGCGCCGTGGCTCAGTGGAAATGCGCGTGGCTACTGAGCATTTGCGTCCAAAAATTTAAATGCGCAACACAAATGGTCGCGAGAAGCTAGGCTTTTGGACCGCAATGGTCTGTCGCGCCAAATATTATTATTATTACTATAAGATCTATGTGTTAACAAAAAGGAATGCTAATGGTCCGAGCGTAATGAGCGAACCTAACCTTACCTAACCTACTTACTCCCTCAGGTAGCGTACTAATTCAGGGTAAGTATATGCCTCAACTAACATGCATCTTCAATTAGGGATAACTGCCTTCAATTGCGCACACACATCCTTTGGAGATCCCTTCATGTCTATCCGCTCTACATATCCTAGCCAACTCAAATATCCAGGTCATAGTTTCTTGACTAGGTTGTTGTCACTTTACAACTCATATAGTTTGTCCTTGAATCTCCTCCTCCAAAACCCGTCAACCCAAAGGGGACCGAAAATCGCCTAAAGAATTTTTCGTCTGAAAAAGCCAATGATCCATGCTTCAGCGCCATAGACCAGGATTGGGATGATTAAGTTCTTATACAAGATATTTTCTCTGCTCCTATACTGAGCCTAAAGAAATAGCGATTTGCTATAGTTATTCTTCGTTTGATTTCTTACTGGTTTTGTTATCAGATGTTATGGCAGAGCCCCGGTAGGCAAAGACCCTAACAACCTCAAAGTATAGCTGTCTGTTGTGATGATCTTGCTAATACTTCGGTGTTATGTTACCCTTCTTGTTAACTACAAATACTTTGTCTTGCCCTCGTGACCTGTCAATTCGACGCCTCTGCCTTAATACTGGCAAATGCACCAGTGACAGCTCACTGGGATCTGTCAACGATATCAATGTCGAAAGCATTTGCCACCAATTGAACAGACTTGAAGAAAGTTGTGCCTGTATTGTGGAACTGAGAGTTTCGCACAATTATCACCAATATTATGCTAAAGAGTCACATGATGAACATAATCATCATCATATTTGGCTCTAAAACCGGGATTCGGTCCTGGCCTCCCGCAAAAAATCTCTCCACCGGTCCCGAATTCGAGCCGATGTCATCCAGTTTGGCATCCCTAACCTCTGGGCGTCCTGGTCTACGCCATCCTTCCAGTGGCCGGCCGGTATGTGGTATGTGGTACTCAATAACGTAATGCCACGATGTGATACCTCCCTTCGCAAGTCTTCTGGCATCGCTTCTTCTTCACATACTTGCACTATTATTTCATGTATCGCTTGGTGTAGTGCGGGACCTCCTGATTTAATAAGGTCGACTTGGATACCATCTAATACCAAGGTTTTATTTTTTTAAAGAGGACTTATCGCTCTGCCAACTTCTTCTATGCTAAGTAGAGTGGTCGTTGGTGGAGCCTCCAATTCCTCAGTTAGCTGGCCATTTAGTAACTCATAAAAGTACTCTTCTCATCGCTCTAAGATGCCATTGAGATCGGAGATCAAACTAATCTCTTTGTCTTTGCATCATGTGCAACGCGGTGTATATTGAATCATACCACGAACTCTTTGGTAAAACTTCCGCGGCTGGTTCTAGTTCACGGACGAGATTCTTCTCCCAGGCTACTTTCTTTCAAACGGCGAACTGTTTTTTATTATCTTATGAGCCCTTTATATTCATATTCGTGTGCACGCGTTCTATGAGATTGTTGCATTGCATGGTACGCAACATTCTTACGTTCAGTCGCTAGCTTACATTCGTTATCGAACCAGTCGTTCCGATCTCTACGGCTACTGCCTGCGATGGTGTCAGCAGTACTAATGGCAGTACTAATGACAGTATTCTTAATGCGTGCCCATTTCTCTTATACGGCCGACGTCTCTGTTCAATTAAGTATTAAGGCCTATCTCCCTGCATAAAAGTCCTATTCGCCGTAGTTGTTTCTGGTCGCTTCGTTGCGAAGGGCAGCCGTGTTGACTCGAATCTGATTTGTCGACGCATTCTTTCGTGACGGTGCAATCTGTTCTTGGAGTACCATACCAAGAAGTTAGTGGTCCGAGTCGACGGTGGTACCTCAGCACGTTCGTACCGTCATCAGGGTCGGGTTATCAATACTTGGTCTATCTGGTTGCGAGTGACTCCATCAGTAGATACCTAGGTGGCTTTGTTGATATTTTTACGAGCAAACCTTGTACTCGCAACTGATGCTTGCTGCCATCTTTATGACTGGTTGTCCATTGTCCATTAGTATTTTCGTGTAAACTATGTACTTCTTAAACACTGGCTACCTATTTTGGCGTTCATATCCCCCATACTGGAGTTCCAGTTCGACTTCGATTCAAATAATTCTTCTTTTTCATCTTCTGGGGAATCTTCTGTAGGTGCGTGAACGGTTATGCGGCTTATGTTCTTAAATCTGCCCCGCACGCCGTTCATTTACTGCTTTAAACAGATAACGGTGGATTTCCTTCTTTTGCTGACTAGAAAGCCCACCCCGATCATATGATGTCTTGCATGAAAGCTGTAATTTACTTCATATTCTGATTTTTGTAAGACACAATTTCCCAACCATCGCATCTCCTGGATTGCTGTTATGTCAGCATTATATTTGGACGGGGTATCGGCTAGCTACTGTGCAGCTCTTGCTCTTGCTATTCCTCTAGCTCTTGCAATTCCATGAGAAAATTCTTAAATCGTTCAGCCGTTTTCATTGCCGTTGTCTTCGTCGTTCATCAGTGTATTGGAGGCTGATTTGGGATTCCTTAGTAGTTTTTTTTACGAGCGATGTTATTGGCCTCGCGCCAACCTTATCAACATGATCATTCAGTTTTTCCTCTATTGGAGGAACATTACCGGCGGCCACCACATGGAGGTTTAATCGCACTTCCACAAGTCAGAGATAGTTACGACCATGTGCAATTCTGATGAATCTTACGTGTTATTCCCCCTATTCTGCTGATGGCTGACCGCCCTACGGCTATATACAGTCGCAACTACACAATGTTCCTAATATAAACATAAGTTTCCAAAATTCACACTTGTCTGCCTATGTTTAGTATACACCATTATCGGTTTGAAAACTCTCTATGAAAAACGTCTATGCTATTTATCTATCATGTCATAGACACTAAGAGAGGGCTGTTTGTATGCATAATGTAACATAAAGACGATTAGATCGCGGAAATCCTCTACTTTCACTGCATATGCACCGTCGTTGTAGCTTGTAACTTTCAGTGAGTTTAACGGACGTTCAAAAGGACAACCAATTAATTCTAATGTTAATACAAAACTTTTCTTTTTCAATACATATTTGGAACTTTGATTAAAGTTGTGGCTGTAAGAACAATGTTTGCATTTATTTTAAAAATTTAATAAACTTATAACATAATAAATCGCGAAATGACTTTAGCTGGCTTGTAGGTACCTTTAAAAAAAGAATTTAATTTTTCCATTACAGCCAAAACCAAATGAAAGCTACGACAAACTGCAGATTAAATCAATGATTGTACTTCAGGCCGAAATGCTCTCAATCCGAATGAAAGTTTAAATTATTTCACACTCAAAATATGCATCTTGTGCAGTGTCGTCTATCGCCCCCTTCCCTGCCCATGCTATGTTGACTTGCAACGCAGTGATCGCATCACTATGCATTTCAGAGGAGAGAAAAATGAAAAACTTTTAACAAAACTACTTGTGAGTCGTGACCGTCATAAGCATAAATAAGCAGCAAAATGCAAGGCGGTGAGTACACATACATCCATGCATGCATACATATCACTTATGTATATGTTTCGTATGTTCCCCCACGTATGCTGCCAGGCAGACAGGTAGGCAGGGAGGAAGGCCCAAGCCATCAACATCTGGTTCTGGCTGTGGGCCCAATTCGAGCAAACGCAACTGAGTTCAATGACATTTCACCTACTTGAACCGATCCGATATATGTATTCATATGTAAATTGAGCGTAGGTAACATGCCTGTCTGTCTCTCGTCTTACCTACCAGCCAGCTGATCTATTGTGACAATTTTTTATGTGTAACCCTTTTTTGAAGGCCTAGGCTGGCCTAACGGTTAATTTAATGATCATTAGCACTTGAGATGCTTTTTGGTCTGTTGGTTCTAACATTTACATCTTCTCGATTGGTGGCAATAGTTGAGGTTATTTGAAATGTGATAATGCGTAGTGGTGGTGGTACATAACGGTGATTTTTTCAATACATAATATGAATATGAAAAATTATAATATAAAATATAATTAAAAGCTCTATTAATAGATGTTAATTCCAGTTCTGCGAAGAAATCTTCTTTGGGCGACTTACAAGAATTAACATTTCACCGGAATAAGCTTGACCGCTTGGTGAAATGATATCTCGCAGGTGTTGTGATAATTTTTCCATTTTTTTTTTAATTTTATGTTTTTTTTTTGAGAATATTTTTAATGCAATAATAATCTGGTACCCTTGTAAAAAGATGTACATTGTCATAGACAGATCTATAACACTTTGGAAACTAAACAAAAAAATAAGAACTTCAACTCAAGAAAATTTATTAGCCGACGATTTTGTATTTTAATACATATAGTAACAATGATACCGTATAATTACTCACTTAAGTTAGTTCGGTGTTTTTTCTTCTTGTAAAGCAATACAATTGAATTGGAAGAAAGGAGTAATTCAGAAAATTTCCCAAAAGGATATTTTGATACAAATGTCATCTGTAGACGTATCTGACGCATCTGTTTGGTCGAAGAAAGCACCAAAAATCACCAAGCATAGACGAATATAGTAGAGCGATAAATCGGCTCAAAAATATTAAGGCCCCTGGATCAGATGGTATCCGAGCGGATCTGATTAAAATAGGAGGCCCCACATTACACCAAGCAATTCATGAAATAATACTGCAAGTATGGGAGGAAGAAGCTATGCCAGAAGACTGGCGAAGAGGCATCCTGTGCTTAACCATAACACCCAAGCTGCTGGTATATAAGACAAGGGTCACACCAGTACTTACATATAGATCCGAGACTTAAGCACCCAAGTCTCAAAAAGCATTCTGACCTCATAGCCGCTGCTTGGAAAGTCGCTTTCGGTAGGATTTATGGGATACGACAGCGAGGCCGGCCAAGTCTACGCTGGAAGGATGGCGTAGATGGGATGCCAAACTGGATGATATTGGCTCGAAATCGGGACCGTTGGAGAGATTTTTTGCGGGGGGACACCGGACACCGGTTGTAGAGCCAAATATGATGATGATATAACATTAGTATGTACATAGATCGATCTTATCAACTATCGAAAGACTAGATGCAAATTATGCATCATAGTGCCAGGGTTTTTTATATTGAATCTATTAAGTTATTCTTAATACCAGGTGTTGAACCCTCGTAACCTCAAAAATACAACAACAACAAAAAATACATCTTTTTAAAAACCGATATTACTGTTTTCGAGTCACGTTGATAATCCCCGTATTAGTTATCCTGTCCCAGATCCCACAGTACAGCCAAAAATGATGATCAATACGATTATTGACAACAACAAAATATTATACGTAATTATTCGGAGTACCGGGTGGTGGACTCTAGATAGGATTTTAGACTATATATTAATATTGTGCCCATAAGACACATTTAGTTTTACGTAAAATCAGCCATTCAGTTTTCAGTCGTCTAGCAAACCTCTTACGAAACCTCAAACGAAAGGACGGATAAATTGAGTATAATACCTTGGCTTTTTCAATAAAATGGACATTAGATACATTTTAATCTCCGACTCTGACTCTTATTACAGTTCGCTTAGTTAGGCCTAACGCTTAGTAATCAAGCGATAGAAATTCTTAAGAGCATCAGAAGAGGGAACTGTTAGTTTTACGCTCAATTCTATTTAAGATCTAATGTAAAAACGCTCTTTTTTTCTGGCTCTCTTTAAATTTGGGACCTGAAATCCCAACAAAATCACAAAGTGATGATAAATGCACTTCTCCACGATTTGCCCGTGTAACCCTGTGTAGTGTATAAAGATTTTCAACTTCCACACTATCAGTTAAAATTGCTAAATATAAACAGAGATGAGATCGAGATGTAGCGAGAGAATGAACGTCGAGAGAGCTCAATAATTACTACAGTACCACTCTGCCAGTACTCTACTCTTAATCGGTCTCTCTGCTTCTGCTTGAGGCCCAGCTCAGCTTCATTTCGGCCGTTCAGCTTCATGGAAATGAGAGTGATCTTGATAGGTGCGCCGTGCACACAGCCGCACACTCGATCGTTGCCGTTGTCTTTGATCGTTGTTGTGTTTACAATCCAACGGAGCGCGCAAGTATATTTGATTACATTGAGCGGTCGTTGAACTCACAATCAATGCCCCACCATTTGACCCATATATTATGAAAGTGGAACACTAGGTGACAGCTGATCGGAAACGCAAAAGAAGCCACTGAATGAGCGGATCACATCGTCTTAGCAGAAAAGGAAAAGAAATATGGATGTAGATACACCAAAAGCTACCATGCGAGCACCGTCGCGAAGATCGGGCAGTCGATCGGGCGGTTTGTTATTCCGTCACGTCAGTTTGTTTGTCTCTTGCCTTGTTGTAGTCGACTGACTTTGTGACGAGCAAGTAGCTTTGTATTTTGTTAGCGTTGCACTACATTTGTATTTTTTATGTACAGAGGGCAGTGACAGCAGCAGTAGTGTACATTGGGGATTTGATGTTGACGCGGGCTTTGGTATATGAGAAAGAGCTTGAGAGCGTGCGAGTCGTCTTATCCACTGGGATGATCGAGGGCCTCACGCTAGGATTCTGGGATCCCTGAATGTCTTACGACATGGCAATAAGGTGGAATATGCCCTTTATTAAAATTAAAATTAAAATAAAAATCAAAGGAATGTAATTTACAATAAATAACATTCCTCACGTTTGTTCAACGAACACGACACTACAACGACGCTAGTCCAAATGCTTTATTCAAGGGATCATGGGCAGGGCAAACTACAAAAAACCCTGACCAAGAAAGTATTACATAAAATACAAAACAAATTTCAGCCTTCAAAAATTCTTGGAGCCTATATTGAACAATTCGGTCCTTCAGAAACTTGTTGCCATCTATTTTGAAGGCCTGTAAATTAAACGTTTCGGGAAACACGGAGTCGACTAATTGATTCGATGTCACTCTCGGATAAAAGGAAGATTTTAAATCTTGGGTTCTACATGAAAGAAGTTTTAAGGCAAATATATGTTGATTAGAACTGAAACGAGTGTTTACGTTGCGACGACAAAAGGACCTGGAACCAGAGAACGTGTTTCTGAAGAGCATCTACCGTAGTAAAATTAGTAGAAAACAGTTAAAGCTTCTACATTGCGTCTATTGAGATGGAGTAATGGTTACATCGTTTATCATACGGCCAATTCATTCTGAATTCTATCAAGATAATGTAAATGCGATTTTGTAGCCCCACCCCATGAATACGAATTAAATTCCAAAATTGGCCTAACCAAAGAGTATAGAGATATCAAAAGGAACGGAGTAGAACAAAAATTTGTATACAAAAATGAATGGGTTCCGCAATTCAAATGGGTTATACACACAGTTGTGTGAGTGCATTCTTAACTTGTGTTTTGTATCATATTATATGAGGAACTGGTTACTGGAATAATCTATTTTAAAGATTTAAAAGATAAAATCATTGAAATACGTTAAAGGATTGCACTACTTCAAATTCGCGCTCCACTATTTGGATTGAGGGACCAATGTTAGTTCTTTTAGTCGCAGACGTGGCCACCATGTACTTTGTTTTGCTCTCATTTGTGTGCAGCCCCAGATTTCGTGCCACCTGGATGAAAGCTCACTATACAGTTCTTCGGTTTCTACCAACGACATCAATATCGTCTGCGTAAGCCAGTATCTGAATGGACTTATAGAGGATTGTTCCTCCCGCCGTTACGCCAGAGTCTCGGATCACTTTCTCCAACGCCAGGTTGAAGAGGACGCAGGCCAGTCCATCCCCTTGTCGGAGCCCGTTATAGATGTTTTTACTTGGCTTATAACATTGGTCATAGTCAACCTACATAGTCGTGTCAGTTTATTTTGGATGCCGAATTCTCTCATGGCTTTATAAAGTTCTACTCTGGCTTTGCTATCATAGCCGGCTTTAGAGTCTATAAAAAGATGGTGTAGTGAGTTTTGAAACTCTAGACATTTTTCCATCACCTGCCTAAGGGTGTAAATCTGATCAGTTGCTGATTTGCCTGGTATGAAGCCACACTGGTATGGACCAATTATGACTTTTTATATCTTGTCTTGAAGGATAGAGGAGAAAATCTTATACGCGGTACTCAACAACGTTAAACCAGGATAATTACTGAAGGTTGTGATATCTCCTTTCTTATGTATGGGGACAGCATGCCCTTTCGGCAGTTTTCTGGCATAGCTTCTTCCCCCCATACTTGCACTATTACTTCATGAATTGCTTGGTGTAATGTGGGGCCTCCTATTTTTATCGGTTCCGCTGGGATCTCATCAGATCCCGGAGTCTTATTATTTTTGAGTCGTTCCGATCTCTACGACTACTGCCTAAGATGAAGTCAGCAGTAATAATGACAGTATTTTAAGGGCCTATCAATTTCTCTTCTACGCCTCACATCTCAGTCCCAGAAATTACTCTCCGTGCTTTTAGGGTGAGTCCTATCGTTTGACCGTAGTTTTTTCTGGTCTCTTCGTTGCGAAGGACAGCCGTGTTCACTCGAATCTGATTCACGGATGCTGTCTTTCTTGATGATGCAATCCGCGTCGGAGCACCATACCAAAAAGATAGGGGTCCGCGTCGACGTTGGCACCTCGGTACGTTCCTATCATCAGGTTCATTGTGGCAGCGGTCTATCAGGA
This sequence comes from Nephrocerus scutellatus, assembly GCA_947095585.1. Taxonomy (NCBI): domain Eukaryota; kingdom Metazoa; phylum Arthropoda; class Insecta; order Diptera; family Pipunculidae; genus Nephrocerus; species Nephrocerus scutellatus. Next base: position 4,157,632 of record OX352763.1, read on the forward strand.
GATACCCAGGTGGCTTTGTGGATATGTTTACGCGCAAACCTTGTTCTCGCAACGACCATATTATTGCTTGCTGCCATCTCTACGACTCGTTGTCCATTGTCATTAGTGTTCTCGTGTAAGCTATGGATGCCAATGGCTCCCTACCTATATTAGCATTCATATCATATCATAATTTTTACATTTGTGAGGGATCGCACCAGCGACCACATAAATACTATGCCTAAAAGCATACAACATTTTAATTGAATTAATCATACAAAATTTTGACCCTACATCGACTCTAGTGCCTCTCAAAATAAAATACAAAAATCTTAGATATCAGTCATTAATTAATAGCACGCTCGGTGCACGAAAATAAACGCACACACAAACCAATACAAAGTATTGGTTAACAGCACACTTGGTGCATGAAAAACAAAAGCAAACAAAACCCACACGTATTGTTTAATAGCACACTCGGTGCATGGGAACAAAAAATATAAAACATCTCCAATAGCATAATTTATGACCAGCGGTCGCTCGCCTATGAAAATAAATATGCAGTCTAAGCATCATGGGCAAATGAGCGCCGACCGCTTAGAACTTTAATTACTCTTTCCATGCAATGTGCTGAGTAAGCGGCGCATGGAAATGGTAATGAAATAATAAGGTCGTTCGCTTGTGGAAACATATATGTCAACACAGCAGAATAGGCGAGCGAACCCAAAAACACTTGACGCGGTCGGTCATAAATTACGTACATACATACATGCACTATGCTGATAAGGCAATATTAGGGAAAATATGAATATCGATGAGTAGGCATTCCAGAGTCGATGTATGGTCAAAAATCTATCAGTAAATTGGTATAAAAGAAGGAAAAATTATCAAATAAAATCATTCAATTCCAAAAAGTGAACGTTGAAAGTAAAAACCTCGTCGTCTTATTTTTTTCCTCGTAAACATATCGTCCTGATACTGACGCCCTAAGGAGCTCCGGCTTTTGGGTTAGTGGTTATACGGCAACACGCCGACCACAGTCAAGAATCAAGGTTGATATAAACTCTAAACCACAAGGTTGGCTTCGAAAAGGGACCAACTTTACACATTATACTGATGGCAGGCATGGAGTTCCCGTTCGACTGATTCAAAGAATTCTCTATTTTCATCATCTGGGAAATCCTCTGTAGGTGCGTGAACGTTTATGAGGCTTAGGTTTTTAAATTTGCCCCGCACGCGAAAGGTGCATAGCCGTTCAATTATTGCTTTAAAGCCGATAACAGTGAGTTTCATTCCTTTGCTGACTAGAAACCCCACCCCAAGCACATGATGTCTTGCATGACAGCTGTAATATATGTCACATTCAGATTTTTCTTTATGTCAGCCTTATATTTTGACAGGGTATCGACCGGCTCCTATGCAGCTCGAGCTCTATACAGTAAGCGTACGTTCAATGAGAAAATTCTTAAATCGCTTAGCCGTTTTCGTTGCTGTGGTCGTCGTCTTTCATCAGTGTATCCGAGGCTGATTTGGGGTTTCGTAACAATGTTTTTTTACGGGCGTGTTTTTTATTAGCCTCGCGCCAACCTTACTTTGATTAAGGGACTCTCCCGATCATTCCGCTTTTCCTGCATTAGAGGAAAATTACCGTCGGCCACCACGTGGAGGTTTGATCGCACTTCCACCAGTCAGAGATAGGTACGGGCACCTGCAATTTTAGAGCATTCTTTGTTATTCTTCCTATTCTGCTGTTGGCTTACTTATTCTTATTTATACTGCGAATTCATTTTACAATTTATCATCTTAACTTTCGGTGATGTGAAATCATACCTATAAAAACATATTATTATTCTTTGAAGCACGGATTAATTATTAACTTGTTGAAAAGCCCTGAAATTTTAGTACTGCACATCGCTTACAAAACTTGAAGAAAATTGAAGAACATCGAGTAAATTTTTTAAAACTTTTGTATGGGAGCCCAATCACTTCAAAATTTTAGTAGAAAGTATTGTCACCGGAAATACACATGTGTACAATTTCAGGAAACTCGGGCTTTAGGAAGTGCGTTAAAAATTGATCGCAAGATCCCACCATTCGATTCGATTTTGTGGTGAAATTCCCCATTTGGTGGTGAAAACATAGCAGGCACAGCGCACGGTTGGTGCGACGTGCACAAAACGACGTACAAAGTACTACTAACATTCTTTCTTTTGAGCTGAGTTAAGCTGAAAAACATGTGAAATAAAATCGGGCTTTAGGAAGTGGGCTAAAAATAGATCACAATATTTGGTCCGCCAGCCACATACACACGGGCACGCGTAGTTAATATAGAGAATTTAATAAAAAAAATCTGTCAGTTAAATATTTGAAAATACATTTTTAATATAAACTCACATGTACGTGTATGAGTATATTGACAACGAATAGCCGAAACCCACATTGGAAACTGTCCCACAATTGCATTCAACTTAACCTTAAAAACAAATGTCAAACGCCGCTCACCACCCACATGATATAGAAGAATTGTCTGCTTGATTAAAGGATACAATGAAGCAAATATGTGCCGTCTATCGCCTGTACCACTCCATCCGATGACAAGCGTACCAACTTCTTTCTTTGTTGTTTATGAATGCAAAGATACATTTCCGAACATAAATCGTAAACAAAGTGTGTGCAGCTACTCCGCTCCGCCGATCACATGATTCCACTCAGATCCAGTGCGAATGTATGAGTTCCACGACCAACGGCAACAACTACAGCCGTCCGCGTGGAGATGGTTTTCGCGAGATAAATGTACGCAACAACAACAACTGTATTTCTGGGTCAAGTTCGTGTGGGCAATACGGAATGCATTGTGAGCGGTAGTTGGAATTTGCCAAGAGGTCTATAATTTTGCACACAGGAACAGGGAAGCAATGCGGCGGTATCCTTTGCTTTTGTCCCGCCTGCATGTGACTGTGACTGAACTTTTGGCCGTTGAGATAATTATTACGTTGACCAACATGTTGTCACTTCATTAGATAGCGTGTGGGCGTGTCATTGTCATTGTGTCATACTGCTTGTCGGTCATTCCGCATCCTGTAGCTGTGGGTCGTCGCCATCTATCGACCAAACACTCGACGTATCTTAGCACAGAACAACACAATGCGAACGACATATGGAAGGAATTATTACTATCAACTTTACTGCTGGTTTCTTGTGGGATAATATCACTGGGGCACAATCTGATGCCTGCCATTTCCTAATGGGAGTGCATGAGATGAAACAGCACTGTCCGGCGCACCACATTCAAGTTCATTTGCTTCGCTGCGACGATCGACTTTCTCCAATTTTCGAGTTGTTGCTTTTGATATTTTGGCCGTTAGATGGCGAAGTAAAAGAGTATGAGTGATGGAAGTGAGGGGGGGGGGGGGGCAGCCAAGAACGATCGTCACCTACCTCATATGATTGTACACAGAGAAATATTGCAGAACCGATGCATCAGCAGGCAATAACTTGGGCGGCTTACATAGTGGCATGGCATGCAATTGGCACAAATTACTCGTACATCGCTGCTGTAGTTCGAAGATTTATATTGGTTGGATTGGATGGTTCGTTGCTGGCTGGCTGGCGAGATCTAAGAAGACGATAGTGTTGCTGGTGGCAAACCACAACAGCAAAAACAAACACATTACTATATGCACGAAACGTGAATTTAGAAGAAAGTCCCATCTTACACACTTATACATAAACAACATACAGACAATTTGCAGCGGCGATGGTTCCGGGTCGCAGCATTTCATCCATCGTTGGCGGAATCAAATGTGTTCGTTAAGAGTTTCTAGAAATTGATATTTAGTTTTAGCCTCTGGCCATATTTGCAACTACGCTACTAAATGTGCCAACTTTAATGTTTTTTTTTGTGAAAGAGCAATCGATTTTTGTGACATGATAGGTGCATGTTCCGGAATCACATGCGTCGTTTTCTATAGACAGACGACTTATTACTGTTGTGATGTTTTTTTTGTGTGAAATTTAGTTCTGACTTTTTGTTATTCTGTCTAATGCAGGAAAGCAAAACGAGAAGCGAAAAGTTTTAACGACTTCACGATGATAAGATGTAGATGAGAACAAGACAATTACTTCCTTGGTATTACTGTTGGTGTGCTAGATGAGAACAAGACAATTACTTCCTTGGTATTACTGTTGGTGTGCTATTGTTGCCTAACATCATTTCAGTTCGTTCTATTCGACTAAACTAAGCCTTAAACGTTATCGGTACCGTCACCTGTCAGCTGAACTACGAAAACATTGGACTCTACACTAATCACGGTCATTTTGGACATCTCAGCTGGACTCAGTTGGGTACCCTTAAGTTTTTAAAATTGATTATTCCAGCGATCCTTAGCCCACTTTCATGTATCGTAAACTTTTGCATCGTAACCTAGTACCTGAAAACTTGCTAAAATAATTCCAGTAGCTTAAAAAGCAAATGCTTCTCATCCTGGCCTGACTTCCGACCAATAAGTATCCAAACGTGCGTTTCAAAAATGTTTTGAAAAACTAATTAAAAGACAGATCACATCCTAACATCCTATATTTGTGCTCAAAACTTATTGTCTCCGCTTTAATCTGGCTTCCGGATTCATCATCATCATATTTGGCTCTACAACCGGGGTCCGGTCCTGGCCTCTTGCAAAAAGTCTCTCCACCGGTCCAGATTTTGAGCCGATGTCATCCATTTTTGCATCCCTTAACTATGCGCGTCCCGGTTTACGCCATTCTTCCAGCGTAGGCTTGATCCATAAATCCTACCGCAAAGAACTTTCCGAGCAGGATCCTCATCGCTCGTGCGAGCTAGGTATCCTGCCCACCGGAGCCTACCGAGCTTAATTCTCTTCACGATATCGACATCGCGGCAATGCTCGTAGATCTCATCATTATAGAGAATCGCACTTCCTCACATACGGGGCCAATAATTTCCCGTAAGACTTTTCTCTTTTTCTACGACCATTGACTTATATACCAGCAGCTTGGATGTTATGGTTAAGTTCCTGGATTTGAAGAGTCTTGACAGACTATAGAAAGCTTTGTTGGCTTTAACCAACCGTGGGCGTATTTCTGGTTCCATGCTGTTATCGGCTGCTACAGTTGACCCGAGATAGTTAAAGGTTTGCACTAATTCAAATTCGCGCTCCACTATTTAATTGCGGGACCAATATTGGATCTTCTACTCGCAGAAGTGGCCACCATGTACTTTGTTTTGCTCTCATTTATGTGCAGCGCCAGATTTCGTGCCGCCTCCTGGATGAAAGCTTCCTGTACAGATCTTGGGTTTCTACCAACGACGTCAATATCGTCAGCGTAAGCTAGTATCTGAATGGACTTATAGAGGATTGTTCCTCCCGCTGTTAGGTCAGAGCCTTGGATCACTTTCTCTAATGCCCGGTTGACGAGGACGCAGGCTAATCCATCCCCTTGTCGGAGCCAGTTATAGATGTTGAATGGGCTTGATAGTGATGCAGATATTTTCACTTGGCTTATCAGTGTCATCGTGTCAGTTTATTTCGGATACCGAACTCTCTCATAGCTTTATAAAGTTCTACTCTGGCTATGCTATCATAGGCGGCTTTAAAGCGTAAAGGTGTATTGAGTTTTGAAACTCTAGACATTTTTCCATCAACTGCCTAAGGGTGTAAATCTGATCACTTGTTGACGACCCTGTGATGAAGCCACATTGGTATGGACCCATGATGACTTTGTGTATGAGGCTATCCTGTCTTTTAGGATAGAGGAGAAAATCTTATACGCTGTTCTTAACTACATTATACCACGATAATTGCTACATGTTGTTATATCTCCATTCTTATGTATAGGTCAGAGTTTTGTAGGGTACCAATGCATGCACTACTGCCTAAGATGAAGTCAGCAGTAATAATGACAGTATTCTTAAGGCGTGTCCATTTCTCTTCCACGCCCGGCATCTCAGCCCCAGGACATACTCTCCCTGCATTGTATGCGAGTTCTATGTTCTATCGCTTGACCGTAATTCTTTCTGGTCTCTTCCTTGCGAAGGGCAGCCGTGTTGACTCGAATCTGATTCGTGGATGCAGTCTTTCGTGGTGATGCAATCCGCGCACGGAGCACCATTCCAACAAGATAGTGGTCCAAATCGACGTTGGCACATCGGTCCCTTAGTACCGTCATCAGGTTTAGGTTGGGGCGGCGGTCTACCCAGGAGATACCCAGGTAGCTTTGTGGATATTTTTACGCGCAAACCTTTTACTCGCAACAACCAAATTATTGCTTGCTGCCATCTCTATGACTCGTTGTCCATTGTCATTAGTGTTCTCGTGTAAGCTATGGGTGACAATGTACTGCCTGAACACTGGATTCCTAGAAGCCCCACATCGAGCATGACAGCTGTAATATATGTCATATTCTGATTTTTGTAAGACACCATTCCCCGTACACCGCATCTCCTAAATTGCTGTTTTGTCAGCATTAGACACGGTATCGGCTAGCTGTTGTCCAGCTCGAGCGCTATACAGTGAGCGTACGTTCCATGAGAAAATTCTTAAGTCGTTTAGCCATTTTCGTTGCCGTGGTCATCGTCCTTCATCAGTGTATCCGAGGCTGATTTCTAGATCATTCTGTGTTTTTCGCCCTATTCTGCTGATGGCTGACCGCCAGGCGATAATTGTAATGAAATATATAATAACATTTAAAAAACTGCTGCTATCCAAAAAATTTTGAAATTATTCAAACCATAAAAATGGGTACATTCTAATGGCTTGAATGTCAACCTTGCATATGCCTTACATAAATCCAATCAACCATCAAAAACACCATTTAAGGATTGTATAGATAAAAAGAAGTCAAAACACGCGAAAAATTCATTCATTCATCGGACGTAACGCGTTGGCACCTATCTGGCTGCCAACTTTGGTAGCAGTACCAGAAAGACGACCATCATTAATAGGAAAAACTTCCTCGGTGCTTAGTTATTGCTATTGGCGGTGCGGTGGCGGTGTTTACGTTTATCTAATGCTGTACCTTATAATAAAGCAAACGAAAAGAAAAAGTGCGGACAGAAACAAAAGGAAAACTAATGCCACAGCAATGCCAAACGACTCCAATTAGATGCGGTTTTTCCTTGGTGCGGCATCGCGTGCCTCTGGTAATGGTACAACATGTGCAGTGCAGTGCACCATGGCGCGCATAAATATTAAACTTGAACTTCAGCTGCTGTGCTCAGCGCTCTGCACGCTGCACAAATATGGAACAATTTCCAATGCAATGTAACATAATGTTGCTCCTCACGACATACTCGTATCTCTATACTACGAGTATGAAGGAAACATGCAAAAGCGCAGCACCAGGAGAAAAACTTGCCAGCAATAGATGATGAGCGAGTGGAAATGTGGTTTTTCTATTTCCGTGCGATGCACGGATGTACTTTCACTGCACAGCAGTCGTTGCTTATATGTAGGTATTTGTATTGCGTATACGCGCCTGTATATTAAACTATTTTTATGACTGTGCTACTAAGAGGATGGCGATTGCTCTTCCTTAGTTACCGGACGGCCAGACGGCGCAGATTAGCGAGTTGAAAGTATCTTAAAGCCATCAAGTTGATTCCGTGCTATGGAAAGGGGTTTTTCGCTGCCTTAGTCATCGCCTAAGACGGCTTCTGCAGACGTGCCTAATCTTTGTCGAAACTTGACCTACTTATCGTTTTTGCACACACCAACAACAACAGCTTTTCTGCATGCGGCATTGCGGTGCAAGTTAGTTAAGTTTGGTTTGCTGCCGGAGAAAACCATTCGTAGCAGTGAAATTTTATACGCGACCCATGTACATTGCACAATAATTGTTTGCAGGTCAAGGTGCAGACTCATCGTATTTGGGTCACTCACATCCGTACCTAACACGAAAAGCGCAAAAAATGTCGGTCGGACGATGCTCTCAGTTAAAATGTTGTTGAACTTTGCGTTTTGTAACTATGTACTACTCGTACCGGATCGGCGCGCGATGTCAATACGATACCAATGGGTGGCCGTTAATCGAGGTAACTTAATGTTTTTCTGTGTTGCTGATATCAAATTGTGAACTGAAGATTGCCAATTTTTAAATGACTTGCTGCATGCAAATAAATTTCGACGATCCAATTGGTTTTAACTTTTGGTAAATAATTTATTCACAATTGGAATCCTCTTCATCGATGCAGATATAGATTCGGGAATTAAGACACGCCAGAAATTAAATCGATGGTCACGAAGCATTGTTTTTGGATGGAGCAGCGGCATGTGACTGTGCACAAATCGATTGTTATAATTTCCAAAAAATAAAGTATCTTTTTAGGCTTTAAAACTAAATTTTGATTTTCGCTTGTCTATGATAAAATCTCCCGTGCTACTTAAAAAGAAGCGTGTTGTTAGTAAAATAAAAAAAAGTCTGTTACGATTATAAAAGCGACTTTGTACAAAATTGTACCTGGCAGGATTGCCATGTTAAGGCTTGACCTGCCTCAGTGGATATAATTTGTTAAAGTGGATGGACTGGATCCGACGAATACCGATGTTCCCTTTTGGACATCCGCTAGCTCTGACTATTGCGCCTTAGCTTAGACCTTTGGCAGTTTCCTGCACTCGATGTGGCATTCCAATATTGGCTAAAGTGGCGAGAACTATGTAGCGTTTAAGGCTCGCTAGCCCAATAAAACTTCTGTTATGTTTATATAAAAATATTTATATAAAAATCGTGTTCTTATTTTTGTAGGCGCCGTGGCTCAGTGGATAAGAGCATGGGTTCTGAGCAGGAGGTTCGTGGTTCGAGTCCCAGTAACATCAAAAAGTATTTTTCGCCTCTCGCGAAAGTCTGACAAACTTCCGAGAGTAATAACTTGTCACGGAAAGCTTCTTAATTCGCCTTTGGGATCCGGCATTGAATTGTAAGTACCCTCCATTTGTGTGCAAAAATATACATGCTCAACCTCCCCCTCTACTGACCCAAAACCTATAGCCTATAACCTCCGGAGCAAAAAACCCTATTCAATGGTGACAACCTGATAAAAACCGGTCCAGTAGTTTCCTCCTACATACTTTACCTCTTTATAATATTAGTATGTATAGGTTTTATTTGAAGTCTCTTAGGCAGACCCAAAGCTTGCAGCATAATTTGGAGGGAAGTGTAATTGAAATAAAAACATGGAAGGAATGATCATCTTTAAGTCAATCCCTGATAGTTCATCAAATTAATTCACTGGTATTTATTTTGGAAGTACATACTAGAAATTTGAATTTTTTTTGAAAGTAGTAAAATTTTTATATTAACTATAATACAAATTGTGGGCGCCGTGGCTCAGTGGATAGGAGCATGGACTGCTGATCAGGGGGTTCATGGTTCGAATTCCAGTAACACCAAAGTATTTTTCACCGTTTCCCACCTCTCGCGAAAGTTTGACAGACGTCCGAGTGTAATAACTTGTCACTGAAAGCTTCTCAATTCGCCGTTCGGATCCGACATTAAATTGTAGGTCCCTCCATTTGTATGCAAAAATATGCATGCTCAATACAAATGGTTGCGAGAAGTCAGGACTTGGACCGCATGGTCTGTCGCGCCGATATTATTATTATTATAATACAAACATATTATTTGGCATTGGTATTATTGCCTTGCTAGGTGATGTAAACGCGGTTAAGTTCTATTGTTACGAAAAGTAATTACGAGTAGTAGTAGTAATTCCAAACACAGGAGCTTCCAGGTCAATTGTGAGTCCTGAAATGGTGTCTGGAGAGCAAGTAAACCGAGTGCATCACTACAAGTTGAGAACAGCTACAGGAGAAGCTGCAGCAGTTAAGGGTGAACGTTTCCTTACAGTCAAGTTTGGAGGATTAAGTTTCGACATCGATTTATTGTTGCCCGTGTAAAAAATGAATGCATATTGCGTCTGGCCTTTATTATGGCGCACCAGATGTCACTTGATTCGAGGAAGCATGTACTAAGATGGCGTAATATAGAAGTTCCGCTCAGACTTACCGGCAATCACAATGGTGAATCATTAAGGAAGTGTTGTTTCCCAGAGTACAAACAAAGTAGAAGACCGGAAAACAAGAAATGCTCAGTTGTTTCATGAATCACTGTCCAGCAGATGAAAGATTATTTGACAAGAGAGCAGCTTAGGGAAGACCAAGAGTAGGACGATTCAATTGCTCCAGTACTTCGATGGATGTAGAGGGGAGAAAGACCGCAGTGGCATGTCGAATAAGGAGGCTGAGAAGTCACAAAACATACGATTTCCACGTACAAACCTAATCGTATAGTCCCAACGAAGAACTAGATCATTTCTTCGAATTGAAAATAAGCTGATCCTTAGTTCTCTAAAACGCAGAAAATAGATCTGCTATTAGGTGCTGAGACATTCTTTTATCATCTATGCATAGGAAATGTTAAACAATCTCTTAATCAAAAATTTTTAACTTATCTGAATTGTGTCAGGTAATTAGAAACATTCAGGAGACCTTAAAACTCTTACTGGCAAAAGAACGGTTTACTGGGATTGCTGTCTGACATTGTCGTGATGATGCATAACCCAGTTGTTTTTGATGCATAACCCTTTTTCTAAGCCTCTTAAAAACCTCTCGCTAAAAGTCTTATCCTGGAGGCACAAACTCTTTGTGAATTATCTCTGGCCTTGCAACAAAGCAAATCAGCATGCTTTTAATCGTTTACTTGCTCATTCTTGCTTTGGAGATCTTGAAGTATGCCATACCATGCTCTGGCGCTTGGTTTCCTGGTCGTACTCAAGCACCCAAGTCTTGTCCCCCGTATTGATACGTTATGGAAACTGGGGGTTATTTTCAATCGATTCCGTAATAATTAACGCACCTGTCCCTCTTCAAGTCCTTTGAACCAGGCGTGAGGTTTCTCAGACCTAGTTTTGCGCAGATTTTTCTTAGCTCCAATTCATTGGTCAACAGCCGATGAATGGTCTTATGACTCAAATTCAACTCTGATCCGATACTGACTGTCAATCGATTATCTGAAGGCAAAAGATTTCAGTTTCGGTCAAAATTTGCATCAGTTTTTGAAACCAAATAATTCAGCCATTAATATATCATAAAGCCAAAGAAAGCCGAATTATAATCTAACAGTTTCTAAAATTCATTCATCAATTCACCTGCATGGATACACTTAACTGAAGTAGTGCCATGCTGTGTGCTATGTGTGCCACTTTCTACCCAATGGACATCATAGACGACTGAGGCACACATTAACATTGTTGAAAATGTTGCAAACCCAATCATCTAGTTGATTATAAACTATCTTTCTATTACCATTTATCGTACGATATAATTATTACAGTTCCACAAACCACTACTTTTCGATGATATACTCGTACTAGTCTATCAGTGCATATCTTACTCGATGATCACTTTCCCCATATGCACATTGGGGCGCACACACATGGCATTAGCCCAATCCTGCTGTACTGTTTAGTTTTCTAGGAAACCTCAACTACTGGTGCCTGGTGCACTTGAAAATCAAAGATGCAATTCGGCACAAATACCCAGTGACATAGTCCGTCCTCCCATCATCCGACCGGTTCGTCAGACGACTACAGAGATGGCGATGTATCCAGTCCACTGGCACTTAATTGATTCCGGAAGGAAATCGAGCGGCCGACAGGTTTTTCTTAATGCCGCTACAGCCACGACCAGCTTTCGCGTACATTTATACAATCTGTGATAATGACCTTTTACGTATTTCGCGTTTCCACGATAATGTCCAGCTCTCGAACAGCTTGGCGCCTTTTTACGCCGGCACGAGATTGAAGTGCGCTCGAAGTACTTACGCACTTTCTTTCATCTCGTAAGAGATGGTGGTGGTGGCTCTTGGCCATAAATTTCTACGTTTTTAATTACCATATCCGTATTTGCCATGAAATTGGCCATGTGGTTAGTTGTCTTTTCATACTCTGCGTAGCGCCGGCAGGCAAAGTGATGCCACAGAAAAGAAAACTTGCATCTCCGTGTATATGGGAATTACGGCTTCAGGCATGAGAATTATTATTTACCATCAGCGAAACCACAAAGAGCAACCACACCAGATGCCACGACCCAACTACTACTTACGACTTGATGGTGGCAGATGTGCTGTAGGCCTAGGCAGACGTCAAGTCGCTGCTCCAGGCGGCAGGTGAAAATACGGCGAAAACAAATACCAAAAAAATACATAAATGAAATAAATTATAAAATTTCGCGTTGCCGTCGTTTTAGCGTAGCAGAACACAAATCTACGGCTAATGTGGAGAAATTAAAAATTGAATATTAAATTTACTACGAGGACACTGTCTCATAGGCAAGCATGCAGAAAGACTAGGAGTCTTTTCCAAAGATTTCTGCATAAGCTGCATGGATGAGGAGGAGGAGGAGGAAACCACTCTCCATGTACTTTGTACGTGCCCAGCCGTCTCGAATAGGCGGAAGCTCCATCTGGGAGCGTTCTTTTTCAACGATCTCAACGATCTAAACCAAATTGACATTAATAGTCTATTGCGCTTCATACGAAGCTCCAACTGGTTCAACTAGTAGGCGTGGGATTGTCTAGATCCTTGTGGTATCACAACGGACCTTCATGGTCTAAGTGCGTCGGTCTTGACTGACGGCCACTTCAACCTAACCTAACCTAGTATATTATAAAAACGGAAAGGACTAAGCTTCAGTTGGGCAGCTTGTCCAAAAACTAACTACTGGCGTCCAACGGATATACTGAAACATCAAAGGATTAGTGAGTAAAAGAAAAGTCAAATAAAAACCAACTAGAATTTTGCTTCCGCCAATAGCCAGAAGCGTAACAGGTCTCTTGATGAGACCAGAGATGCAGCAAAGAAGATCAAAATACCATGGCTGTTTCGTGCTACCGGAGTCAGCATCAGTCCAACTCTAGATCTCCGTCCGCTCCCAGCTGGTCTACCGGAGTAGAGCATCACAGTACTATTTGTTGGAGACTGGTATTCTCCGGCATCATACCATCTTATTTCACTTAATCCCAAGATGTCTATATTATATCGCGTAAACTCACGCGGAAAAATCAGAAGAATCTTAACGTTCCAGAAACCGTGTAGCTAAAGGTCGTCAACAAAGTTACGGACCAACACAGTTACACAGACCCACCGACACTTATCCTGTTTTGTGGCGCAGGAGGCTCGCCAGAGAACTCCCAGATGGCACCACGAGGAGGTAGAAGTAGGACTTACTAACAGTGCTGCAAGTTATTCGACTGCAGATGCTCTTTCTCGTTATTTAGCGGACCATCACCTATCGGTAGTCGTTTACCATCCTGTTCAGAAGTCCATGGACTAACCACTGAACCACGGGGCCCACATATAGGGCTTAACCCTCCTAAAAATTAACGTAACACTGATCTTGACCACCAAACAACTGCTACATAAAATCACGGCTAGATATTTAACTTCCAAAGAGAATGGGAGAGTGAAGCCTTTGTACACGAGGAATTTGACTACGTTTCCGCAGTTTTTCTCGGATTTCCGATAGTCAATTTCTACTACAGCAGTTTTCCAAACAGTCCAGAGTCTGTAGATTTGTTGGATAGGAGACGAATAATCAACTTTTGCTTGTATATCTTATGGTCCAATTGAGGAACTTCCTCGAGCAAAGAAGCGACAACAAAGCATCACAAAAGCTACAAAAGGACTCCACCTTGAAGTCATCCTATAAGCACTTCAACTGTAAGTTTATCGTCTGAAGAAGTCGGCGGGAAAGCCAAACTGGATCGTCTAAAAGTCTTATATCATTATTGGTTTAAAATCCTTAAATTCTATTGTCTACAAATAAGCCAGCCTTTCAGCTACACTGAATTAGAAGCTTCAAAGGAAGTTAGTCAAAAAGATAAAAGGTTTAAAGATTAAAAGCTATTCCACTAGAATGGTTAATCCGTGACCCCGGTTGGTTGGGCGTACCAATACTTTTCATATTGGGGCTATATCTTGTCGGCCGCAAGTCAAACTGCCAACTAGCAAAAGATGTATGATATTTAGCTCGCTCACCTACGTCTGCGGTTCATTGTTCCTTGTTAGCCTAGTAAACTAATTTCTTTTGCTGCACCTTTCACCCGTTCAGCAAAGAGTCAACTCGTATTTCCACTTAACCAGAACCTCTTATAATATGATAGTGTAAGTGTATAGATCATTGTGCTGTATTTGGCCCAAATGAAAAGTCCATGCCGATCACTCGCTAACTTTCGTCTTTAAAAACCGTTTTCTCCGTTGGCCAATTAGCATATTGTATCTACGGTCCGAAGAAATGAAAATGCAGTTTTCTTTCATGCATAGATAGATGACGATGATCTTACGTAGGCGGTTTTATGGTGAAGGCAGGGAGGTACAAGAAAAGATGCATAAATGCATCAAAGTTCTATTTCAAATACGATCGTGGCTCCTTCGCATCCATCGTCTTAGGGAATTCGTCTTTGCATCGCGCTTCGACATACAAAAGCGGATATCAATGATGTTCTCCTTCGATAGGTGAGATGCTGTGTTGGTGGATGCATGCATCCACTTAAATTGGCACAGTGAATTCGCAATTTGAGGGCGAAAATGTAGGTTAGTGAAATAAGCGAAAGAGTAATGCTCCCGCGTCGTCGTTGTCGTCATCATCGGCGTCTTCGTTGTTTGGCACATTGGTTTCATACGTAGGTTAGCGCAGCCACCATTAGAAGCGTTGGCGATACCACGAAAGCAAAAGGTTATCTTGGAAACTTGGCGCATTCTCCCAAAAGGAAGGAAGTAGGCGATGGTGAGGTATGGATGCACACGCAGACAGTTTTCTTGTTGTGTGTCTCTGACTGAGTGCGAGATGAAGGCGATGACATTGATTCATTAACGGCGCTCTCTGATCACAGTCTCTGATGATCTTTGACTTGGATTCTTTGGAGCATCCGTGTCAATGATGGTTGTAATACTCTAACGCCTAACGGCCTGACGAACAAAGCGACTTCTTGGCACTCACGTAGGAGAAGCTGTCATGTTTTGAATTTTCTAATTCGTTTTCGCGCGGCAAGCGGAAGGCGGCATCATATCGTACGTCGTAAGTGTCAGTAGGTATTTTTTAATCTGGCTTGCCAGTTGCACCAGTCACGTTACCTCTTTGTTATGCAAAATGTGTTCTAACCTAATTTCTTAGGTTTTTTTTTCGATTTTCGAGTCTTGCATCGGCAAAAGCAGCTCAATAATGCAGACTCTTTGTGGTGAGTGAGTGAGTGAAAGAGGTGTGATGAAGTTCGGTCGGTGTCGGGCAACGGAGGAGTTCGGCGATCATTATATCACAATCAACGACCAACGAATTAAAAAGACGTACAATTTGTGAATTGAGAATTTCTTGCAGCAAGTCACCGACTGACTGGAGAGTCAATGACAATGACAGGCAGTCGTTTTTCGTGCAGCATATCATTGACACACTAAAGTCTAAAGTGGCAGCTGGCTAAGTCTATAAAAAGACCATTCATACCGTGAAAGTGTTTCTTTCTTCTTGCCAACGGTCGTTAAGGCAGCAATCGGTAGACGTTCGCGTTTTATTTTCTGTGAGTGAGAACCAATATTGTCCGCCATCCAAATTGAAGATGATCGCCGCCCTTCATCGATTTCTTGTTGTAATAATATTAGCTGGCGAAGCCTGTACAATGACAAGCTGGAATCCTGTTGTGCCGCCAGCTCCACGCTATGGTCCTAATTTGCTGATGTTGAAAGCCAACAGTAGGTAGTATCTTCGTTTCCAGTGCTACTGAAGGCGTGATAATTAATATCGTTGTTTATTTTTTCTTGTTGTTGTTGTCTTCGCGCCTCGTTTTCTCAGGTCCTGAATTTGTCGCCTGGACCGAAGATAGTGACAGAAATATCTGGGAAAGCTCTGGACTCTTTGAAGGTGACATTATGCTGTACCGGGATGTCATTCGAAATGGTTTGCTAAATCAAAGCCTTTATTGGCCAGATGCCACGGTGCCGTTCTACATTGACAGCAAGGATTTCAGTGAGTATGATATTTGTTAACCCAAAAAACAACCTTGTAAGTTATACCTTCATATGTTTCTAAAGTAACAGAGCTCTCACAATGGAATGACTTACAAGACTGTATGCATTTTGTTTTATGTTATAGTAGAATACTTATGGTTTGTTTGCTTTTAACTTTGCTTTGTCCGTAAGACATACAGATTGAAGTTAGCAACATTTCGTAACGAAAGTTTTTGTTGTTAAGAATGTTCAAATGTCAGAAACTTCAATATAATAACAATGAAGCTTGTCACTATTTCAAACTTTATGTATTCATTGTGTGAGCTTTTCTAAAAGTAAGGTTTGAAGAGTCTTGACAGACTAAAGTAGGCTTTGTTGGCTTTAAGCAACCGTGCGCATATTTCTGGTTCCATGCTGTTATTGACTGCTACTATTGACCCGAGATACGGGAGTCGTGTCGAAAAACCTTGACTTCTCAATTTATTTGTGATGTGCGGGAAAAAAAAAGAAGTCTAGTGCCAAATCAGGACTACCAATACAGCCGCAGTGTCCAAAATCCCGCACCAAACTAAATTAAATTTAAATAAAAGTATGAAGTATGCATAGACATCTCAACTTTTCCCCTGTCTAATATCCTAACGCACACGCTGTGCTATACATTACAAGTGCAAAGCGTGTGTACTGTAACGAGGTTTTCCCAGCCGGGGTAGTACTCAATGTGACCATCAGGCTTCCTTGTTTATGAGGTCGTTACAATAAACAGAATTTATGTTTGTTTACGGAATGGAATTCAAAGTTTTATTATTTTTCTTTTGCTTAACAATATATATTGGTGAAACATAGGCTATCGTCTTGTTAGCGATGCGTATAGTTTGGCGAAACGTAGGTTCGTGGCGTTGGGTATCTAACTAACGATGCAGATAGCAAGGCGTAGTGTCGTTGCGGTAGCGGTAAGGCTGTTAGCCAAAGTCTTCTGACAAACAAATGGTTGCGTACCATTCATAGATATGTATGAAAGCTCTATGGTTTCAGCCCATGATGTCAATATGCGAAATCAAGTATTTGGATGGGTTTATAAAGCATTGTTCCCGTTGCCGTTACATCAAAGTCTCGGATTACTTTCTCCAATGCAAGGTTGAAGAGGACGTAGGCCAGTCCATTCTCCTTGTGTGCTTGCCAGTGTTCTCTCATGGATTAACATATGGTGGCTCATAGCTGGCTTTAAAGTCTATAAACGGATGGTGTAGTGAGCTCAGGGCATTTTTTATCGCCTGCCTAAGGTGAAAATCTGATCAGCTATTAATTTGCTATGAATTTGCTTTGGGATCAGGCCCAGTTGTGACTTTGGCGTATGGGGCTATACTATCTTGTAGGATAGAGTAGAAAATAGTTACGCGGTAATAAACAGCAGTTCCGCTGTCATGACATCTGATTCCGAGGCCTTGTTTCTCTTGAGCTGGTTTATTGCTGGGCTAACTTATTTTACGCTTAGTGGCGACAGCAAGGTGTAGGACAGCCATGTTGACTAGAAACTGATTTGCGGATGGAGTCTGTCTTGGTGATGCAATCCGTGCTTGGAGCACAACACCAACAGAATAGTTGTCCAAGTCGACTTTTATTGCGAATGCCTGCAACAGGAGATAACCAGGTCGCTTTCTGAATATTTTTATTCGCATTGACCAAAGTCTTACTTCTCCATTGTCATTAGGATTCCCGTGTTAACTATGGGTGGATGCCAATGTTCTGCCCAAATACTAGCTAGCAACTTATTCTTGCTTTCATAATACCAAGAGTGATTGTCACATAATAAGGGCAGGCATGGGGTTCTCCATAGAAAACCGGTGACTTTGCTCGATTTCGTCGCTTCTCAGTCCTTGCATCTCAGGGCTTGGATGTGTTTCCAATCGGTAAACGAATTTCCTCGCCATTTGGAACAAGTGGTCGGTTATTGGCAGCAGAACTGCTACCTTGTAGTTGACACAAACTTATAGCTGTTTGGCACCCTTCACCTGTCCTGTACAGATACTAAGTACCTTCTTTTCAAATAGTGAGATCTTCTTTATCGTTGTTGGTGAGACGGTGAACCATATGGGATAGCCATAGGTTATCACTGGCCTGATGAGCTGCTTGTAGATAAGCAGACTGTTGTTTGACTGTCCGTTTCGTTTTCTTAGTAAGGTTCACTAAATGAAGACCATAGTTGGCTTATTTCATTGTTTTATCGATCTGAGAGTTAAACTTGACCCTCTAGGTAAAGTTGATTCCCAGGTACTTACTCTCTGACTTGGTGTTTATTGTCGTGTTATCCGGAAGGGTGATTTTTAAGCCTCTGCACCGGCTTACAAAACTTGTTCCGGTTTTTGTTGCTGCTACTCGGAAGCAGATGAGTTCCGTTTTGTTGTCGTTGATCTTCAGTCCCCACTTCAGGTAGTAATCACAAAGATTTTGGAGGTTCTCCTCCACTCTTCGGGCAGCTATCTCAGAAGAGCGGGAAACTGCATACGGGATGGGGTCATCCGCGAAAAGAATGGTCCTTGTCCAGGTGACTTGATCAGCCGTAAGAATGCTAAACAAGGCTGGTCTAAGTCTGAAACCTTGAGGAACTCCGGCTTTAATCTTTTTCTTTGTCGATTGGCTGCCGTACACCTGCACAAAAAAAAAAGAAAATTTTCAATTATTTTCACAAACGCTATCGAAAGCTTTTTCGATGTCTATCAAACAGGCTACTGTACTACTTTTGACGTTCAGTCCTCGAGTGACGTTGTTGTGAAGCTTCAGCAGCGTAGAGTGCTTCTCTCGGAAATCGAAGTGGAAGGAAGGAATAGGTTTCTTTCCGAACAAAAGGTAATGATCTTTTTACGGAGCAAAGATTCCAATACTTTACTGATACAACACCGTACTACAACAGCTATTGTACGGTAACCAGTTACGCTGGAGCGGTCGGGTTTCTTGGGTACTGGTACTATTTTGGCTACCCTCAAGTTATCTGGAAAGTAACCATTGTTTAGGCAATTGTTGACTATGATGGTTAACAACAAAATTTCCATACCCGGCAGCTTTTTAAGCCAAAAGTTAGAAATCCCGACAGTACCCGAAGGTTTTTTTTAGTTTCCACTCATTATTAAATCACTGACAATAGCTTTTCCTTGTTCTTCCCTATGTTAAGTTTACTTTTCTGTGAAAACTAAAAATTGCGTTTCATTTATCTTCTACGCACAAGTACTTAAATTTACTTGCCAATGATTAAAGGAACCCTTATGTTGGCCCTTTTACAAATTTACTATGCCCATACTTTTAAGCTTGTACATTAGCCTCTTAATATCAGAAAAACATCAACAAAATCATCAAATTAATATCACTCTTACCGCATTCCTTCCAGATGAGACTCAAATTATGACCATCTTGCGCGCCTTTCAAGAATACCACAATCGTACTTGCATTCGCTTTCGCCCCTATCAAGAAGGCGACACCAATTGGCTTGTGGTTAAGGGCAACTACTCTGGCTGTTGGTCGAGTGTTGGCATGCGGCAGGGTGGACAGGTGCTCAACCTGAATACACCGAAATGTGTGACACACGGTGTCGTCCTACACGAATTGCTGCATGCGGTCGGCTTTTACCATCAGCAAAGTGCCACCGAACGTGACGACTATGTAAGGATCATTTGGGAAAACATCAGCGATGGACATGTGCATAATTTCAACAAATATTCTGCAACGCATATAACAAATTTTGACGTGCAATACGACTACAGCAGTATCATGCATTACAGTTCAAAAGCGTTCTCCAAGAATGGAAAGGCGACAATTGAAGCGCTGGTTAGTGGGGTGTATTTTTTTAGAAACTCATTCGAAGTCATCATCTTCACCTTTGCAGGAACCTGGAGTGGCGCTTGGCCAGAGACGAGGTCTTACCGAAAAGGACATTGCCAAACTGAATGAAATGTACGAGGACACCTGCAATGAAGATTTATTCTTGAGTTTTGATAAATTTGGTTCATATCTTAACGAACTCATTGACTATTTCGATAGCAATTTGAGCGGCCTGTTTGGTTAAAGTACATCCATGTGTTAATTTCAGGGTAGAACTGTGAATTATTTAAATAAAATAATTTTTATTGAATTTCTCTTTTAATCTCAATTGGATTTTTTTCAACGTTGGAAATTAAGGAAAGCAGGCCATTCTTCATTCTCAATTGGGGGACTTTGTGATTCATCGATAGCCCTGGTTTTTTCAACGTTACAAGTGTTAAGCGTAAAACTGAAACTGCCGCAGTTCCTCCAAAGTGCATTCAGCTTCCTGAAAGAATAACAAATTCAAAAAGTAAGAAGTGTTTATGAAATTCGAATGTCATACTAAACGTTCAGACCTCTTGCACTTCGTTGCACTCATCATGCGCCAGCGATTCTATTGCCTCCTTAATCTCAATCGTCCAGATACTCTGTAGACCACGTAAACTGAACCGAGCCAGCAGTCGAAAGAGCATACACATTCGGGTACGCAACAAATCATTGTTGTTCTTAAGTAAGGCGACAAGATCCAACTTTGGGCTGAAAACGATTTTCTCTACGACATCCGCATTCTCTGGGAGTTCACGGACGACACAGCACAGCAATGCAATAACGCAATTCGAAATACGGACGGCGTTTTCGTTTTTAAAATCTGTTAAAAGAAAACGGTCAAAATCAGTGGAAGACCAAGAACCATAACTATTCAACAAACAGACCATGATTCAGACAGTTAATAAGCAACTCATCTGCTGCTAAAATTGCGACAGCGTCACAAAATTGTGATAGGAACTGCTCCTTCACATGGACAAGATAGCACATGAGCTCATACAGACGCGAAGCAGTTCGTATTTCTTCCGAGGACATTTCGGAGAAACTTCGAATCGCTCGATTTGAAGCCTGCAGTGAAGCCGCTGAATCATTTGCATTCTTGTGGCTTATTAGAAGTTTTGAAGCGTACATTAAATTCGGGACAAGTTTTACTTCTACATACACCTGAATATGGAAATGGTTAGAATGCTTCAACAGAATCAAAGCTCAAGGCATGCTTACCGTTGTTATTAGTTCTATTACACTGTCTGGTCCACCCAACACAAGCGGCAAACTCAATAACTGAGCAACACTTTCGACAACTTTTGGAATGGCTTTTGTGTTGCGCAGTGGAGCTACAATAATACTCACCTGGAGGGAATTTGTAAATTTCGTGTACAACAATTTTCAATACAATTAAATACCAAATTCTGTTGCTTCAACGAATCTACTTCGCCGTCTAGAACTTCTTGAATTGAGCGATTAAGGAAAGCAAGCCATTCCTCATTCTCAATTGGTGGACTTTGTGATTCATCGCATGAATCCCAGCCCGGTAGGAGGCACGGTGGAGTATTCCTGTTTTGGTAGACGTAAAATAGAAAACTTAGTATACCACGGCATTCGGTTACTCACTCCACATTTTGTTTTTCTTCGATAGACTGAGCAGAGTTCCGAAGATGACCCGCTGTTAATGGTTTTTCCTTCTTCTGCGCCGTTAACACTTCCGTGGTTCTTTTTGAAGTATCCACGTCAATACTTTGACCCAGGCGCAATGAAAAGTTGTCCAAGTTCTGACTGAGTTTACGTTTTTCCAAATCTTTGCTGCGAGATGGTTGATGTGCTTTCGTTTCGGGAATTTTCTTTGGATTTGCTTTAGCTTTGATGGAAGGTAATTCTGCATTGGATATTGGTTCTGCTTTGAAGTTGTCATTTAAATGATTGACAACCATATTCGAGTTGCCCGTGACAAAGCAAGGGTTTGATCCAAGATTTAAAGGAGGCCCACCAGCTGCCATTAATGACGAGTTTGCTTTCGATTTGCTTTGCAAATTGTCACTGGAAGTTTCCGACATGGGCAGGATTTTAAAGGAACCTTCAGAAAAGGGAACTGTAACACGATTCGTGCCATCCTCGACGTCCGTTTCGAGATTTTCTATGTCACTAGGCGGAATGGCATTGATACTGTCACGCGATGAAACTAAGTTGTCGACAGTACATTGTGAGTCTCCGATTAGTTTAAGCGATTGCATGTTACTACTCAGATGTTCAGTGCTGAAACTAAAGGAATCACTTGACTTTGAGTATCAGAATTAGTGAATAACACCCACTTCTCCTTAGGATGATGTGCACCTTGTTTCGGATTAATGAAAGGCGAGTTCTCTGAGGATATTCCCGCTATAAGGAGCTTCCCCTCGACAAACTGATGGCATAAAATTTGAGCCCAACTAATGCGAAGTGATGGATCTTTTTCCAGGAGACCCTAGGAGTAAAAATAAAGAAACATTTCAATATCACAAGTAACTAGTACTTTGAACACACACCTGTAAGAATGATCGGCATTCGCTGCTAAGGAAACTGGGCCACTTCACCTCTTCGTGTTTTATCATCTTGACGAGATGCAATATGGAAGTGGTGCAAAATGGGGGTTGTCCGGCCATAGTTTCATAGACAATGCAGCCGAGAGACCACAGATCTGCTTGATGGTCGTACGGTCTTTCCGCGAGCAACTCGGGTGCCATATACAGTGGAGTTCCCTTGATTGAAGTTAACACATGTGTGCCCATGGTCATGTTGCGTGCCAGGCCAAAGTCACATAGTTTTACATGAAGGTCTTCATTGAGAAGGACATTCTGGGGTTTCAAATCACGATGCAGAATACGATTCGAATGTAAGTAGTAGAGGGCAGATACCAAATGGCAGGTAAGTTTTTGTGCTTTTTCTTCAGTGATGGATCCGTTACGGGACAGAAATCGATGCAAGTCGATTTTGGCGAATTCCGTGACGACGACCAGATCGTTTTTCGTCTCGAACGACTCAAACATCTCGATGACATTGGGATGCTTTAGGTGCGCCTGGATGTCACATTCTCGTCGAAGATTCTTCAGCTCTTTGTTTGAACGGCCGCGCTAAACAAAAAATTAAACCATTGTTTTGCAGACTATTTTCAGTTATAAAATCTGTCCAACATACCTTGGAAATAATTTTAATTGCAACGATTTGAGAATCTTCTTTGCGAGCCGCTTTATATACGCGACCGAATGAGCCTTCCCCAATAAGGGAGCTCACTGTGTAGCGATTCATTGGCGTTGAAATCAATTTTCTGAATTATTTCAGGGAAACTTGTTGAATGTTGATTCCTACGCAAGCTTAAATCAGTGAAGTTTGAAATAACCATTATCCAATGCCGAAAATATCACTACTTTTTTGTTTCAGAAAAAGAAAGCAAACAAATACAAAATGTCAAATTTAAATCAGCTGATTTCGAAATTTATGAAATGGGTAGGTTCAGAGTTCTACTAGCTCTAACGGTTGACAGGGATGTCATTTGTTATAAGATTAAGAATAAGTGCAAACAACAAATAATTTTTTTTATTCTCTAAGCAATTATCTTATATTACAACAAAAATAACTCTTAGGGTCTATTAAATTTTATATTATATTTATTCGCAAAAACAGTGAACATCCACATTATGAAAGGCACTGAAATCGAGTTGCAGAAATTGTGACAAATAATTATCTCATTTCCTTTCATTCGCTTATTCGTTTCATTAGGCGAAGGAACGCGCCGTTTCCACGTCAAATAACAATAATGGTACCATAAAATAATTTGCTTGGGTACGAATACGAGTTTCAAATAATGCTACAATAAAAGTGAGCCGAGTTGAAAGGAAAATGTTGTACGATTATTTTAAGCGACCTTCAGGGTTCAAAGTTGAAATTGAAGAGAGGGGTCAGACTGCAAACACCGAGACGGAGGAAGAAAAAAAATTTAGAACATATACAGGGTGTCCCCTAATTCGTGCACAATAATTTGGGAAATGATTCTTGGGTATATTCTAAGAAAAAAATCGTTCTACAGTAAGGGTATATCTTCAATGTTTATAACATATATCAGGGATTTAACAATAAGCTTACTTTGGTGTACCCTGGATCCATGTTAACGGAAATTGCTCTGTTAATACTAACGGTAGAAATTTCGTTTAGGACTTTTTCTTAAGCTTTTTCTTAAATCCCCGATAAATGATATCAACATTGGAGATAAACTCTTACTGTAGAACGATTATTGATTATTGAATATACTCAAGAATAATTTTTCAAATTATCGTGCACGAATTTGGAGACACCCTGCATATTAGTAGGCGTTAAAATTGGTAGCTGTGATCACCAAAATTATGAACGAAACCACGACTAATGCACTACCAAACTCAATACTTAGAACACATATAACCTTATGATACAGATGCAACAAAAACATATGTTTTCCCATATACGGTAACATATTTTACTTTCTTTTACATAGATAATTAAGTAAAAGGAAGTACAATAATCACAAAATTTTCTAGCTTGGGATTTTTGCAGATTTCCCCATAACCGTATCTCCTGAGTCAGAAAAAGCGAAAATAAAAAAATCTCTGTCGGTCTGTCTGTCTGTTTCCACTCTACAACCAGACGGCTGAATTTATCGGGATGAAAAATCATATTTAAGCTTTTACATAAATTGTGAGGGGCCAGATAATTTTGACGGAAATCTGACAGCCGGAAGTAATAGTTTGCTCAGACAGTTTTTCCAGTTTTTGCAAATAGCACTTAGGAGAAATCTGTTAAGTGCAAAAGAAATTTAAGCAAAAATAAAAAAAATAAAAATTAATATATATTTACTGAAGATTCCGGTCCCGTCAGTAAAAGAAAGTCGTGTTGTGCCCACACCTCCATTTTTTAAAAAAAATTGTTTTAATTTTGCCATGAGTTTTTTTCAGAGATAATTCCTTAATGTACTCATTCAAGCAAATTATTTTGTTGTAGCATTACATTTATTTGACGTGGAGACGGCGCGTAATCGTGTGCTGAACAATTCCGTTCGTGTGTCGACGCGACCACTGCGGTTGACGAAAAAAGTAAAGAGGACGAGAAAAATTACGAATGGAGGAAACAAGGAACGTCAAAATATTTCATGAACAAGTTTTCCAGTGTTACTTTCTGTCGACGACAACTTATATGGTGAACAAAAAGTTGCGTAACATACTGCAACACCAAGTCCTCAGTGAACAACAAAATGTCAAAAAAAGTAACTTCGTGTAACATTTTGTTGCGCAGTGAACTCACTCATTGAAATTTCGCATCCTGTAGATTGGGTCACATATCGCTCACGGCCTCACGGTAGTTCCGTAGAACAGATATGAGATATATCTCGAGACATTTCCATAATCGATTATATCATTCGAATGCTGTTGTTAAGGTTTCGGTTTGGAGAAGAGCTCTAGCTCTCAGCTGTTGCGCCAGCTCAACCTCTGGTTCACTGGTTCCGGAATAGTGCGACATCCGTTTACATTCCGTCTGTTTGCCTATAAATCAATAATATAATCACTAATTCTTAATTATGTATAAACAATGAATTCATAGAATTATATTATTGTTATTCTACTTTAAAGCCGCTTGCTTGTAAAAGGAGCGTAAGTGTGTTTGTTTGCTGGGAAGCAAATTCCCACTACCGTTTGTTACTTCTGTGAATCTTATCAGAAATCAGAACAGAGCAGCTAAAAACACTTCCACTTGAGTAGAGTGGGTAGACTTTCACTTGTCTCTTTCTGGTGTTCGGTAGTAGAGTATGCTCCATAACTACCTCTCCTGTATTAAGTTCTATTATAGTTTTTTCTTTCTGATGATTTCCATTCATTAATATTGTAAACGAAAACGACCAACGACGAACAACTTTGATTTGATTATATCACAATAGAGATACGTGGAATAATGGCATTTGCTGAGATTGCCAATAAAGATATCTTGAAAAGCAACTTATATAAAACCCCCCGGAAAACTACCATTTCGCATCATTTCAGTTAGCAAAGTCAAGCAACAAGTTCCACAGCAGTAAGATGAGTCTGTCTGACATTTCATTGGAGTTCACAGAGAAAACTCTTGACCAGATTGTACAAAAAGCTGGTGGCACGAAGCATACTTCATTTAAATTTGGCAAAGAATTTAAGAAAGGTGACTCTTATTTGAGTAAAGTTTTCCGATTGTGTGTCGTCGGGGTTAATGAGAACAATGGGTAAGTTAGTGTTGTGTGGAGGTGGTATAAATATTTAAATTTTGTTTCTTGCCTGTTACAGTTCCACCATTGAAGTCAATTTAATTGTGAAAGCGATGCCAGACAATATGGCACGGCGCAAACTATTCCGCTCCACTGATTTCTTTCGCAACGAGATCAATTTCTATACGAAAATCATTCCAGCATGGGAGGAATTCCAAGCACGCAGACAACCAATGAATCCCTTTACAGAGTATCCCATTTGTTATGCATCGCATTGCGACGGCCAGAATGATTACATCGCTTTGGGTGATGTCAGTTTCCAGGGTTATGGATCTCCAAATCGGTAGGCTAATCATCAATTGCTCGTAGCAATTTTTACATTTTCTTCAATATTTTAGACAAGACTATATCACCATTGACGAATGTATATTAACGATGAAGACTCTGGGACGCTTTCATGGAATCACGTTAGCTTACCGCGCCCTGGAGCCGGAAAACTTTGAGCATACTTCCAAACAGTTGGAGGTGTGTGTAAAATAAGATCTTAAAATAATAAAATGGACAACTTTTTAAAACGCACACCTTTCAGGAAACTTACTATGCCGAAAGATTACGCAAATGGTACATTGGTTTTCTTCGTCTAGCATCGACCGTTGCAAAAGATGCAGTGTCCAAGACGTATCCTGGTACCAAATACGAAAAGATAACGAATAAGTTCCTACAAGACAGTCTCTATGATGATCTGATAAAGCTGGTCTCAACACGAAGTGAGTACATATATACAAAGGGTAACAATGCAAAAGGGAATATTTTTTGGACATTTTCTTTTCCAATTTTTAGCAAAATATTCCGTCTATGGACATGGTGACTGTTGGACACCGAATTTTCTTACTAAATACACAGAGGCTGGTGCTCCAGAGGCTATTAAGATTATTGATTTCCAATTGGCGCGCTGTTCATCATTAGCTTTGGATGTTTCGTTTTTTATCTACTCGTGCACCAGTCAAAAACTGCGCGAGTCCCACTATGAGTTATTATTGAAGGTAACTTACACAGTTTAAATAAAATCCCGCATATCAATCTAACGTAAATGTTTTTAGGAATACCACAAAAGCGCTTGCGATTTAATCACTGACCTTGGTGCTGATCCAACTGTAGTTTTACCTTACGATGGCATCCTCAATGAAATGAAGAATTACGCTCGCTTCGGTTGTGGCATGGGAATTGAATCTCTACCAATGTCACTTATCGACGACGACGAAGTTGCCGATTTAGACGAAATCACAGCTGATGCTGTGCTCACAGATGTTTGGTCGATTACCCCCTTCAAGGAAGTCGCTAAGCAGGAGCGTATTGCCAATATTTTCAAGCACGCTATCGACTGTGGCTACATAAAGTAATTTGTTGTTGTGTGAAATGATTACTTTCTTTCAGTATTTTTTCAAGTAAGCAGTTGTTTGTGTACAGTCATGAATAAACTATTCAATAAACATTTTGCCAGAAGTGTACATGATGATAAGCAATTCGTTCAGTCAACTCTTCCAAAGCCCAGTCAATAATTACATACTTCTCTTATCTAATGCCGGACTTTGTCATTGTTGTTCATTAGAATAGAGATAAGTCGCGTTTGTTGTTGTTAAAATATATTTGTTATTATTAGTTTTTATTCATTTTCACTTATTACTATGCACATTTGAAATACTTTTCCAAAATATATGTATATATCCTATAATTATTGTATGCGTAGGACGAATTTCGCTTTTGTTCAGTACTATGTTTTATGGTTTATGGTATTCTTCTGTTCGGTTACAGACATTGTCCCTCGTTGAGGACACACCATCTCGGTGTAATTGCATTTGGCTTGATACCTCGAGCAATCAATCTCTCTCGATACCGGTAAAATCTTTGTTCGACCAGAATAGCTGATATTTTGGGATCGGACCAAAGTCGTTCAGCCGCAGCTCCAGCTCTTGGCCATATGCGTCCCTCTGTTGGAGATGTTGGTTTACCAAATAATTGTTAATTTTTGTTGTCGTTCTGCAACAACTACTTACCCAGTGTATTCTCGTCGACAAACTCACTCCACATGCACACCTCACCGCCTAAAACAGAAGGATTACGCGTCATCTGATTGCTATAGACCTTGCGCCAATTGTAGTAGCGCGTGCTGCCCCAGAAACCATGATCCAAATACCAAGCATCCTTGGTCGAGACAATAATGCGATAGCCCTTTTGTAGAAGGTTCTTGTTCAACGGCACTGTCGAGTCAACCCACGTCTGAATAATGTAACGATCGTTTGGCAAATATTTCTCAATGATGTCGGGATCAGTTAAATGGCTCGACCACAAGATCACCGGTTTGGGCACCTCCAATCTTGGATTCTGTCGCTGATTGACTTCATCCCAAGATTTCAGATTGTGCGCATGAAACTCTGACCAGAGCTTGAGAAAACTTGTCTCGCTGGTGTCGTACCCAGTGTCGAGCATTTTCTGAACAATTTCCTTAGTCGCGTTCCAGCATGGAATGTAAACCTCGTCACCGCCCATGTGTATTGTCTCTTCGGACGGAATTAGTTCGAGAATGTCTTCGTAAATCTCCTTCATGATGCGATACATATGCTCATTGATGGGGTTCAGTTGACCACACGGTGGCTGCACACAGTACGTTCGCCATGGCTTCGTATTGATGCAGACTGCGAGGTTGCCGACTCCGGCCAATGGGCCCCACTGCCAACCGTTTCCTGCGTGCGAAGGACCATCGATTTCAATGAGCACCCGGATACCTCGATTCTTGGCATATTTCAATATGTTTTGCGTGTCCGTTCGAGAGTACACCTGCTCCGGGGAATAAGCACCAAACCTGCAAATAGGCAAAAACACTAAAATTGTCAAACTTTATGTTTAGATTTACCTTTGCAGCTCTGGAATTCTGGTAATCTCAAGAGGGAAACTGTGGGTGTCTGTCACATGCCAATGAAAGACATTCAACTTGGATGCAGCCATAGCGTCGAGTGTATTCTTAATGAACCGCACAGGAATGTAATTTCGAGAAGTATCGAGCAGAAGACCACGATGCGGAAATACAGGCCTATCGTGAATCCGTCCAGAGGCGACCATTATCAAACCGTTTCTAGAAATGAGGGAAATGCTAGGCACTATTCATTTGTTCACCGCAGTCAATCATACCCTCGACTTCCGGTGATTAGGTTGCTTAACGTCTCCAAGCCATGTCGGGCGCCATAGACAGTATTCGCCTTGACGTCAACAAAGGTGGCCACACCTGAGAAGAAGTCAAAAGTTTATTAACACAGTCCTCCCTCACTAAACATCAACTTAACCTGATGTCCGAATATTCAGCAAATAACCCTCGTCCGTATCCCAGTCCAAGCTTAAATTTGTCGAATTGATTGTTGCCTTGACGAGTATCTCCTTACTGTCAGCCAGACTGCAATTCCTCGTACACTCGTGCAGAATATTGCTGATAAAAATTCGATTGGATTCGCGGACAAACTGTGACGTTTGTGCGGACGGTGCAACGACATTAAATCTGTGGAGGAGTGAAAAAGAGATAATCGCAGCTTAAGACGGCCACAAAAATCGGTAATATTTCGTTTTAGTTTTCCCACCGAACTTTCCACGGGTCGAAGTACACTCGATCATTGGACAAATGGCACTCAACTGTCGGAAGTGGCCATATCGCTCCGTATTTGCCACACGAAAGGCGACAATCGTTCTGACTCTCGAATCGAGGTATCTCACCGACATTGCTATAAGGCGTATCCAACAGGCACAGATTGGACGAATTACACACCCAGTTTTTACTGTTTGGGGGGAATAAAAAAATAAAAAGTACATAGCTGTGAAGAATGACCCCTTTTGTTAAGTGCAGACACGAACCTCTCATCGGATCCACATGCTGCTTGAAATGCGCAAAGGAGCAGGGCAAATATTGGCCAATTATCGTAGGTCATCATGATCACAATACTTCTTATTTTGAGAAAAAGTGAATGCAGTTTATCTCGTACTCCTTTAGGCTTTACTACTGTTGTTGGTCAGCAATTTAGTGAATACCTGAAATAAGAATAAGAAAAATGTAAGCCAAACTGGAAAAGTAGCAACGAAGTACACGTTACAATCTTGCGATCGTTTTGTCAGACTTTTTTCGACGCTTCTGAACACCCGCAACCACAACACAAATCCGAGAAAGAAGAATCTATGTCTGTCTGTGTGTATCCACGATAACTTTTTTTTTTGTGTACCTACCCATATGGCAGACGCGCTGTGTCCTGAAAGATCTATTGTGTCATAGGGTTGCTTTATTCTCCCTAACGAACGAGAGTACATCCCTAGTGGCGGAATTTCTGTCGAGTTGTCGAGCATATTTCCTTGTGAAAGATGCGTCTCCTCCACCAAAGTAATGCTGGGCATTCACAGAGAATGTGCTCCGATGACTCTTCATACTCCGAGGAGACCTTACAGTCTGTCTCTGAGCCTACACCAATTTTGTTATGGTGATTTCGCAAGCCACAATGACCTTTTAGAAAGCTCACCAATCCCCTAATGCTATCCCTATTAAAAATAAGGATTTTCTTCTAGGAAAAGGGCCTGATTATTTGTTTGGATAGCCTAATCCCCGGAAACTTTCTCAGTGGGCCAGACAAAGTTTGTGTTCCCAACAATTTATCAGTGCTTTGGCAGGAGCCCAGTTGATACCACAGTAGGGTTCACATCCTATGAACGCAGATTCCGAGTCAGCCCTTCAGATAATCTGCAGATTCGTTGCATGCAATTCCCTGATGACCAGGGACCCAAACGAGTGTGATTTTGTTGTGCCTGGCCAGATATTGCAGTGCATCGTAACATTTTTTGACTGATATCGTAGGGCTGCCTGGCTATCTGAAAAGATACATATATAATATAACGCCCGTCATTTCCT
Organism: Nephrocerus scutellatus; assembly: GCA_947095585.1. Taxonomy (NCBI): domain Eukaryota; kingdom Metazoa; phylum Arthropoda; class Insecta; order Diptera; family Pipunculidae; genus Nephrocerus; species Nephrocerus scutellatus. Next base: position 4,188,622 of record OX352763.1, read on the forward strand.
TACTAAGGTGGCGCAGGTCTTAATGGCATGGAGTTCTGCCTGGAAAACCGAGGAGCTTTTTCTCATTGGTGTCCTAATGCGGCCTTAATTAAATTGTAGGTCCCTTCCATTTATGTCCAAAAATTAACATGTGCAGCACAAATGGTCGCGAGAAGTTAGGCCTTGGACCGCCAATGGTCTGTCGCGCCAAATATTATTATATTATTTTTTACATACAATGTAACATTTTAGGATTAGGACTCCAAGTTCTGCCGCAGAGGCGTCTACTGGCCCACATTCTAAGACGTTTTGCAAAGCTCACTCCGCTCGAGGAGGAAATAATATCGCGACTTTTAAGCATGGCCCTTATCCAATGATTGGTAGAGACTTCGATACCTCTGCGGGCGTATTATAGAAAGTGCCCTCAATGTCGAGGAAGGCACACAGGGCCACTTCCTTGGAACGAAAAGTTTGTACTATCTTCTTCCATCTGTGCTTTTGCCTTTCCTGTACGCAAACTGACTTGAGTGCAGATGGGTAGGAAATTCTAACCGGCCTCTAATATGAACATCAATAAGTCTCGCCATGGTTTTGAGGACGAATGATGTTAGACTTATAGGGATAAATATCACATTTACCAGTCTCCAGATAATAGAAATGTACCCCCAGTTGTAGCTAGTTCTGAATAAAGCAATCATACCTGGTAGGATGACATCTTTCGCCTTCTGTATAAGCGCTGGAGAGATCCCATCACCCCCGGGAGCTTTGAACGGTTTGAAAGAGCCTACTGCCTATTTAACCTTATCCGGACTGAAGATTTTACCGGATAAACTATTTACCCTACTATTAATACAGACGATTTGGTCAGATGTGTCCGGAGAAGTGTTTGGTACATGGACGAACCTGGGATATGAAGCTGGATCAAGATCCCCTGTGGACTCTATAGACGTGACAAGCATATCCAATTTAGAGAGGACCAGTACCTGATACAGATTCCAGTCCGTAGACTTGGGTCTGACAGCGAGGTTTTGTCCATGATAACTTAAGAACTGCTTGTCGGATTAAAAAAAATCTTCCCTCAAAATGTTTTTGTATATTCTGCGCAGAGCCAAGAGTCTGTACGTCAGGCAATCGATCTCATCCTGCCAGCTATGATTGCTGTATTTAGAGCCAGCTAGAACTGGGGGTACATCATAACTACCTGGAGACAGGTAATTGTAATCTTCATCCTCAAACCAGGCAATAGGCCTCGTACAGACCTTGACCTATAACTCTAACATAATTTGTTTTCAAAACCACGGAGAGATTCATTGACGTTCATATTAGAGGCTGGCTAGATTTGTCTACCTCTCTGCAGCCAAGTCAGTCTGCATACAGGAAAGATTTATGTACAGAAGGTGCCCTCTACTATCTTGTGAAGAATATAGAAAAAACACTTCGTTCCAAGGAAGTGGCTCTGTGTGCATTTCTTGACATTGAAAGCGCATTCGATAACACTGGCTACGCCTTAATAGCGAGATCGCAATTATCACCAGGTATCGAAGACTCGGCAAATCAGTGGATAAGGGCTATGCTGGAAAGTCAAAACATTACTTCCTCATCTGGAGGAGTGACAGTGTCTGTAACTGCTCTAAGGAAGACTCCTCTCACCCTTTCTGTGGTCTATAGTTATTGACAATCTTCTAACTGAACTACCATTTCTAGTGTTATGCAAGGAGTTTTACTAAACGTCAATCCTTGCAGAAGTCTTGATATCAATGGGAATGAATACCACAGTTTTCCAAACTGAACTCAATGCCATTGAGATCACCGCAGATAGCCAGGGAGCACATAAAGCGCTGTCGTTTAACGTAATGGATTCTATATCAGTTAAATGCTGGCACGATGCAATGCAATCTCTTGCCAGACACAATAGGGTGAAACTCGAATGGGTCTCTGGTCATCAATGAATTGTAGGCAACGAATCTACAGATGAACTAACTAGGGCAGAATCTACGCTCATAGGATCCTATGACTAGACCATACTATGGTGTCAATTGGTCTGCCGTCTGGTCCACCAGGCAAATGTCCCAGAGCTGAGACAATCCAAACGATTTATCAGATCTTATTTCTAGAGAAGCTAATGAGCTTCCTTACAGGTCACTGTGGCTTGCGGTATCACCTTAACAAAATTAATCTAGGCTTAGACACGGAATGTTGGTTCTGCTCGGAAGATGACGAATCATCCTAGCACATTCTCTGTGAATGTCCAACATTTATTGGATTAAGGAGTAAGTATAAGTATTTTCCATAAGGAAATATGTTTGTCCGCAGAGTTGAGAGAGTTGTATATGGGCTTAGACCAAATGTTTACTTGGTGTCCATTTTTATTAGTGTTTTCGTATAAACTACTGGTGCCAATGCTGAACCCTGACCTATTTTCGCGTTAATGTTCCCCAGAATATTTTCCTCTACTAGTGATCACCGAACCGTGAAACCGGTCTTTGCGTTTAATTTGGTGAAGGCAAAGCTGTTGCACCCGATATTTCCAAGGCATTTGACAGAGTTTGGCATCAAGTATTTTTGTCCAAAATGCGTGCTTATGGAGTCGATAAAAAATACTGCTTCATTGGATTAAAAGCTTTCAAGTTTGAAATACATCACATAAATGTTGGCGCTCCCCACAGGGCTCCGTTTTGTCCCCAACACTCTTTCTCATTTTTTTTATTAATGATCGCTTGTCTGTTTCTTCTAATCTAATCTAATCACTCTTTCGCTGTTGACATACATACACACACTTAGAAGTTAAATTTACATGACATACACGGTGACGGTAACTCTAATTTTACCCATATCCCCAAGATGTTTACACATTAACAATAAATAGTTCAGTAACCGGCGTCTTATCAGAGTAATTTTTTAAATTAGCGGTATACCTATATGTTCTCAATACACAAAGCTAATATTGTGAGGGATACCGAGCTAAATACTTAAATGCCAAATTATCACATAGTTGCAGAAATACACTACACTTTCTACCGCTGCCTGCTCAGTTGGGGACTCCTTTATGTGGTTTCTTATCGTGAATTTCTTATTATTTTTCCGCGGGTCTAAAATCACCAACCAACCGACGCCAATATATGCAAAAAAAAAACAGGAAGTACATGAACGAACAGAACCTTTTAAATTAAAAACCACAAACGGTTGAAATTTCCATATCGCCGGCACAGCAAAAACTAAAAGAGAATACACAAAGTGCGCTGCATGGAGCGCCGTACATCACATATGCAACTCCATGCAGGAGTTGCTAACAAATAACTATCAGTAGCGGTTCATTGTAATGAATGGCGCGGGCACTACGCTTCGATGAACAGACAATTTTGGGAAATAAAATGTTGATTCTGACAAATTTAAAGTTTACGTGAAATATGTAATGAGGGTTTCTAAAATTAAGATACGCGTACAACAGTATGGTGTTCAACTGGGCCACGTTGAATGGAATGGAATGACAGATTTTTAAAACTACCTTTCTAGCCTATCCACTTTTTTATTAAACTCCTTCACTTAGAACATTTAAGTAGTGACAGGCTATCGAACTTGACTGTCAGTTTTGAGCGGCATCTCTCAAAACTAAAAGGCTGACTGTTGGTTTGACTGTCAAAACTAAAGGCTCGCGAAATTGTTTACGATTGACTGCCAGTCTGCGGGCAAGTACATGATTTTCGTCAGTCAGTTGTAAAATTGAACCACTGATAATGATACTGAATAGATACTGTCCATCGTTTCTGTTCGAAAGTTAGAGCTTGACTGCTGGTTTGACTGTGAAATCCTCCTACTACACTACAGTCAAAAATAACTCCAGTTTTTACTGAAAGTTAAGTTCGATAGTCCGTCAGTTGCTTAAAGCAACGATTAAAAAATCCCGCAATATTTATTGTGAATTACGAAACTATTTTTCCTTAAACAAACAGAGGCTGTGAAGACAGCTCGAGTTCTTAATTGAAACGAAGATGTAAATGGAATGAGCCCAGAAAATTGTTTGCTTGTTTGACGATGAAAAAAAGTTGATACGCCTAACATTGTAGCGTAATAGTAGCGTATAATGACCACTTTTTTAAAAGGTGACAATTTATACCTTCCATATTTAAGCTGCAAAGTGGTTTCTAAGAACCGTGACGTATACTTTCGGTTACAAAACCGAACCAATTTAAGACGAGTCAGAAATAGTTGCAATGCCTTAGAAGAGTCAAATTCGACCATGACCAGAAACTGAGGAATAACAATTTTTTGTCATCAATTCCAACGCTCATTCACAATTACATTTCAATCGTCAGCTCGATAGACAAAGACGAATCTGCTGGCCTGACATTCCGCATCTAGTCCAGAAAACCAGATAGCGCGTTGACGCCGTCTGTACTTTCAAGAGTCGAGTCATCTATGTGACTGATCTACTTGCTTACTCATCAAGCAGCTAGAGCAATGAATAATCTCAAAATTCATATATCTGCTGGGGCTAATGTTTTTCCTGCTATAGTTTTGAAGAGGTGTTCTTCAACGTTGGCATTGCCATTGCGCAGGATTTTCCATTTCTCTAATTCTTCTGGAGTCTTCCCAAGGAATTGGAAAACAGCCTTAAAAAAAAAAGTAAATCTCTTTCTTGATACTGAGCAATTGCCATGACGCCCATAATTTTAAAAGTTATTATTAATCGAAATCTTATACAATACCTCGAATCACGTGAAATTCTTAGCGACCAGGAGTATTGATTTCGAAGGCAACGTTCAACACTGAAAAGTGGAACCAGGCTATTCACAAATTTGGTGAAAGCAAAGTTATTGTACTCGATATTTCCAAGGCATTTGACAAAGTAAGGCATCAAGCTCTTTTGTCGAAAATGAATGCCTATCGAACTGATGAGGCCCTGCTTGATTGTACTAGTAACTATCTTTCTGGCCGTTCAATACAGTTCGTATCGGACGGAGTCTTGGCATAAACACCGGTGTTCCACAAGGCTCGGTCTTGCCTCCAATACTTTCACATTTTCATTAATAATCTCCTAACCACTACTTTTTATTCAATTCATTCTTTCACTGACGACAGCACTATTAGCTTTTCATATTGTTTCAGGCTTTCTGCATGCCCCTCTTCATCACAAGAGGAACTCGAACAACAGCCTATGTTAAGCACGTTAAATTCTGATTTTGAAATTTGAAGTAAATCGGGCTTATTCTTAAAAAAAAATATATGGCCCTCAGGGCCCGTTCACTCCAAAAATTTTACAAAAAGTTTTGTCCATCGGAGATACCCATGTGTTTAAATTTCCATCAGAGATACACATCTGTATAAAATTTGAGGAAAATCGGGTAAATTTTGTAAAATATTTGTATGGGAGCATATTTCAACGAAAATATGAAAGATCAAGTATCGATCTTTGATAAATTTTTTGTTTTTGAAAACTAAAATTAACGACGAATCTAAGTATAGAGTTAAATAAAGTTTATGAGGACTCTGCTCCAATGTAAACAACAGCTGAACAGTTGAACTTAAACAAGGTTGCACCAGCATCATTGATGAAGAAAACGTCAATTTCCTCCAATTGAGAAATCAGTAATTATTTAAAAAAGTGCATAAGGTGAGATGATAGCCATCGCAGAGAATTGTGTGCGCAATATCTTACAGGAGTGTGCATATGAGAAAGGGTTTTTGTTTTTTTAAAACTTTTTTTTGCCAATACATATTAGACGCTTATCACTCGGCTCTTTGTTTGCTTTTCTCTCTACGAGTTGATGCGTTCCTAGTTATTTTCTACTTAGAGCCACAGGCACACACTTTTTTGATTCGATTTCGCTTTGTTTACAATTTTTTTTTCGCAATGAAGTTTCAACATAATTTAAGAAACAGTTAAAAAAAAAAAAAAAACAAACGTGCTTCGTAGTGCACTTTTAAACTGAAGCAGGCAACATAATGGCACCGCGCAACAGTGTCAATTACAAATCCAGCAACTTGTACTCGCGTACGAGATAATAAATTCCCTGTAAACCAAACAAAAGACTCTTCAACCCTTGTCAATTTATTAATAAAATCTACAAGACGATGACAACATTATAAATTGTGATTAATGGCGATCCAAATAATAAAACTGATATTCCCTAACATAAAAGAGCAAAAAATTGCATTTAAAGGAATAAAAAGTTCTTCAACCACATAGTATAGGGATACCAGAGTTCTGTTTTTTTTTTTACACAGAAAATATGAACAACAATAAAGTTGGTACTTGTTGCGGAACTTTTGCAAATTTTAATTCTTTGTTAGTATTATTAGTATTTTGACAGTAAATTCGTTCTTAAACTTTAAAGATGACAAAATTTGATACCCAGTTTTAAGGCTAGTTTTGCCTATAGAAATTGTAATTTTATTTAGAAAGGCGTCTAATACCTACTTGGAAATTTAGTTTTTAGTTATTGATTGTAGTCAACTGTTCGCGTTTTCAAATCAACAGTGTCAGTCGTAGGACTGGCCTCATGAAAAGTTCAAAATAAAGCTGACATCGTCGGCTCAATGAGAAAACCTCATAAATAAAATATTGAAGAAAATTTGCTACCAAATTAGTTAACTTATTTATCTCCAAAAAATTGTTGTGAATGCAAAATAACCAAAACAATAATAATAATAATAATATTCGGCGTGACAGACCATTGCGGTCCAAGGCCTAGCTTCTCGCAATCATTTGGAAGGGCCGGATCCGAACGGCGAATTGAGAAGCTTTCCGTGACAAGTTATTTACTCTCGGAATGTTTGTCACCCATTCGCGAGAGGTGGGACACCGTGAAAAAACTTTTGGTGTTACTGGGATTCACGAACCACGAACCTCCTGCTCAGTAGCCGTGCGCATTTCCACTGAGCCACGGCGCCCACAATAACCTTTTTTAAAATTCGTGTAAATCCTCTTACACTCGTATATATAGTCGTTTCTACAACTCTGATATTATGGTAATGATAAGGAGGGAAACTGGGTTTACAATGCTTGATGAGATCAAAATAATTCACTAAAGAGTTTACCTTTAGATACAGTTAGCTACCATTAAAAATGCATTGCCTAAGGATGCTCTTATAAAGGACTAGCCGTTTTCTGGAGCTTCGCTATTCGTACGCATGAACTTTAGTCATCATGTTACCATTGAGGGGTGGGGGTGTACTATAGCCTAAAATCTGTCAATAATATACATTTAAAATTTAAAAAAAATCGGTTCGTAAATGTGGCTGATATTAACATTTAATATTTTTCATCCCCTTGGGAGGGGAGAAGGGTGTGTGTATTATTGGCTACTTTATAAAATCGGTTCGTAGCTGATATTAACATTTTACATGACGCACCCCCAGGGAGGGGAAGGGGGTGTACTACAGCCTACAACCTTCCCCTACCTGCTGGTTATATACATTAAAAATTTCATAAAAATCAGTTGGTAAATGCGAGTATCCATAAATAACAACCGCATAAAAGTTCATTTTTAATTTTATAAATCTTCATTCGCATTGTACAACAACGTGCAAACGGTACCATTCCATGTGTTTCAAATTTTAATGGGGCACTACAGCCGACCTAAAAAGTCTCAACCATAACTCACTTTCGCTACTACACCATTTTGACACTAGCGTCAAATTCGACACTTTTGACACTAGCACCCTCATGAAAATTATGGATTTTTTTTATATGGCTCCTGACTGATAATAACCAAAGTACCCACATTTCGATTATAATTAGCACAGAATTAGATGCAGAAACACATACTTTTAATTCATAATTAATAATATTTCTCACAAATTTTTACGTAATTTAATTTTCGCCCCGTACTAGGGAAATCTACTTTACTGCGGCCATTTTACTTTTGTGTTGCGTTTACTGTGCACGATTTTTAAAAGGTAAATTTATAATTCTTAAAATCGAGCATAAAAACTTCATTAACTGGTGATTAAATAGTAAATAAATAAAATAAAATAATAACAATACTTTTATTTCTACAATGTAGTTTTTTGGTACGTAAAAATATTTGCATTGAACCTACGTTCCAAATAGTTTTCCGTACTAAAGTATACTGTCTACGACATGGCAACCCTATGCACAAACAACGTGCAATAGCGTATTTGCCCAACTGCCTCACTTACTCGATCGAAACACAGCACAACAATGAACAATCAGATGATTAGATTTTATTCGTATCCACGCGTATCTCAAAACCTGGAATGAAATGAATGACTTGAAATCGGAATAATCCACGCGTGTGTTCCCGCTTTCGACAACGCTTTAAGCACCACACGCTTCGAATTTCAATTGGCAACTGTTTGTAAGTTGCTTTAGTTTTTTGGGAACAGCCAGAACCTCAGTTGTTACAGGCAGAACAACGAAAAACCGGACAACATAATATGCGATCAGTTCTTGCTGCGCAAATTGTTTCGTGCTCCGTTTCGCTGAGCGAATGTAATGTGCGACAGCGCGTGTACTTCTATGGTATTTTTAGAAAGTTCTTCGTGCCGACCATTTGCCAATTCCATCCAAATCAAAATACAATGTTCTGGGCAACAACAAACAGACTTGTTTTGATCTTGCTCTTTGTGTCAGTCCGCCCGGTTGCTCCTTTTGAACGAGCATTTCACTTATTCATACTTTTACTCAAACTCAATTTCAACTGAGTTTGATTTAGTGATCAATCATTGAGTGACAAGAGAATTGGCGACAAGTTAAAAAAAATCTGGATAGCGCACATGCACTAATTGCTGGTAGTTTAAAATTTTCAAGCTGAGGAATAGGATCTTAGAAGAAATTGCTATTTTGGAAGTCAGAAAGCTTTACGACTTTTAACCATAGTCGAACAGTCGACTTTTCCTATCGAAAGGGCGTCATTATCCGGAAAGGTTTTTTTGGGATCATAGCGTGATAATCTATATCGATTACCTTGAAAATGGGAAAACAATAAATGGAAAATATTATCATCATCATATTTGGCTCTACAATCGTGGTCCTCTCCTGGCCTCTCACAAAAAGTCTCTCCACCGGTATCGATTTCGAGCCGATGTCATCCATTATGGCATCCCTAAACTCGGGGCGTCTTGGTCTACGCCATCCTTCCAGCGTAGGCTTGGCCGGCCTCGCGTTCCATAAATCCTACCACATAGGACTTTCCTAGCAGGATCCTCTTCGCTCATGCGAGCTAGGTGTCCTGCCCACCGGAACCTACCGAGCTAAATTCTCTTCAAATGTCGACATCGCGGTAACGCTCGTAGATCCATCATTGTAGAGTCACCGAAATTGTACGTCCTCACATTCACCGTAAGACTTTTTTCTCGAATGAGGTCAGAATGCTTTTTGCTAAGCACCCACGTCTCGGATCCATATGTAAGTACCGGTATGACTATTGTCTTATACACCAGCAGCTTGAATGTTATGGTTAAATTCCTGGATTTGAGGAGTCTTCATAGACTAAAATTGGAGGAAAATTACCAGCGGCCAACACGTGGAGGTTTGATCGCACTTCCACCAGTCAGAGATAGTTACGGCCACATGCATTTCTGAAGCATTCTGTGTTATTCGCCCTACTCTGCTGATGGCTGACCGCGCATTTTGAAAATATATTTTACCAAAAATAAAAATTTATTTAGCAATAATAGAGCCAAACTACCGGTTATTTAGTACTCGCACATACCATAGTACATTACATATTCAGACCTCCATCGCGACTTTTAATTTAAATTTCATAGTCAAGATTTCTGAACGTACTTGAGCTAAGGACGCGGCCAAGTGAAATACAAAAGCCGAAGAAAAGTACAACAGAAAATTACAATCATTTTTCAACAATAAATAAGTTGACTAACCTAATCGGTTCAATTAGATTTATGATAATTCGTGTCGCTTTTCTAAAATTAAATAATCTCAGTCTGAGTTGAACTGCTGGACATTAGAATGGTGACCGTCCAAGTGAACGAAGCGCAACGTGATGCGAATAAAAGCGCCAATTGCGATGTGTGAGGAGCTAATCACACTGTGATAAGCAGCCTCTCGGCGGTGGTTGATGATGGTTGGATGGAAGTGACTTTACTGCTCCGCGATGGCTATTATTTTTTATCTTTTGGGTATTTTGTTGCATTAGACAAACGAGTGCAGCGCTAGAATGATTCGCCTGAAAACAAAACGATTTAGATAACTGCACTTATCAATTGATGCCAATAATCGCACTTATAGCCATCAGGCTACTTACATATTGGAACAGTATGTGTACAGTATAGACGCATTGACTGACTGCGTGTGCCGATTGGATTCAGTAGTGGAATAGCATAGCGTTGTGAATGTGCCATTGCATGCCATTGAATGTCATTGCAGTACGCATGTATATACATATCTATTAGAGCCATCCCATACCTAATTACCCAATAACACATTTGAAGTTTGAGGCCAATGTAGAACTAAGTGTATGTCACATGGCGTTATCACGGTCACGGTCCTATTTCAATACCAATTTAATACCAAACCTTTTTATTTTTCCTTAAATTATACAGTGACCGAAATAAGTATAAGGACACAAGCAATTTAAATGCTAGAGAAAGTTTTACCACAAAATAATGAGAATTAAAGAGTTTTTTTTTAAGGGCAAAAATAGTTTACTTCATTCAGTAAATAAAAAAACAAAAATAAAAAATATTCCTTAGCACAAAGGATAGTTTCTTAGATTCATCGTTAATGAACTCCAATAACAATCAATTTTCCTGCGAAATTCTGCAGAGCTTCCTCGTTGATCTCCACCCATGCCTGGTTTATTTGCCTTTTAAGCTCTTCCACATTCCTGTACTGCTTCCTACTTATTTGAGTGAGGCCTTCTGGCGATGATCCCCCACAAATTTCAATTGGGTTCAGGTCAGGACTACACGAAGGCCATGGTAAGCACCGTCTCTTACTGACTTCAAACAATTCACGGATTGTTCTCGCATTGTGATTTGGAGCACTATCTTGATGAAGAATAAAGTTTTCACCCGCCGGAATGTCTCCAAATGCATCCAAGGCATTTTCCAGCATCTCTCTGTATTTTTCGCCATTCATTCTTGGTTGTACGAACATCAAAGAGATTTTTCCGTAAAAACCAAATGCACCCCAAACTATCACACTTCCGCCTCCAGAGTGCCGACTCATTTTGACTGATTTTTAAATCCTCTATATTAACTTCGCGTGCCACACTTCCTAATGTCCGATTTTATTCAAACTTTGCGCAGATGAGTATTTCCCATGACAATACTTTCTATTAAAATTTGAGAGTGATCGGGGTGCGGGCTCGGGGGGCTCCCATACAAATTTTCTTCCATATAGCGGCATTAGATCATATAATACGATGCGCAGTAAGCAGCGCTGCTTGCTTTACGATTGTGGTTGTTTTGTTGTTGGGTTACAGTGCTTCGCATTTGTTTTTGATTTTCAGCATTTATAGTGGAATTCAGTATACTTTTAGTTATTGAAGAATTTACATGAAAAATTTTAATTTATAAATTCTTTTTATTAACTTCACATGCCCGTAGCTGGCTGGCTGGCGGGCGCACCAAATCTTGTAATAAATTTTTAACCCACTTCATAAAGTGCGATTTTATTGAAACTTTGCACACATGTGTATCTCCCATGACAACACTTTCTATTAAAATTTTGGAACGCTCAGGCCTCGGGTTCGGGGGCTCCCATACAAATATTTTACAAAATGTACCCGATTTTCTTTAAATTTTATAAACATGTGTATCTCCAATGGACAAAACAGGGGGCACCCATACAAATTGTTTAAAAACAGTACCCGATTTTCTTCAAATTTGATACACATGTGTATATCTCCGATGGTCAACACTTTTGTAAAAATTTGGAAGTGATCGGCCCCGTGGTTAGGGCGCCATACAACCCATACAAATTTTACAAAAAATAGTTCTCGATTTTCTTCAAATTTTATACACATGTATCTCCAATGGATAACACTTTTTCAAAAAATTTGGTAGTGATAGGGCTCCGGGGTCGGGGCACCCATACAAATTTTGGTTAGGTGCCGCCAGTTGGTGTGGTGCGGTTTTAGGTCCAAAATTCGTACTTGACTCATATTTATATGATAGTTATGTTAAAAAAAATAATATGTTAAAAAAACAACCCATAAAAATTAAAATTTTTCTTGTAAATTCTCTAATCGGGGATACACACACACACACTGCGTGCTCGTTTTGTGGCAAAATCAAAACCTTCTCTATAGAAAGCCCAACTGTTCCGATCGTACACAAATACCATCCAAAACGTATTTGTATTAGTAATCAACTAAAGAGCAAAATTCATATACAATTTTTCTGTTTCCCACTACCACATCTTACGTTTCTCGCTCTTTACGACTACTTAATTTTTGTACACTGTATTCACATTCCAAAATACAGACGCGTTTTGGATTGGTTTACAGCATTAGTATGCATTGAGTTGGGCTTTCTATAGAGAAGGTTTTGGGCAAAATCATCCATCAAATGACGCAGCGGCAGCGAACAGCGCTGCCACAAAGCACAGAGCTCAGATTTTGCCGTGATCTGATGCGATATAGCGATATTTAAAAATTGTATATTGGGGTCCCCAAGGGGCCGATCGCTCCAAATTTTTACAAAAAGTGTTTTCCATCGAAGACACACATGTGTATAAAATTTAAAGAAAATCGGGTAAATTTTGTAAAATATTTGTATGGGAGCCCCCCGACCCCGCGGCCCGAGGGGCCTCAAATTTTAATAGAAAGTGTTGTCTTGGGAGATATACATGTGTGCAAAATTTCAATAAAATCGGGCTGTAGGAAGTGGGTTAAAAATTGATCACAAGATTTGGCCAGCCAGCCAGCCAGCCACGGGCAAGTGAAGTTAATATAGAGAATTTAAAAAAGGACCCGTTAGGTTGCAGTAGAATGGATTTACTAACGAAAATGTGAAGGTGCGGTGCAGGTATTGACCAAGTTCTCTACTCGTATTTATCTTCCGATTTGGCTCATATTCTTATGTTGGTTTGTACATGAGAATCTTTATTGGTGTGGTTTGCACCAGGCAGGTGGCGCTGGTATTGGTGACTCGACTCAGTTTTGTGATGTGGCCAGTTGGTGTGGGGTCAGTGAGGTGGTGTCAGTGGGATGCTGGTCATTTTGTGGTGGACAATGTGGTTGGGCGGTTAGTGGAGGCAGCCAGTTATTTTAGCTAATATTGAAAACTACTGGACTGATTTTGATCAAGGTTTCACTACTGCACAGGGTTTTTGGTCCGGAGGTTTTACGCTACAGATTTGTGGTCAAAGGGGTCAGTGTGTGGAGGTGGTCAATAGGTGTGGAGTTAGTGTAGCGATTACAGGGTGGGTGGTCAGTTGGGTGTAGGTAAGTTGGTGGGGGCAAGGCCGGATATTTTAGCTAGTGACCTGTAATATTCATTCGTAACTTTTATACATATTTGCCCACTACAGTTCGGGGTAAACCTGAGCCTCAACAAACATGCCTCTCCAATTAGCACAATCTTCTCCTAACTGCCATCCTTTTATACGTGGTCTTAAACTTTGAAAGTGCTTTCAACGTAATTTCTTCCTTGTCCTCTCGAAGCAGGAGATATAAGAGTACGATACATATTTATTCCGCTGGAAATCTAATATTCAATGCCTTGCTTCAGGCGAGTATTTAAAGGTTTTTTTTTATCTATTTGTCATTTCACATAACCTGCAAATGCATTCAGCAGTCATACACATGACAAGAGAGGCTACATTATAAAAAAATTAGATTTGGTTTTTTCTCTTTTCTTTTGTAGGATCACGAATGTTTGTTTACTCAGAAAATGGATCAAATTGATCTGGTTGATGGTCGGTCCAATGCAGTTGAATTTATTTGCCGTTTTCCTAGTTGTATGCACCTGATGATTGAATATTAACCTTTCGATTCAATAAATTAACTGTTCCCCAATAATGTGATAAATGTTATTTAAATCAACGAATGCAACGAAGCGATTTTTCAAAAACGCATTCATGCAAAAATACATCGGTCTCTGGGAGGAGGATAATACGAGTACGGGTATTCGCCTGGTGGAAGGTGTACCTTTGAAACAACGTTTTGTTGAGTATGTTATAATTTAATGCATTCTTGTGTGTGTGAATCTACCACCAAACTATGGCCAATTATTTGAATTTGAATTTGAATTCGAACGGCAAAATATTATTGCCATAAGTACTCGTAGTGTGCAGTAGAGAGCAATTTTTGAAATTGCTTCGCCTGATGTTTCACAACACCCGAAATCAGCCCGTTGGCCTCCATATGCCATATATATA